>CM068831.1:90659635-91909010 GCA_028554795.2 Sinohyriopsis cumingii
ATGATTATTGCTACAATAACCTGTACTACTCCCTTTTCTTTGCCTCGAAAGAATTAATCTATAACAATGTCTTTTATACAACCACAGAGTTTCCACAGCCATTCGTAAATCTACAGAATAATGCTACTGCGATCAAGCTATACCAGCACCAAACCGATCAACCTTTACATCTACTACTACACTGCCTGACCTGATCAAATGTGCCACGTTTCCTTTTTCAACTTGAATACTCGGTCGTTCTTACATTCATTCAACCAGATACTGACGTGAGAGCTATGTCAAGACGATATCAACAATATGGTTTCCATATGTGGAACAATGACCAAAGGTAAAATGTATTTATAGCTGTACCTGCCCATACGTGCGAAGGCATCATTGGTACAAAAAATGTAATGGTTTGCCCGTGGAGAAGAGGCTTTATCTAGATCAGTCACAATAGGAATTGTTGAGATCAATCACCAAACATAACTATACATTCTACATGCCGAGCCTTATGCATGGCTGTGGTAGGTACTGCCGGTAACACGCACAGGGTAAAAAAATAATCCATCGACTGCACAATTCCAAGCTATAACCGCTTTTGGTAACCTAGTAATCTCCCTTAAAAGACTCTCGTATTGGGTATTTACTACATACGATAGGTAATTCAGGCGCAGTACAAGATAATAAGTGCTTTAGATCGTTCATGTACCTGAAGAGTGGAAAACAAACAGCAATGCATGAAAAAGAAGAAAAAAAAAAAAACAAAACTGAAGAACATTTTGAGAAAATTTAGACAGCCAACATAGGGCAGTAACCCTGAATTATTGGAAAGAGTTCTGATAATATTAAATTGATGAATCAATAATCAAGTCCGTTTTGAAAGATACAACCCTGTCACCATTTGGATAAAATCGGCACTCGCCATTAGAAATAAAGACATGATGGTTATTAGGCTATGGCACCTCTCCAAGGTTCAGCGATAAAGACCTCTAAAAGTATTTAGTATTAATTAGACATGGGGCTTTTGATGATAACCCTGTATCTGCTAGAAGACAACGGTGTTTTAATAAGAATTTTATGTTCAGAGAATTATGTGACATCATATATCAGAGAAATGTCTACATTGTTTAGTAAAATGCGAAAGCCTCCCTTCCATTCCAATGATGGACAAGAAAAGCCTATTTATGATGCTTGCTTTTCGAAAGTTACTGGCCAAGTTCATACAACATAATGCATCTGTGTGGCAGGGTATGTACATGTTTCCTATCAACATGCTGATTTAGTCCAAGATACCTATGTATGTATGTATGTATGTATGTATGTATGTATGTATGTATGTATCTGTGTGTGTGTGTGTGTGTGTATGTATGTACACACGCTTAATCCAAGTAAGAGTAAAAACAATAAGGATGAACTTTCGAAATTGTCTAATATATTCAATAACATATTTAAAATTGGGATTTCATAAGTAGCAACTTAATTATAAGAAGGTTCTCTGACTGTTAGCGTGTTGGGTATTACTTTGCGTGTATTTGGATATGTTAATGTGTTATTTTGAGTGTATTGGTATATGTTGGGGTATTACTTTGCGTGTATTGGGATATGTTTGTGTGTTATTTTGAGTGTATTGGTATATGCTGGGGTATTACTTTGCGTGTATTGGGATATGTTTGTGTGTTATTTTTAGTGTATTGGGATATGTTGGGGTATTACTTTGCTTGTATTGGGATATGCTTGCGTATTATTTTGTGTGTATTTGGATACGTTTGGGTGTTATTTTGAGTGTATTGTTATATGTTTGGGTATTATTTTGGGTGTGTTGGGATATGTTTGAGTATTATTTTGGGTGTATTGTGATATGTTTGGGTATTAATTTAAGTGTATAGGAATATGCAAGGGTATTATTTTGGGTGTATTGGAATGCACGATTCTGCCATACAAATCATCTATTAAGATATAATTTAATGATAGTGTTGAGTGAATGAACATAAATGCAAAATCATTTTAGGAATTTTGATAAGTAAATTTTGATTTTCTTATGCGATTCACACATGCATTCATATTTGTCTTCACATTATTGTCGATATGTTTTTTTCAATGTGTTTTATCGACCATAATTTACATTGCTGTAAGTATCACATTTTGTGGTGATGATGATGAATACAAAATGAATCCAACCTTGCATTACTTGGAATATTTCTTTGCAAAGACGAGATCGACGCCGAAGTATGGGACGAATGATAGCCATTTTAATTATGTATAATGCACAATTATGTATAAAGTCAAAATATAACAAAATATATCTTGATATATTATTGACGAATGTTCAATAATTCATCAGAACTCAATTTATATAATAAAATTTATGGTGTGCATAATGCTTATAATCAAGTATTTCATAAATAATTAATCATAATATATCGAGAATTAATTTAAAAATGCACTTTCATTTTTAAAGAATTAGTAAACTTATTTTTATGATATGTGTTCATAGTTTCACTGTTAAGTTATTCTGTAAATTAGAATAATATAAAAATATTATTAACTAATTGTAAACAGGGGACATAATCAAAACAATGATTAATGAATGTTGTATAGTGTATTGGAATATGGACCTTTTGGATATATACCGTATTAATACGTCTGATGAAACAATAAAGCAAAACCGGTCACACATTATGCGTGTTAGTGTTGTTTATTTTGTAATGTATTATATATATATATATATATATATATATATATATATATATATATATGCGCAAAAGTAGTCAAAGGAATACAATAACTCTCTTTTTGTTACTGTCGACATTTCTACCTCTTCAGTCCTCGTGGGTCGGTGGTTCTTTCCGGGGTTTTCCCGGGTTCTACCTCCACCATTAATACTGGCCGCCATGTATAACCTATCGTGTGCTGAAAAATGGCGTTAAACCCTACAACAACAACAACAACAACAACCTTTTCAGTCACTTGAACTTTATTTTTCGATGTATTTACTACGATAGTCAGACTACGTCTGTACCACATGGGAAAGCACATCCAGTTATAATCTATCCAGAATTGATAAACTACTGAAGGTTCCTATTATAACCTTTCTCGAATGTGTTATTTTCACGTCTACAATAGCTACACATACAAACACGTATTCTTTATATTATAAGTTAAACAGAAGTCTCGTATAACGCTACATCTGACCTTAGCTAGCTTTTAACCTAATTATGACCCCTGAAAGACAAACACGATAGTTATATCATTATCAGGAAACATTAAATACAAACATAGGCTGATCATATCTTTTTACTAAAACACCATCAAATAATACACGAGATTTTTGTGTAGCCCCTGGATAGCCCGCTGTAGCCATTAATGCAGAGAAACTATAATAATGTTGTCAATATGCTAGCATTGTCCCCACAAACCATATAGTGTAAGGCATACATAATGCACCATCATGCTTTGCTGTCTTGCCATAAGCGCTCACTGCATGATTCATCATACTGGGAAGCATTATTGTCCATGCACATTTCAGCGAGGAACGTGTCATCAAGCCAATTCGTGCATACAGAATTGGCACAATTGCTTCAAAATAAGGCCCTCTCCAAGAAGGTATAGCGAAGAAAAGTAGGTGCGTAACAGTGTTTCAATTTTGTATACATTTCACAAAGTTTATAATCTGTATGCGTGCGCTTATTAAATTTGTCTCCTCCACGAATTCTCTTTTTAGTCCTCATTATTAGTTTGGTTGTGTATATATGGGTATTAGATTGATTGTTCATATACAGGTGTTTTAGAGATGATTTTATTTCTGAAATAGTAAGTTACTCCCTTGTTCGCCTGTTTTTCTGACCTTTATAAAGAATGTTTAACATACTATCTGAATGGCAATATTGGACTATTTCGCATTTTAGAGCAAGTCATAAATATGTTTTATAAGAATGTAATATATTTGCCTCTCACGCTTTACACCGAAATGTGGTGTACACAACAATAAAATATTTTAACGATGCTAGTGTGTCCCTGTTCCGCTTCTAGTGTATGATTTGTGGGAGGGGCGCAGGGATAGGTGGAAGTGTAGAAAGGAGTCGACTGAAATAATTTACTTCAAATAGATTGATAAGTTTTGGATGCTCCGTTGACATACGTTTTCAGTTAGTTATAGATTTGCAAATGCAAAAGATGCTTTAAAGCGACGGCGCAATATATGTTCGTGCAAATGTTCGTTAGAGGACAATATTAATGTTAGCAGGTAAACTATTTGGCAACACTTCAAGGAACACAACTGTATAAATTTTCAAAACTTTAAATTTGGGCTTGTTTCTTCTGTAATATTCAGAAAGTCGCAAAATCAGGAAACTAAGATTTTGCTCAATGTAAATAGGTCGAAAATCGATCTTAGATGCAAATTAGTGTTTTCTATCCTAAAATGGACCATGATTACGAGTAATGCGGTCACCTGACTCATCAACGTGAAGTCTGAGAAGCAAATAGTTGGTAGAGCTCGAGATGCTTTTACGGTAATTTGGTAATAAAGGTTTATTTATTGTTGTGAAATGAAATAATACATAGTAACGTAGTCGTCGATGGAATGAAATCGTTATAATAAACACGAACGTAGTCTCTAAAGAGTAAAGAAGCTTTGTTCCGCTATCTTAGAGCAATATATAAAGCTAATAATTTATTGTGTAATTGGATCATTCAATTTGTTACCGAGTGAAAGTTTACGCTAGAGCGTTCTCTCTCTCTCTCTCATATTTTAGTTTGATAAATTGCTTAGACAAAGTAATCGAGACCCTCTATCACTTGCAGCTAAGATTCCTAGACAAGTACTCCAGACACTCTATGACGTGCAGTTCAGATCCCTAGACAAAGTACTCCAGACACTCTAACACTAGCAGTTCAGATCCCTAGACAAAGTACTCCAGACACTCTAACACTAGCAGTTCAGATCCCTAGACAAAGTACTCCAGACACTCTAACACTTGCAGATCAGATCCATAGACAAAGTAATCCAGACACTCTACCACTTGCAGATCAGATCCCTAGAGAAAGTACTCCAGACACTCTATGACGTGCAGTTCAGATCCCTAGATAAAGTACTCCAGACACTCTACCACTTGCAGTTCAGATCCCTAGACAAAGTACTCCAGACACTCTATCACTTGCAGTTCAGATCTCTAAACAAATACTCCAGACACTCTAAAGCTCGCAGTTCAAATCCCTAGACAAAGTACTCCAGACACTCTACCACTTGCAGATCAGATCCCTAGACAAAGTACTCCAGACACTCTAACACTTGCAGATCAGATCCATAGACAAAGTTCTCCAGACACTCTATGACGTGCAGTTCAGATCCCTAGACAAAGTACTCCAGACACTCTACCACTTGCAGATCAGATCCCTAGAGAAAGTACTCCAGACACTCTATGACGTGCAGTTCAGATCCCTAGACAAAGTACTCCAGACACTCTACCACTTGCAGATCAGATCCCTAGACAAAGTACTCCAGACACTCTACCACTTGCAGATCAGATCCATAGACAAAGTAATCCAGACACTCTACCACTTGCAGATCAGATCCCTAGAGAAAGTACTCCAGACACTCTATGACGTGCAGTTCAGATCCCTAGATAAAGTACTCCAGACACTCTACCACTTGCAGATCAGATCTCTAGACAAAGTACTCCAGACACTCTACCACTTGCAAATCAGATCTCTAGACAAAGTACTCCTGTCACTCTATCACATGCAGTTAAAATCCCTAGATAAGTAATCCAGACACTCTACCACATGCAGTTCAGATCCCTAGACAAAGTACTCCAGACATTCTACCACTTGCAGATGAGATCTCTAGACAAAGTACTCCAGACGTGCAGTTCAGATCCTTATACAAAGTACTCCAAACACTCTACCACTTGCAGATCAGATCTCTAGACAAAGTTCTCCAGACACTCTATCATGTGCAGTTTAGATCCCTAGACAAAATACTTCAGACAGTCTATCACGTGCAGTTGAAATGCTAGACAAAGTACTCAGTACACTCTATCAATTGTAGTTCAGATCCCTAGACAATGTACTCCAGTCACTCTACCACTTGCAGTTCAGATCCCTAGACAAAGTACTCCAGACACTCTATCACGTGCAATTCAGGTACCTAGACAATGTTGCAAATATGATCATGCAATTTTGTATGTGTATTCACATTTATCACATATGTTAACAAAAAGGCATATTGGTGTTGTCGTGACCTACTTTTCTTGCTTAACTGGCTATGCCAGGATATGTTATGTACTGTACAGACGAAGCAGGCGAGATATCTCCTTCTCAGCACAGACCCTCAGTTATAAACGTGAAGAGAGACGAATGCTTTCACGTGGATTTATTTAATTTTTAGGCTATATTTTACTCTCATCCTTTTTGGTTCTTTTATAAGAACACCTTTTCAAGTGGAACTCAATATCACTTCATAACCACTGTCGTCTTTTAAGGTATTCATTTTAACCAGTATCCGAGAGAGTCAAATGAAACCAATGATTTTTGTTATTATTGTTGATAATGATGATGTTCCTAATGGGTACGTCGTATATGAGGCCTAGAAGAAAAAATCTGAATGCGCACTAAGATCTGACTATCTTGTCTGTGCTGCCTAAGCTGTTTATAGCTTGCACTCAGATTGTGTTTAAACGTAATATATATCTCTCAATTCTGTTTGTCATACTATCTTTCGTGGTTAAACCAAACAAACTGACCCAACTTTGACCTAATCTATCTCCCAAACCCTCTTAGTCGTTCGGCCTTCAGTGTTCATACCTAACATTCAGATCAAACTCGTACATAAACTATCTGATCCAACCATCTTGCCGGTACTGACTCATTGCTTACACCTAACAGATGAAAACTTTTGACTGTCTGCTTGGCTGCACTGAGGTTGTGTACCGTAAGGTTGTAATTTTAAATAAATCTGTCTCACATTCCTACTGCATGGCAAGTCAAGGGTGACAATCCGCTATGGTCTTCTTTTAACAAATGGTCGTCTGCAATAAGTTCCTTGTTTTTCAAGAATATTTATAAACCAGCTTAACCAATCACTGTGAGCGAGAGTGCAAAATGGTGATCCAAGATGAACTTTTACGCTGTTTGAATGAACCAATCAAAATCAATTATCGCTAAATAAAGAAGAGCATTTTCACTGATTTGAGACAGCTCCAGTGGCCTAAGTGGCTAGAGAGTCCGCCTTGGATGGGGGAGGTCGCGGGTTCTAATCCCCAGCCGAGTTATATCATAGACTTATAAAAATGGTACTAGCAGCAGCCTTGCTTGGCGCTCAGCATTCAGAGGTTAGTGTTAGGACTGGTCGGCCTGGTGTCAGGATAAGGTGACTGGATGGGACATGATACTACATGATGCCCCAGTGCCACACTGCAGACATCGTAGTGATATGACTGAATAATTGTTAAAGCTACGATAAAAATCCAAATCACTCACCCACCCACCCACACACTGGTTGAGTTGAAGGAGATTATGTCATTGTGTTGTAGATGGTGTAGTTTGGTTTATGCGTATTCATAAAAAGCTAGGAAACCTTTGTCGCAGCCAGCCACACAGGAAAGGGAGCGTTGTGGATTGCCAAATCTGACATGAGACGACAGTCCTTATAAAAAGGTCGAGCTTATTTTTTGACATTTATCCTGAAAGAGGTCGGTTTTCAACTCCAAAAAGCACATTTGAAAGAAAATGATTTCCTGACATTTTGAAACAGTCCCCCAAAAAGGCGAGGTGACAGTTTTAATTTAAACTAAATAAGGAATATAATATTTATTTGTTTGTTTAAGTTTTCTTATTTAAATGGCTTTTTTCGACTGTAAAACATTATTTACCACAGAGGATACAAACACTTTTATTTCAAAGATAAATTACAGAGGCTTTATCTTATGCATGCGTAAAGTATTTTAGTAGCCAAAACGAAAAATGATGTTTTAAATTTTTAATTCTTCCATGGACGTTCAACAAACTTTCCAGTACTAAAATCGTCTTCTGATGCTCAATGGTTAGAGTGACGAGGCAGAGTCTCAGATGTATCAAAAACGAATATTGTCTTCTCTTTCATTATCTTGGACTTTATAGTAACCTTGTATAGTCTGGAATATACTGAAACAGCTTTTTTTTTTTAAATAAATGTTTTTATAATGCACTATGAGTGAGAAGCTATGAAACATTTACGGGTAAATGCCACAGGTTTGTAATAACGTTTGTACCAGGAAAATAGTTCTGCCTAAATCACCACTGATATATCTTAGCACTAATTTCTAAAACATGAAATCCTTATTTTTTTATAATTACAGTGGTCACCATCACTCTCGAACAGTAATTAAACGTTAAACACCTTTCTGGTCACAACGTCAGAACACACCACAGCACAGGTAAAGATCCGTATCGAATAGTATATTCCCATTAAATCCTGCCTTGCTAAAGGTGAGTAAGGATGGAGTGAATTTCACTCCAGACGTTTGGCTTGGAAGATAAGTGTGGAAAGCTTAGAAAACGGATACTGAAAAGCGTAGCGACAAGCAATTATTATTATTGTTATTATTATTTTTATTATACCTGGTGGCCCCGGGCGGCCCATGAGCCCAGTATCGCCAGGCTCGCCTTGAAGTCAAAAGCATATTTAATTTAGAATCGGACAAGTTTGAAATAAGAAACATTGATTTTTCAGATGTGCATCGATCTGAACTATACTTCCATCCGCTATAGATAAATATAATAAAATAAATGCATTGTAAAGAATATTTAACGGTCATGAATGTAATATTAGAATGATATTTAATTCATATTATAATCTAATATCAAAGATGTGCAATATTCAACTAGGAAGGCACGATATCCTTTAATATCGTATAATATATACACAACGAAATATGTACATGTACATTGGGAATGATGTTAAAAAAACGTAATCTGTGATGTCGTTTCAATATACCACGTCCTTAAAGTTCATGAGGCTACTAACACTACGCGTAGCTTTGCATGTTGGCATCGTCATGGGTGTAACGTGCCCTGCAAACTAAAACCAACGAGAGTGCTTTACTCATCGGGTTTTCATGTTTTTAATGAAATCATAAAGTAAGATTATTAAAATCAGTTAACATAGATCATAATATAATCAAATGATTCAGTTAAAAAAGAACAACTAACATCTTTCACCATATCTGTGCCTTTTACATTGCAAGGATGAACAAAGTGGTGTCAAATGTGATAAGAATGAAAAAAGAGCAGGTTTATCCGTATCAAGAGCTTTAAAATATTATGTTCTTACAGTTGTGCATCATTTCTATAAAACTTGCTGACTCGTAAAACTCACCTCTCCAACCCCTCCAGCCGCGAAGACCTTGTTTGCCAGGCTGACCTGTGGAAAAAATTCGTTTAATTATACCCCCTCTATGAGAGGCTGGCGGTATACACAATACGCTGTCTGTCGCTGTGGCGTTCTTGCTTCCGAAAGCCAAGTCAGCCGGTAATTCTTTTTCTAACCTATGTAGGTTTGCTTTTTACTTCTTATCAGAATGTTATCAAAATTGCCAAAGACGTGTTCGGACTTTAATTGCAATATTATTATGTCTATTGCCACTCAAACTACAAAAGTAAAGCATTGTTGCATGTATATGTGCCTCGTGTTTGTATTCAAAGTTGTCTAAAATAATGGCTCATGCCACTCAGACAAGTTTATCTTGTAAGTTCCTGCACAGTAACAGTTTCAGTTCTATACATGAAATTAAAAATTAACATGTCTTGACAACATTATGTTTGACAACTTTATGTATTGACAACACTATGTATTGACAACACTGTCTTGCAAGCACTGCCTTGACAACATTATGTCTTAACAACACTATGTCTTGACAACATTACGTCTTAACAACATTATGTCGTGACTTTTTAAATTAAAGGTTTATTAACCGAAGGTTAGTGCAAAACATTATTTATAATGTACTTCTAACTTTAGAATTTCTTAATTATGACACTTTATTACTATCCATATAGATTTTTGTCTCTGCTTTATTAGTAGATGGTGATAAATACATTAGGATAAATTGTTAGACATGTTTCTATATAGGAAATAAATAAACAAAACTAGGTATCAGTGGGTCAAGTTTGGATAGAACAAACATGGTTTTGCATTTATTTATTGCGCTGGAACTTTATCATGTTTAAGATTAAACTCCGAAGTATTTTTTGATAGTTACAGTAATGGCTTTCAGCAAAATGATTCAGTAAAGGATAAGCAATGATTGGTTGAGGGGTAGAAGGTGGCCAAATGAAAGTAAACAATTGATTTAATAATCTGTTTATCAAGGTTGACGGAATATTATGTTAACACTTTCTAAGGCGAAGGGTTGCCTCAACGACTATTTTGACATGCCCATTTTTAGGGATGAATAAATGTGTTTCCATGTTTATGTGACCTATTTGAAGCAGCTTCCACAGAACTACTTGCAGTTAACCGCATCTGTACTCTTGGCAGCTCACAACCTCTTTTCCCTTGCAAGATTATTGTGGACTTCGGCCACCTCTTGCACTGCCAAACATGTAATGCCTTTCGAACTTCTCGAGAGAGTGACATCCTCCAAGGTCACTGTGTGAGAAGATGATAACATACGCATACTGAATATAACTGTGACCCAGGGACCTCCTCCACCAATTTTTATTTTAACATTAGCGCTGGAAAAACTTTCATGCACGTTGAAGAAACAAATTGTATTTTACGAGAATTATGCATTTATTTGAACCCGTTACCCGGTGGTCCTCTTTTTCCTGCTGCCCCTGGGATTCCATTATTCCCCGGTGGTCCCATAGGTCCAAGTTCCCCTTTCGTTCCCTGTGGGCCTATACCTCCAGACGGACCAGGAGGACCTAGAGAAGTGAACAAAATCATCAAAGTAATATGTTTGTCTCTATCAGATGCTAAGCACAGTAATGAACATTAACACACAGATATAAACGCATCCTAGAAAACAATTGCACCCATGTGCATACATGTTTCCGAGAGCAACAATTTGCATCTAATTGCTAATTAATGAAATAAATGACATACATTTTTGCTTTTAATATTTACCTTTTTGTCTTTGTTAAATTCAAACTAAATATCATTGTTACCTTCGGTTTTAAATTAATTCACTCTTTGCTACGGCAGTAAAACATTATTTTTAAACTGAACACAACAATAGGAATGATTGTGTTTCATATGTTATCAAAGGAATAACTACCTTTCCCAGTTAATCAGATTGTAAGATCCTCTACTCGACCTAGGTCACAATTAGCATTTTCTAAAAAAAGACCATATTGCTTAATTACTTAAAGGAAACTTCTAAAAGAAAGCCTAAGTTAGGTTAGGTATTTGCATGGATAATTCCAAAAACCACGACGCACACCCTAATAAGTATGTTTACATCTATTGATCATTAATAACTGATATTTAAGTTCTAAAGAAATTAATAGCTTTATATTATTTGTTTACAAAAATAAAAACAAGATCAATGTATTTAGTCAGGAACACAGTGAACTTGAATTAGACAAAGTCAAGTCAAAAATATAATTATCCATATCATGATTTAAAACACCTTACAAATATTACAAATGAAATATTCATAGCAATACAGTATGATGTGAAGAGGGCTCGTATTTTAGCACGATATGATAAGAAGAGCATTCGATACATATATCTATATATTCATTCCTTTCTTTCCTTTTGGAGAAAGAAATATGCGAAATGCAAATTAATTTATATGCTATTTTAAATACAATTGAGTTCAGTAGCCTTCTATAATAAAATTAATGGTACTAAAATCATATGATCTAACTGAAAGAACATCCTTTTTCTTTTCCACTTATTGCATATTATACTGTTTTAACAATAATATCTTTTATGACGATGCAAATATTCATGAAAAGATCATAGAATCACGAAACGTTGCCCCGAACTTTCAGTTTCAAAACTTCTACATAGAGTTATGAAAAATTATTTTCAAGATTCTTAAAAATGCTATATGTTATGAATAGTTACCTTGCGGTCCCATTTTCCCCATGGATCCTGGGATTCCGTTTTCTCCAGATTCCCCTTTAGGTCCCTGAGGCCCTATTTCTCCAGGAGGACCAGGAGGACCTATGGGATATAAATACATTTTAATGCATCTTTGTCTTGAGTAGAAACAATGTCTTGCTATTTTATAACAGAAAAATAGTAAAGGGTTATTTTCCCCTTACGTTACTCATGATACGTTTATAATAAATATAGGTAGCACAAGCTTTTTAACCCATATTCATAAGTTTATAATTTTTCAAAACAAAATTTATAGAATGTGTTTTTATCAACTTAATAAAAAATCGGTAATTTATCGTTATTTAAAAAATAATATTTGAACAAAGTTGGTAATATTTCAAGCAATATTGACGTTTATTAAATATAAGTACAAATTTGATTTTCGATTAGTGTCAATCTAATTTGAGTTATTCCACGCATGTTTCAAAGGGTGGCAAAACAGTGTAATAAAATTACCTGGAGGTCCCGGAATACTGTTCATCAGTGGAAGGTCTGGTGCCGGCGCAATCGCTCTAGAGGCTGTGTAATAATAATAATAATGATAATAGTAATCTAGCTTTCAACGGGTTCTTCGGCGGCTCTTATTCGCATTTATCTATAACTAAAAATTACAAGTCTGTTAACATTCGCGATTCATTTTTGGCGGAGACATTTCCGGCGAACAAAATGTGTGATATTTCTCTAAATTATAGCATTGACATACATTCGTGGTATATTTTGCCTCGCAGAAATAGCAGAGGAAGTTCCGAATGATGATGCTAGTATGAGATGAAATCAAATTACATTTATTAGTTCCACTTCAGTGCCCATGAATGTAGTCACATTCTATATTTAGAGCATATTTTCCATTCTTTTTGGTGGTGATACAAGAGTTAGAATTAGGCATTCTTGGTGTTGATTTAAAGGTAATTGTTTATTCTTTAGAATTTGAGCATTATGGAATGGTTATCTGTATGTATTTTGGCGACGGTGCACAGCGAATAATGAGGTCCTGGTGATAATCTGGTAATAAAATATGTGATTCAAAATACGGTGCTTTGTTTATAGTCCATCCTCTAAAAAGAATTGCCGGATAACACATGACAAAAACTTCCTCGTGAGTTCAGGTAAGGTACTTTACAATACGATATGATGTTTGATCATTTGGACACAATGGAAAGTTCAGTACTGAGAAACAAATATAGAGAATATATAGTAAAATTAATTGTGATCTGATTTCTATTGGTAGTGTATCCTTAAATGTTTAAATTGGTAGAAAAAGTAAAAGTTTATTATTATTGATAGGCTCATGAAATTTGTATTATGTTGTGTATATTTACTTTAAAAATAAAAGAATGAAGTTAAAAAATTAATTAAAAAATTGAAATGAATTATTTTTAAAAACTCAACTTAAATCCCCCAAATACAAATAAATAATATTTATTGGGAATGATATTAAATAGTATCGGCATGTATGTATTCCTCAACTATATGCAAGCTGCAATGATATATATGTGTCAAATTTTGTCGGAAAATATCTTTAAATGTCAAAATAGGACCTTTTTTTTTTTTTTTAAATTACATGAAGGCAGGTTTCGATTTGATATTGTGCCTGTAAGTCGTTCAAACTACCTATTATGGGTCCAAGCGGTTGATTGATGTCGTTATAATGCGGTGACTTCCTGGGTATTATGGCTTTGAATAATTGTTTATTAACATAGTTATATGGTACTTCATGAGACTACACAGATGAAAAACTTTATAGCAGAACCTACTCAAGTTTTCTACTAAATCAAATTTAAACGGAGAATGAAACATGTCAAAAGAAATACAGGGTCAAAGGGATAAGATATACTTTCTAGAGGTGTATGTACCCTTGGGTGTAAGAAAACAACAAAATCAATTATGTTGAACACAAAATGCACCCTATTTGATTGTTCGGTATTGTTAAGACATTGATTGACGTAGTGCGGTGTTGTGAACTAAGCTGATAGTATGGGAATTCTAATGAACCATTTTACTTTATTAATTATTAATTACTAATAATAGTTATTAATTGGCACTCTAAAGATTACACCAGAAATATTAAAACCGATTATTTGAATTTAACCTTGCACTACTGAACGTAAAATATCCCAAATTTATCCCATATATTTTAGAAAGTTTGGGATCAGAAGTTCACATTCAGTACATCATATAGGCTGTCATTGTACCTATAGTGAATCTGTTGTTGTTGTTGTTGTTATTGTGGCGTTTAACGCCATTTTTCAGCACACGATAGGCTATACATGGGGGCCAGTATTAATGATGGAGGAAGAACCCGGGAAAACCCCAGAAAGAACCACCGACCCACGAGAAGCTACAGACAAGCTTTCTCACATACCCACATTGGCCGAATCCGAGACTCGAACCGGCGCAGACAGAGGTGAGATGGCAGTGATCTGTAACGAAGAGTGCTTTAGACCACTCGGCCACTCCGGGCCCCTTATAGTGAATTTGTAAGGCACATATCTGGCTGTGTGCACCTAAAATATCCCAAAATATTATTCTAATCATGAAAATACTTATGTGTGGTAACATATTTTAATTTTATTACTTTGGCAGAGTGCGGTATTTAAGCATCAGTTGATATAACATTCCAGCTTGATAATTACTAACCAACTCTCGTATAATCTTACAAATATACTAACATTGTTCAAACAGATCATTTGAATTATGTTTGCACATTTGATCTTGATAGGTACATGAAACATCCCCACACATGCAAATGTCCATTCTTATTTATAAGTTTTGGTGATTGAAATTTCATTTGTAATTGATGATACAGGACCAGTTGGTACCAATAGTTGGTCTGGTAGGTCCATATATTTTTATTTAGTACGTTGTCACTTAACTTGCCTGTATACTGGTATGCACTAATGTTTACGTCAATGATCAAACCTCACCGTCCTCGCATCGCCTTAAATTTGATACCCAGTGAACCTAATTATTTTTAAACCCGTAAATGACTAAATATATTTCTAGAGACATCATATATGTTTTCGATGAATTTATCACGTTAATACATTTCCGAGTCTCACTATGTCAAGGTTAATATTTTTCCCGTGCTTGCACCCTTGATGTCATTTAAAAATTTCCATATCTAACAGAGTTTAACTTCATTTACCTACATCTTACTATTTTCTAAAATTAAGTGAAACATGTTTCATCTTTTCAAGTCTAGCCTTATATCTGGAACAAGGTGAAAGAGTTGGATTAGTTTGGAATTATCCATTAGTCTGATGGCGATAGCAAGTTTTCATAAGTGTACTGCCATTAGTTCATATCACCACACTGATATATAGCACCTCAATGACATGGCTAAGTCTTCAAGAGCGAGATCAGCACCATTGTTCAGTTAGGTAGAGCCTCCCTTGAACTGTATGTTCCTATTACATTGCAGACGTTTGTGGTGATCGAAATGGAAATGGAATGCATTTTTTTCCCCCCCTAAAACATGGAGCTGGTCCTATCAAAATTATAAACTTGACTGCTCTATTACTTATACTAACAATTATCTGACACAATAAATGTGGAACATATCACCTGGTATCATTTCGTTAGTGATACATCTATATGCATTTGAACAGGCATTTTGTAATTTGACGCATAATCACTGTCAACTATCTTACTTCACTACTCATGGGAAAAATGTTATCAGTTGTACAGACCCAAACTACGTTTGTTTTATATAACATTCATTAGTTAAATTTGCTGTCAAAAATTGTCAGTTTGAATTTCAAAACTTGTATGAAAAATTAAATATTTCGTTGAAGTTTAGTTTTCTAAATTTAAATGTTTCTTTAAATTTCCATTAAAATGTAATTTATCAGTGTTTTTATATTTCAAACAAGTATTCAGACAGGTCTCGTCTTTTATTACAATTTTGCTTTTACCACTTGTAAAATTCCTATAATTAATGAAGATATTGCCGATTTGGTTTCTCAAGAGCACCTCAGCCATCCCTTGCACCACGTTGAACACCAGCACTACACACTTTCTGACAGCTGTCACATGTCTTTTTTGCTATGAAATTCAAAATGGCTTCATGTACAAAGTTGAAATACGTGTGGCATACAAAAAAAAAAAAATTGACTAAAATTGGCACAATTGTTAGTTCCGGTTCAGTACCTACGCATATAGTCCCAGTAAATTTTTAGAGCATTTTTCCCCATTCTCCTTTTGGTGGTGATAAAAGAGTTAGACTTAGGTATATTTGGTGTTGATTTGAAAGCAATTATTTATTCTTTAGAACTGGAGCAATATGATTCGGTTATCTGTATATTTCGGCGACAGTACACAGTGAGTAATGAAACCCTGATGATGATTCAGTAGTGAATTATGTGACCCAATGTACGTTTCTTTGTTTCTAGTTTAGCACCTCCAAAAAGAAAAAAGAAGCCATGACAAGAACTTCACTGTGCGTTCATCTTTGAAGGTACGTTATAATAAGATATTATTTATTATCATTGGGACACAATGGGAAGTTTATTACTGAGAAACAAATCTAGAGAATATATAGAATAATTAATTGTGATCTGATTCCAGACAGCTGTTTTATCGTATTCG
This sequence comes from Sinohyriopsis cumingii, assembly GCA_028554795.2. Taxonomy (NCBI): domain Eukaryota; kingdom Metazoa; phylum Mollusca; class Bivalvia; order Unionida; family Unionidae; genus Sinohyriopsis; species Sinohyriopsis cumingii. The sequence continues at coordinate 90,676,296 of CM068831.1, forward strand.
GTCATTTTTGGATATTTCCCGAAGTGACCGTTTAACAAAATATGTCATGATTACTAAGAGGTATTTTGAGTTTCAAATTCATTGGTGCGGGAGTAAACTTTAATACACATTCAGCATGTTATGAATTGGCTTCTATATGTTCTTTTCAATACTGCAATACGTGTAAAAGTTCTTACCTCTTCCAGGAGCACCTGGCGGTCCTGAAATTGATAAAACCATAATTAAGCAAATATTAATTACATTAAAGATCATTAACCTGAGTGTTTGTGGATCTAGATTATGCGTATTGCAATTCGTGGAATGGAAAACATTGTCCCACCACTTATTGATAATTATTGTTCAGTTATTTATTTGATGAAATTATATCTGGTAGCCATTAAAAATACGTCTTGCTTATCTAACGTAAAGTTGTCTGTCTATCTCTGTACAATTTCAAATAGCTGAAAGTTAGCGTCTTGTTGTTGTTGTAGGGTTTAACGCCATTTTTCAGCACAATATGCTATACATGGTGGCCAGTATGGCTGAGGAAGAACCCGGGAAAACCCCGAAAAGAACCACCGACCCACGAGAAGCTACTGGCAAGCTTTCTCACATATCCACATTGGCTGACTCGAACCCACGCAGACAGAGGTGAGATGGCAGTGATCCGTAGCGGAGAGCGCTTTAGGCCACTCGGCCACTCTTCCACTCTGGGCCCTGCAAGTTAGCATCTTGTACTACTAGCTAGATTTTGAAATTTCTAACTTTGTCAATAACAAAATAATAATCATTCATGAAAGAAAAGCTTTATTGTATATTTATATAACTTGTAAAATGCAAATGATCAGTATAGAATCAAAATATGTTTGAATACTCGATATAAATGTTCATCAGATTGGCAAGACTATGTATTCCTGACTCTTGCTTCAATTAGACATTAATTACTTAGACGCCTCTTTACCAAAATGTAAAGAGTCGGCACACCTCAGTGAGAAAATATGCTTTTCAAGATATTTAAGTTTTACCTTTCTGTCCTCGTTCTCGTTATCAGTCTCATTTGGTTTAGGTTTGTGGATTTTAACACACGTTTCAGCACATGATAGGCTATACAATGCGACATTGCATTTCGTGGGAGATTGCTAACTAACCAGCTCTAATTGTGAGCATATTGCGGTCATCATCGTAGGAGACATTCGTAAAGGGCATGTCAGCTTGTACTTGGCTTTAGATATAGCGCAGCGACTAAATATTGATCACGAGTGCTAGACGTCATCGTGATTTATGCACGAGGCAGCAACCGAATTACTATATCCCGTTGACACCCAGCACGAAGCTGACAAATCTGAGTTAGACTACAGCACAAATATTAATACGTGCCATTACATTCCATTCGACTTAGTTCGTTGAGTTTTAATGGCATTTTCAGTATCTTGTAGATTAAATGGAAGCTAAGTATTCGTCCCAAACACAAATCGTGACATCCAACCCTGACTGGCCTGTACGGGTATGAAGCGAGAGACCCTTTGATTACGATTCTTGCGCTTTACCAATTGAGTTACTGCGTTTACACGGGGACGACGGGAACTAATATGCGTAAGAATAACACACCCATGTCTTCCTGCAGTGGTACATTAGATTGTGTCCTTTTTACTTAGTGTTGTTTCGTATTTTTTATATAATGTGTATCGTCAACTTCGCATCATACAAAGATCACCACGATTATCAGTAATATTAGTGTGGTAGTGGCTGCTGTTGTTTCATTTGCATTCTTACGAAGAAAGTTTCTTGGCATAGTTTTTCACAAACATATTTTTAAATGAGAAACCATATAGGTTAGTGTTCATCATGAAACTACATTTAGTCAATGTGACTAGAAATCAGCACGTACATCATTTCATATTGTAGTGAGTTTCAACTACTGGTATTACCTGGATTAAATTATGGTGATTTCAAGTAGCTAAATTAATAATTCATCCACAGAGCCAACATTCTTGTTATTTTGTTTGTTTCTCTAACTTTACAAAAAGGTGACCAAATTAAGACATTGCCATTCATCTATGGAGTGCCGATTCACCCGCTGCACTCACTTCACAATGAGACAATGTTCTCTAGTGTGGTGATAACTGTCTCACAATTCCGTTGCTCGTGAGTGCTGTTATCTTTGTAATTTTCTCCACGTTTTGGAGTAACAAGATACAGCCAGGGAGGTGAAAGGGAATCCACACTTTACGTACGAGTCTTGGTTAAAGTTTCGAACTTTATATCATACCCACATGTGTAAAGAGATTAATACGCTATGTATACAAACTATCACACAGAACTATCAAGTTCGGTATGAGGCAGAATATGCATGTGTACCTAACTTGTTTTGCAAACATAGGTTCATATGGGCTATATTTCACGATTTACGGATTTGTTATTCAGTTTTAGATATTGTTCATACTAAGAGTTATGAAACTCAGTGATTACATTTCTGGGTTTAGTATGAAGTTGCTATGAGTTTAACTCCATTTTCAGCACATGTTAGGCTATACATGGCGGCCAATACATTTAGTGTAGGAAGAACCCGGGATAACGTCGGTAAGAGCCACGGGAAGTCAATGGCTATCTTTCTCACATACCCACTCAGACCGAGCCAGGGAATCGAACCCAAGAGGACAGAGGTGAGATGTAAGTGATGTGTAAAGACGAGCACCTCAGACAACTCAGCCACCTGTGACCAGCTTAGTATGAAGTTATCTACTTACCTGACATTACAGAGTTCGTTTTACAAGCGCTAAATCTTATTAGTTATTTGTTTTAGAAATAGTAAATCAAAGTTATAACCAACACCTTGCAAACTTTAAATATTTAAGGTATTTATATCTGTCTGTAGGCATATATGGCTGGCTGTCTGTAGGTATAGACCGCTCAGATGGCCTTAGTGGAAACTTACATTATTTGCCTCGGATGCGGGAGGTCGCGGGTTCGAACCATGGCCGTGTCATAGCATAGACGTTTGAAATGGTACTAGCAGCAGCTTTGCTTGGCGCTCAGCATTAAGAGGATAGTTTTAGGATTGCTTGGTCTGGTGTCAAGCTAATGTGACTGGGTGGGACGTGATGATATATGTCTGCGGCAGATGCCCCAGTGTTAGACATCGGTATAAACTGCCACATTTCAGACATCGTAGCAATATGACTAACAATTGTTAAAGCTACGTCGAAATCCAAATTAAGCATTTTGTATGACTGTTTGCAATCGTTTTAAGTAACACTTACCCATGGGTCCCGTTGGTCCTATTGGTCCTGAAACAAATTACATAATATTTTACACCTTGTGTGGCAGTCAAAGGAAAACACCGCACCAGTTATAACTAAACATTAAAACTGAACTATTATAAAGCGTTGTCACCTACGTGTTCTCCTTTCGAATCTTGAAAACTAGTATATTACACAACCATCAGAGGTCAGTGTTGTCCCTTTAGGAATTATTGAAATACAAATGCATGGAAAAGGGACCGTAGGAAAACATGATGATATAATATTCATTAAACACCCGTAATTTAATGCATGTTCAAACTCGAATCTTGAATGTAAATATTGCATTATATTTCCTAATTTATCATAATTAAACTCGCCTTAAACAACATTACTTGTCAGGTAAATTTAAGCGAGAATCTTTAAATTTCTATCATCTAGTTTGCAAAGTTGTCAAATATCGAATGCAACATATTGACTTTGATCCTTCCTGTACCTAGTTTGAGGTATTGATTAAATACTGACCAGTGGCGTAACTTAAAATCTCCCCTATTGTCCTGCAAAATTCAGAAAGGGGAGTAGAATGAGATAACGCTTAGAATTTTTGGCTCTTTCTTGAATCCCTCCTTCAGCATTACAGGGGCCGCGCCTTTAGTTATGCCCCTGATACTGACTTTAATGACAAATATGCAGCTTTCTTGGACAATTAGTAAAGCTACACTTTGCACTTTGCATAGGTTTTGCGTACTTATATTTTTGCGTAGTTATGTTTTTGCGCAGTTATGTTTTTGTCAGTTGTCAGTTAAGCCGGAATATACAAGAATGCTTCTTATACTTTAAAGAAATTCAAAGATATTTTTAAACGGCATTCACTTGCAGGTTTCAAAAACGCTTACAATTCAGGCACCGCTTCATCGTCCATAAACTTTTGAATTGCATGACTGCGAATCAATAACGTTAATTTAGTCTGCCCTCAGAATAGACAAGTATCAGTTACAAGTCTGCCCCAGTAATACATAAGGTATTATAGACGATGGTTCCAAGTCTTCCCCAATAAAACGTGAAGTATAATTGGTGTCGGTTACAAGCCTGCCCTTATAATACATAAGGTTTCATACATGTTAGTTTCAAGTCTGCCCCAAAAATACACGTGGTATCATAGAGGTCAGTCTCAAGTCTGCGCCAATAATACATAAGGTATTATAAATATCAGTTTCATGTCTGTCGTAATAGTATATATTTTATTACAGATGTCAGTTCCTAGTCTTTCCCAATAATACACAAAGTATTATAGATGCCAAGTCCAAGACAAACGTCCTCATGAAATGGTAGTATACAATGAATGGATTGTGCCTCGTTCAACACAAGGACTGCACCTATCACTACTTTCAATTGTGTCAAATGTTGTCGAATATCTTAAATAATACTACTTATTGCAGAACGGCCGCGTTTATGTTTCATCTTCATTTCCAAAAAGTTTGACATAGGACTACGCGTCACAAAATAAGGCGAATATGAAAGTAATTGTTGTGGTAGGTGGGGTATGTGTAAAGTTTCGAAAATAAATGTTAAGGTTAACTAAAGTAGATTTTTCTTTTTATTTCATATATATTTTTTGGACAAAAAGTTTGGAATTACATAAGATTTTAGTGTCTAAAAGAAGAACGTTTCCGTTGTAGTTCAATTATTAGTTATTCAATTGTTAGTTATTGGGACATGGTACACACAATACACGGTCTAAACTTCATGCATAGATTTGAAATATGATACAAATTCAATGGTTTTAATAAATGTTGTTCTAAGGGGGACACTCAACAAAATTGGCTGTAAACGCTGATCAGATGTTTCTCCACATTCAAAAGTAAACTTGAGAAATGGAAGTAGAGTGATTTAAAAGACAACATATAAGGTTTGCAAAGAAAGGAGAAGTATACGGTGTGCAAGCAAATGTCCTATTTAGTGTCTAAGTCAACTTCATTATTCTTTTAATAAGGATTCCTTTTGAACAAGCAGGTACACATATGAAAGAAACACTAATTGGACTTACTATTTAGTTATAGACAAGCAGAATAAGAGTGCCTAAAACTCTAAATGAACATCTATTTAACTTGCTCGGTAATGTTTGATATGGCATAGGGATACGTCGAGACCGTTAGGTCGAGACAGTCTCCTATATCATGTCAAGTGATTTTTGTATTTATTACATACCATCTCATTTACGCTTTCCAAATTTTTTCCCTACGCAGAATGAATGGAATTCAGAGCAGATCGGAATTTAGAAAATTTCAATTTTGAACAACCAAACATATCAACAGGTCAGTTGGACGTCAGTGGAAAACATGGCTAATTTCCAGCCTGGGGGTGTGCGATATCCCCATCCAAGTATTGAATATATTAGAAATTGCTAAATTAATCATGTACGATTAAATGGGTATGCAATAATAAGTCATCTGGAATGAGCATTTTATAATTCCAAATTCTTATAATAAATTATTAAATGCATGTTATCAAACTCTACCAAGCATCATTATAGTTCACAAGTAAATATGACGGTATGCAATTGTTAAACAATTACCAGAACGTCACTGATTTATCATAATCGGAATGTAACTTATTTCTCACCATCAACTTAATGTAACTAATTTATCACCATCAACTTGATGTAACTAATGTATCACCATCCACTTAACGTAACTAATTTATCGCAATCATGAGAATGTCACCAATTTATCACAATCATCGACAAGTGATTAATTTATCATAATGATCAGAATGTCAATACTTTATCACAGTCATCGGATTGTGACTAATTTATCATACTCATCAGAATGTTACTAATTTATCGCAATCATCAGAATGTCAATAATTTATCACAATTGTCACCATCGGAAGGTGACCAGTTTATCGCAATCATCGCATTGTGACTACTTTATTGCAATCTTTGGATTGTGACTAATTTATTAGAGTCATTTGAATGTGACTTATTAATCACAATCAGCAGTATTTTAATAAAAGTCCACAATCATTGGATTGTGACTAATTTTTCATCGGCATGTGACTAATGTATCACAATCATCAGAATTTGACTTATTGATTACAATTATCAGAATGTCTCTAATGCATAACAGTCGGATTGTGACTAGTTTATCGTTATCGGAATGTGACTAATGTCTCATAATCATCGAATTGTGATTAATTTATCATCATCAAAATGTGACCAATTTATCACAAAAATCGGAATGTGACTGCAGTCATCAAATTCTGAATAATATAACACAATCACCGGAATGTGACTGCAATCATCAAATTCTGAATAATATAACACAATCACCGGAATGTGACTGCAATCATCAAATTCTGAATAATATATCACAATCACCGGAATGTGACTGCAATCATCAAATTCTGAATAATATATTACAATCATCGGAATGTGGCTGCAATCATCAAGTTCTGAATAATATATCACAATCACCGAAATGTGACTGCAATCATCAAGTTCTGAATAATATATCACAATCACCGGAATGTGACTGCAATCATCAAGTTCTGAATAATATATCACAATCACCGGAATGTGACTGCAATCATCAAGTTCTGAATAATATATTACAATCACCGGAATGTGACTGCAATCATCAAATTCTGAATAATATATCACAATCACCGGAATGTGACTAACTTATCATATACTTAAGAACATTTTTAAAACATGAAATCAATATATCATGTCAGAACAAATCGTATTATCTACAAATTGTTTCATTGTTATCTCTTTCTATGTAACACATCTAACTTTTTTCTGTGGCACTTGAATCTACTTATATTCAAGCGTGAATATACAGTGCATTGCAACAGTCGCTGTCTTGAAACGTGCAATATATAAAAACACACCCCCCAACACCCATAAATGATAGCCTGAAAAGCAGAAATACCTTGTAATACGTTTTTGACTTGTCCTGGGCGGCTGGAAGAGTTAAGTGAATAAAATCAGCAGTATACCGTACATGAAAAAAGGTAATGGCGATGATAATCATTTGTTTAAATTGATTTATTTCCCTTTCATTACGAACAAATCTATTTCCTTTTTTGAGTCAGAGAAAATTAATTGTAATATCAAGGGTTAAAATATTAAGACATTGGCAGAAATCCAAGACATTTTACAAAATACCATGAACAGAAAAAGAAAGGAAATAAAATACAGTAAAAACATAATCATATAGCTGTTAATTCAAATGGATACTTGTTTTTAGAATATATGAGCGCAATGTTCGCTCCGCGAAAGAAAGAGCTTTTTATATAACCGCTTGCAAAAACAGATAATGTTTGTGAAAAAAATTATATCAGCTGTTAACTGGCAGTTAATCACTAGAAAGAAAATTAGATTTCTTGTGCGTCAGAAGATATAGCACTAGGTTTGTTTTGTCTAACACATTGATTTGTCTCTGTATTCGTTCAAGATTCGTTCTATAAAATATTACTATATTTACTTCGAGAAACGTGATCATGACCCAAAACCTGAATGTTACATATATCCTAATGGCAATTTACATCTTCCGAAGACAGCAGACTGCATAAAAGTGCCATTATACATGTATTAACTAAGATCTGGTTATAAGTCTTGGTTAATGTTTCCATATGAAATTGCGAATCTACAATTTTTCACATCATCTTAGGATGTAAAAGAAATTAGACAAGATAAATCGACCTATCGACAACTTATATACTCTCCCAGGAGAACGTGGACCAATATTATCCTTTGCTAATCATTCTGAGATGACATCGAACACGCAATTCTTACGCTATAACTGTGCCATTTTGTACCTAAGTTGGCCAAATTTTAGGAAGGTTTAAGTGGTGCTGTTGAATCAGGTGTGCAACTTGTTTTCAAGAAAATCTTTTGCTTGATAAAAAAATGGCACATAAATGAGCAGGAATGGTAGAATCGATAGGTCAATTTACAGCAATTACTAATAAGCGTTACAAGGCAGTTAGTTTGTGATTAGGATGTTGGCTGGTGTTATCCTAATGTTTGACGGTCAAGAATTACTTGAGGTGTACTTTATGATTGTATTGTAGATCTTGTAAAGAATGCAAATTTGCTTTAGGTATAAATTTCCTGAATTAATAAAGGGCCTTAATCATAAAATGTTTGGTCGTTGGTTTGAGACGAAAACATCAGAGCTGTCTCAACGTTTTGTTTGATCTTATTTAGACAAGTCTTAGAAATGTCAAAATCCAACTCATTTATAATTTGTCACCAGCGATCATCCTTAAGCGTGGCTTTAAAAATGAAGTTAATTCTGTTTCATTCTGATCATATTTGTTATTGAATGTACTAGTTAATTGTGTAAAGAAGCATTTCTCGTTAGGTCGAAAAATAATTGTTTTCTTTCCCGGATATATTAAGACACTTTGACAAAAATCTTGGTTAAATTTGATCGTTCATTCCATAAAATGTACACAGATACTTTATGATCAAACTGTATACATACTGTTGCAAGCAATGTGTCTCACTAGCGAGGGAATCAAACAATACCGGCTTGAGTCTGGCTTGCGGTTGATTGCTTCCCATATTTCCATAGGTCTCAAGATAACAGTTGTTGGAAACAGTATGGTTTTTAAAGGCGCAAATATTACAATATGTTTTATTAAATCACCCAATGACCATACATCACTAGACTCTCATTTCACACATTCATATTTTTTTCTGGCTTTATATCTGTATAATTTGTCAGTGAGTCTTTTGAAGCCGATGACTGGTACTTCACGCCATGCGACACAAGACCTAATACAACGTATATTTCCTGTCGCTAATTACTGAACACTTACACATTAAAATATATCGAGTATTCCTAATGTTAAAGAACTTAGGAAGGGTCCAATTTTACAAAACTAATCCAAGTTAACATAGCGTCACCAAATGTGGCGATATGCTACAGTTAGAAAAATTAACATATATGACATTTGTTTTCTGTGTTAAAGTGTCCTCCAAGCATTCATATTTAACTTAACCTAGCAATGCGTACATCTCAATGACTGGCTGAGAAAAAGAGAGGTTTTCAAGAAAAGGTGAAAAGAAGTAATTTTTTTCTCTTTTTTTTCTCGTAACACACTTGGGTCTTAAGAGGTTATGTATGACTTTACAGTTTTAAGAGGGTTTAACACTAAGATCGAGATCGATCGATTGATGCATCGAAAGAATATCGCATCAGATGCACACAATGTTGATATAATGGCATTTTACCGGCAACTGCACCGCGTATTCCGCTGCACTTGATAATATGAAAGAACTAGCAAATTCGATGCTCGTAATACTGTTCTGGAAATATATCGTTTTAATACAACGAAAACAAAAGTCTGAAATGTAGTAAGACAATATTTAATGTTCGTTATAATGTTGCCGCATCATTGTTGTAAATATCATATAAAGTTAATAAATATATGAACACTGACAAGTATTTACTGATGTGATGTACAGTTTAAGGGCAAGTTACCTAATATTAAAATGATGACCCTATATTGTTCTGGAATGGTTAAGGTCGTATTTACATCTGAATGTATAACTACAAAGGAATATGAATAATTTCCAGTGTTTTCTTGACCCTAATGTGTAGAGTACGAGTCACACTGTGTAAGCATTCACAGATGCCTGGCCCATTTCTCTCCAGTTTCCTGCAGGCATGAAAAGGATGAAATAAGTTTGAGTTTAAACAAACTTTAATTTATACATTTGTATTTGGAGATTACAAGATCCACAATACAGAAGGTACAAAATTAGAATGATTACTGTAAATATATGTTAATATATGGCGGACTATATTAATTTTTTGCATCTAAAAATTAAATTATTGAATAGCCAAAGTAATGCGTTCTTTCGTTACAAACTAGCACTTAAGCCAAAATATATAAAAACAGGAGGGTGAACAACAAGGATGTAGGTGAAAGGCGAGGATAAAGGAAGAAATAAGTTTAAAAGAGACAAGCATTGTGTGGAGTGTTGAGAAAAAAAAACTAAAGAAAAGGAGGAAAATAAATAAATAAATAAATTAAAGTGAATAGTACACCCTTCTAGAGCGAGTCGTTGCGGAGGCGATGGCGAATCGCTTCGACAAGCAGGAGAAACCGCTGAATGCAGCTGTTTATAACTTGTGGAAGTGCATGCGTGTTAGCCATTTGTGCATATGAGTAAATCGTTTAGATTTTTAAATATATTTATAAGGTGCATCGAAGCTACGATATAACCTCATGACGGCAACATGGATGCTTGTACGAGTTTTTAAGTAATTGTCTTAAACATATATATGATTTGTTGACTAGTACCTTTGTCATCACATATCCACACCATTTCGCTCCATAAGGACGAGTAACAAAGTAAGGAACAAAAGTAAACAGATGTTACAAACAAAAGATGCAAAACGAAAATAACAGAAGGTTGTTCATAAGAATGTATGTCATCCTTAAGTTACGAATGATGTGTTCTTGCATGTTTATATTAATGTAAATGATAAATGTACCTGCTAGCGTTGTAGTAGAGATGACGATACTAGCATGCAAAATGTTCTGCTCAGAACTGTATCGAAAACTTCCGTATAATTCTTAAAATGATATAATTATGGATTCTCTGTTTCGAAATAAATACGGTTTATCATAACAAGCTGTCAATTGTTAATGATCAAGCTCACAAAGAAAGCAAGAGTCCATGCTGTACGAACCGAATAGGAGACTTATTCCTCAACACAAAAGTACAATTCACAAGTATAACATGAAAATTAAGTGGAATGAAATTTTTAAAAAGACCTAATTGAAATACTATCCAGAAATAAAATCCATGATGTAGCTCAAGATAATACATTAGTTTAAGACGTAAAATGGGGCGTAATGATTTTATGAAATGGAGTTAAAATCCTTGTTCTCACCATTGTCCATGGTTTTCCCAATGTTTCCTAAAATATTAAACGTTTGGAAACTCATTCTTATGGTAAAAAACAACGTCTTTACCAGAAAGCCAGTGTTTTACAGACCAAATCAATGCTATAATATTGTTATTATTTAATTAAGCATATTTGATATTATGTTGTTATTATATTTAATTAAGCATATTAGATATTACATTGTTATTATTTAATTAAGCATATTTGATATTATATTATTATTATTTAATTAAGCATATTTGCGCTCCAACGGTTTTTTGCTACGTATTTTTATTTTTAAACAAATAAATAATTTGAAACAAGAAATACTTTTCCAAACAAGGTTTTTGAACAGACACAGAGCAAAATGTTTTGGTGGCAATACAATTATTGGCCATATTTTCACTATTTAAAAATACATGGAATAATTAATTAAAGTTTTAAGGGTACTATATATTTTCCTCATTAATACTTTTCAATGCGTATTAGAAATATTGTGAAAAGACATTACTTATAGTAAACCCTTCTGTTGCGACCAATTCTTAAGAAAGTCATCTTTTCAATAGAAACCATATTTTTGAAATCCCATTTACTACACAAAAGTCCAAATTAGTCCTTGACAGTCAAAACATCTCCCCATAATTATTTTAAAAATCATGGGTATAACACGTGAATGTGCTGATGAAATTTAGTAATGCATATAACATTTGTGATAAAGCGCACTGAGTAAACATCAAAAATAATAAATCGCTTAGGTTATTCAGTTCCTAATGGTTTATAATAAGGTATGCAAGGGACGAAATATAACTTTCTTATTACATCTGCATGGGTTTTGAGGGCTAATATATGAACTAGTTTTTAAAGTAAATACAACATTTTTTGATTCTCTTAGCACCAATCCAAGAAAATATTATCTGTAAATAAATAGAAAAAAATTCTTCTAGACGGACCTAATAAATTAACATTTATAGAATGTGTCGTGGGTAGTTTGGCAAGGGAAATTCTAATAGGTAAGGTCTCTTGCCAGAGAGATATCGTAAGAAATATTATTAACTTATGCATAGGCTGGAAATTGTATACAATTTATGATTGTTATCGTTTTTTATACCTACTTAATTTCCTTCAATATTATCAAGGTAGACATCACTCTTTTACATATATACCTGGTGTACCTTCATTTCCAGATTTGCCGGGACGTCCTAGAATCATTAAACGGGATTCAAATAATTGTCATTGTTTAAATTGTGAGAAAACTTTATGAGAAATATGTTGTGTCCTTATGAATAAAATAGTCCAATTAACACAATAGTGATCGCTGTTCATATTTAATAATTTGTACGATTCGTTAACTAACAGTATCATATAATAGAGATAAAGAACTGCTTACTGGGTTCATCCGGTGCTTATGTGCAAAGACAGACATTAAGATAATTTGTATACATAGTAAAATTTGTTTACAAATATGCTTAGAGTCCTAGAAAAAGGATGAAAACAAAGTTTTAAAACTACTTGCTTTTTGTAATAGTTCGACGTCGTGTGTCGGTAGGACGCATACCTGTTAAACCACGCAATCCTTGGAGTCCTACAATGCCAACGAAAACAATAATCATCTAGTATACCTTCCAGGAGTAGAGACTGAGTGAATGTTGATTTTTACAAAGTGTCAACTAATGTAACCGAAAGTTACTAAGTTCGAATGGACAAAACCAACCTTAAAATTTTCGAACTATGTTGTTACGTCATTAAAATTAGAATTGAATTCTAGAACTCTGATGTCCTGTCATTAAAGTTAGAATGTTTGAATTGAATTCAAGAACTACTCTGATGTAGTATCAATAAAGTTGAAACTGAATTCTAGAACTCTTTTATCGAGACGGTAAAGTTAGAAATCAATAAAGAGAGAGATATTGTGTACGTGAAGTAGTTCATATACTTCTTAATAAATATTTACTCTGTGATCAAAAAGAAAATATTAAACGGGTTGAATAAACGAGTTATGTGAATAAAAATTAGAGAATTCCGTCTGTTGAGGAATATTTAACATGTCTAGATTGGAATGAAAAATATTTAGTATGCATCAATTAAAATGAAATATACTTTTATGCGTCGATTAAAATGGGGTATATTTTTTATGTGCCGATTAAAATGAGGAATATTGTTATGTGTCGACTAAAATGAGGAATTTTTTAATATATCGATTAAAATAAGGAATATTTATTATGTGTTGATTAAAATGAGGAATATTTATTATGTGTAGAATAAAATGAGGAATATTTATTATTTGTAGAATAAAATAAGGAATATTTATTGTGTTGATTAAAATAAGAAATATTTATTGTGTTGATTAAAATAATGAATATTTATTTTGTTGCTATTAAAAAATGGAATATCTAATATGTATAATTTAAAAATGGAATATCTATTATGTGTCGATTAAAATGAGGATTATCTAATTTATGTAGATCAAAATAAGGAACGTTTATTTTGTGTAGATTAAAATAAGGAATATTTATTATGTGTAGATTAAAAGAAGGAACTTTTTTATCTGTCGATTAAAAAAAGGAATATTTATTATGCGTCGATTAAAATGAGAAATATCTGTTATGTGTAGATTGAAATAATGAATATCTATTATTTATTAATTAAAGTGAGGAATATTTGTCACGTGTAGATTAAAATGTAGACTTATAGGCTTTCACAAGGGGATACGATAGCGAATTAGAACTATAGGAAACTTTGGCGTCATATGCCATTAAGACATGGTGAAGAATATCAACGAATATTAGTGTTACTAGTATGTGACAAATGTTCAAGCCACATAGTTTTCTAAATGTCAGAAACTAATCACCTAGTCTAGGCTAAAGAAATAAAACACAAAAATGTTGGAAGAAAGCAGACCTGGGGAACCCATTCCTCCTTTTTCACCCGGTAATCCTAAACAAAGGAAAAGAAGATTTCTAGAAAGTTCTCAGACAAACTTTCAAGTAGAAATACAAACCTTTGATTAAAAATTAGGCTGATTTTCAAATAATTATCTTCTAATAGCAAAGATAATATTTTAAAGGAATTGTATACCAAGCATTATAAGACGTATTCATTATTGAATTAAGTTGTCGATGAAAACAATTACATTGGAATTAAAAGTCAGAAATAAGAAAATTCAGCTTCTCATGATTTGACTTAATACTCTGGAATGTTTGGCTCTAGATTTAAGGTTAATTTACACTTTGTACGGACAAAATATTTATTAATGTAAGTACAACTGAGAGAATATGAATTTCTCTCTTGCCCTATACCGTCTGTCTGTCTATATATATAAAAACGTGTACCTGGATGACCGTCTTTTCCTGGTTCTCCGGGAAGTCCTAGAGAACCAAACATTGCAAAATTGTTTGATTGAGAAAAAATATCAGGAATCCTGCTTAAATGTTACTATTGAATGCATATTTATTACGAAGGAAAAACGTCAAGAACCCAGCTTAAGTTTTACTAAAGAATAACGATTTACATTCCTATTGAGATAGCACACATTTGCATTAAATCTCCATCGAGATAGTACCCATTTTTATTGTATCTCTAGTGAGATAGAACACCTTTGTATTGTATCCATTTTGAGATAGTACACATTTGTGTTGCATCCTTACTTAGACAATACACATTTCCATTGTATCCCTAATAGATAGAACACATTTATATAATTTTTTTATGCTGAGATTGTATATCTACTCAGATCGTACACATTATATTCTATCTCTGTTGAGATAGTACACATTAATATTGTATTCATATTGAGATAGTATACATTTTATTGTATCTATGCTGAGATTGTATTCCTACTGTGATAGTACACATTTGTATTGTATCTCTACCGAGATAGTACACATTTATATCATATCTCTGTTGAGACCGTACACACTAGTATTGTATCCTTACTGAGATATTACACATTTGTATGGGATTCCTTTGGAGAAGGTGCACATTTGTAATGAGAAGTTGAAAGTAATGTTCTTGATTTCATTAGATGTAGAAAAATGAAGGAAATATATGAGAAATGTTTTCAATATGGTGATACCCAAAAATTCGCCTTCATTTTATTTATATCCTTCAATAAGAAGTTTTATCCCTTACAAAGTCTTGCTACAGACGAGTTGTAAATGATGATTTAACTGGCATGATTTGAAAAACTGTCATGCATATCAATGCAAAGTGCTAAAGGGAAAAATTGTATTTTATGTGCATGCGTGATACCTGGTTCACCATCTTTACCGGGAGGCCCAGGGCGTCCTAAAACATTTAAAGAACAAGATAACATTTCATATTTTAACAAGTAAAATGTTAAAAACCATTTGCAATGTACTAATCTACCGTCGATCAAAGCCATTTACTGAGATTATTAGTAATGGATTAAGAGACTGACAAAGATAATCAAATATATTCAGATAAATGACATTGATTAACACTGTAGAGTTTAGGAATTAGGGAATCTAGGTACGGATTTTTTTTTCCATCTAAGCACTAATGTCATATAATTATATCCCTTTCATATGAGTGGCATCTAATTATATCCCTCTCATGCGTAGTATCATAACCCTGCCCGACATGGGATTTATTTATTGTGGGAAAAATGGTAGGATTTATTCACAGAACGCTAACAACGTGACCCCAAGAATGACATATCCGTGGTGCCGTGTAGCTATCGAATACCTAAAGTTTTCTGTTTGGATATTAATCTTAAACCTAATTACTTACATTACTATCCGGAAATCTAATGTATTTTAATTTTTAATTTATCACTCACCCACCATGCTTAAACATGGTTTCGCTTGGGACTGGTATTTTACTGCACAGCATAACAAGCGGCTTATTTAGTGCTGAGGCAATTGAACTAATGTGACTTGGTTCGAACACGCATACGTTCGGTCGCGAGTGTCGAAACTAACCACTGAGCAGCCGCAGCCCCGAAGTTAAAAATTACAAACTTTATGCTTAAGTCTAAGTTGTTTTTATACATCTTCGGTATTTACGTTTGATATATTTGGCAAGCTGACAGGTATTTATGCTTAATAAATTTGGTAATCTGATGGGTATTTGTGTTGAAATGGATTTGGCAATCTGATGGGTATTTGTGTTGGATGGATTTGGTAATCTGATGGGTGTAAGTATCGGATGGATTTGGTAATATGATGGTTAGTTGTGTTTAATATATTTGGTAATCTAATGGGTGTTTGTGTGTGATGGATTTAGTAATCTGATGGGTATAAGTGTTGGATGGATTTGATAATCTGAGTGGTATTTGTGTTTAATAGATTTGGTAATCTGATGGGTATAAGTGTTGGATAGATTTGGTAATCTGATGGGTATAAGTGTTGGATGGATTTGATAATCTGAGTGGTATTTGTGTTTAATAGAGTTGGTAGTCTGATGGGTATAAGTGTTGGATTGATTTGGTAATCTGATAGGTATAAGTGTTGGATGGATTTGGTAATCTGATGGGTATTTGTGTTTGATAGATTTGGTAATCTTATGGGTATTTGTGTTGGAAAGATTTGGAAATCTTATGGGCATTTGTGTGGGATGAATTTAGTAATCTGATTGGTATAAGTATCGGATGGATTTGGTAATCTGATGGTTAGTTGTGTTTAATGTATTTGGTAATCTGATGGGTATTTGTGTTTGAAAGATTTAGTAATCTGATGGGCATAAGTGTTGGATAGATTTGGTATTCTGATGGGTATTTGTGTTTGATAGATTTGGTAATCTGATGGGTATTTGTGTTGGATGGATTTAGTAATCTGATGGGTATTTGTGTTTGATAGATTTGGTAATCTGATGGTTATAAGTGTTGGATGGATTTTGGTAATCTGATGGTTAGTTGTGTTTAATATATTTGGTAATCTGATGGGTATAAGTGTTGGATAGATTTGGTAATCTGATGGGTATTTGTGTTTGATAGATTTGGTAATCTTATGGGTATTTGTGTTGGATGAATTTAGTAATCTGATGGGTATTTGTGTTTGATAGATTTGGTAATCTGATGGCTATAAGTGTTGGATGGATTTGGTAATCTGATGGTTAGTTGTGTTAAATATATTTGATAATCTGATGGGTATAGGTATTGGATGGATTTGATAATCTGAGTGGTATTTGTGTTTGACAGATTTGGTAATCTAATGGGTATTTGTGTTGGATGGATTTGGAAATCTGATGGGTATAAGTGTTTGATGGATTTGGTAATCTGATGTGTATTTGTGTTGGATGGATTTGGAAATCTGATGGGTATTTGTGTTTGATAGATTTGGTAATCTTATGGGTATTTGTGTTGGATGAATTTAGTAATCTGATGGGCATTTGTGTTTGATAGATTTGGTAATCTGATGGGTATAAGTATTAGATGGATTTAATAATCTGAGTGGTATTTGTGTTTGATAGATTTGGTAATCTTATGGGTATTTGTGTTGGATGAATTTAGTAATCTGATGGGCATTTGTGTTTGATAGATTTGGTAATCCGATGGTTGTAAGTGTTGGATGGATTTGGTAATCTGATGGTTAGTTGTGTTTAATATATTTGGTAATCTGATGGGTATAAGTATTAGATGGATTTAATAATCTGAGTGGTATTTGTGTTTGATAAATTTGGTAATCTGATGGGTATTTGTGTTGAAATGGATTTGGTAATCTGATGGGCATTTGTGTTGGATGGATTTGGAAATCTGATGGGTATAAGTGTTTGATGGATTTGGCAATCTGATGGGTATTTGTGTTGGATGGATTTGGAAATCTGATGGGTATTTGTGTTGGATGGATTTGGAAATCTGATGGGTATTTGTGTTGGATGGATTTGGAAATCTGATGGGTATTTGTGTTGGATGGATTTGGAAACCTGATGGGTATTTGTGTTGGATGGATTTGGAAATCTGATGGGGACAAGTGTTGGATGGATTTAAAAATCTGATGGGTATAAGTGTTTGATGGATTTGATTATCTGATTACTAATAAAATATTCGATTTGCAGAAAGTTTCTTTAACAAAGTGTTGAACTTATCGAAGTACTGTGTTTTTTGTCACTTATCGTTCACAATGCAGTCTATGAACTGCCTCCTAATAAGTACAGACCAATTCTTATATGTTTCCAAAATATGCTAAAACAGTTATCCTGAAATTACTTTTCTGACATTTCATCACCTTTTTAATAAATCGCATTACCTTCCAAACAGGGCAAGTCATGTCTAGCTAAAAGGAGAAAACATTTAAGCAAACACGTTTCGCTAACAGTTAGAGTCCATCATATTAATCTTAACTGTGCCTGTATAATGAGAGCACGTCCTGTATAATGATAACAGTGCCTGTATAATGATAACAAGTTTAAACCTTTACAAATGAGTAACATATCTAGAATCTTTGATTGTTTAACGGTGAAAAAAAATTCTAAGAAATAAGATATAACTTTTTGTGTTTAGTTACATCAACCTTTTTTTATTCCGTTGACAAATACGAATATTCTTATTACAAAAACCAGGGTGGTCATGGACCACACCATGAGTTAATATGTCAAGTAAGTATTCTCGCTGTTTGCGTAATGCGTCTCCTGAATCTATTCAGTGAACTTAACTGGTCACTTTTTAAATATATATATAAACACGAGACGATAAAAACAGTGATATGCTGGATTCTCATATGAGTAAATTTCCTGCGCATATTATAATAATTTCTTATTTTCTAGCTTTCTTAAATAACACAGAATATCAAAATGTAGAACTTGTATCACTAATTCATTGAAATAACTCAAAATGCCACCAAGAAGTTAGTGTTTCAGGCACGGGTGCACAACCTTTTTCGGCCTAAGGTCAGACTGCATTTTCTAAGACCACTCGAGGGCCACAAACACTAATTTCATTAATATAATGACTGTTCACGGGCCAGATTGCTGTGTTATTTTGATTTGCCATTAGCGCCGGACAGAACACGTTTTGTGCACACCTGGGATGAGGACATGGTTAAATATTATATTACTGAATTTACATTACAAGAATGGATGTGCGATAAGATGACATACGGTTTCACACCTGATATTCCTGGATCACCTTTATTACCAGGAGGGCCAAGAGGGTCCATTGGGCCTGTACTGGATGAAGGAAAACTCAATTCGAGCACAATTCCTTAAACAAATGTCTTTATTGAGGCAATGTATGTAACGGTATAAAACAAGTAACATTACCAATTATTAAGCACGTGAGTGATATAAAAATGATACACATAAACATTTAATGAGCTATATTATTATTATTTATCAACGTTTACATTAAAAAATGCTTGGTGTTTCCTTTGTATGTTTAAGTGCGCATGATAAAATGTATACGTACTTCTATTTTACAGCGCAGATAAACAATAATGAGAGAAAATAGTGATATACATAAAGGAACATTTAGCTATGCCATTTTTAGTCTTCGTAGTTTAGAAGAATCCTGGAGGACGTTTCTATGCCTAAGCGCATATAATAAACGTGTGGATACTAGTTTCAATGTATATATAAAAAACATACAATTACTATACAGGGAATATTTCAGTTTTGATTAAAATAATATATACATTTACTGCCCAGTATTCGTTTTTTACTTATAAATACAGCATACACTTACTTCTTGAAGAAGGATTGCATTTTGATTTATATATGCTACATATACATACTGTGTGCTTTGTTGATTTGCATGCTGCACACGCTTAATGTTTTAGGAGGTGAAATGTTTATTGAATTACTTATATACTACAGATATTCTCTGTTCAGAAATATTTGTAAGTTTTGATTTACATACTGCATACATTTACCGCTCAGGGAAGTGTTCGGTTTGATTTATATACTGCATGCATTTACCGCTCAGGGAAGTGTTCGGTTTGATTTATATACTGCATACGTTTACCGCTCAGGGAAGTGTTCGGTTTGATTTATATACTGCATACATTTACCGCTCAGGGAAGTGTTCGGTTTGATTTATATACTGCATGCATTTATCGCTCAGGAAAGTGTTCGGTTTGATTTATATACTGCATGCATTTATCGCTCAGGGAAGTGTTCGGTTTGATTTATATACTGCATACATTTATCGCTCAGGGAAGTGTTCGGTTTGATTTATATACTGCATACATTTACCGCTCAGGGAAGTGTTCGGTTTGATTTATATACTGCATGCATTTACCGCTCAGGGAAGTGTTCGGTTTGATTTACATACTGCATACATTTACCGCTCAGGGAAGTGTTCGGTTTGATTTATATACTGCATACATTTACCGCTCAGGGAAGTGTTCGGTTTGATTTATATACTGCATACATTTACCGCTCAGGGAAGTGTTCGGTTTGATTTATATACTGCATACATTTACCGCTCAGGGAAGTGTTCGGTTTGATTTATATACTGCATACATTTATCGCTCAGGGAAGTGTTCGGTTTGATTTATATACTGCATACATTTATCGCTCAGGGAAGTGTTCGGTTTGATTTATATACTGCATACATTTACCGCTCAGGGAAGTGTTCGGTTTGATTTATATACTGCATACATTTATCGCTCAGGGAAGTGTTCGGTTTGATTTATATACTGCATACATTTATCGCTCAGGGAAGTGTTCGGTTTGATTTATATACTGCATACATTTATCGCTCAGGGAAGTGTTCGGTTTGATTTATATACTGCATACATTTTATACTGCATACATTTATCGCTCAGGGAAGTGTTCGGTTTGATTTATATACTGCATACATTTATCGCTCAGGGAAGTGATCGGTTTGATTTATATACTGCATACATTTACCGCTCAGGGAAGTGTTCGGTTTGATTTATATACTGCATGCATTTACCGCTCAGGGAAGTGTTCGGTTTGATTTATATACTGCATACATTTACCGCTCAGGGAAGTGTTCGGTTTGATTTATATACTGCATACATTTATCGCTCAGGGAAGTGTTCGGTTTGATTTATATACTGCATACATTTATCGCTCAGGGAAGTGTTCGGTTTGATTTATATACTGCATACATTTATCGCTCAGGGAAGTGTTCGGTTTGATTTATATACTGCATACATTTTATACTGCATACATTTATCGCTCAGGGAAGTGTTCGGTTTGATTTATATACTGCATACATTTACCGCTCAGGGAAGTGTTCGGTTTGATTTATATACTGCATACATTTATCGCTCAGGGAAGTGTTCGGTTTGATTTATATACTGCATACATTTATCGCTCAGGGAAGTGTTCGGTTTGATTTATATACTGCATACATTTACCGCTCAGGGAAGTGTTCGGTTTGATTTATATACTGCATACATTTACCGCTCAGGGAAGTGTTCGGTTTGATTTACATACTGCATGCATTTATCGCTCAGGGAAGTGTTCGGTTTGATTTATATACTGCATACATTTATCGCTCAGGGAAGTGTTCGGTTTGATTTATATGCTACACACGCTCACGCGTCTAGGAAATGTTAACTTTGGCTTATATCCTACGCACATTTTCTGTGATACATTTAATTCAATACTCCTAAACTGTAACGCTTAGAGAAGCGTTGAGCTCTGATTGCACAAGACGTATTTATAGCGGCAGGAAATGCTGCCTGAACTATGTATGATTTAAAAGTATATATATATTAACAATGTAAACTTTATGCTTTGATTTGTTTTCTCTAGTATTATGCTAAAGTAATAACAACCAACAGATGAAAAATAATGGATGGGAGAAAATTTATAAATTTAATTATTTTATTCTTTACTCCTGATGTTCGCAAGCGTTTGCAAAATGGCACGAAAAAATTATGAAAGTATCAGTACGATTTGAAATATCTGTTCATATTTGTTTACGGAATCGCAAATCCTTGTATATCTAATAGCAACTACAATAAAACACGGGCATTGTACGAGTAAACTGACACAGAAGTAACAGATTAGCTTACATATTTCACCCTTAGATCCTGGTGAGCCCATTAGCCCAGCTTTCCCGAATCATTACGTAAAAATCAAAAGAGATCTCCTCGTAAATGGCAATAACACTTGTAATAGGAGACTTAAATATGTACTAATATCTATCAAGGATTCAATGGATTTGTTCAGGTAAAACAGTTTCTAATGCTTAAATAGATTACTATAATTCAAATAAATAATATCAGTAGTATTTGAATTTCGTTGTCACGTTACTCTTGCTATCATCCTGTGCTTATGTTCTCGATCTGCTCGTTTACTTTCTATCATCACCAAAACGTTTAAACTCAATAACAAAGACTCTCACTCTTTCTATCTCTATGTATCTGTCTCTCTGTCTCTCTCTCTCTGTCACACACACACACACACACACACACGTGTCAAGCAAAACCATATATTAGTAATAGAACATTGTGTCCAATGATTTCCTATTGAGCGAAGGGTCAGGATCTGATTACGGACTACTTTATATAAAAATATTCCAACTCGAATACATTTTGCTCTGATGTTATCTCTCTAAAATTTACCTGGTATGCCATCTTTTCCTGAATCTCCAGGCCTTCCTATAACAGAATAAATCACTTTTGTCAGACCGATGATGAAGTTTCTCTTGGTTGATATGATTGTGTTAGAATCGAATAATATGATTGTGTGTTATTTAGAATCGAATTATATGATTGTGTGTAATTTAGAATCGAATAATATTTTATACCTGATAATTTGTAATCGATCAAATTCTGTTGCTCTGTTCTTCACTGTCACTAGTAGTGAGACTGAGAAACGTCACGCAATAAATTGTTATACTACCTATTGTGTTATTGTTTACATTCCAAAAGTTTAAATAGATTCAATTTCTTGCACTTTAGTTAAGCATATTTATAGTGTATTTTTCAGCCCAGTATATTCTATTGTGCCGCTGGAATTGACGAGCATGTTCCTGTTAATGTCATTTCCCCAGGTAGTGCAAAAACAATACTTATGTCTTTACTCAAACATTATTACAGCACTGAGTAAAATGAAATTGATCTATAACAGTGTTCAACATTACCAGCCAATCCAGGTAACCCAGGACGACCTATAGTTAACAAAAACAACAATGAAATCGATCACACCTTTAAAATTATGCAACAGGTCAATTCTGCGACGGAGATCTTGTTTCAGTCCCTATGCATTTATTTATAAGAAGCGGCCATACTATCTTAGTCTATTACTTGATATAAACGAGCTGAGTGAACTTAACCACATGAAATATGTACAATTTTGTTTTTATTCTCGTTTGACAAACATGAGATAATAATATGATAAAGAAATATCCGTTGAATAGGTTTCTTAATTTTACCAGTTTCGATGTACTTACAGGGTTGCATTATCTTAAGGCTTTATTTGGAATAGTTTGACCAGTGGTATTACTAATCGTCGTACGAATATAAACACGAAACACGTTACCTGATTATTTACTAATTTTAAACACTGAACAACTATAAAAAGACTGCCTTTTACAAGAGACAATTGAAACCATGAAGCTGTGTGAACATTTGCCGAATGATTTAGAGAAACATGCAAAATATCAGTAATGAGATATAGAAAAAATTAAAACCTGCAATTCCCGGGTCCCCTTTATGGCCAGGAGATCCAACAGGGCCCACAGGTCCTACAGGGTGAAAAATATCCTCTCTAAGTTAATAGTGAAGATTAATTTGCACAGGAAAGTGATGATCTTTATATTTACTATCAACGATACAGACATCAGTAGGTATTGGAAGAATTTGAAAATGTTAGACAGTGCTCTTACACTATATAATCCATCATCTGCTTGTACATGGAGATAATGATTTCAGTGTGTCACAACATATTATATATAAATATATATATATATATATATATATATATATATATATATATATATATATATATATATATATATATATATATATATATTAGGTTACATAACGTAAACACCAAAATTTTTAATGTATCTGTTTGTGGGAATAATTGCATCAATTACTGTGTGATACAGATAAATCCCTGAAAACAATTGTGAGTTTGAAAGTCTTTGAAATATTGATAACCTAATGTTACACCTTGCAACAAAATTTTTACTAGATCTTATGATACGTTCATTAGTTTGTCTGGGACAATATTTGAACGCTCTCAACACATCTTAGTTGCGTAATTTTTTCTCATCCAGAACCTTCAGTATCTTATGAAACTAGCCTTTTGATAAATTATTAGATATGTTGTTATGCAAATTTTATTTTATATTTTGAATATACATTACAGTTTTCAATTTTACTTATCCGGAGAAATGAAAAATATTGTTTTTCACCTGACTCACCCGTTTCACCTTTTAGCCCTGGTGGACCGATTGGTCCGACTGGTCCTAAATATAAACTGAAGGCTTGATTCAGTCACAGTTGTACATGCATAAGATCTAATTGAATGCCTATTACGAGGCGTTTCAATGATCATATAAACTAAAACTGATGATATTTGGTCCAAAAGAATTAATCACAAAAATGCGTAATATCTAGAAAGAACAACAATGGGAAAGTTATAAAAGTACAAAAGTATCGATTGGCAGCAAATTATGGATACATTTTGTATTCTCTTTTTTCAATGAATGTTAATATTTTCACGTATACTACTATCTGGGCATAATTTAACTTGTAAGTATTTATTGAAAAGAAATTTGTATTATTTCTGCTTATATGATTTCTGTGCGGTCTATTCAATTTGTTGTCTATTAAAAAGAAATACCAATATTTTGTTGCTGCTTTTGATATAATCTTGAACATTAGTATGCTTTAGTTGAAGATATTTCAAACGCTCGCTGTACCTGGTACACCGCCTTTTCGAGGCTGACATTGGAGGCCTCAAACGGCAACCGTATTTTGTAATGAGAAACAGAGTTGAATTGAATAACATCGTTAATGGGAGTTTGGATGATTGAGTCACATTATACGCTAAAAGGAGCTTTGATTATGTCACAATATGTATAATATCTTTCGAAGGTTCAGTCGAATGTTTATGTAAGTAGTTATTCCCAGAGAAACACTTTTAAATTCTTAAATAGAAATATGTAATTCATGTAATATATATTTGCCAAAAAATCTATAACATTCGTAGTAATTGACTTTTATTGTTTACATCAGTTTGGTTTTGATATTGCGCTTATCTCGATCTGCTCATTTTCATTCTAACAGCACAAATATGTATGAACCTGACCACACAGAATTTCCTCTCTCGTCTTTCTAATTCGCTCTTTCTGCACACAAACAGACATACGCACACACACGATTAAGGTATGAAAGCATATATTAATAATAGAACATTATTTATGGCGATTTCGACCTCGAATACATTTTGCTGTCATGTTATCTCTCTAAAGTTTACCTGGTGCGCCATCTTTTCCTGGATCTCCAGGCATTCCTATAATAACAGAGCAAATCACTTTTGTCAGACCGATGACGTGTTTTCTCTCGGTTGATATATATTTGTGTTACATAGAACCGAACACTATCTTATATGTAATAATTTGTTACCGATCAAATTCTGTTGCTCTGTTCTTCACTGTCAGTAGTAGTGAGATTGAGAAATGTGACTTGATAAATTGTTATACTACCCATTTTGTTGATGTTGGTAAACGTATTTTGTCAGGAGAATGAGAGTATTGAATTGAATAACATCGTTAGTGGGAGTTTGGATGATTGTGTCACAATATCTACTAATATGAGTTTGGATTGTGTCACAAGATCTATAGCATCTATCGAAGGTTTGGTGAAATTGTTTTGTACATACTGTTTCCCGGACAAATACTCTATCATTCTTAGATAGAAATATGTAATTCATGTATTATATATTTTCCAAAATATCTATAACATTCGTAGTAACTGATTTTTGTTGTTCACATCAGTTCGGTTATAATATTGCGCTTATCTCGATCTACACATTTTCTTTCTAACAACACCCACATGTTTGAACCTAACCACACAGAAATACCTCTCTCGTTTCTATCTTTCTCTCTTTTTGCACACAAACAAACAGACGCACACGCGCTTTCAAGGCATGAAAGCATATATTATTCATAGAATATTATTTTTGACAATGGGATCTGATTATGGACTAATTTGTATCAGAATATTCTATCTCGAATACATTTTGCTGTTATGTTATCTCTCTAAAGTTTACCTGGTGTGCCATCTTTTCCTGGATCTCCAGGCCTTCCTATAATAACAGAGCAAATCACTTTTGTCAGACCGATGGTGTGTTTCCTCTTGGTTGATATACTTTTGTGTTGTTTAGAACCAAATAATATTTTATACGTAATAATTTGTTACCGACCAAATTCGGTTGCTCTGTTCTTCACTGGCAGTAGTAGTTAGACTGAGAAATGTCACTTCATAAATTGTTATACTACCCATTTTGTTGATGTTTAATTCAAAATTTTTAAATAGATTCACTTTTCTGCACTAAAGTCAGGTATATTTATAGTGTATAATTCAGCCCAAGATATTCTGTTTTACCGCTGGAATTGACGAGAATGTTCCTGTAAATGTCAATTCGCCAGATATTACAAAAACTATAGTCATCTCTGTATTCAAACATTATTACAACACCGTGTAAATAAAAATGAATTTAAAACAATGTTCGACTTTTACCAGCCAATCCAGGCAACCCAGGACGACCTAAAATTAACAAATACAACAATCAAATCCTTTGATCACACCTTTAAAATTATATAATAGCTCTATATTGAGATGCATTTGTTTCAGTCTCTATGCATTTATTTACCAGAAGTGGTCAGAATGTCTTGCGGCATTCTTTGAAATCTCCGAGCTGAGTTTATTTAAAGACCTTACATCGTGATTAATTAATGAAATATCTACATTGGGTAAGTTTGGTTTTAATCTAGCAACCGTTGACAAGCATGAGATATTAATGCATTAAAGAAAGGGCATTTCATTAGGTTTCTTAATTTTACCAGGTTCGATGTACTACTCGGTTACTTTTCTACCCTTTAATTTAAAATATTTAGCGAGCAGTATTAGTAATCGTCGAACGAATCGTAACAACCTACTAGTTACCTGATCCATTACTATTTTTAAACTACTGAACAACTTTATAAAAAAAATGGATTTTACAAGAAACAAATAAAAAAAAGAAGCTGTGAGAACATATGATAAATGATGTACAGAAACATGGAAAATATCAGCAATGAGATGTAGAAAATTAAAACCTGTAATTCCTGGGTCCCCTTTATTGCCAGGAGATCCGACAGGGCCCACAGGTCCTACAGTGTGAAAAAAATCCTCTCTAGGTTAAGAGCAAAGATTTTCACAGGATGGTTATGATCTTCTTTATATTTCACTATCATAGCCGTGTTTGAAACATTTATAAATATGTTGATATATTACCCTTCTAATAAAATAATTTCTTACATTTAAATATTTAACACCAAATTACAGATTCTTTGTTTGTTAATTTAACAGTACATATATCGCAGAATTAAAAGAGTAGATGCTGATGATACCATAGGAAGAAATCAGTATATTCGTAACTGAAAAGGTCTCGTAATGGACATAAGATGTAAAATATACGCAAGTAGTCTCACCAAATTCACCCTTGGGTCCGGGCGCCCCCAAGAGACCAGGAGACCCTGGTCAAGAAATATTGTTTTTTTCGTTAAGTAAATATATATTTAATTTTAGCTCAATGAATATTTCTGACTTGTCACAAACTTTACTTATTGGTCTACAAAGTTATAAAGTAAAACATGCATTAAAACTGCGGCATAATTTTGCAAATATGTCTGAGAGATTTGTGTGTAGCTTTTCTTAAACAAGCATATAAGTAGTTTTGATACATTTCACAAACCATTATTAAACTAAACATTTTAAGTTGAATCAAAAGATGTTGTTTCTTTTATATTTTGAATATACATTACAGTTTGCAATTTTACTTATCCGGAGAATTGAAAAACATTCTTTCTAACCTGACTCACCCATTTCACCTTTTAGCCCTGGTGGACCGATTGGTCCGACTGGTCCTAAATATAAATTGATGGCTTGACTCAGTGACAGTTGTGCATACATAAATACATAATATCTAATTGAATGCCTATTACGAGGTGTTTCAATGAACATATCAACTAAAACTGATGATATTAGGTTCTAAAGAATTAATCACAAAAGTACATAATATAAAAAAGAACATCAATGGCAAAGTTTCAAAAGTTCTAAATAATTCATCTGCTGTACAATATAGCTACATTTTTTTCTAACCAGCGTTAATCTACTCACATATACTACAAGTTAAACATAACAAATCTTTTAATGAGTTACTGGAAAGAACTTTGTATCATTTCTGCTTATTTGATTTCTTTGCGGTCTATTCAATTTCTTTATTTTATTAAAAAATAATAACAGTTTTCTGTTGCGTTTAATATAATGTTGAAGATTAGAAATACTTTTGTGAAGATATTTCAAAAGCTCGCTGTACCTAGTACACCGTCTTTTCCTGGCTGACCATGGAGGCCTAAAATTGCAAACGTAGTGTGTCAAGTAAAAGAGAGTATTGAATTGAATAACATTGCTAATAGGAGTTTGGATGATTGTGTCACAATATCTGCTAATATGAGTTTGGATTGTGTCATAATATCAATAATATCTATCGAAGGTTCAGTGGAATTGTTTTGTCCATAGTTTGTTCCGGACAAACACTTTTTAATTCTTAAGTAGAAATATTAATAGTTTTATTATTTATTTGTGGGATCTGATTATGGACTACTTTGTATCAGAATATTCTACCTCGAATACCTTTTGCTGTCATGTTATCTATCTAAAGTTTACCTGGTGTGCCATCTTTTCCTGGTTCTCCAGGCCTTCCTATAATAACAGAGCAAATCGCTTTTGTCAGACCGTTTGTGTGTATTCTCTTGGTTGATATAAATTTGTGTTATTTAGAACCGAATAATACCTTAGACGTAATAATTTGTTACCGATGAAATTCTGTTGCTCTTTTTCCACTGTCAGTAGAAGTGAGACAGAAAAATGTTACGATATAAATTGTTATACTACCCATTATTTTATTTACTTTCCAACATTTGAGATAGATTCGGTTTTATGCACTTCAGTCAGGTATACTTATAGTGAATTTTTCAGCCCAACATATGCTATTTTGCCGTTATAATTGACGAGCATTTTTCTGTAAATGTCAATTCGCCAGATATCGAAAAACACTAGTTATATCTGTATTCAAACATTCTTACAACACTGAGTAAATATAAATGAACTTATAACAGTATTCGACATTACCGGCCAATCCAGGCAACCCAGGGCGACCTAAAATTAACAAATACAACAATCAAATCTATTGATCATAACTTTAAAATTATATGAGAACTCAGTCTTGCGATGGAGATTATTTAGTCTCTATCCATATTTTTACCAGAAAGGGTCATACTCTCTTACAGTATTCCTTGAAATCTACGAGCTGAGTTATATTAATGGCCTTAATTAATGAAATATCTACAATGGGTAAGTTTGGTTTTAATCTAGCAACCTTTGACAAACATCAAAAATTAATACGTTAAAGAAATGTCATTTCATTATGTTTCTAAATTTTACCAGGTTTCATGATCTCCATGGTCACTTTGTCTACCCTCTCTATTTGGAATAGTTTGACCAGGAGTATTACTAATCGTCATGCGAATCTTCATACAATTCACGTTACCTAATACATTACTATCTTTAAACTACTGAACCACTATCAAAAAAGACTCGCTTTTACAAGAAATATTTAAAACCAAGACGCTGTTTGACCATTTGCTGAATGATTTAGAGAAACATTGAAAATGTCAGCAATGAGATGTAGGGAAAATTAAAACCTGCAATTCCCGGCTCTCCTTTATGGCCAGGAGTTCCAACAGGGCCCACAGGTCCTACAGGGTGAAAAATATCCTCTCTAAGTTAATAGCAAATATATTCACATGAATGTTATGATTTTCTTTATATTTCACTATCATAGCTTCAGACATCTGTTGGTATTGTTCGAACTATGAATTTGATAATTTTAGACAATGACATAACAGTATATAAAATACTGAAAACCAAATGTTACACCTTGCAACAAAGAATTTACTTGAAATGATCCTATGCTATGTAAATGCGTTTGACTGGACAATATTTGAACGCTTTCAACACATCTCACTTTGGTCGTATAAAATTAGCCTTTTGATAAATCATAAATATCTTGTCCTTCAAATGTAAGAAATTGTAACATTTAAATATTTAACAACAAATGACAGATTCTTTGTTCTTAAGTTTTCACAGTACAATTATCGTAGAAGTAAAATTGTAGATGGGGATATTACCGTCGGAAGAAATCAGGATATTCGTAACTGAAAAAATCTTAATGGACATAACATGTAAAATATATGCACTAGTTTCACCAAATTCACCGTTGGGTCCGGGCGCCCCCAAGAGACCAGGGTACGTTGGTCAAGAAATATTGTGTTTTCGTTAAGTAAAGATATATTCAGTTCTTATCTCAATGAATATGTTTGACTTGTCAAAAACTTTATTAGTTGCTCTACAAATTTATAAAGTGGAATGTGCGTAGAAACTACGGCATAATTTTGCAAATATGTCAGAGATATTTGTGTGTAGATTTATTTAAACAATCGTATACATGTTGCTAATATATTCCTCGAACAGTTATTCAATTAAATATATTAAGTTGAATCAAAATATGTTGTTTATTTTATATTTTGAATATACATTTTATGTTTGCAATTTTACCTATCCGGAGAAATGAAAAATATTGCTTCTAACCTGACTCACCCACGTCTCCTTTTATCCCTGGTGGACCGATTGGTCCGACTGGTCCTAAATATAAATTGATGGCTTGACTCAGTGACAGTTGTGCATACATAATATCTAATTGAATGCCTATTGCGAGGTGTTTCAATGAACAAATCAACTAAAACTGATGATATTAGGTTCTAAAGAATTAATCACAAAAGTGCATAATATAAAAAAAGAACATCAATGGGAAAGTTTCAAAAGTTCTAAATAATCGATCTGCTGTACAATATAGCTACTTTTTTTTTAACCAGCGTTAATCTTCTCACATATACTACAAGTTAAACATAACAAATCTTTTAATGAGTTACTGGAAAGGACTTTGTATCATTTCTGCTTATTTGATTTCTTTGCGGTCTATTAAATTTCTTTATTTTATTAAAAATAATAACTGTTTTCTGTTGCGTTTAATATAATCTGGAACATTTGTAATACTTTTGTGAAGATGTTTCAAAAGCTCGCTGTACCTAGTACACCGTCTTTTCCTGGCTGACCTTGGAGGCCTAAAATTGCAAACGTAGTGTGTCAAGTAAAAGAGAGTATTGAATTGAATAACATTGCTAATAGGAGTTTGGATGATTGTGTCACAATATCTGCTAATAGGAGATTGGATTGTGTCATAATATCAATAATATCTATCGAAGGTTCAGTGGAATTGTTTTGTTGATAATTTGTTCAGGACAAACAAATTTTGATTCTTAAATAGAAATATCAATAGTTTTATTTTTTATTTGCGAACATTCTAGACCATTCGCAGTAATTGATTTTAATTGTTTACATCAGTTCGATTATACTGTTCCGCTTATATCGATCTGCGCATTTTCTTTCTTTAAAGATCAAGATGTTGAACCTAACCACACATAATTGCCTCTCTCGTTTCTTTCTCTCTCTCCCTCCCTCCCTCCCTCTCTCTCTCTCTTTCTCTCTCTCTCTCTCTCTCTCTCTCTCTCTCGCTCTCGTTACACACACAAACAGATGAAAACATACTTTCAAGGCTTGAAAGCATATATTATTTATAGAACATTTTGTTTGACGATTTCCAGTTGTGAGAAGGGATGGGACCTGATTTTGGAATACTTTGTATCAGAATATTCTACCTCGAATACATTTTGCTGTCATGTTATCTCTCTAAAGTTTACCTGGTGTGCCATCTTTTCCTGGTTCTCCAGGCCTTCCTATAATAACAGAGGAAATCGCTTTTGTGACAGCGATGGTGCATTTTCTCTTGGTTGATATAAATTTGGGTTATATAGAACCGAATAATACCTTAGACGTAATAATTTGTTACCGATCAAATTCTGTTTCTCTGTTTTTCACTGTCAGTAGAAGTGAGATAGAGAAATGTTACTACATAAATTGTTATACTACCCATTTTTTTGTTTACATTCCAATATTTGAGATCTATTCAGTATTATGCACGTCTGGTATACTTATGGTGTATTTTTCAGCCCAACATATGCTATTTAGCCGT
Source organism: Sinohyriopsis cumingii (assembly GCA_028554795.2). Taxonomy (NCBI): domain Eukaryota; kingdom Metazoa; phylum Mollusca; class Bivalvia; order Unionida; family Unionidae; genus Sinohyriopsis; species Sinohyriopsis cumingii. Next base: position 90,708,730 of record CM068831.1, read on the forward strand.
TGTAATTGACGAGCATATTTCTGTAAATGTCAATTCGCCAGATATAGATAAACACTAGTTTTATCTGTATTGAGACGGTATTACAACACCTAGTAAATATAAATGAACTTATAACAGTTTTCGACATTACCAGCCAATCCAGGCAACCCAGGGCGACCTAAAATTAACAAATACGACAATCAAATATATTGATCACAACTTTAAAATTATATATGAGTTCAGTCCTGCGATCTAGATTATTTAGTCGTTTCCATTTATATACCAGAAGGGGTCATAATATCTTACATTATTCCTTGAAATCTATGAGCTGAGTTATATTAATGACCTTAATTGATGAAATATCTACATTGGGTAAGTTTGGTGTTAATCTAGCAACCTTTGCAAACAGCATAAATTAATGCGTTAAAGAAATGTCATTTCACTAGGTTTCTTAATTTTACCAGGTTTCATGATCTCCTTGGTTGCTTTGTCTACCCTCTCTATTTGGAATAGTTTGAGCAGAATTATTACTAATCGTCGTGCGAATCTTAATACGATACACGTTACCTAATCCATTACTGTTTTGAATCTACTGAACAAGTATAAAAAAGACTGGCTTTTACAAGAAATAATTGAAACCAAGACGCTGTTTGACCATATGCTGAATGATTTAGAGAAACATGGAAAATATCAGCAATGAGATGTAGAGAAAATTAAAACCTGCAATTCCCGGCTCTCCTTTATGGCCAGGAGTTCCGACAGGGCCCACGGGTCCTACAGGGTTTAAAATATCCTCTCTTAGTTAATCGCGAATATATTGAAATCAATGATTTTCTTAATGTTTTACTATCATAGCTTCAGACATCTGTTGATATTGTTGGAAGGATGAATATGATAATTTTAGACAATGATATAACATTGTATGAAATAGTATCACCAAATGTTACACCTTGCAACAAAGAATTTACCAGAAATGATCCTATGCTGCATGAGTGCTTTTGACTGGACAATATTAGAACGCTTTCAAAACATCTCAGTTGCGTCGTATTTGTCATCCAGAACCTTCTTTATCGGATAAAAGTAGCCTTTTGATAAATCATAAATATCTTGCCCTTCAAATGTAAGAACTACTAACATTTAAATATTTCACTGCAAATTACAGATTCTTTGTTTGTTAGTTAAAAAGTTCATTTATCGTAGAATTAAAAGAGTAGATGCGAATGATACCATAGGAAGGAATCAGTATATTTGTAACTGAAAAGTCTTAATGGACATAACATGCAAAATATATGGAAGTACTCTCACCAAATTCACCCTTGGGTTCGGGCGCCCCCAAGAGACCAGGAGACCCTGGTCAAGAAATATTGCTTTTTCGTTAAGTAAAGGTATATTCAGTTCTTATCTCAATGAATATGTTTGACTTGCCAAAAATTTTATTAGTTGCTCTACAAAGTTATTAAGTAGAATGTGCATAGAAACTACGGCATAATTTTGTAAACATGCCTGAGAGATTTGTGTGTAGATTTATTTAAACAATCGTATACAGTTATTAAATTAAATATATTAAGTTGAATCAAAATATGTTGTTTATTTTATATTTTGAATATACATTACATGTTTGCAATTTTACTTATCCGGAGAAATGAAAAATATTGCTTCTAACATGACTCACCCACGTCTCCTTTTATCCCTGGTGGACCGATTGGTCCGACTGGTCCTAAATATAAATTGATGGCTTGACTCAGTGACAGTTGTGCATACATACTATCGAATTGAATGCCTATTACGAGGTGTTTCAATCAACAGAAACTGATGATATTTGGGTCTGAATACTTAATCACAAAAATGCATATTATCTAGATAGAAGATAAATGGGAAAGTTTCAAAAGTTGAAAATAATTGATCTACTGTAAATAAGCTACATTTTGTATTTTCTTTTTCTAACCAACGTTAATCTTCTCACGTATACTACAACTTGAACATAAGACATTTTTTAAAGGAGTTACGGGAAAGAACTTTGAATCATTTCTGCTTATATGAGTTCTGTGCCGCATATTCAATTTAAAAACAAAAAAACACAACATTTTGTTGCTGCGTTTAATATAATCTTGAACATTATTATACTTTTGTGATGGTATTTCAAACGCTCGCTGTAAATAGTACAGCTTCTTTTCATGGCTGACCTTGGTGGCCTAACATTGCACACGCAGTTTGTCATGTAATAGAGGGTATTGAATTAAATAACATTGCTAATAGGAGTCTGGTTGAAATTATCACAATATCTGCTAATAGGAGATTGGATTGTGTCACAATATAAATAATATCTATCGAAGGTTCAGTGGAATTGTTTTGTTCATAGTTTGTTCCTGACAAACACTTTTTAAATATTAAATAGAAATATTAATAATTTTATTATTTATTTGTGAAAACTACACCATTCGTAGTAATTGATTTTTATTGTTTACATCAGTTTGATTAGAATGTTCCGCTTATGCTAATGTGCAAATTTTCTTTCTTAAACGATCAACATGTTGAACCTAACGACACATAATAACCTCTCTCTCTCTCTCTCTCTCTCTCTCTCTACAAACACACAAACAGATGCAAACACACTTTCAAGGCATGAAAGCATATATTATTTATACAACATTCTGTTGATGATTTCCAGTTGTGCGAATGGATTTGATCTGATTATGGACTACTTTGTATCAGAATATTCTACCTCGAATACATTTTGCTGTCATGTTATCTCTCTAAAGTTTACCTGGTGTGCCATCTTTACCTGGTTCTCCAGGCCTTCCTATAATAACAGGAAAACGCTTTTGTCAGACCGTTGGTGTGTATTCTCTTGGTTGATATAAATTTGTGTTATTTAGAACCGATTAATACCTTAGACGTAATAATTTGTTACCGATGAAATTCTGTTACTCTGTTTTTCATTGTCAGTAGAAGTGAGACAGAAAAATGTTACTACATAAATAGTCATATAACCCATTTTTTATTTACATTCCAACATTTGAGATATATTCGATTTTATGCACTTCAGTCAGATATACTTATAATGTATTTTTCAACCCAACATATGCTTTTTTGCCGCTATAATTGACGAGCATTTTTCTGTAAATGTCAATTCGCCAGATCTCGAAAAACACTAGTTATATCTGTATTCAAACATTCTTACAACACTGAGAAATATAAATGAACTTATAACAGTATTCGACATTACCAGCCAATCCAGGCAACCCAGGGCGACCTAAAAATTAACAAATACAATAATCAAATCTATTGATCACAACTTTAAAATTATATAAGAGCTCAATCCTGCGACGGAGATTATATAGTCTCTATCCATATTTTTACTAGAAAGGGTCATACTCTCTTACATTATTCCTTGAAATCTACGAGCTGAGTTATATTAATGACCTTAATTAATGAAATATCTACACTGGGTAAGTTTGGTTTTAATCTAGCAAGCTTTGACAAACATCATAAATTAATACGTTAAAGAAATGTTATTTCATTAGGTTTCTTAATTTTACCTGGTTTCATGATCTCCTTGGTCACTTTGTCTACCCTCTCTATTTGGAATAGTTTGACCAGGAGTATTACTAATCGTCTATCGAATCATAATACGATACACGTTGCCTGATCCATTACTATTTTTAAAATACTGAACCACTATAAAAAAAAGACTGGCTTTTACATGAAATATTTAAAACCAAGACGCTGTTTGATCATATGCTAAATGATTTAGAGAAACATGGAAAATATCAGCAATGAGATGTCGAGAAAATTAAAACCTGCAATTCCCGACTCCCCTTTATGGCCAGGAGTTCCGACAGGGCCCACGGGTCCTACAGGGTGAAAAATATCCTCTCTAAGTTAATAGCAAATATATTCACATGAATGTTATGATTTTCTTTATATTTCATTATCATTGCTTCAGATATCTGTTGGTATTGTTGGAACTATGAATTTGATAATTTTAGACAATGACATAACAGTATATAAAATACTGATAACCAAATGTTACACCTTGCAACAAAGAATTTACTTGAAATGATCCTATGTTATGTAAATGCGTTTGACTGGACAATATTAGAACGCTTTCAACACATCTCAGTTGCGTCGTTTTTGTCATCCAGAACCTTCTTTATCGTATAAAACTGGCCTTTCGATAAATATAAATATCTTGTCCTTCAAATGCAAGAAATTCTAACATTTATATATTTAAGAACAAATGACAGATTCTTTGGTCTTAAGTTTTGACAGTACAATTATCGTAGAAGTAAAAGAATAGACGGGGATGTTACCGTAGGAAGAAATCAGTATATCCGTAATTGAAAAAGTCTTAATGGACATAGAATGTAAAATATATGCAAGTAGTCTCACCAAATTCACCCTTGGGTCCAGGCGCCCCCAAGAGACCAGGAGACCCTGGTCAAGAAATATTGTTTCTTCGTTAAGTAAAGATATATTCGGTTTTTATCTCAATGAATATTTTTGACTTGTCACAAACTTTATTAGTTGCTCTTCAAAGATATAAAGTAGAATGTGCATAGAAGCTACGGCATAATTTTGCAAATATGTCAGAGAGATTTGTGTGTTGATTTATTTAAACAATCGTATACATGTTGCTAATACTTTTCATGAACAGTAATTGAATTAAATATTTTAAGTGCAATCAAAATATGTTTTTGATGTTATATCTAAAATATACATTACAGTTCTGCAATTTTACTTATATGGAAAATTCAAAAACATTGCTTCTAACCTGACTCACCCATTTCACCTTTTAGCCCTGGTGGACCGATTGGTCCGACTGGTCCTAAATATAAATTGATGGCTTGACTCAGTGACAGTTGTGCATACATAAGATCTAATTCAATGCTTATTACAAGGCGTTTAAATGAACATTTGATATTTTGGTCTAAAGAATTAAACAGAAAATGACATATTATCCAGAAGAAAGCAAACGTAAATGGGAAAGTTTGAAAAGTTCAAAATAATTGATCTGCTGTAAATTATGGCTACATTTTGTATTTTCTTTTTCTAAGCAACGTTAATCTTCTCACGGATACTACAAGTTGAACATAACACAACTTTTAAGGAGATACTGGAAAGAACTATGTATCATTTCTGCTTATTTCATTTCTGTGCGGTATATTCAAGTTCTTTTTGTTAATGAAAAAATACCAATAGCTTGTTGCTGTGTTTAATATAATCTCGAACATTAGTATACTTTTGTGAAGATATTTCAAAAGCTCGCTGTACCTAGTACACCGTCTTTTCCTGGCTGACCATGGAGGCCTAAAATTGCAAACGTAGTGTGTCTTGTAAAAGAGAGTATTGAATTGAATGACACTGCTAAGAGGCGTTTGGATGATTGTGTCACGATATCTGCTAATCTGAGTTTGGACTGTGTCAAAATATCAATAATATATATCGAAGGATTAGTGGAAATGTTTGCTACATATTTTGTCACGGACAAGCACTTTTTAATTCTTAAATAGAAATATTAATAATTTTATTAATTTCTTGGGTGAAAACTCTGCAACATTCGTAGTAATTGATTTTTATTGTTACATCAGTTCGATTATAATGTTCTGCTTATATAAATCTGCGCATTATCTTTGTAAAAAGATCAACACGTAGAAACTAACCACACAGAATTACCTCTCTCGTTTCTCTCTCTCTCTCTGACTCACACTCTCTCTTTCTCTACCCCCCCCCACAAATAGATGCACACACATTTTCAAGGCACGAAAGCATATATTATTTATAGAACATTCTGTTTGACCATTTCCAGGTGTGCGAAGGGATTGGATTTGATTATGGAACATTTTGTCTCAAAATATTCTACCTCGAATTCATTTTGATGTCATTTATCTCTCTAAAGTTTACCTGGTGTGCCATCTTTTCCTGGATCTCCAGGCCTTCCTATAATAACAGAGCAAATCGCTTTTGTCAGACTGAAGGTGTGTTTACTCTTGGTTGATATAATTTTGTGTTATTTAGAACCGAATAATACCTTAAACGTAATAATTTGCTACCGATTAAATTCTGTTGCTCTGTTTTTCACTGTCAATAGTAGTGAGATAGAGAAATGTTACTACATAAATTCTTATACTACCCATTTTGTTGTTTACCTTCCAACATTTGAGATAGATGCGATTTTATGCATTTGAGTCAGGTATACTTATAGTGAATTTTTCATTCCAACATATTTCTGTAAATGTCAATTCGCCAGATATAGAAAAACACTAGTTATATCTGTATTCAAACATTATTACAAAACTGAGTAAATATAAATGAACTTATAACAGTATTCGACATTACCAGCCAATCCAGGCAACCCAGGGCGACCTAAAATTAACAAATACAACAATCAAATCTACTGATCACAACTTTAAAATTATATGAGAACTCAATTTTGCGATGGAGATTATTTAATCTCTATCCATTTATTTACCAGAAGGGGACATATCATTTTGCAGTATTCCTTGAAATCTACAATCTGAGTTATATTAATGACATGACCTTAATTAATGAAATATCTACATTGGATAAGTTTGGTTTTCAATCTAGCAACCTTTGCAAATATCATAAATTAATGCGTTAAAGAAATGTCATTTCATTAGGTTTCTTAATTTTACCAGGTTTCATGATCTCCTTGGTCGTTTTGTCTACCCTCTCTATTTGGAATAGTTTGAGCAGAATTATTACTAATCGTCATGCGAATCTTAATACGATACACGTTACTTAATCCATTACTGTTTTGAATCTACTGAACAAGTATAACAAAGACTGGCTTTTATAAGCAATAATTGAAACCATGATGCTGTTTGACCATATCCTGAATGATTTAGAGAAACATGGAGAATATCAGCAATGAGATGTAGAGAAAATTAAAACCTGCAATTCCAGGCTCCCCTTTATCGCCAGGAGTTCCGACAGGGCCCACGGGTCCTACAGGGTGAAACATAACCTCTCTAATTTAATAGCGAATATTTTCACATGAAGGTTATTATTTTCTTTATATTTCACTATCATAGCTTCAGACATCTGTTGGTATTGTTGGAACTATGAATTTCATAATTTTAGACAATGATATAACAGTGTATAGAATACTGATAACCAAATGTTACACCTTGCAACAAAGGATTTACTAGAAATGATCCTATGCTATGTAAATGCGTTTGAGTAGACAATATTTGAACGCTTTCAACACATCTCAGTTGCGTCGTTTATGTCATCCAGAACCTTCTTTATCGTATAAAACTAGCCTTTTGATAAGTCTTAAATATCTTGCCCTTCAAATGTAAGAAATTGTAACATTTAAATATTTCACTGGAAATTACAGATTCTTTGTTTGTTAGTTTAACAGTACAATTATCGTAGAATTAAAAGAATAGATGATGATGATACCAAAGGAAGAAATGAGTTTATTCGTAACTGAAAAAGTCGTAAAGAACATAACATGTAAAATATATGCAAGTAGTCTCACCAAATTCACCCTTGGGTCCAGGCACCCCCAAGAGACCAGGAGACCCTGGTCAAGAAATAGTGTTTTTTCGTTTAGTAAAGATATTTTCAGTTCTTATCTCAATGAATATTTTTGACTTGACACATGCTTTATTAGTTGCTCTACAAAGTTTTAAGGTAGAATGTACATAGAAACTACGGCATCAGTTTTCAAATATTTCAGATAGAAATTTGTGTGTAAATTTATGTAAACAATCGTATACATGTTGCTAATACATTCCACGAACAGTTATTCAATAAAATATTGTAAGTTGAATCAAAATATGTTGTTTATTTTATATTTTGAATATACATTACATCTTGCAATTTTACTTATCCGGAGAATTATAAATTATTGTTTCTAACCTGACTCACCCATTTCACCTTTTAGCCCTGGTGGACCGATTGGTCCGACTGGTCCTAAACATAAATTGATGGCTTAACTCAGTGACAGTTGTGCATATACATAAGATCTAATTGAATGCTTAGTACGAGGCGTGTAAATGAACAGATAATATTTTTGTCTATAGAATTAAACAGAAAATCACGTATTATCTAGAAGAAAAAAATACACAAATGGGATATTTTGAAAAGTTTAAAATAATTGATCTGCTGGAAAATAAAGCTGCATTTTGTATTTTTCTTTAACCAACGTTAATCTTCCCACGGATACGACAAGTTGAACATAACACAACTTTTAAGGAGTTATTGGAAAGAACTATGTATCATTTCTGCTTATTTCATTTCTGTGCGGTATATTCAAATTCTTTTTGTTAATGAAAAAATACCAATCGTTTGTTGCTGTGTTTAATATAATCTCGAACATTAGTATACTTTTGTGAAGATATTTCAAAAGCTCGCTGTACCTAGTACACCGTCTTTTCCTGGCTGACCATGGAGGCCTAAAATTGCAAACGTAGTGTGTCAAGTAAAAGAGAGCATTGAATTGAATAACATTGCTAATAGGAGTTTGGATGATTGTGTCACAATATCTGCTAATATGAGTCTGGATTGTGTCACAATCTCAATAATATATATGAAGGATTAGTGGAAATGTTTACTACATATTTTGTCCCGGACAAGCACTTTTTAATTCTTAAATAGAAATATTAATAATTTTATTAATTTCTTGGGTGAAAACTCTGCAACATTCGTAGTAATTGATTTTTATTGTTACATCAGTTCGATTATAATGTTCCGCTTATATAAATCTGCACATTATGTTTGTAAAAAGATCAACACGTAGAAACTAACCACACAGAATTACCTCTCTCGTTTCTCTCTCTCTCTCTGACTCACACTCTCTCTTTCTCTATCCCCCCACACACACACAGATAGATGCACACACATTTTCAAGGCACGAAAGCAAATATTATTTATAGAACATTCTGTTTGACGATTTTTAGGTGTACGAAGATATTGGATCTGATTAAGAAACATTTTGTTTCAAAATATTCTACCTCGAATTCATTTTGATGTCATTTATCTCTCTAAAGTTTACCTGGTGTGCCATCTTTTCCTGGATCTCCAGGCCTTCCTATAATAACAGAGCAAATCGCTTTTGTCAGACTGAAGGTGTGTTTACTCTTGGTTGATATAATTTTGTGTTATTTAGAACCGAATAATACCTTAAACGTAATAATTTGCTACCGATTAAATTCTGTTGCTCTGTTTTTCACTGTCAATAGTAGTGAGATAGATAAATGTTACTACATAAATTCTTATACTACCCATTTTGTTGTTTACCTTCCAACATTTGAGATAGATTCGATTTTATGCACTTCAGTCAGGTATACTTATAGTGAATTTTTCAGCCCAACATTTCTGTAAATGTCAATTCACCAGATATAGAAAAACACTAGTTATATCTGTATTCAAACATTATTACAAAACTGAGTAAATATAAATGAACTTATAACAGTATTCGACATTACCAGCTAATCCAGGCAACCCAGGGCGACCTAAAATTAACAAATACAACAATCAAATCTATTGATCACAACTTTAAAATTATATGATAACTCAATTTTGCGATGGAGATTATTTAATCTCTATCCATTTATTTACCAGAAGGGGACATATTATTTTGCAGTATTCCTTGAAATCTACGATCTGAGTTGTATTAATGACATAACCTTAATTAATGAAATATCTACATTGGATAAGTTTGGTTTTCAATCTAGCAGCCTTTGCAAATATCATAAATTAGTGCGTTAAAGAAATGTCATTTCATTAGGTTTCTTAATTTTACCAGGTTTCATGATCTCCTTGGTTGCTTTGTCTACCCTCTCTATTTGGAATAGTTTGAGCAGAATTATTACTAATCGTCGTGCGAATCTTAATACGATACACGTTACCTAATCCATTACTGTTTTGAATCTACGGAACAAGTATAAAAAAGACAGGGTTTTGCAAGAAATAATTGAAACCAAGACGCTGTTTGACCATATGCTGAATGATTTAGAGAAACATGGAAAATATCAGCAATGAGATGTAGAGAAAATTAAAACCTGCAATTCCCGGCTCTCCTTTATGGCCAGGAGTTCCGACAGGGCCCACGTGTCCTACAGGGTGAAAGATATCCTCTCTAAGTTAATAGCGATTATTTTCATATGAAGGTCATGATTATCTTTATATTTCACTATCATAGCTTCAGACATCTGTAGGTATTGATGGAAGTCTGAATTTCATAATTTTAGACAATGATATAACAGTGTATAAAATACTGATAACCAAATGTTACACCTTTACTAGAAATGATCCTATGCTATGTAAATGCGTTTGAGTAGACAATATTTGAACGCTTTCAACACATCTCAGTTGCGTCGTTTTTGTCATCCAGAACCTTCTTTATCGTATAAAACTAGCCTTTTGATAAGTTTTAAATATCTTGCCGTTCAAATGTAAGAACTACTAACATTTAAATATTTCACTGCAAATTACAGATTCTTTGTTTGTTAGTTTAACAGTACAATTATCGTAGACTTAAAAGAATAAATGATGATGATACCAAAGGAAGAAATGAGTTTATTCGTAACTGAAAAAGTCGTAATGGACATAGAATGTAAAATATATGCAAGTAGTCTCACCAAATTCACCCTTGGGTTCAGGCGCCCCCAAGAGACCAGGAGACCCTGGTCATGAAATATTGTTTTCTCGTTAAGTAAAGATATATTCAGTTCCTATCTCAATGAAGATTTTTGACTTGACACATACTTTATTAGTTGCTCTACAAAGTTATAAAGTAGAATGTACATAGAAACTACGGCATAATTTTGGAAATATGTCAGAGAGATTTTTGTGTGTAGATTTATTTCAACAATCGTATACATGTTGCTAATACATTCCACGAACAGTTATTCAATGAAATATTGTAAGTTGAATCAAAATATGTTGTTTATTTTATATTTTGCATATACATTACAGCTTGCAATTCAACTTATCCGGAGAATTAAAAAACATTGCTTCTAACCTGACTCACCCATTTCACCTTTTAGCCCTGGTGGACCGATTGGTCCGACTGGTCCTAAATATAAATTGATGGCTTGACTCAGTGACAGTTGTGCATACATAAGATCTAATTGAATGCTTCTTGCGAGGCGTTTAAATGAACATATGATATTTTCGTCTAAAGAATTAAACAGAAAATGACATTATCTAGAAGAAAAAAACGTAAATGGGAAAGTTTGAAAAGTTCAAAATAATTGATCTGCTGTAAATTATGGCTACATTTTGTATTTTATTTTTCTAAGCAACGTTAATCTTCTCACGGATACTACAAGTTGAACATAACACAACTTTTTAGGAGTTACTGGAAAAAACTATGTATCATTTCTGCCTATTTGATTTCTGTGTGGTATATTCAAGTTCTTTTTGTTAATGAAAAAATACTAATAGCTTGTTGCTGTGTTTAATATGATCTCGAACATTAGTATACTTTTGTGAAGATATTTCAGAAGCTCGCTGTACCTAGTACACCGTCTTTTCCTGGCTGACCTTGGAGGCCTAAAATTGCAAACGTAGTGTGTCAAGTAAAAGAGAGTATTGAATTGAATAACATTGCGAATAGGAATTTGGATGATTGTGTCACAATATCTGCTAATATGTGTTTGGATTGTGTCACAATATCAATAATATCTATCGAAGGATTAGTGGAAATGTTTACTACATATTTTGTCCCGGACAAACACTTTTAATTCTTAAATAGAAATATTAATAATTTTATTATTTATTTGGAAAAACTCTGCAACATTCGGATCAATTGATTTCTATTGTTACATCAGTTCGATTATAATGTTCTGCTTATATAAATCTGCGCATTATCTTTGTAAAAAGATCAACACGTAGAACCTAAGTACACAGAATTACCTCTCTCTCTCTCTCTCTCTCTCTGTCTCTCTCTCTTTCACCCACACTCTCTCTTTCTCTACCCCCCCCCCCCAAATAGATGCACACACACTTTCAAGGCATGAAAGCATATATTATTTATAGAAGATTCTGTTTGACCATTTCCAGGTGTGCGAAGGGATTGGATCTGGTTATGGAACATTTTGTATCAAAATATTCTACCTCGAAGACATTTTGATACCATTTATCTCTCTAAAGTTTACCTGGTGTGCCATCTTTTCCTGGATCTCCAGGCCTTCCTATAATAACAGAGCAAATCGCTTTTGTCAGACTGAAGGTGTGTTTACTCTTGGTTGATATAATTTTGTGTTATTTAGAACCGAATAATACCTTAAACGTAATAATTTGCTACCGATTAAATTCTGTTGCTCTGTTTTTCACTGTCAATAGTAGTGAGATAGAGAACTGTTACTACATAAATTGTTATACTACTCATTTTGTTGTTTACCTTCCAACATTTGAGATAGATTCGGTTTTATGCACTTCAGTCAGGTATACTTATAGTGAATTTTTCAGCCCAACATATTTCTGTAAATGTCAATTCGCCAAATATAGAAAAACACTAGTTATATCTGCATTCAAACATTATTACAAAACTAAGTAAATATAAATGAACTTATAACAGTATTCGACATTACCAGCCAATCCAGGCAACCCAGGGCGACCTAAAATTAACAAATACAACAATCAAATCTATTGATCACAACCTTAAAATTATATGAGAATTCAATTTTGCGATGGAGATTATTTAGTCTCTATCCATTTATTTACCAGAAGGGGACATATCATTTTGCAGTATTCCTTGAAATCTACGATCTGAGTTATATTAATGACACGACCTTAATTAATGAAATATCTACATTGGATAAGTTTGGTTTTGAATCTAGCAACCTTTGCAAACATCATAAATTAATGCGTTAAAGAAATGTCATTTCATTAGGTTTCTTAATTTTACCAGGTTTCATGATCTCCTTGGTCGTTTTGTCTACCCTCTCTATTTGGAATAGTTTGAGCAGAATTATTACTAATCGTCGTGCGAATCTTAATACGATACATGTTACCTAATCCATTACTGTTTTGAATCTACGGAACAGTATAAAAAAGACTGACTTTTACAAGAAATAATTGAAACCAAGACGCTGTTTGACCATATGCTGAATGATTTAGAGAAACATGGAAAATATCAGCAATGAGATGTAGAGAAAATTAAAACCTGCAATTCCCGGCTCTCCTTTATGGCCAGGAGTTCCGACAGGGCCCACGGGTCCTACAGGGTGAAAGATATCCTCTCTAAGTTAATAGCAGATATTTTCACATGACGGTTATGATTATCTTTATATTTCACTATCATAGCTTCAGACATCTGTAGGTATTGTTGGAACTATGAATTTCATAATTTTAGACAATGATATAACAGTGTATAAAATACTGATAACCAAATGTTACACCTTTACTAGAAATGATCCTATGCTATGTAAATGCTCTTGAGTAGACAATATTTGAACGCTTTCAACACATCTCAGTTGCGTCGTTTTTGTCATCCAGAACCTTCTTTATCGTATAAAACTAGCCTTTTGATAAGTTTTAAATATCTTGCCGTTCAAATGTAAGAACTACTAACATTTAAATATTTCACTGCAAATTACAGATTCTTTGTTTGTTAGTTTAACAGTACAATTATCGTAGACTTAAAAGAATAAATGATGATGATACCAAAGGAAGAAATGAGTTTATTCGTAACTGAAAAAGTCGTAATGGACATAGAATGTAAAATATATGCAAGTAGTCTCACCAAATTCACCCTTGGGTCCAGGCGCCCCCAAGAGACCAGGAGACCCTGGTCATGAAATATTGTTTTCTCGTTAAGTAAAGATATATTCAGTTCCTATCTCAATGAAGATTTTTGACTTGACACATACTTTATTAGTTGCTCTACAAAGTTATAAAGTAGAATGTACATAGAAACTACGGCATAATTTTGGAAATATGTCAGAGAGATTTTTGTGTGTAGATTTATTTCAACAATCGTATACATGTTGCTAATACATTCCACGAACAGTTATTCAATGAAATATTGTAAGTTGAATCAAAATATGTTGTTTATTTTATATTTTGCATATACATTACAGCTTGCAATTCACCTTATCCGGAGAATTAAAAAACATTGCTTCTAACCTGACTCACCCATTTCACCTTTTAGCCCTGGTGGACCGATTGGTCCGACTGGTCCTAAATATAAATTGATGGCTTGACTCAGTGACAGTTGTGCATACATATAATCTAATTGAATGCTTCTTGCGAGGCGTTTAAATGAATATATGATATTTTGGTCTAAAGAATTAAACAGAAAATGACATTATCTAGAAGATAAAAACTTAAATGGGAAAGTTTGAAAAGTTCAAAATAATTGATCTGCTGTAAATTATGGCTACATTTTGTATTTTATTTTTCTAAGCAACGTTAATCTTCTCACGGATACTAGAAGTTGAACATAAAACAACTTTTTAGGAGTTGCTGGAAAGAACTATGTATCATTTCTGCTTATTTGATTTCTGTGTGGTATATTCAAGTTCTTTTTGTTAATGAAAAAATACCAATAGCTTGTTGGTGTGTTTAATATAATCTAGAACATTAGTATACTTTTGTGAAGATGTTTCAAAAGCTCGCTGTACCTAGTACACCGTCTTTTCCTGGCTGACCTTGGAGGCCTAAAATTGCAAACGTAGTGTGTCAAGTAAACGAGAGTATTGAATTGAATAACATTGCTAATAGGAATTTGGATGATTGTGTCACAATATCTGCTAGTATGTGTTTGGATTGTGTCACAATATCAATAATATATATGAAGGATTAGTGGAAATGTTTACTACATATTTTGTCCCGGACAAACACTTTTAATTCTTAAATAGAAATATTAATAATGTTATTATTTATTTGGAAAAACTCTGCAACATTCGTAGTAATTGATTTTTATTGTTACAACAGTTCGATTATAATGTTCTGCTTACATAAATCTGCGCATTATCTTTGTAAAAAGATCAACACGTAGAACCTAAGTACACAGAATTACCTCTCTCTCTCTCTCTCACCCACACTCTCTCTTTCTCTACCCCCCTCCCTCCATGAAATAGATGCACACACACTTTCAAGGCATGAAAGCATATATTATTTATAGAACATTCTGTTTGACGATTTCCAGGTGTGCGAAGGGATTGGATCTGGTTATGGAACATTTTGTCTCAAAATATTCTACCTCGAATACATTTTGATACCATTTATCTCTCTAAAGTTTACCTGGTGCGCCATCTTTTCCTGGATCTCCAGGTCTTCCTATAATAACAGAGCAAATCGCTTTTGTCAGACTGAAGGTGTGTTTACTCTTGGTTGATATAATTTTGTGTTATTTAGAACCGAATTATGCCTTAAACGTAATAATTTGTTACCGATTAAATTCTGTTGCTCTGTTTTTCACTGTCAATAGTAGTGAGATAGACAAATGTTACTACATAAATTGTTATACTAACCATTTTGTTGTTTACATTATAACATTTGAGATAGATTCGGTTTTATGCACTTCAGTCAGGTATACTTATAGTGAATTTTTCATTCCAACATATTTCTGTAAATGTCAATTCGCCAGATATAGAAAAACACTAGTTATATCTGCATTCAAACATTATTACAAAACTGAGTAAATATAAATGAACTTATAACAGTATTCGACATTACCAGCCAATCCAGGCAACCCAGGGCGACCTAAAATTAACAAATACAACAATCAGATCTATTGATCACAACTTCAAAATTAAATGAGAACTTAATTTTGCGATGGAGATTATTTACTCTCTATCCATTCATTTACCAGAAGGGGACATATTATTTTGCAGTATTCCTTGAAATCTACGATCTGAGTTATATTAATGACACGACCTTAATTAATGAAATATCTACATTGGGTAAGTTTGGTTTTCAATCTAGCAACCTTTGACAAACATCATAAATTAATGCGTTAAAGAAATGTCATTTCATTAGGTTTCTTAATTTTACCAGGTTTCATGATCTCCTTGGTTGCTTTGTCTCCTCTCTCTCTATTTGGAATAGTTTGAGCAGAATTATTACTAATCGTCGTGCGAATCTTAATACGATACACGTTACCTAATCCATTACTGTTTTGAATCTACGGAACAAGTATAAAAAAGACAGGCTTTTACAAGAAATAATTGAAACCAAGACGCTGTTTGACCATATCCTGAATGATTTAGAGAAACATGGAAAATATCAGCAATAAGATGTAGAGAAAATTAAAACCTGCAATTCCCGGCTCTCCTTTATGGCCAGGAGTTCCGACAGGGCCCACGGGTCCTACAGGGTGAAAGATATCCTCTCTAAGTTAATAGCAGATATTTTCACATGACGGTTATGATTATCTTTATATTTCACTATCATAGCTTCAGACATCTGTTGGTATTGTTGGAACGATGAATTTCATAATTTTAGACAATGATATATCTGTATAAAATACTGATAACCAAATGTTACACCTTTACTAGAAATGATCCTATGCTATGTAAATGCGTTTGAGTAGACAATATTTGAACGCTTTCAACACATCTCAGTTGCGTCGTTTTTGTCATCCAGAACCTTCTTTATCGTATAAAACTAGCCTTTTGATAAGTTTTAAATATCTTGCCGTTCAAATGTAAGAACTACTAACATTTAAATATTTCACTGCAAATTACAGATTCTTTGTTTGTTAGTTTAACAGTACAATTATCGTAGACTTAAAAGAATAAATGATGATGATACCAAAGGAAGAAATGAGTTTATTCGTAACTGAAAAAGTCGTAATGAACATGACACGGAAAAGATATGCAAGTAGTCTCACCAAATTCACCCTTGGGTCCAGGCGCCCCCAAGAGACCAGGAGACCCTGGTCATGAAATATTGTTTTCTCGTTAAGTAAAGATATATTCAGTTCCTATCTCAATGAAGATTTTTGACTTGACACATACTTTATTAGTTGCTCTACAAAGTTATAAAGTAGAATGTACATAGAAACTACGGCATAATTTTGGAAATATGTCAGAGAGATTTTTGTGTGTAGATTTATTTCAACAATCGTATACATGTTGCTAATACATTCCACGAACAGTTATTCAATGAAATATTGTAAGTTGAATCAAAATATGTTGTTTATTTTATATTTTGCATATACATTACAGCTTGCAATTCACCTTATCCGGAGAATTAAAAAACATTGCTTCTAACCTGACTCACCCATTTCACCTTTTAGCCCTGGTGGACCGATTGGTCCGACTGGTCCTAAATATAAATTGATGGCTTGACTCAGTGACAGTTGTGCATACATATAATCTAATTGAATGCTTCTTGCGAGGCGTTTAAATGAATATATGATATTTTGGTCTAAAGAATTAAACAGAAAATGACATTATCTAGAAGATAAAAACTTAAATGGGAAAGTTTGAAAAGTTCAAAATAATTGATCTGCTGTAAATTATGGCTACATTTTGTATTTTATTTTTCTAAGCAACGTTAATCTTCTCACGGATACTAGAAGTTGAACATAAAACAACTTTTTAGGAGTTGCTGGAAAGAACTATGTATCATTTCTGCTTATTTGATTTCTGTGTGGTATATTCAAGTTCTTTTTGTTAATGAAAAAATACCAATAGCTTGTTGGTGTGTTTAATATAATCTAGAACATTAGTATACTTTTGTGAAGATGTTTCAAAAGCTCGCTGTACCTAGTACACCGTCTTTTCCTGGCTGACCTTGGAGGCCTAAAATTGCAAACGTAGTGTGTCAAGTAAACGAGAGTATTGAATTGAATAACATTGCTAATAGGAATTTGGATGATTGTGTCACAATATCTGCTAGTATGTGTTTGGATTGTGTCACAATATCAATAATATATATGAAGGATTAGTGGAAATGTTTACTACATATTTTGTCCCGGACAAACACTTTTAATTCTTAAATAGAAATATTAATAATGTTATTATTTATTTGGAAAAACTCTGCAACATTCGTAGTAATTGATTTTTATTGTTACAACAGTTCGATTATAATGTTCTGCTTACATAAATCTGCGCATTATCTTTGTAAAAAGATCAACACGTAGAACCTAAGTACACAGAATTACCTCTCTCTCTCTCTCTCACCCACACTCTCTCTTTCTCTACCCCCCTCCCTCCATGAAATAGATGCACACACACTTTCAAGGCATGAAAGCATATATTATTTATAGAACATTCTGTTTGACGATTTCCAGGTGTGCGAAGGGATTGGATCTGGTTATGGAACATTTTGTCTCAAAATATTCTACCTCGAATACATTTTGATACCATTTATCTCTCTAAAGTTTACCTGGTGCGCCATCTTTTCCTGGATCTCCAGGTCTTCCTATAATAACAGAGCAAATCGCTTTTGTCAGACTGAAGGTGTGTTTACTCTTGGTTGATATAATTTTGTGTTATTTAGAACCGAATTATGCCTTAAACGTAATAATTTGTTACCGATTAAATTCTGTTGCTCTGTTTTTCACTGTCAATAGTAGTGAGATAGACAAATGTTACTACATAAATTGTTATACTAACCATTTTGTTGTTTACATTATAACATTTGAGATAGATTCGGTTTTATGCACTTCAGTCAGGTATACTTATAGTGAATTTTTCATTCCAACATATTTCTGTAAATGTCAATTCGCCAGATATAGAAAAACACTAGTTATATCTGCATTCAAACATTATTACAAAACTGAGTAAATATAAATGAACTTATAACAGTATTCGACATTACCAGCCAATCCAGGCAACCCAGGGCGACCTAAAATTAACAAATACAACAATCAAATCTATTGATCACAACTTCAAAATTAAATGAGAACTTAATTTTGCGATGGAGATTATTTACTCTCTATCCATTCATTTACCAGAAGGGGACATATTATTTTGCAGTATTCCTTGAAATCTACGATCTGAGTTATATTAATGACACGACCTTAATTAATGAAATATCTACATTGGGTAAGTTTGGTTTTCAATCTAGCAACCTTTGACAAACATCATAAATTAATGCGTTAAAGAAATGTCATTTCATTAGGTTTCTTAATTTTACCAGGTTTCATGATCTCCTTGGTTGCTTTGTCTCCTCTCTCTCTATTTGGAATAGTTTGAGCAGAATTATTACTAATCGTCGTGCGAATCTTAATACGATACACGTTACCTAATCCATTACTGTTTTGAATCTACGGAACAAGTATAAAAAAGACAGGCTTTTACAAGAAATAATTGAAACCAAGACGCTGTTTGACCATATCCTGAATGATTTAGAGAAACATGGAAAATATCAGCAATAAGATGTAGAGAAAATTAAAACCTGCAATTCCCGGCTCTCCTTTATGGCCAGGAGTTCCGACAGGGCCCACGGGTCCTACAGGGTGAAAGATATCCTCTCTAAGTTAATAGCAGATATTTTCACATGACGGTTATGATTATCTTTATATTTCACTATCATAGCTTCAGACATCTGTTGGTATTGTTGGAACGATGAATTTCATAATTTTAGACAATGATATATCTGTATAAAATACTGATAACCAAATGTTACACCTTTACTAGAAATGATCCTATGCTATGTAAATGCGTTTGAGTAGACAATATTTGAACGCTTTCAACACATCTCAGTTGCGTCGTTTTTGTCATCCAGAACCTTCTTTATCGTATAAAACTAGCCTTTTGATAAGTTTTAAATATCTTGCCGTTCAAATGTAAGAACTACTAACATTTAAATATTTCACTGCAAATTACAGATTCTTTGTTTGTTAGTTTAACAGTACAATTATCGTAGACTTAAAAGAATAAATGATGATGATACCAAAGGAAGAAATGAGTTTATTCGTAACTGAAAAAGTCGTAATGAACATGACACGGAAAAGATATGCAAGTAGTCTCACCAAATTCACCCTTGGGTCCAGGCGCCCCCAAGATACCAGGAGACCCTGGTCAAGAAATATTGTTTTTTCGTTAAGTAAAGATATATTCAGTTCTTATCTCAATGAAGATGTTTGACTTGACACATACTTTTTTAGTTGCTCTACAAAGTTATAAAGTAGAATGTACATAGAAACTACGGCATAATTTTGGAAATATGTCAGAGAGATTTTTGTGTGTAGATTTCTTTCAACAATCGTATACATGTTGCTAATACATTCCACGAACAGTTATTCAATGAAATATTGTAAGTTGAATCAAAATATGTTGTTTATTTTATATTTTGCATATACATTACAGCTTGCAATTCAACTTATCCGGAGAATTAAAAAACATTGCTTCTAACCTGACTCACCCATTTCACCTTTTAGCCCTGGTGGACCGATTGGTCCGACTGGTCCTAAATATAAATTGATGGATTGACTCAGTGACAGTTGTGCATACATAAGATCTAATTGAATGCTTATTACGAGGCGTTTAAATGAACATATGATATTTTGGTCTAAAGAATTAAACAGAAAATGACATTATCAAGAAGAAAAAAACGTAAATGGGAAAGCTTGAAAAGTTCAAAATAATTGATCTGCTGTAAATTATGACTGCATTTTGTATTTTCTTTTTCTAAGCAACGTTAATCTTCTCACGGATACTACAAGTTGAACATAACACAACTTTTAATGAGTTACTGGAAAGAACTATGTATCATTTCTCCTTTTTTTATTTTTGTGTGGTATATTCAAGTTCATTTTGTTAATGAAAAAATACCAATAGCTTGTTGCTGTGTTAATATAATCTCGAACATTAGTATACTTTTGTGAAGATATTTCAAAAGCTCGCTGTACCTAGTACACCGTCTTTTCCTGGCTGACCTTGGAGGCCTAAAATTGCAAACGTAGTGTGTCAAGTAAACGAGAGTATTGAATTGAATAACATTGCTAATAGGAATTTAGATGATTGTGTCACAATATCTGCTAATATGTGTTTGGATTGTGTCACAATATCAATAATATATATGAAGGATTAGTGGAAATGTTTACTACATATTTTGTCCCGGACAAACAATTTTAATTCTTAAACAGAAATGTTAATAATTTTATTATTTATTTGGAAAAAACTCTGCAACATTCGGATTAATTGATTTTTATTGTTACATCAGTTCAATTATAATGTTCTGCTTATATAAATCTGCGAATTATGTTTGTAAAAAGATCAACACGTAGAAACTAACCACACAGAATTACCTCTCTCGTGTCTCTCTCTCTCTCTATCTCTCACTCTCCCTTTCTCTACCCCCCCCCCCATACAAATAGATGCACACACACTTTCAAGGCATGAAAGCATATATTATTTATAGAACTTTCTGTTTGACGATTTCCAGGTGTGCGAAGGGAATGGATCTGATTATGGAACATTTTGTATCAAAATATTCAACCTCGAATACATTTTGATATCATTTATCTCTCTAAACTTTACCTGGCATTCCATCTTTTCCTGGATCTCCAGGCCTTCCTATAATAACAGAGCAAATCGCTTTTGTCAGACTGAAGGTGTGTTTACTCTTGGTTGATATAATTTTGTGTTATTTAGAACCGAATAATACCTTAAACGTAATAATTTGCTACCGATTAAATTCTGTTGCTCTGTATTTCACTGTCAATAGTAGTGAGATAGAGAAATGTTACTACATAAATTGTTATACTACCCATTTTGTTGTTTACCTTCCAACATTTGAGATAGATTCGGTTTTATGCACTTCAGTCAGGTATACTTATAGTGAATTTTTCAGCCCAACATACTTCTGTAAATGTCAATTCGCCAGATATAGAAAAACACTAGTTATATCTGTATTCAAACATTATTACAAAACTAAGTAAATATAAATGAACTTATAACAGTATTCGACATTACCAGCCAATCCAGGCAACCCAGGGCGACCTAAAATTAACAAATACAACAATCAAATCTATTGATGACAACTTTAAAATTATATGAGAACTCAATTTTGCGATGGAGATTATTTAGTCTCTATCCATTTATTTACCAGAAGGGGACATATCATTTTGCAGTATTCCTCGAAATCTACGATCTGAGTTATATTAATGACACGACCTTAATTAATGAAATATCTACATTGGATAAGTTTGGTTTTCAATCTAGCAACCTTTGCAAATATCATAAATTAATGCGTTAAAGAAATGTCATTTCATTAGGTTTCTTAATTTTACCAGGTTTCATGATCTCCTTGGTTGCTTTGTCTACCCTCTGTATTTGGAATAGTTTGAGCAGAATTATTACTAACAGTCATGCGAATCTTAATACGATACACGTTACCTAATCCATTACTGTTTTGAATCTACGGAACAAGTATAAAAAAGACAGGCTTTTACAAGAAATAATTGAAACCAAGACGCTGTTTGACCATATCCTGAATGATTTAGAGAAACATGGAAAATATCAGCAATGAGATGTAGAGAAAATTAAAACCTGCAATTCCCGGCTCTCCCTTATGGCCAGGAGTTCCGACAGGGCCCACGGGTCCTACAGGGTGAAAGATATCCTCTCTAAGTTAATAGCAAATATTTTCACATGACGGTTATGATTATCTTTATATTTCACTATCATAGCTTCAGACATCTGTAGGCATTGTTCGAACTATGAATTTCATAATTTTAGACAATGATATAACAGTGTATAAAATACTTATAACCAAATGTTACACCTTGCAACAAAGAATTTACTAGAAATGATCCTATGCTATGTAAATGCGTTTGAGTAGACAATATTTGAACGCTTTCAACACATCTCAGTTGCGTCGTTTTTGTCATCCAGAACCTTCTTTATCGTATAAAACTAGCCTTTTGATAAGTCTTAAATATCTTGCCCTTCAAATGTAAAAATACTAACATTTAAATATTTCACTGCAAATTACAGATTCTTTGTTTGTTAGTTTAACAATACAATTATAGTAGAATTAAAAGAATAGATGATGATGATACCAAAGGAAGAAATGAGTTTATTCGTAACTGAAAAAGTCGTAATGGACATAGAATGTAAAATATACGCAAGTAGTCTCACCAAATTCACCCTTGGGTCCAGGCGCCCCCAAGAGACCAGGAGACCCTGGTCAAGAAATATTGTTTTTTCGTTAATTAAAGATATATTCAGTTCTTATCTCAATGAAGATTTTTGACTTGACACATACTTTATTAGTTGCTCTACAAAGTTATAAAGTAGAATGTACATAGAAACTACGGCATAATTTTGGAAATATGTCAGAGAGATTTTTGTGTGTAGATTTATTTCAACAATCGTATACATGTTGCTAATACATTCCACGAACAGTTATTCAATGAAATATTGTAAGTTGAATCAAAATATGCTGTTTATTTTATATTTTGCATATACATTACAACTTGCAATACAACTTATTCGGAGAATTATAAAACATTGCTTCTAACCTGACTCACCCATTTCACCTTTTAGCCCTGGTGGACCGATTGGTCCGACTGGTCCTAAATATAAATTGATGGCTTGACTCAGTGACAGTTGTGCAGACATAAGATCTAATTGAATGCTTATTACGAGGCGTTTAAATGAACATAAGATATTTTGGTTCAAAGAATTAAACAGAAAATGACATTATCTAGAAGATGAAAACGTAAATGGGAAAGTTTGAAAAGTTCAAAATAATTGATCTGCTGTAAATTATGGCTACATTTTGTATTTTCCTTTTCTAACAAACGTTAATCTTCTCACGGATACTACAAGTTGAACATAACACAACTTTTTAGGAGTTACTGGTAAGAACTATGTATCATTTCTGCTTATTTGATTTCTGTGCGGTATATTCAAGTTCTTTTTGTTAATGAGAAAATATCAGTAGCTTGTTGCTGTGTTTAATATAATCTCGAACATTAGTATACTTTTGTGAAGATATTTCAAAAGCTCGCTGTACCTAGTACACCGTCTTTTCCTGGCTGACCTTGGAGGCCTAAAATTGCAAACGTAGTGTGTCAAGTAAAAGAGAGTATTGAATTGAATAACATTGCTAATAGGAATTTGGATGATTGTGTCACAATATCTGCTAATATGTGTTTGGATTGTGTCACAAAATCAATAATATATATGAAGGATTAGTGGAAATGTTTGCTACAAATTGTGTCACGGACAAGCACTTTTTAATTCTTAAATAGAAATATTAATAATTTTATTATTTTCTTGGGTGAAAACTCTGCAACATTCGTAGTAATTGATTTTTATTGTTACATCAGTTCGATTATAATGTTCCTTTTATATACATCAGAGCATTATCTTTCTAAAAAGATCAACACGTAGAAACTAACCATACAGAATTACCTCTCTCATTTCTCCCTCTCTCTCTCTGACTCACACTCTTTCTTTCTCTACCCCCCCTCACACAAATAGATGCACACACACTTTCAAGGCATGAAAGCATATATTATTTATAGAACATTCTGTTTGACGATTTCCAGGTGTGCGAAGGGATTGGATTTGATTATGGAACATTTTGTCTCAATATATTCTACCTCGAATTCATTTTGATGTCATTTATCTCTCTAACGTTTACCTGGTGTGCCATCTTTTCCTGGATCTCCAGGCCTTCCTATAATAACAGAGCAAATCGCTTTTGTCAGACTGAAGGTGTGTTTACTCTTGGTTGATATAATTTTGTGTTATTTAGAACCGAATAATAGCTTAAACGCAATAATTTGCTACATATTAAATTCTGTTGCTCTGTTTTTACCTGTGAATTGTATTGAGATAGAGAAATCTTACTAAATAAATTGTTATACTACCCATTTTGTTGTTTACATTCCAACATTTGAGATAGGTTCGGTTTTATGCACTTCAGTCAGGTATACTTATAGTGAATTTTTCATTCCAACATATTTCTGTAAATGTCAATTCGCCAGATATAGAAAAACACTAGTTATATCTGTATTCAAACATTATTACAAAACTGAGTAAATATAAATGAACTTATAACACTATTCGATATTACCAGCCAGTCCCGGCAACCCAGGGCGACCTACAATTAGCAAATACAACAATCAAATCTATTGATCACAACTTTAAAATTATATGAGAACTCAATTTTGCGATGGAGATTATTTAATCTCTATCCATTTATTTACCAGAAGGGGACATATCATTTTGCAGTATTCCTTGAAATCTACGATCTGAGTTGTATTAATGACATGACCTTAATTAATGAAATATCTACATTGGATAAGTTTGGTTTTCAATCTAGCAACCTTTGCAAATATCATAAATTAATGCGTTAAAGAAATGTCATTTCATTAGGTTTCTTAATTTTACCAGGTTTCATGATCTCCTTGGTTGCTTTGTCTACCCTCTCTATTTGGAATAGTTTGAGCAGAATTATTACTAATCGTCGTGCGAATCTTAATACGATACACGTTACCTAATCCATTACTGTTTTGAATCTACGGAACAAGTATAAAAAGACAGGCTTTTACAAGAAATAATTGAAACCAAGACGCTATTTGACCATATGCTGAATGATTTAGAGAAACATGGAAAATATCAGCAATGAGATGTAGAGAAAATTAAAACCTGCAATTCCCGGCTCTCCTTTATGGCCAGGAGTTCCGACAGGGCCCACGGGTCCTACAGGGTGAAAGGTATCCTCTCTGAGTTAATAGTGAATATTTTCACATGACGGTTATGTATGATTATCTTTATATTTCACTATCATAGCTTCAGACATCTGTAGGTATTGTTGGAACTATGAATTTGATAATTTTAGACAATGATATAACAGTATATAAAATACTGATAACCAAATGTTACACCTTGCAACAAAGAATTTACTTGAAATGATCCTATGCTATGTAAATGCGTTTGAGTAGACAATATTTGAACGCTTTCAACACATCTCAGTTGCGTCGTTTTTGTCATCCAGAACCTTCTTTATCGTATAAAACTAGCCTTTTTGATAAGTCTTAAATATCTTGCCCTTCAAATGAAAGAAATTGTAACATTTAAATATTTCACTGGAAATTACAGATTCTTTGTTTGTTAGTTTAACAGTACAATTATCGTAGAATTAAAAGAATAGATGATGATGATACCAAAGGAAGAAATGAGTTTATTCGTAACTGAAAAAGTCGTAATGAACATGACACGGAAAAGATATGCAAGTAGTCTCACCAAATTCACCCTTGGGTCCAGGCGCCCCCAAGATACCCGGAGACCCTGGTCAAGAAATATTGTTTTTTCGTTAAGTAAAGATATATTCAGTTCTTATCTCAATGAAGATTTTTGACTTGACACATACTTTATTAGTTGCTCTACAAAGTTATAAAGTAGAATGTACATAGAAACTACGGCATAATTTTGGAAATATGTCAGAGAGATTTTTGTGTGTAGATTTCTTTCAACAATCGTATACATGTTGCTAATACATTCCACGAACAGTTATTCAATGAAATATTGTAAGTTGAATCAAAATATGTTGTTTATTTTATATTTTGCATATACATTACAGCTTGCAATTCAACTTATCCGGAGAATTAAAAAACATTGCTTCTAACCTGACTCACCCATTTCACCTTTTAGCCCTGGTGGACCGATTGGTCCGACTGGTCCTAAATATAAATTGATGGCTTGACTCAGTGACAGTTGTGCAGACATAAGATCTAATTGAATGCTTATTACGAGGCGTTTAAATGAACATATGATATTTTGGTCTAAAGAATTAAACAGAAAATGACATTATCTAGAAGAAAAAAACGTAAATGGGAAAGTTTGAAAAGTTCAAAATAGTGTTTTCTTTTTCTAACAAACGTTAATCTTCTCACGGATACTACAAGTTGAACATAACACAACTTTTAAGGAGTTATAGGAAAGAACTATGTATCATTTCTGCTCATTTGATTTCTGTGCGGTATATTCAAGTTCTTTTTTGTTAATGGAAAAATACCAAAAGCTTGTTGCTGTGTTTGATATAATCTCGAACATTAGTATTCTTTTATGAAGATGTTTCAAAAGCTCGCTGTACCTAGTACACCGTCTTTTCCTGGCTGACCTTGGAGGCCTAAAATTGCAAAGGTAGTGTGTCAAGTAAAAGCGAATATTGAATTGAATAACATTGCTAATAGGAATTTGGATGATTGTGTCACAATATCTGCTAATTTGAGTGTGGATTGTGTCACAATATCAATAATATATATCGAAGGATTAGTGGAAATGTTTGCTACATATTTTGTCACGGACAAGCACTTTTTAATTCTTAAACAGAAATATTAATAATTTTATTATTTTCTTGATTGAATACTCTGCAACATTCGTAGTAATTGATTTTCATTGTTATATCAGTTCGATTATAATGTTCCGCTTATATACATCTGCGCATTATCTTTCGAAAAAGATCAACACGTTGATCCTAACCACACAGAATTATCTCTCTCGTTTCTCTCTCTCTCTCTCTCTCTCTCTCACTCACTCTCTCTTTGTTTCTCTCTCTACACACACACAAACAGGTGCACACACACTTTCAAGGGATGAAAGCACATATTATTTATGGAACATTCTGTTTGATGATTTCCAGTTGTGCGAAGAGATGAGATTTGATTATGGACTACTTTGTATCAGAATATTCCACCTCGAATACATTTTGCTGTCATGTTATCTATCTAAAGTTTACCTGGTGCGCCATCTTTTCCTGGATCTCCAGGCCTTCCTATAATAACAGAGCAAATCGCTTTTGTCAGACCAAAGGTTTGTTTTCTCTTGGTTGATATAATTTTGTGTTATTTAGAACCGAATAATACCTTAGACGTAATAATTTGTTACCCATCAAATTCTGTTTCTCTGTTTTTCACAGTCTGTAGTAGTGAGATAGGGAAATGTTACTACATAAATTGTTATACTAACCATTTTGTTGTTTACATTCCAACATTTGAGATATATTCGGTTTTATGCACTTCAGTCAGGTATACTTATAGTGAAATTTTCAACCCAACATATTTATAAAAATGTCAATTCGCCAGATATAGAAAAACACTAGCTATATCTGTATTCAAACATTATTACAAAACTAAGTAAATATAAATGAACTTATAACAGTATTCGACATTACCAGCCAATCCAGGCAACCCAGGGCGACCTAAAATTAACAAATACAACAATCAAATCTATTGATCACAACTTTTTAATTATATGAGAGCTCAATCTTGCGATGGAGATTATTGAGTCTCTATCCATTTATTTACCTGAGGGGGTCATAATATTTTGCAGTATTCCTTGAAATCTACGATCTGAGTTATATTAATGACCTTAATTAATGAAATATCTACATTGGGTAAGTTTGGTTTTAATCTAGCAACCTTTGCAAGCATCATAAATTAATGCGTTAAAGAAATGTCATTTCATTAGGTTTCTTAATTTTACCAGGTTTCATGATCTCCTTGGTTGCTTTGTCTACCCTGTCTATTTGAAATAGTTTTACCAGAAATATTACTAATCGTCATGCGAATCTTAATACGATACACGTTACCTAATCAATTATTGTTTTGAAACTACTGAGCAAGGATAAAAAAGATTGGCTTTTACAAGAAATAATTGAAACCATGATGCTGTTTGACCATATGCTGAATGATTTAGAGAAACATGGAAAATATCAGCAATGAGATGTAGAGAAAATTAAAACCTGCAATTCCAGGCTCCCCTTTATGGCCAGGTGTTCCAACAGGGCCCACTGGTCCTACAGGGTGAAAAATATCCTCTCTAAGTTACTAACGAATATTTTCACATGAGGGTTATTATTTTCTTTATATTTCACTATCATAGCTTCAGACATCTGTAGGTATTGTTGGAACTATGAATTTCGTAATTTTAGACAATGATATAACAGTGTATAAAATACTGATAACCAAATGTTACACCTTGCAACAAAGGATTTACTAGAAATGATCCTATGCTATGTAAATGCGTTTGAGTAGACAATATTTGAACGCTTTCAACACATCTCAGTTGCGCCGTTTTTGTCATCCAGAACCTTCTTTATCGTATAAAACTAGCCTTTTGATAAGTCTTAAATATCTTGCCCTTCAAATGTAAGAACTACTAACATTTAAATATTTCACTGGAAATTACAGATTGTTTGTTTGTTAGTTTAACAGTACAATTATCGTAGAATTAAAAGAATAGATGATGATGATACCAAAGGAATAAATCAGCATATTCATAATTGAAAAAGTCTCGTAATTGGCATAACATGTAAAATATATGCAAGTAGTCTCACCAAATTCACCCTTGGGTCCAGGCGCCCCCAAGAGACCAGGTGACCGTGGTCAAGAAATATTGTTTTCTCGTTAAGTAAAGATATATTCAGTTCTTATCTCAAAGAATATTTTTGACTTGACACATACTTTATTAGTTGTTCTACAAAGTTATAAATTAGAATGTGCATAGAAACTACGGCATAATTTTGGAAATATGTCAGAGAGATTTTTGTGTGTAGATTTCTTTCAACAATCGTATACATGTTGCTAATACATTCCACGAACAGTTATTTAATCAAATATTGTATGTTGGATGAAAATATGTTATTTATTTTATATTTTGAATAGACATTGCAGCTTTCTATTTTACTTAACCGGAGAATTGAAAAATATTGCTTCTAACCTGACTCACCCATTTCACCTTTTAGCCCTGGTGGACCGATTGGTCCGACTGGTCCTAAATATAAATTGAACGCTTAACTCAACGACAGTTGTGAATACATAAGATCTAATTGAATGCATGTCACTAGGTGTTTCAATGAACATAGCAGGTGAAACTGATGATATTTGGATCTAAACAATTAATCACAAAATTGCATATTATCCAGAAAAAAACATAAGTGGCACAATTTCAAAGGTTCAAAATAACTTATCTGACGTAAATTGTGGCTACATTTTGTATTTTCTTTTTCTAACCAACGTTAATCTTCTCACGTATACTACAAGTTGAATACAACACAACTTTTAAGGAGTTACTGGAATGAACTATGTATCATCTCTGCTTATTTGATTTCTGTCTGGTTCATTCAATTTCTTTTTGTTAATGAAAAAATACCAATAGCTTGTTGCTGTGTTTGATATAATCTCGAACATTACTTTTGTGAAGATATTTGAAAAGCTCGCTGTACCTAGTACACCGTCTTTCCCTGGCTGACCTTGGGTGCCTAAAATTGCAAACGTAGTGTGTCATGTAAAAGAGGGTATTGAATTGAATAACATTGCTAATAGGAATTTGGATGATTGTGTCACAATATCTGCTAATATGAGTTTGGATTGTGTCACAATATCAATAATATATATCGAAGGACTAGTGGAAATGTTTGTACATAATTTGTCCCGGAGAAACAGTTTTTATTTCTTAAATAGAGATATTAGTAATTTTATTATTTATTTGTGAAAACTCTACAACATTCGTAGTAATTGATTTTTATTGTTTACATCAGTTCGATTATAATGTTCCGCTTATATAAATCTGCGCATTATATTTCTAAAAAGATCAAGACGTTGAACCTAACCACACAGAATTACCTCTCTCGTTTCTCTCTCTCTCTCTCACTCACTCACTCTTTTTCTCTCTCTGTCTCTCTCTCTCTCTCTACACACACACAAACAGATGCACACACACTTTCAAGGCATGAAAGCATATATTATTTATAGAACATTCTGTTTGATGATTTCCAGTTGTGCTAAGGGATGAGATCTGATTATGGACTACTTTGTATCAGAATATTCTACCTCGAATACATTCTGATGCCATGTTATCTATCTAAAGTTTACCTGGTGCGCCATCTTTTCCTGGATCTCCAGGCCTTCCTATAATAACAGAGCAAATCGCTTTTGTCAGACCAAAGCTTTGTTTTCTCTTGGTTGATATAATTGTGTGTTATTTAGAACCGAATAATACCTTAGACGTAATATTTTGTTAGCGATCAAATTATGTTGCTCTGTTTTTCACAGTCTGTAGTAGTGAGATAGGGAATTGTTACTACATAAATTGTAATACTAACCATTTTGTTGTTTACATTCCAACATTTCAGATTGATTCGGTTTTATGCACTTCAGTCAGGTATACTAATAGTGTATTTTTCATTCCAACATATTTTTGTAAATGTCAATTCGCCAGATATAGAAAAACACTAGTTATATCTGTATTCAAACATTATTACAAAACTGAGTAAATATAAATGAACTTATAACACTATTCGATATTACCAGCCAGTCCCGGCAACCCAGGGCGACCTACAATTAGCAAATACAACAATCAAATCTATTGATCACAACTTTAAAATTATATGAGAACTCAATTTTGCGATGGAGATTATTTAGTCTCTATCCATTTATTTACCAGAAGGGGGCATATTATTTTGCAGCATTCCTTGAAATCTACGATCTGAGTTGTATTAATGACATAACCTTAATTAATGAAATATCTACATTGGATAAGTTTGGTTTTAATCTAGCAATCTTTGCAAAGATCATAAATTAATGCCTTAAAGAAATGTCATTTCATTAGGTGTCTTAATTTTACCAGGTTTCATGATCTCCTTGGTTGCTTTGTCTACCCTCTCTATTTAGAATAGTTTGAGCAGAGTTATTACTAATCGTCGTGCGAATCTTAATACGATACACGTTACCTAATCCATTACTGTTTTGAATCTACGGAACAAGTATAAAAAAGACAGGCTTTTACAAGAAATAATTGAAACCAAGACACCGTTTGACCATATGCAGAATGATTTAGAGAAACATGGAAAATATCAGCAATGAGATGTAGAGAAAATTAAAACCTGCAATTCCCGACTCTCCTTTATGGCCAGGAGGTCCGACAGGGCCCACGGGTCCTACAGGGTGAAAAATATGCTCTCTCAGTTAATAGCGAATATTGTCACATGAAGGTTATGATTTTCTTTATATTTCACTATCATAGCTTCAGACATCTGTAGGTATTGATGGAAGTCTGAATTTGATAATTTTAGACAATGATATAACAGTGTATAAAATACTGATAACCAAATGTTACACCTTGCAACAAAGGATTTACTAGAAATGATTCTATGTTATGTAAATGCGTTTGAGTAGACAATATTTGAACGCTTTCAACACATCTCAGTTGCGTCGTTTTTATCATTCAGAACCTTCGGTATAGTATAAAACTAGCCTTTTGATGAATCATAAATATCTTGTCCTCCAAATGTAAGAAATTCTAACAAGTCTGAATTTGATAATTTTAGACAATGATATAACAGTGTATAAAATACTGATAACCAAACGTTACACCTTGCAACAAAGGATTGACTAGAAATGATTCTATGTTATGTAAATGCGTTTGAGTAGACAATATTTGAACGCTTTCAACACATCTCAGTTGCGTCGTTTTTGTCATTCAGAATCTTCGGTATCGTATAAAACTAGCCTTTTGATGAATCATAAATATCTTGTCCTCCAAATGTAAGAAATTCTAACATTTAAATATTTCACTGCAAATTACAGATTCTTTGTTTGTTTGTTTAACAGTACAATTATTGTAGAATTAAAAGAATAGATGATGATGTTACAATGGGAAGAAATGGGTTTATTCGTAACTGAAAAATTCGTAATGGACATAACATGTAAAATACATACAAGTAGTCTCACCGAGTTCACCCTTGGGTCCAGGCGCCCCCAAGAGACCAGTGGCGCTGGTCAAGAAATATTGTTTTTTCGTTTAGTAAAGATATTTTCAGTTCTTATCTCAATGAATATTTTTGACTTGACACATGCTTTATTAGTTGCTCTACAATGCTTTAAGGTAGAATGTGCATAGAAACTACGGCATCATTTTTCAAATATGTCAGATAGAAATTTGTGTGTATATTTATTAAAACAATCGTATACATGTTGCTAATACATTCCACGAACATTTATTTAATTAAATATTGTAAGTTGAATCAAAATATGTTGTTTATTTTATATTTTGAATATCCATTCCAGCTTTCAGTTTTACTTATCCGGAGGAGAAAAAACATTGCTTCTAACCTGACTCACCCATTTCACCTTTTAGCCCTGGTGGACCGATTGGTCCGACTGGTCCTAAATATAAATTGATGGCTTGACTCAGTGACAGTTGTGCATACATAAAATCTAACTGAATGCTTCTTGCGAGGCATTTAAATGAACATATGATATTTTGATCTAAAGAATTAAACAGAAAATGACATTATCTAGAAGAAAAAAACGTAAATGGGAAAGTTTGAAAAGTTCAAAATAATTGAACTGCTGTAAAATATGGCTGCATTTTGTATTTTCTTTTTCTAAGCAACGTTAATCTTCTCACGGATACTACAAGTTGAACATAACACAACTTTTAAGGAGTTACTGGAAAGAACTATGTATCATTTCTGCTTATTTGATTTTTGTGTGGTATATTCAAGTTCTTTTTGTTAATGAAAAAATACCAATAGCTTGTTGCTGTGTTTAATATAATCTCGAACATTAGTATACTTTTGTGAAGATATTTCAAAAGCTCGCTGTACCTAGTACACCGTCTTTTCCTGGCTGACCATGGAGGCCTAAAATTGCAAACGTAGTGTGTCAAGTAAAAGAGAGTATTGAATTGAATAACATTGCTAATAGGAGTTTGGATGATTGTGTCACAATATCTGCTAATATGAGTTTGGATTGTGTCATAATATCAATAATATCTATCGAAGGTTTAGTGGTAATGTTTTGTACATAATTTGTCCCGAACAAACACTTTTTAATTCTTAAATAGAAATATTAATAATTTTATTATTTATTTGTGAAAACTCTACAACATTCGTTGTAATGTATTTTTACATCAGTTCGATTATAATGTTCCACTTATATAAATCTGCGCATTATGTTTTTAAAAAGATCAAGACGTTGAACCTTACCACACAGAATTACCTCTCTCCTTTCTCTCTTTCTCTCTCTCTCTCTCACTGACACACACTTTCTCTCTCTCTCACTCACACACACACTCTCTCTCTCTGTCACTCACTTACTCTCTCTCTCTCTCTCTCACTCTACACACACACACAGACAAACAGATGCACACACTCTTTCAAGGCATGAAAGCATATATTATTCATAAAACATTCTGTTTGATGATTTCCAGTTGTGTGAAGGGATGGGGTCTGATTATGGACTGCTTTGTATGAGAATATTCTACCTCGAATACATTTTGCTGTCATGTTTTCTTTCTAAAGTTTACCTGGTGCGCCATCTTTTCCTGGATCTCCAGGCCTTCCTATAATAACAGAGCAAATAGCTTTTGTCAGACCGAAGGTGAGTTTTCTCTTGGTGGATATAATTTTGTGTTATTTAGAACCGAATAATACCTTAGACGTAATAATTTGTTAGAGATCAAATTGTGTTGCTCTGTTTTTCACTGTCAGTAGTAGTGAGATAGAGAAATGTTCCCACATAAATTGTTATACTACCCATTTTGCTGTTTACATTCCAACATTTGAGATAGATTCGGTTTTATGCACTTCAGTCAGGTATACTTATAGTGAATTTTTCATTCCAACATATTTCTGTAAATGCTAATTTGCCAGATATAGAAAAACACTAGTTATATCTGTATTCACACATTATAACAACACGGAGTAAAATGACATGAACTTATAACAATATTCGACATTACCAGCCAATCCAGGGAACCCAGGGCAACCTAACATTAACAATTACAACAATTAAATATATTGATGATAAGGTTAAAACTGTATAAGAGCTCAATCCTGCGATGGAGATTATTTAGTCTCTATCCATATTTTTACCAGAAGGGGTCATAATATTTTGCAGTATTCCTTGAAATCTACGAGGTGAGTTATATTAATGACTATAATTAATGAAATATCTACGCTGGGTAAGTTTGGTTTTAATCTAGCAACCTTTGACAAACATCATAAATTAATAAGTTAAAGAAATGTTATTTCATTAGGTTTCTTAATTTTACCAGGTTTCATGATCTCCTTGGTTGCTTTGTCTACCCTCTCTATTTGTAATAGTTTGACCAGGAGTATTACTAATCGTCTATCGAATCATAATACGATACACGTTACCTGATCCATTACTATTTTTAAACTGCTGAACCATATAAAAAAGACTGGCTTTTACAAGAAATAATTGAAACCATGACGTTGTTTGACCATATGCTGAATCATTTAGAGAAACATGGAAAATATCAGCAATGAGATGTAAAGAAAATTAAAACCTGCAATTCCCGGCTCTCCTTTATGGCCAGGAGTTCCGACAGGGCCCACGGGTCCTACAGGGTGAAAAATATCCTCTCTAAGTTAATAGCGAATATTTTCACATGAAGATTATGATTTTCGTTATGTTTCACTCTCTTAGCTTCAGACATCTGTAGGTATTGTTGGAACTATGAATTCGATAATTTTAGACAATGATATAACAGTGTATAAAATACTGATAACCACATGTTACACCTTGCAACAAAGAATTTATTAGAAATGATCCTATGCTATGTAAATGCGTTTGAGTAGACAATATTTGAACGCTTTCAACACATCTCAGTTGCGCCGTTTTTGTCATCCAGAACCTTCTTTATCGTATAAAACTAGCCTTTTGATTAATCTCAAATATCTTGCCCTTCAAATGTAAGAACTACTAACATTTAAATATTTCACTGCAAATTACAGATTCTTTGTTTGTTAGTTTAACAGTACAATTATCGTAGAATTAAAAGAATAGATGATGATGATACCAAGGAAGAAATGAGTTTATTCGTAACTGAAAAAGTCGTAATGAACATGACATGTAAAATATATGCAAGTAGTCTCACCAAATTCACCCTTGGGTCCAGGCGCCCCCAAGAGACCAGGAGAGCCTGGTCAAGAAATATTGTTTCTTTCCTTAAGTAATGTACATAGAAACTACGCCATAATTTTGCAAATATATCTGAGAGATTTGTGTGCAGATTTATTTATACAATCTCACACATGTTGCTTATACATTTCACGACAGTTATTCAATTAAATATTTTCAGCTGAGTCAAAGTATGTGTTTATTTTCTATTTTAAATATACATTACATCTTGCAATTTTACTGATCCGGAAAATTGAAAAACATTGCTTCTAACCTGACTCACCCATTTCACCTTTTAGTCCTGGTGGACCGATTGGTCCAACTGGTCCTAAATATAAATTGATGGCTTGACTCAGTGATAGTTGTGCATACAGAAGATCTAA
Organism: Sinohyriopsis cumingii; assembly: GCA_028554795.2. Lineage (NCBI taxonomy): Eukaryota > Metazoa > Mollusca > Bivalvia > Unionida > Unionidae > Sinohyriopsis > Sinohyriopsis cumingii. The sequence goes on from CM068831.1 coordinate 90,744,919, forward strand.
TTTAATGACTATTACGAGGTATTTCATTGAACATATCAACTAAAGCTGATGATATTTGGTCCAAAAGAATTAATCACAATATGAATATTATTGAGATAGAACATGAATGGGAAAGTTTTAAAAAGTCTATTTAATCGATCTGCAGCATATTATTGCTATATTTTGTATGTTCTATTTTTCATCAATGTTAATCTTCTCACGTATACTACAAGTTGAACATAATTTAACTTTTAAGGAGTTACTGGAAAGTGCTTTGTATCATTTCTGCTTATTTGATTTCTGTGTGGTCTATTCAATTTCTCTTTTTATTAAAAAATATCAATATTTTATTGTTTTGTTTTTTTATAGGAGATTGAACATTATTATAGTTTTGTGATCGGAGAAGATATTTCAAGTTCTCGCTATACCTAGTAAACCGTCTTTTCCCGGCTGACCTTGGAGGCCTGAAATTGCAAACGTGATTGGCATGAGAAAGAATGTATTGAATTGAATAACATTGCTAATAGGAGTTTGGATGATTGTGTCACAATATCTGATAATTGGAGCTTGAATTGTTTCACAATGTGAGTAATATGTATCGAATGCTCAGTGGAATTGTGTTGTACATAATTTGTCCCGGACAAACACTTTTTAATTCTTAGATAGAAAGGTTAATTTATTTATTATATATTTGCCAAAAATCTTTAACATTAGAAGTAACTGATTTTTATTTTTTACATTAGTTTGGTTATAATATTGGTAATGTCTCGATCTGCGCATTTTCGTTCTAACAACGCCAATATGTTTGGACCGAACGACATAGAATAACCTGTCTCGTTTCTATACCTCTCCATACTGACACAGTGGTGAGAAGGGATGGGATATGAAAATGTATCATTATATTTCAACTCGAATAGATTTTTCTGTCATGTTATATCCCTAACGTTTACCTTGTGTGCCATCTTTTCCTGGATCTCCAGGCCTTCCTATAATAACAGAGCAAATCACTTTTGTCAGACCGATGGGTTATTTTCTTTTGGTTGATATAATCTTGTGTCATTTAAAACCGAGTAATACTTTATACGTGATAATTTTTTTACCGTTGAAATTCTGATTTTCCGTTCTTCACCGTCTATTGTAGAGAGATTGTTAAATTTCACGTGATGAATTGTTATTCTACCGGTTTTGTTGTTGTTCTATTCCAAAAGTTTAAATAGAGTCACTTTGCTTTACTTCAGTCAGATGTATTTATGGTGTTTGTTTCTTTATATCATATTCTGTTATGGAGTTTTTTTCTGTCTTTATGCATTTATTTACCAGTGAGGACAATTATGTCTTAAGTATTCATTGAGATATACAAGCTAAGTTATATTCATGACCTTAATTCCGGAAATGTTTACCTTGGGTTATTTTTTGTTGTGAATACAGGTACCGTTGACAAACATGAGATGGTAATACGTTAAAAAAGTGTCCCTTCTTTGAGTTTCATTGTGTTAGCATGTTCGGTGTACTACTGGGGAAAGTTATATATCATAAGTTGTTCTTTTTTTTCTTCTTCACATTTTCACTTTATATTCCAGGGAAATACATATGTTCGAATAATTTTAAAAAAGATTTCTCTCTTTTCTGTTACTTTTTTTAGACCACAGAGTAGCAGAAAATTGAAGGCTCGTCTGAGATACAAAGTTCTCTAAAATATTTAAGAAAACGTTGTTTTTGAAAGTGCTATTTACTTTGCTTTGGAATTTTCATTCCAGTTATTATTTTACAGCTTAGAAATCTTTAACAAAATCAACAATATATTTATAATGTCATCTTAAGTGGAGATCTTTATTCCAAATCCTTCATGAGAACAGTCAGATACCTTAAAAAGGAATGAATTGATTCAAGTTGTCAAAAAATATGATCTTCATGAGGCAAAGGCTTTTTTAACGATGCAAGAAAGAAAACATACTTTGGTCCAATATTTGATGCAAAAGTATGTTTTGGATATAAGTGCTTTGGATTTAATTAGTAAGTCTGTATCAGTCTCTAACATAAAAATAAAAGAATTAAAAAAAATATTACATAATAATTCAAGATAGAGTTAGAGCTTAGAAAGGTTGCGCTTGAAGAAAAATGGACGCGATGCGATAAAGAGGAAAAAGAGAGAAGAAAATGCAGTTGCTGAAAGAAGAGAGAATAATGAAGAGAAGATGACAAATGCGGTTACATAAAGAAGAAAAACAAATGTAATTGGACAAAGAGGAGAGAGAAACAAATGGAAATGCATATGAAATGAGAAAAGGAAGTAGTGAATTACAGAACAAGTGAGAGAAGGGAGAAAGGGAATATGAATTTAGATTAAAAGAATTAGGGCTGGTAAGTGATCCCCACGTTACGTAAAAAGTTTAGATGTTACGAAGAATATTAGGTTAGTGCCCCCATTTCAAGAAAAAAGTAGATAAATATTTCCTCATTTTGAATAAAGCGCTGAAAATTTTAAATGGCCAAGACGGCATTGTACTGTACTATTACCGTTTGCACTTTTTGGCAAAGCCCTAGACATCTATGCTTCCCTATCAGTTCAGCAAAGTGCTGACTATGATCGGGATAAGGAATGCATCTTAAAGGGTTACAAGGTGGTCCTTGAGGCATATAGACAAAAATTCAGGAACTATACAAAAGAAGATGGACAAACTCATATCAAATTCGCTAGAGAAAATGAGCAGTTATTTGACAGATGGTGCTTAGCCAAGAAAGTTGATAACAATTTTGAAAATCTACGACAACTTATATAACTTGCCGTTTTCAAGAATTGCGTCCACAATGTCATTAAGACTTAATTCGATGAGCATAAGGTTGAAACTTTTAGAAACTGATGGTCGTACTCCTGACAAGTATTCCGTAGCTCATAAAGATTTTTTTTGCCCATAAGTCTCCACTCAGCAGTCGTCTGGTAAAAAATATTTCAGCCTAATACAAGCCCTTCCAAATTTCAATCTGGCACATTTATTAATTTCTGATAAGTTTGATCGGAGGTACGTATGTCTCACTACGTGTACCTAGTGTAAGAAGAAAAGACACGTTATTTCTGATTGCTAGAAATTGAAAAATAGGCATCAGAATCAAGACAGAAATATTCTAAATGCTCTTATTTCTAATAGGTCAAGGTCACGGTCATGTATTGAAAGCAATCCATTTGTTGAGTCTAATAAACTCAAGTCTGATTTTATTATGGGGAATTATGAACCATGCACGTCGAAGGGTTCTATATCACTTATGTTTGATTCGGCCAATCATATCCCTATTAAAATTTTAAGGGACACAGGAACTTTTCAGTCTTTTATTATTACGTACTTTGCTTTTTTTTCTGAGAAGTCTTCTAGTAATGAGAGTCTTCTTGTTTAGGGAGTGTGGTTTTGTTAATGTTCCACTCCATTGTGTAAATTTGTCATCAGACTTAGTATTTGAACCCATGACAGTCGGAACTTTATTTTCTTTGCCCATTGAGGGCATTCATTTATTACTAGGCAATGACCATCCTGGAGGTAATGTTGTGGTTAATCCACTTTTAACTGAAAAGCCTTGTTTGGATTAGAAATCCGATCATATTGAAAAACAAATCCCTGAATTATACCCAGCTTATGCAGTAACTAGAGCTATGGCAAAGAAAGCATTTGAGAATGATGTTGATAAGGAAAGTATTCCTTTAGCTGACACATGTATGGGTTAGGCTTTTGATGAGGTCACGTTCATTCATATTTTGGATCAATCAAAGGATATTAATCACAGTGATCTTTTATCTGCTTCTTCTCTTTATTCTAATCAGGGTGACAAACGACAATCACTTTTCGAACAGTAAAAGATCATGAGATCTCCGGTTTGTTTCAAGCGGCCATTAGCGATACTGAAGCCACATAAGTTCATGTTTCTTCTGTCTTTAAAAATGGGACTTTTATGAGAAAATGGGGACCAAATGAGCTACCTGCTGGTGATGAGTGGTTAGTGAACTAACAAATTTTGGTTCCAAAATCGTACAGACAGGAAATTCTTAGTCTGTCCCATAAAACCCCTTTGCCTGGTCATTTTTGATCAATACAACTTATCACAAGACGTGATGTTTGTAAATACTGCAGATCTTGCCACACTTGTCAAATGGTAGGAAACCCAATCAGAAGATACCTAAGGTTCATCTGCAACATATTCCTGCATTTGACGAGCCATTTAGCAGAATAATGGTAGATTGTGACGGTCCCTTACCTAAGATCAAGTCAGGTAAGCAATAGGAATATTAAAAGCGCTGATAAAGGTTTTCCTCAGTTTGGCCTTCCCAAATCTGTCGAATCTGATAAAGGATCAAATTTTATGTCTGGAATTTTCCATCAAGTTATGTATGATTTAGGCATGCAACAATTCAAGACTTCTTCCTACCACCCTAATTCGGTCATACTGTTTTGATACAGGTAAAGATTGGAATGAAGGCATTCATTTACTGTTGGTTGCTGTTAGGGAATCAGATCAAGAATCTTTAAGATTCAATCCCTTTGAACTAGTTTTTGGACATACTGTGCATGGATTATTGAAGTTGTTACAAGAGAATATTCGTTCTAATGAAGATACCGAAATGTTTCTTCTCGATTATGTTTCTAGTTTGAAGTATAAGTAGTTACAGGCTTGTGGGGTTGCAATAACTATTCTGCACTCTACTCAGTCAACAATGAAACTAAGGTATGATAAAAATACCAAGGAAAGAAGTTTTCAGCCTTGTGTTGGACTTCTGGGCCTCTTGCCCGTACCACAAAGTCCTCTTCAGTCCAAGCATTATGGTCCTTACACAATTGAAAACAAAGAAAATGATTCATATGATATCATCAATACTCCAGGGAGGCGAAAACAAAAACACATTTGCCATATAAAGGTATTAAAAGATTGTTTTGAGAGAGATACCCAGATTATTTATGCCGTTAATTTTGTTTTACCTGTCCCACAACCTGAGGAAGTAAGTGATGGAATGCAATCGGACTGTATTGATTTTAAAGTAACAATTTCTTCGGAATTCAGAATTAATAATATGGACCAGAAACTTTCACATTTGTAACAACAAGAAAAGAATGACTGAAATGAATGCCTATTTCCAGATATTCATACAAGAACAAATAAATTATATCATGACATTCAAATCGTAATTTCCACACCTGTGAAACAACAACCGTACAGGATGAACCCTCTCTAACAGGAATGTTTGAAAAAGGAAATTCAGTATTTGCTGGAGAATAATTTCATAGAGCGCAGTAAAAGTGACTGGAGATCACCATGTATACTTGTTCCGAAACCAGATAATACTTAACGTATGTGCGCTTGTTGTAGAAATATAAACAGTGTGACTAAAACAGATTCATTTCCATTACCAAGGATCGATGACTTCTTGGATGAATTTAGAAAATGCAAATTATGACACCAAATTTAAACTTCTGAAATGATTTTGTAAATTCCATCGACGGAAATTACAAAGGAAATTAGGAATTCATGACTCCAGATAGAACTGATCGATATAAAGTTATGCCGTTCTGGATGAAAGGTTCGCTTGGTACTTTTCAACATTTAATCAACATATTTAATCTGGTCTAGATAATTGTGATGCTTACGTCGATGGTATCATCATCTACAATGACAACTGGAAAGATTATTTAGCAACAATTCGGAATTTTTTTGACAGTCTCACTGATGAAAATTTGACAATTAATTTATCAAAATGTGAGGTCTCCCGTGCATGTGGAACATTTCTAGGACATACCGTGGGACATGGAGAAGTTAAACCTATAGATGCTAACGTCAATGCTATCTCTAAATTCTCTATGCCTATGAATAAAAACAAGCTAATGAAATTTTGGGTATTGCGGGATTCTATAGGCAATTTTTCTATAACTGCTCAACTCATGACAAATTTACTGAGCAAGAAAACCAAATTTCATTGGTCTGAAAAAAGGTCAGAAGGCTTTTGAGAAGTTAAAGGCCATACTTAAGAGTGCACTAGTTTTTCCAGATCCAAATTCCAGCCAACCATTTAAAATGTCTGTTGATGCAAGTAATGTTGGGGATGGAGCAGTATTGATGTGCCATATTTCTAAAACATTTAATAAGCACCAGACAAATTATTCCACAATCGAGAAGGAATATTTGGCTTCGATAATGGCGTTTACATTAGTTTAGCTCCTTCTCCGATTATTGTGTTTAATAGTCACATCCCCCGTACCTGTATCGGCAACATGAAAAACAAATATCAGAGATTATTTTGATGGAGTTTGATGTTGTAAGAATAAAATACGGACATCAAGCACATCAAAGGAAAAGACAATTTAATAGCAGATGCACTTTCACGTGTATAGGAATATATCATTTCATGTATACTTTGTGTCATTAATAAGAATTAATCTTTTGGTTCGTACCATATGTATATTTGACTTTTAGTAAAAAGAAAGCTTTAATGCATACAACTTTCTTTTCCTTTATGAGGGGAAGTGTTATGTATGTTAAATTTAATTCTTTATTTGTTAGTTTAAAAAATATATAATTTCATCACATGCTATTGTAATGTAACAATGTATGCTGGAATCGACCTTGTCTAAAACTGAGTTTATTTCTTCTTCACCTGATTGACCTTTTTATGTCAATAACTAATACATAGCGAAATTATTCTCTATGTTTATGGGCTTGATATTAGGACCTTTATTATTATAAGAAGTAAATATGTTGATTTGGGTCAGGGTTTTGGATTTCCCATTTGAAGTTTGCAGGTCGTGGTTTTGATTTTCTAAAGATCAGAACCATTCTAGAAGGTTATTTGCCATGAGGTAATATTGTTTTCCCCCCCACAGAAAATGCTAATTGTGATCTGAATTGAAGTAGAGAACACTATAATCTTGTAATGGTGAGGTCTTGTTCATTTGTGCCTTAACGTATGGCACTTTTAAGTTGGATTATATGTGTGACCAGGAGTTTTGTTCTGGAATCTTTTTTTGGTTCAAATTATTAAATTGAAGTGATTATTTTGGCAGGGAATTCAAAAGTGAGCTGATACAGTTCTTGGATAGAGACATTCACTGGAATTCATATAGTTCTGTGATTCAACAAATGACTGTTGATACATCAACACTTCAATAGCTACGATGGGTAAGTCATCGTTTTCAGTTTGGGATATTGTCTGGACGATTACTGAATTTTAGTCAGGACGTTGACTTTCTAGGACTTTTGTCTGTAATTCTTTGATTAGTTTTGCAATTTACTTCGCAATACCATAAGTAGTTGTTTCTCATTTTTACTTTGCATTGTAGGGACCTAAATATATCTTTTCTTTTTACAAAGCTTGTTGTCTTTTACTCGTTTCTGTTACTTATTTTAAAAACATACACTTGTAAAAATCCTCAGGTGTTTTATAGATTGTAAATAATAAAATATGCAGAAAATCAGTAAGGATATTTGAAATGTTCGCGGTAGCTAGTATAACGTCTGTTCCATGTTGACCTTGCCGGCCTTTAAAGTTGAAGGTCACGTCATGATAATGAGCTTATTGCATTCAAAGATGTGCGATATTGCAGTGAAAACTCAAAACAAATAGATGTATGTTTGAATTTGCTCTCATTGACAAACAAACTTTCTGATGAGGCTTACAAGGCTTATTCGCGTTTATCTTGTGTATATTGGATACATCAATGTACAAAGTATTAAGGCTTTATTTGTGTTCATTCTATTTTCAAAATTGAAAGAAAATCGTTTTAGTTATTATGGATTTAGTCACTACTGATTTGCTCTTTAACGTTTTGTTTGTGGCAAAAATAGGTGTAGGAAACATTGATGGAATTTATTGATATTGCTATATTCAAGCATTTTGCATTAACGGTTCAATTTTTTATTTTGCAACTCTTTTGTCAGGTACGAAGAAGGTTTATTGAAAGAGAATGTAATGAGGTTTCCATGTGGGTGCGAACCTATGGACCTATATGACAAAAAGTAAATGAATGGTAACAGTACTGATAAAAAAAATTGAGCATTTCATAAAAAAATTAACGTCATATACGTTTGATACATAGTTAATAGTTAATGTTGTCAAAGGCGTCCTTAAAATAATCGGAGCTTTTGCTGTTCCATAGTTAATATTTCAACATTAGTTGCAACTTCTTTATCAAAAGTTCCAAGGTTTATAAAGATCCTGGAAGACATGATTTCTACACATTCAAGTAATAACTTGACACCTGATTGTTGTCGTCGACATCAGAGTTAAGCGGAGTGAAAATAGATGTTAATTGTTAAGCAGCTTAATTAATTTATTCTTTTCCCTCGATTTAATTGCACATTTTTACCAGGTATTCTATAATATTCTTAATTTCTGAGCTGCAAGGACAAGTGATAAGTTATTCATTTGATCACGAAGGTGCAAACATGATTGGAGTCCTTTTTAAATGATTTTCAACATTTTATTCGCATTAAGTTAGTGTACTTCATTTAATGCTAAAATGAAATGTTTATTCTTTAAATATTTGTACAGTAATCATAACGTGTTGCTTCAGAATAATCTTCCTAAAGATTTATTTCTCTACAATAAAAAATGTTGCTTAAGGGATTAGCTGAATGGTTTATGGAATTTTATCAGATTAGCTCAAAAGATAGGAGTAATGTGCCTTGCACATAAACATATTAGAGGAGCTGATGAATGTTCGGTTAGTTGAAATACATATACCTGTAAAATCTCACACTCCAAGTTGACCTAAAACGCAACCAGCAATGACGATACGCTTTATGAAGATCCTGAATTCGTGGTAGTTTCAAATTATTTTTCCTGATGTAAGTATTCAAACTAATCCGAAAGACAAAGGAATTTGCCATTAAAATTGAATTATTTTGGTGTATTTTAGTAGCAATTGTTACCCTATGGATATATATTTCTAAGGCTATGTTTGATGTATTTATAAAATATTAGTAATGCAAAACAGGTATATCAAGTGTAAATTTATCTGTCCGTACTAAATATTCCATTAACATTTTAATACATTAAATCAAATATTTGTGAGATTAACATTAATGTCCGCCAATCGCCTTTACGGATTTAGTCTTTTGCACCAAGTCATAAAATTTTCTGTCCTACACACGTACTAATCATATCGTCTATATCTCAAAAGATGTTTAACTTTGATTGGTACATGCAATTCAAGATTTAATTATGCTTCTATTATTAGCAACCAAATAAAAACTGTTTTAAAAATTTGGGAAATAAGACACTTTTCATATTTGTACTTTACTGTTAAATTAACTTGTACGTATATTAATATTAAATGAACGAGAACATGATACTTTTAATAAAGAAAAATAATGACATTAAAATTGATTTAGACCAATAGCACAAAACAAGGAAACTATAAATATGAAATACATTAAGTAACTAAACAAATTCCGTCTTATGCCCTGTAGGTTTGATTGTTTGTTATAGTTGTATCACATGAATTATTATGTTATGATCTACAGTTTGATAATGGTTTTAATTTCCACACATTACACCTGCTTCACTAACTTCGTCCAAACGGATCCTGCGAGCATTATGGGTATGCTAAACTGATGAACTTAAAATACAATTTTTGCAAACACTGTTCCAGAAAAGATTATACTCAGATCAGTTTCATTCAACAAAATATGCATTATTTTCCATATGTTGATTAAAACATTAACGTTAATCTATCTAGCGGAGCACCGCTTTCATTGGAGGTAGGAGTTTATTTTTTTAAAAACATTTTTTATTTCGAATCAGACAACTAATCATTTTTGAATAATAGGTCTAAATATTTTATTTTTAATACAAGACTCTGTATTGTTATATAAGTTCTAAGTTTCAATGTAATGAATTTAAACACAAGAGAAGAGAGAATATACGTTAATAATTGATCGATTCCAAGTATTGAAACGTAATACCGAATTCCAACGGATTCATACATACTAAAGAATTCCAACGAATTCATACATGCTGAAGAGTTGCAACGGATTTATACCTACTGAAGAATTTGGCCTGATTCATACATGCTAAAGAATTCAAACGGATTCACACATACTAAAGAATTCCAATGAATTCCTACATACTGATGAGTTTCAACGGATTCATACATACTAAAAAAGACTTTGGACAGATTCATGCATACTAAAGAATTCAAACGGATTCATACTTACTGATGTGTTTCAATGGATTCATACATACTCAAAAAGAATTTCGACAGATTCATACATGCTAAAGAAGTCAAACAGATTGATACATACTAAATAATTTCACCATATTCACACATAATGAACAATTTCAACGTATTCACCCATACTAAAGAATTCCAAAGTAGTATTACATAGTAAAAAATTTCAACGTATTTCATACATACTAAATAATACCAGCAAATTCAGAAAAACAAAGAATTCTAATGAATTAATACAATACCAAGAGCTGCAACAGTTTCATGCATGCTAAAGACTTCCGACAGATTCATACTTCCTAAAGAGTTTTAATGGATTCATGTATACCAATGAATTCTAACGTATTCAGACACACTAAAGCATTCTATATCATTCATACATGCTAAAGAATTCAAACAGATTCATACACGCTAAAGAATTCCAACACATTTATACATACCAAAGAATTTAAACGGATTTAAACTTACTAAAGATTTTCGAAGGATTCATATAAACAAAAATGCATTTCAACGTATTCGTTCAGACTAAAAAATTCCAACGAATTCACGCATACTAAAGAACTCCAACGGATGCATACATACTAAAGAATTCCAAAGAATTCAAACATACTAAAGAATCCATAGGAATTCATACAAACCAAAGAGGTCCAAGGGATTCATATACACAAAAGAATACCAAAGTATTCATTTATACGAAAGAATTCGAACAGATTCATCCATACTAAAGAATTCCAACGGATTCAAACATGAAAATAAATTCCAAGGGATTCATACATACTAAGGAATTTCATTGGATTCATACATGCTAAAGAATTCCAACGCATTGATATATGCTGAAGAAGTCCAACGGAGTGATACATATTAACGAGTTCCAAAGGATTCAAACATACTAAAAAGTTCGAACAGATTCGTACATGCTACGAATTCCAAAGAATTCCAAGGGATTTATGCATAATAAAGAATTTCAACGGATTCATGAATGTTAAAGAATTCCAAGATATTCATACATACTGAAGAATTTCCACAAACATACTAAAGAGTTCCAACGGATTCATACATGCTAAAGAATTCCATCCAATTCATACATGTTAAAGAAGTCTTACGGGATTCCTACATACTAAAAAATTCCATCGAATTCCCACATGCCAAAGAACACCAACCGATGTATTCATACAAAAGAATTCCATAGAATTCATACGAACGAAAAGGCTCCAACTGATTCACACATGCAAAAGAAATCATCCGGAATCATACATGCTAAGGAATACCAAAGAATTCATACATACCGAAAAATTCCAACGGATTCATATATACCGAAGAATTTCAACAGATTCATACATACTAAAGAATCCAAAACTATTCGTATATACAGAAGAATTCCAAGGGATTCATGCGTAATAAAGAATTTCAACGGAGTCATAAAAACCAAGGAGCTCCAAAGGATTCATTCATACTAAGGATTTCCATCGAATTCATACATACTAAAGAATTCCAACGTATTCATACATACTAAAGAATTCCAACAAATTGAGGCATGCAAAGAGTTCCAACGAATTCATACAAACAGTTCCAACGGATTCATACATACAAAAGAATTTCAACGGATTCATACATACTAAAGAGATAAAACGGATTTATGTATGCCAAAGAATTATAACGCATTATTACTCAGTAAATCATTCCAAAGTTGCCTTACATACTAAAGAATTGAAACGGATTCATACACGCTAAATATTTCCAATGGATTCATACAAACGAAAGGAATCCAATGGATTCACGTATACTAAAGAACTCCAACGGATGCATACGTACTAAAGAATTCCAAAGAATTCAAACATACTAAAGAATTCCAACGAATTCATACATACCAAAAGAAATCCAAAGGATTCTTATATACAACAGAATTCCAACGAAATAACACATACGAAAAAATTCCAACGGATACATCCATACTAAAGAATTCTAACGAAATCATACATGCTAAAGAATTTCAAGGGATTCACACAAAATCAGGAATTCCAATAGATTCATACATGCTAAGGAACTTAAATGGATACATACATAAGAAAGAACTACAACGAATTGATTCATGCTAAAGAATTCAAACGGTTTGCTAAATGCTAAAGATTTCCAAAGGAGTGACACACACTAAAGAGTTCCAACGGTTACATACAAACTTAAGGCTTCGATCGAATTCGTACATGCTAAAGAATTGCAAAGAATTCATACACGCGAAAGAAGCCAAAGGGATTCATACATACTAAAGAATTCCAAGGGATTCGAACAAACTATGGAATTCCACTATTTTCATACATGCCAATGAATTTCCACGAATTCAAACATACAATAGAGTACAAACGGATTCATACATACTAAATAATTCCAACCAATTGATACATGCTAAAGAATTCCTACTGATTCCTAGATACTAAAGATTTCTAAAGAATTCATACGTACTAAAGAGTTCCAACGGATTCATACATCCTAAATAATTAAAATGGATTCATACCTATTAAAGTATTCTGAAGAATTTCAACGGCTTTATACATGCTAAATAATTCCAATAGCTTCATACATGGTAAAAAATACCAACGAATTCTGACATACAAAGAGTTCCAATGAATTAGCTAATACAAAAAGCTTCATCAGATTCATACATGCTAAATGCTTCCAACTGATTCATGCTACCTAAAGCGTTTTTATGGATTCGTGTATACCAAAGAATTCCAACGCATTCAGACACACTAAAACATTCCATTGGATTCATACATACTGAAGAATTCAGAGATATTCATAAACGCTAAAGAATTCCAACGGATGTATTCATGCTAAAGAATTCAAACGGATTCATATATACAAAACAATTTCAACTTATTCATATATATATATATATATATATATATATATATATATATATATATATATATATATATATATATATATATATATATATATATATATATATATATATATATATATATATATATATATATATATATATATTAGAGAATCCCAACCAGAACATACATACTTACATAACTCCAACGGATGCATACACACTAAAGAATTCCAAAGTATTCGAACATACTAAAGACTCCCAAGGAATTCATTTAAACCAAAGAGCTCCAAGGGATTCATCTATACAAAGGAATACCAAGGTATTCATATATATACACAAGGATGCCAACGGATTGATCTAAACTAATGAATTCCAGCGGATTCACACATGATAAAGAATTCCAAAGGATGCATACATACTAAGGAATACCAAGGTATTCATATATACGAAAGGATGCCAACGAATTGATCCAAACTAAAGAATTCCAACGAACTCGTACATGCTAAAGAATTAGACGGATTGATATATGCTGAAGGATTCCAACAGATTGATACCTATTAAGGAGTTCTAACGGATTCAAACACACTAAATAATTCAAACAGATTCGTGCATGCTAATGAATTCCAAAGAATTCATACATGTTAAAGAATTTCAAGAGATTCATACATACCGAAGAATTTCCAATAATTCATACGTACTAATGCGTTCCAACGGATTGATACATTCTAAAGAATTCTAACCAATTCATGCATGCTAAGGAATTATTACTGTTTCCCACATACTAAAGAATTCATAGATACTAAATAGTTCCAACGGACGCATACATGCCAACAATTTCCAACGGATTGATATATGCTAAAAAATTTCAGAGGATTCATACTTACTAAAGAGTTCCAACGGATTGATATATGTTCAAGAACTCGAACGGATTATACTAATGCTTTCCAACGGATTCATACATACTACAGAGTTCCAAGCGGACGCTTATATACTAACGAATACCAACGAATTCATACATACTAACTCGTTCCAAGGAATTCATACAAACCAAAGAGCTCCAACGGAATCATACATGCTAAGGAATATGTACGGATTCATCCATACTGACGAATACCAACGCATTCATATATACACAAGAATTCCAACGTATTCACACATGCTTAATAATTCCAACGGATTCATACATACTAAAAGGTTCCAGTGGATTCATACAAACCAAGGTACTCCAAAGGATTCATACATACAAAGGATTTCTGACGGATTCAGCCATGCTAAAGAATCCCTACAAATTCATACATGCTAAAGAATTTCAACAAATTCATGCATGCTAAATAGTTCCTATGATTTCATACCAACTAAAGAATTCCAAAGGATTCATCCATCCTAAAGAAGTCAAAAGGAGTCATACATACTAAAGAATTTCAACATATTAATACATACAAAAGCGTTCCAACAGATTCATACAAACCAAAGAGCTCCAACGGAATCATACATACTAAATAATTCAAACAGACTCATCCATACCAAAGAGTTCCAACGCATTCATATATATTTAATTATTCCAACGTATTTATACATGCTAAATAATTCCAAAGCATTGATATATACGAAATAATTTAAACGTATTCATACAAACTGAATAATTCCAAAGTAATCATACATGCTAAAGAATTCCAACTGATTCATACATACTGAAGTTTTCAAACTGATTCATACATACTAAAGGGTTCCAACGCATTATTATGTACTAAATTATTCCGAAGTATTCATACATGCTGAACAATTCAAAAGCATTCATATAAACGAAAGAATTCAAACAGATTCATACAAACTAAATAATTCCAACGGAATCATACATGCTAACGAATTGCAACAGTTTGTCATATGCTAAAGAATTCAAAATGATTCATACAAACTGACGATTTCAAACGAATTCATACACACAAAGCATTCGAACGGATTCATAAAAACCAAAGAGCTCCAACGGAATCATGTATACACTGAAAAAGTCAAACGGATCCATACATGCTAAAGAGTTCCAAGCGGACGCTTACATACTAAAGAATACCAACGGATTCATACATACTAAATCGTTCCATCAAATTCAAACAAACTAAACTGCTCCAACGGAATCATACATGTTAAGGAATTGAAACGGATTCATCCATACTGAAGAATTCCAACGCATTCATATATACCCAAACATTCCAAAATATTCAAACATGCTTACGATTTCCAGTGGATTTATAAATAATAAAGAACTCCAACGGATTCATACATACTAGGAATTCCGGCAAATTCATACAGGCTAACGAATTCCAATGAATTCATGCATAATAGATAGTTCCTACTGATTCATACCTACTAAAAAATTCCAAAGGATTCATTAATTCTAAAGAATTCCAACGGATACATACATCATAAAGAGTTCCAACGGAGTCATACATACTAAAGAATTTCAACGTATTAATAGATACAAAAGCAATACAACAGATTCATACAAACCAAAGAGCTTCCACGCCACGGAATCATACGTACTAAATAATTCAAAAGACTCATCCATACCAAAGAGTTCCAACGCATTCATATATATTAAATTATTCCATATACATGCTAAATAATTCAAAAGCATTGATATATACGAAATAATTCAAATGGATTCATACAAACTAAATAATTCCAAAGGAATCATACATGCGAAAGAATTCCAACTGATTCATACATACTGAAGATTTCAAACGGATTCATACATAAAAAGCGTTCGAACGGATTCATACAAATCGAAGAGCTCCAACGGAATTAACATACTGAATAAGTCAAACTGATTCATACATACTAAAATACACCAACGCATTCATACATGCTAAAATACACCAACGCATTCATATATACTAAAGAATTTCAACGTCTCCATGCATGGTAAAGAGTTCCAACGGATTGATATATACTAAAGAATTATAGAATTTTAACGGATTCATAAATAGTAAATAGTTCCAACGGAGTTATACAAGCAAAGGAGCTCTAACGGATTCATACAAACTACGTAATTCAAGCAGATTCATCGATATTAAATAATTCCAACGAATTAATACATGCTAAAGAACTCCAACGGATTCATCCAAACTAACGAATTACAACGGATTCTCTAATACTAAAGAATTCCAAAGCATTTATATACTCTAATAAATTCCAACGTATTCATACCTGCTTAAAAATTCGAACGGATTCATACATACAAAATAATTCGAAAGGATTCATACATGCTATAGACTGTCAACGGATTTATACTTGCTAAAGAAATCCATCAGATTCATATATGAAAACGAATTCAGACAGATTCATTCATGCTAAAGACTTCCAACTTATTCAAACATGCTTATAAATTCCAACGGATTCATATATACAATGCATTCCAACGGATTCATACAAACCAAAGATTTCCACCGGAATCACACATACTAAAGAAGGCAGCCGGATTCATCCATGCTAAAGAATTACCGCGGATTCATAATACCAAAGAGTTCTAACGAATTCGTTCAAACCATGGAGCTCCAATGGATTCATACATACTAAGGAATTCAAGCAGATTAATCCATAGCAAACAATTCTACGAATTTATACATGTTAAAGAATTCCAACGGAGTTATTCGTACTAAAGAATTCCAGCATATTCATAGATGCTTAAGAAATCGAACAGATTCATACACACATAAGAATTCGATGTATACATCATACATGCTAAAGCAATCCATCGGATTCATACATGCAAAATAATTCAAACATATTCATTCATGCTCAAGCTTTTCAACGGATTCATACATACTAAAAAGTTCCAACGGAATCATACATACGAAATATTTCAAACGAATCATACATACTAAAGAATTACAACGGATTCATTTATACTAAAGAATTCCAACGAATTCATACATAATACAGAATGCAAACAAATTCATACATTCCAAGGAGCTCTGACGAATTCCTACATACCAAAGAACTCCAACTGAAGCATTCGTACAAAGAATTCCATAAAATACAAACTAAGGATCTCCAACGGATTCACACATGCAATAGAAATCCACCGGATTCATACATGCAAAATAATTCAAACAGATGCATACAAGATAAGGAATACCAACGAATTCATACATGCTAAAACATTCCTTTGGATTCATATTACCGAGAAATTCCAAAGGATTCATACATGCTTAAGAACTCAAACTGACTCACACATGCTCAGAACCTCCAACGGATTCATACATGCCAAAGAATTACAACGGATTATTACATACTAAAGAATCAAAACGGTTTCATATATACCGAATAATTCCAACGGATTCATACGCACTAAAACATTCCAACGGATTCATACAAGCCGAAGAATTGAAATGGATACATGCAAGCTAAAAGTCTACAACGGAGTCATACATGCCAATGGAATTCAAACGTATTCATTCATGCCAAAGAATTCCAACGGTTTCATTTATGCCAAAGAATAGCACCTAATTCATGCAAACTAAATAGTTTCTATGGATTCGCAAATGCTAAAGAATTCCAACTGATTCATACATACTAAAGAGTTCTAACGGAGTCAAACATAGTAAAGAAATCCAAGGTCTTCATACATAGAAAAGCTTTCCAACAGATTCATACAAACCATAAGAGGTCAAAGGGAATCATACGTGCTAAAGAATTAAAACAGATTCATCCATGGTAAAGAATGCCAACTGATTAATATACACTAAAGATTTCAACGGAATCATACAACCTAAAGAATTCTAACGGGTTGATATATGCTAAAGAAGTCCAACTGATTTATACATACTGAAGATTTCCAACGGCTTTATATATACAAAACGTTCAAAAGGATTCATACAAACAGAAGAGAACGGAATCATACTTACTAAAGGCGTCTAACGGATTTATATATACTAAATAATTCCAACGCTTTCATACATACCAAAGAGCTCCGACGAATTCCTACATGCCATAAAACTCCAACCGATGCATTCATACAAGTGAATTCCTTAGAATTCGTGCAAACTAAAGAGCTCCAAAGGATTCACACATGCAAAAGAAATCCATCGGATTCATAAATGCAAAAAATTCAAACAGATTCATACATGCTAAGGAATACCAACGAAAACAAACACATTAAACAATTGCAACGGATTAATATATAACGATGAATTCCAACTGATTCATACATGCTAAAGAATTTAAACTGATTCATACGAGCTCTAAACCTCCAACGGATTCATACAAACTAAAACCTCCAACATGTTCACACATACTGAAACATCCAAACGGATTCATTTATACCGACAAATTCCAACGGATTCATACGCACTAAAATCTTGCAACGGATTCATACATGCAAAAGAATTCAAACGGAATCATACAAGCTAAAAGTCTCCAACGGATTCACATATGCCAATGAATTCAGACATATTCATTCATACTTAAGGATTCCAACGGATTCGTACACAATAAAGAGTTCCACTGGAGACATGCAAACCAACGAGCTCTAAAAGATGCATGCATACTAAGGATTTCCAACGGATTCATCCATGCTAAAAGATTCCTACGAATTCATTCATACTAAAGAATTCAAACTGATTCATACGTGCCCAACACCTTAGACGGTTTCTTTAGCATGTATGATTCCGTACGTGCTAAAGAGTTTCAACGAATGCATATATACTAAAGAATTCCAACAGATGCAGTCATACAAATTTAGTATGTATGAATCCGTTTATATTCTTTAGCACATATGAATCCGTGAAGGATGTGTGCGGCCTATAGAAGTGTGGGCCAACACAAGAATTAGGGACAATTGTTTGGTTTGTCAGTGGACACATTTGCAACAATTTACAAATATGTATGACTCATACAGCTGTACAAATGATCGAGTCATATGTTTGTTTCAACTGAATGTTGTTTCAGTTTGAGAACAATTGGGTCATTTTGATTACATGAGATTATTTGAATCTTATTTTCACTCCATGATATTATGTGATCTCACTTCCATTATGTTACCGTCCTACAATTGAATATATGAATCATTTCTTTGTTTTCCTATTTGTGACGGTTTGTATAAAGTAATTGAATGAGACGTATGTTTAGAGCGTGAAAGAATCACTGTGTTTGTAGCATACATATTTTGTTTATTAATTCATATCATAAACTTCCATCTTTCTTTACCTTGTGATGTATTCTCATTTGATCCAAGCTTCCATTCAGGTCTATCCTGTTACAAACGGATTCTTAAATACAAAAGAATTCAAACAAATTCATTCATACTAAAGACTTCCAACGGATTCATACATGCTAAAGAATTCCAACTGATTCATATATACCAAAGATTTCCAAAGGATTCATACATACTAAAGAATAACAAAGAATTCATACATACGAAAGAAATTCGACGAACTCCCACATGCCAAATAACTCTAACGGTTGCATTCATACAAAAAAATTTGCAAAGAATTCATAACTACTAAAGACCTCCAACGGATTCAGACATGCTAAAGAAAGAAATCGGATTCATGCATGCGAAAACATTCAAACAGATTCATACATGCTAAAGAATTCCAACAAATTCATACATACTGAAGAATTCCCACGGATTCATACATAATAAAGAATTCAAACGGATTATTACAAGCTGCAGAATTCCAATGGATTTATACATGCTAAAGCGTTCCAACGTTTTCTTGCATACTAAAGAACCCAACCGAATTCAGACATACTGAAAGAGTTTCAACAAATTCATACAAACCAAAAGGCACAAACGGATTCATCCATGCTAATGATATCAAACGGTTTCATATATGTAAAAGTTTTTCAAACAGATGCATACTTGCTAAAAAAGTTCAGCGGATTCATACATACTAACGAATTCCAACGGATTCATACATACAAAAGAGCCCCGACAGATGCATACAAGCTACAGAATTCAAGAGGATTCCTACGTACTAAAGAAATCCAACGGATTCATTCGTGCAAAATAATTCAAACAGATTAAAACATACTAAAGGGTTACAACGAATTTATACAAACTTATACGTTTTAACGGGTTCATATCTAATGATGAATTCCAACGAATTCAAACATGCTAAACATTCCAACTGATTCATTCATAGTAAAGAATTCCAACTGATTCATACATAGTAAATAATTCCAAGGGATTCATACATAGTAAAGAATTCCAACGGATTCATACATCCCAAAGAGCTCCGACGGATGCATACATGCTAAAGAATTCCGACGTATGCATATATACTAAAGATTTCCAACCCATTCATAGACGCTAAAGAATTCCAACTAATTCATGCGTACAAAAGGATTCCAATGGATTCATACATACTAAAGATTTCCAACGGATTCGTACATACTAAATAATTCTAATGGATGCATACATACTAAGGAATTCCAACGAATTCATACATACTAAAGAGTTCCTGCGGATTCATATAAACTAAAGAATTCCAACAAATGCATGCATGCTAAAGAACTCCAAAGGATTCAGACATACTAAAGTGTTCCAACAATTTCACACAAACCAAAGAGCTCCAACGAATGCATACATGCTAAAGAAATCAACCAGATTCATACATGCTAAAGGATTCCAACGGAATCATACATGCTAAGGAATTCCAACAGATTCATACATGCAAAATTGTTCCAATTGATTCATATACACTAAATCATTCAATAGAATTCATACATACTAAAGAACTCCAACGTATTCATACATACTAAAGTGTTCCAACTGATTCATATATAATAAAGAATTCTATAGAGTTCATACTTACTAAAGAATTCTATAGAGTTCATACATACTAAAGAATTGCAGCGGATTAATTAATACGAAGGAGTTCCAACAGATTTATGTATCCTAAAGAATTTCAACGGATTTATACATGCTAAAGAATTCCAAGTTAATCTTACATGCTAAAAACTACCAACTTATTCAGACATGGTTTAGAATTCCAACGCATTGATACATGCTAGAATTCCAGCGGATTCATATAATAATAATAATAATAATAATAATAATAATGAGGACTTTGTATAGCGTCTAATCTTTAGAAGCTTTAAGCGCTTTACAACATTAGACAACACCTATAAGATAAAAACATATATAATGTTATGATTACAAAAACAAACACCGTGAAATTAGAAAACATAAAAAACATGCTGAGAATATTTAAGGTAGGAAACATTATTAGGTCTTTAAGTTTGTTCTTGCAGTCGAAATAAGCGAGTTTTGAGAGCACTGTGTCTTTGTGTCTAAGTTCAGTGGGCAATTCATTCCACGTTCCTGGGCCCTGGTATGCAAAAGAACGCTGTCCATATGAGTTTGTTTTTATAGTGGTAATAATGAGTATACGATTGTCAGAAGAGGAGCGTAAGTATCTTGCTGGTGTGTACACTTGGGTGAGGTCGAATAGGTATGTTGGACTAGAGTCCGTCAATGAAAGGTAGCACAGAGAACAAATTTTGTGTTTGATTCTGGATCGAATGGATAGCCAGTGTAGGGTACAGAGCAGCGGGGATGTGTGCTCTGATTGTGGTACTCTAAGTATGATCCGATTAGCTGTGTTTTGAACTTTTTGAAGTTTCTGGAGCAGATATTGAGATGAACCAGACAGAATTGAGTTACAATAGTCCAGTCTTGAAAGTACTAATGAAAACACAAGTATTTTAGTGGCATCAACTGAAAGATATTTGCGAATGGAGCTGATGTGTCTCAGCTCAAGATATGCAGCCCTGCATATGTTCATGACATGTTGGTGCAATGTGAGAGTACTGTCCAGAGTAACACCTAGGTTTCATACTGATTGTGTGAATTTAATGTTGGTGTTGCTGATATCTATTGTTTAAGGTAAAGGATGTGACTGAGAAAGTCTCTGTGTTGTGATCAGAATGTCCTCAGCTGTATCATCATTCATCTGCAGCTTGTTACATGTCATCCACGATTTCACATCAGAAATGCACCTCTCTACCCCTTGGATGATAGCATCAACTTCAGTTAGGTGGCTAGATTTGTATATTTGCGTATCATCAGCGTACAATTTTTGGGACACTGGATGATGATCTATGACACTTGAGAGCGGATGAGTGTATAGAATGAAGAGAGCAGGTCCAAGAACAGACCATTGTGGAACACAACAACATTGATCAACTGGGCTGGAGTGGATTCCATTTGCAGACACAATTTGTGTCCTGTTGACCAAGTAGGACTTGAACCACAGTAAGGCTGTATCATGAATGCCAAATACATGCTGGAGACGGTGAAGTAATATATCATGGTCTATTGTGCCAAATGCTGCAGACAAATCAAGGAGTGTGAGGACTGTAATCTTTCCGCTATCCAAAGCAGAGAGAATGTCATTATTTACTTTTAGAAGAGTAATTTCAGTACTGTGGCAAAGGCGATATGCAGATTGTACATTGCTAAAAAGACTGTTTGAATTCAGATGAGATACAAACTGAGATATAACAACCTTTTCTAAGATTTTTGATATGAATGGGAGAATTGAAACTGGGCTGTAGTTCTTTAAATCGTTATGGTCTAGTGTTGGTTTCTTCAGCAGAGGCTTTACAATGGCAGTTTTGAAAAATGATGGGAATTCCCCGGATGAGAGGGAGGTATTAATAACATCAGTTAGTGAAGGCAATACTGGATCTAAGCACTCAAGCAGCATTGATGTTGGAACTGGATCAAGTTCACATGACTTTGGTGCACTCTTCATCAGGATTGTACGTAAGAAATCCATAGAGAGAAGTTCAAATGTTGCTACTAGTTGCCGCTCAAATTCTGTATCCCAACTGTATGGTGACGACGAGTCAATTGAAATTGTGTTGTCAAGCTTATCTCTAATGGTTTGTACTTTGTCACGGAAGAAATTTGCAAACATGTCCGGAAGGTCGACTGGAGAGAAGGTAGTTGGAAGTGGTGTAGATTTGTTCCTTGACATTAGCTTGTCAGTAATCTCGAAGAGCTCTTTGCAGCTGAAACTTTCCATGATCTTAGTAGTGTAGTGAACTGATTTCGCTGCATGGACTATATTTGTGACATTCTTCATATATTTGCTTATGAATAGTGAGTCTGGTGGAAAACCAAAGCCTCTCATCTTTATGGCGGTCTCTTTCAGCAGTGCTAAGCTGGTCCATAACACTGCTATACCATGGAGAACACTTTTGAATTGATACTCTGCACATGGTAGCTGGGGCATGTTTGTCGAGCAATGCACGCAGGCGGTTATCGAGTACTAATTAATTATAAGAGATTCATATATACTAAAAAATTCCAAGGAATTCGTACATACTAAAGAGCTGATACGGACGAATACGTACCAAAGAATTGCAACGAACTCATGCTTAGTAACGAATTCCATCGGATTCATACAAACCAAAGAGCTGCAACGGATGCAGGCAAGCTAAAGAATTCCGATGGATTTATAGGAACTAAAATTTCTAATGGATTCATACAAGCTAAAGAATTGGAACGAATTCATACATACTAGGTAATTCCAACGGATGCATACATGCTAAAGTGTTCCAAGGTATCCATACATACTAAAAGGTTCCAACGGTTTCATATATATTAATGAATTCCAATGCATTCATACATGTTAAAGAATCCCAACTGATTCATACATGGTAAAGAATTTCAACGGATTCATACATACCAAGGAGTTCCGACGGATGCATACATGCTAAAGAATTCAAACGTATTCATATATACTAAAGAATTCAAATCCATTAATAGACGCTTAAGACTTCCAACGGATTCATACGTACAGAAGAATTGCAATCGATTCATACATGCTAAAGAATTCCAAGGGATTCATATGTACTAAAGACTTTCAATGGATTAATACATGCTAAAGAATTCTAACGGACTCGTACATACTAAATAATTCTAACGGATTCATACGTACCAAAGAATAACAACACATTCATACATGCTAAAGAATTCCAACGGATTTATACATACTAAAGAATTACTCTGGATTCATACACAGCACAGAGCTACAACGGATTAATACACACTGAAGAAGTCGAACGAATGCATACATATTAAAGAATTTGAACGGATTTATTCATACGAAAGAATTCCAATGGATTCATAGATACGAAAGAATTCCAACGGATTCATAGACACAAAATTGTTCCAATTGATTCATATATACTAAATCATTCAATAGAATTCATACATGCTAAAGAATTCCAACGGATTCATACATACTAAAGTGTTCCAACTGATTTATATATACTAAAGAATTCTATAGAATTCATACATACTAAAGAATTCCAACGGATTAAGTAACATGAAGGAGTTCCAACGGATTCATGTATACTAACAAATTCCAACATATTTATACATACTAAAAATGCGAAGGGTTCCATACATGCTACAACCTGCCAACGTATTCAGACATGGTTACGAAATCCCACGCATTCATACATGCTGCAGAATTACAACCGATTAATACAAATTAACGAAATCTAAAAGATTCTTATATACCAAAGAATTGCAACGGATTCGTACATACTAAAGAATTACATCGGATGGGTACTTACTAAAGAGTTCCAACGTATTCAAACATACTAAAAGGTTCTAGCGGTTTCATATCTACTAATGAATTCCAACGCATTCATACATACTAAAGAATTCCATCTGATTCATACATAGTAAAGAATTCAAACGTATTCATATATACTAAAGAATTCTAATCCATTAATAGACGCTTAAGACTTCCAACGGATTCATACGTACAGAAGAATTCGAATCGATTCATGCATGCTAAAGAATTCCAATGGATGCATATATACTAAGGAATTCTGGCTGATTCATACGTACTAAAGAGTTCAACGGGTTCATATGTACTAAAGAATTCCAACGCATTCATCCATGCTAAAGAATTCCAACGGAGTGTTACATATTAAAGACTCTGAACTGATTCATTCATATCGAAAAATTCCAATGGATTCATATATACTAGAGGATTCCAACAGATTCATCCATACAAAAGAAATCCACTGAATTCATACGTACTGAATTGTTTCAACGAATTCATTGATAATAAAAATACGAATTATGTCACGTCTGTAATTTGCAAGTTGAGTATATTACCTGCTAAACCCTGTAATCCAGCTGTGCTTAAATTCATTTGCTCACAAGAGATTTAAAATTACTCCGTCGGAGAACTTAATAAGATCACATTGTTGACACTGCACAGTTTGTTAATAAGATGTTAATATATTACATTAAAACATATTTCTGCACGAGTGCCTTCCTTTCAACGTGGCTGATTTACATGCCTAGCAATAAATTAAGAACAAGACAAAAGTTTCCTGAATAGTTCTGAATACCTTTTAAAACTTCCAACTAATTGATTGTGGAAAATAAAACAATTAATATATAAACATTTTATACTACTATTTATAATGTAACAAACAAACGTTCCAATTCAATGGTCGAAATGTTGCCTTTCTATTTTATATGGTTCCCCTACGTTGCCCTTATCTCCCTTTAGCCCCATTGTACCTGCAGGACATATTTATAGAAAATTGTACGTGCAGATAGCAGTATAATTTTCTTTCTTTTAGGATTACGATCAAATTTTAACTTACTTTGTTGTATGTAGTTTTACAGGATATAAAAAAGATATCTTTTGTATATTGTCTTTTTATATTCCAAAGGGACATGATTTGTATATTGTAAAGGGATAACATGCAACTATATGGAAAGCAATTTAGCTAATTCAGCTTTAGAAAGCATACTAAAATATTGTAAATGTCATAAGTTAAAAAGTTTAGTCAGCTCCTGCGAGATAATAATAAAGACTCCCGATGAATACAATTTCATTGGATGACCGAGTTAGTGGTTTAATTTTAAAGCATTTTGCTTGAAGATAAAATTAATGATTAATTTGTTAATAGCTTAAATCATAATCTAAAACTTGCAAGTATTCACGATTCCTTTCGAATGTGGAGTAATATTAGAAACTAAATACTCACCTAACATTAGAGGATATAGGAACAATGAATAAGAACTCTTTAATATGTACTCAGAAAACTTCGATAGCTTCTATATATGCGTCACGTTCTCTTTTGGTGTAATTTGTGCGTACATTAAAACCAATAATCCGTCACAGACATGTGCAGTTCAGTGCTGCATTTGTAAGTAATCAGAAAAGTGTACTCTCTTCGTTTGTTACGATTCAATTATTTAATTAATTTGGATTGGTTTTGTGCGGCTTAAGACCACTTTCAGTACATGATAGGCTACACAAAGATCGGTATATTTGGACTCGGGTTACAATTATTACTCCCACGAATGTAATCACATACTATGATTATACCACTATTTCCTCTCTGTTGAGATGAATCAGAGAGAAACGATATATATCCAGTCTGAAGTAGTGGTAGCAAGATATATAATACCAGTGTACACCTTTGTTTCGTTTATACACCTAGTCAGACCCGTGTAGATCTTTTATTTCTATTATACTCCTAATCGGACTAGTGTAGCACCTTTAATTTTTATTATATACCTAGTTTAACCAGTGTATATATTTTATTTCTATGATATACATAGTCTGACCAGTGTAAATCGTTTATTTCTATTACATGCCTAATATTACCAGTGTATACCATTTATTTATATTATATACCTAATCTTACCAGTTTAGCTCTTTTATTAATAGTATATACCTAATCAGACTAGTGTAGATCTTTTATTTATATCATATACCTAGTCTGACCAGTGTAGATCCTTTATTTCAATTATATACCTAATCTGACCAGTGTAGATCTTTTTTCTCCATTTTATACCTAATCTGACCAGTGTAGATCATTTATTTCTATTATATACCTAATCTGACTAGTGCAGATATTTTATTTCTATTACATACCTAGTCTGACTAATGTAGATATTTTATTTCTATTACATACCTAATCTGACCAGTGTAGATCTTTTATTTGTATCATAAACCTAATCTGACCAGTGTAGATATTTTATTTATATTATATACATAGTCTGACCAGTGTAGATCTTTATTTGTATTATATACCTAGTTTGACCAGTGTAGATCCTTTATTTCAATTATATAACTAATCAGACCAGTGTAGATCTTTTATTTCTATTATATACCTAATCTGACTAGTGTAGATATTTTATTACTATTATATACTCAGTCTGATCAGTGTAGATCTTTGATTTCTATTAGACACCTAGTCTGACCAGTGTAGATCTTTTATTTCTATATACCTAGTCTGACAAGTGTAAATCTTTTATTTCCATATACCTAGTCTGACCAGTGAAAATCTTTTATTTCTATATACCTAGTCTGACCAGTGTAAATCTTTTATTTCTATTATAGACCTGTCAACGACTCTATGATATGAGGTGATATTTGCATATAAACGATACTTGCATGTACACGATATTTGCATGCACACGATATTTGTATGGACACAGTTTAGGTAAGGACTCTAATTTCAAAGATATTTGCATGTATACGATTTAGTCAACGACTCTGCTTTCAAAAATATGTGCATGTATACCTGGCCATAGCTATGAGAATGTAAATGATCCAGGACGAGCTACGGAAAATAGAGGTAGATAGTCGACAATTAAAGATTGTCCAACGGGAAAGCCAAGGTGCGCGGACCATGTGGGTTTAGCCAGAAAGGAAGCTAACATGGTTTAATATTTGGAATTAACGAGCCACTCCGGTTCCAGTTTCTGCTAAGATCGGTGTTTAAACCTTTGCTATTTCCAACAAACTTACAAAACTGGGGCCTCATTGAGAATCCTACATGTCCTCTTTGTGGTGAAAGAGGTAGCCTATGTATTAAGGCATGACGTCCTCTTTGTGGTGCAAGAGGTAGCCTACGTATGGAGGCATGAAGTCCTCTTTGTGGTGCAAGAGGTAGCCTACGTATGGAGGCATGAAAAGATTCTCTGCGAGGTAGAAAACATCTTAGAAAGGGAGAAAAAGAAGAAAAGAGCAGTATTAATCACCAAGCAAACAATTTATTAACTTTCTCAAAGAAGGAAAATCCAGTAACGCATGACCACATAGGAGGACAATCCGTATTGAAACAGAGAGTTGAGCCATGCATGCGGATTTCGGTAAGAAATTGGTTTCGACAGAAGAATCCACGTCTACATGCAGTGCTTTGGTCAGAGTCTAGGAAGAAGCTGGTGGCCATTGAGCTGACTGAACCATGGGAGATGTGATGAGGCTCAAGAAAAAGTTATCTAAATATGCAGAGATGATGGAGACATGCAGGAGTATTAAATGGAGTACTTGGTTGAATTGAACAAAGGTGGGAATTACACTGTTTCCTGCTCAATCAGTCTTGAAGATGTTCAGTGCTCTAAATATAACACGGAAAACCGTAAAGTGGCGGTTCAAGCACTGAGAAAAACTGATGAAAAAGCACACATCTGTTTTTGGTTGAAGCGTAAAGAGAGAGAGAGAGAGAGAGAGAGAGAGAGAGAGAGAGAGAGAGAGAGAAAGAAAACGAGAACGAACGTTAGAGTGTGTGTTGCCGCAGCACATGCAAAGGTTATTCTTCCTATTGGGCTACGAATATGTACTAATTAAAATACGTAATAATATTAACTTTAATCGAAATTAAGTCCTTTAAATATAATGATATAATTAAGTCCCCTGATAGAGAGTCCTCCAAGCCTGTAATCTGGATAAGTATTACACAAAGAACAACTCTTTTTATTCCTGCCAGATTAAGGTTGCAGTTGATATTATTGATAAGACCAGGTGAAATATACACACCTGGAGATCCCGGTTCGCCTTTAATCCCAGGAGGTCCACTAAGGCCAATAGGTCCTATATGTAGAATAACAGGTGATGCTTTGTAATTATACCACAGATTTCACATCTTTACAATGCCGATGTAATATATTTAAAGATATTTCGCTGACAAAAGAAACATCTTGAAACAAAATTTCAATTTTGCTAAAATTTGATTAAATTTAGAAACTTAAAAATTAGTATAAAAGTCAAAATATCATCACTAGTTAACTATACAACTAGTCAGCAAATTAGCAATTTTAGGGCACGAGGAATACATTTTCTAGACGATTCAAAATAGTGTTTATTGTTTGAGGATGAATTTCTCTGATTTTAGTACAATTGTTTAAAAGCAAGCATAAGTACACGTTTTCAGTTCCAGAGATATAATTAAACGTTTAAAGGTCATACCAAAAAAACAATTAATGTAATTTACAGGTAGCTGATACGTTGTTGCAACACCGTGTACAGAAAGTATTGCGATTTACTGTAGAATGTGTTTTTTACATTAAATGAAAGAAAATGATCATCACCACTATAGTAGATATATCTTACATTGTCCAAAACCCAAGTCAAACAACATTATTAACTAATGTTTCATTAGGATGAAAAATCGATTGAAGTGTTTTACAACATAAACTTTCTTGAAGCAAACTAAGAAATTGAACAAATAATGATAAAATGCTTATTCTTTACGACGTTTAGTGAGAGAAACAAAGAAATACTCAAATTTAAAGCTTCTATTAAACTTAAATATTTCTATGAAGAAAAGAAATATTGCACTTTTATATACGATGACACGTTACCTCCAAATGAAGAGTTCAGAGAAACGACAATATGTTTGTGTATCAAATCATGTAATCTTGTTATTTTACTTGATATGCATGAATATGTGTTATATCATTAAGAGCAAATGCTTAAGGAAGAAAGGTCAAGAAAGTGCTTTCAATCCCAGTTCTGACTTAAACATTCCAGCACGAGGCTGAATGGAGTCATATAAAAAGGTAAACTTATGTGACAGGTTAACTTTTAGTATTTGGTTTTTAACATCACGAATACTGGAAAACTTTATACAGATGTAAGGAAATGACATTGTTATACAAAGAATCAAAATTGTGTTCATGTAGTTACGTAAACACGTAAAGAGTTAGAACAAACTTAAAGCAATCCTCAAACGTAAAACCCATTTATCGTTCTTGCATAAATGTTTACCACAACAGATACTATGAATTCCTTTATTTTTACGGTTAACAATTGTGTGTGGTTTTGTGAAAAATGATATTTTCGTCAGTATTTATATTCGTAGATTCAGGAAAATTCCTATTGTTTCAACATAAATATAATTGTTTAGTAGACCTTAAGATGGTTAGTCTAGTCTGTGGCAACGCCGACATCTTCAAAGATTGGTACCCAACGAAAAATAATGAATTCAGAGTGTAATTTAAGCGCAAGTAATGACCTAGTCACAAATTGAGAAATAATCAAACCTGGCGGGCCTTCCTCGCCTTTATTCCCAGGAGGACCCAAAGGGCCAACAGAGCCTAAAGTTGGGGAAAAGAATTCACATATCAGTTTTATTGTTGTACTTAGGACAATAATTCTTCTTTTATTTGAATCCCTTCGTGAATGAACGGCCTCCTGAGTTTAATTAAAAATGCATAACAATGCACCCATTATCCACACGCCATATCTCAAGGCAACAGCCGGCTTCTGCAATGAACACAGCAACACACGAGTACCTTTTATAATGCGAAGATATCTTAAATTTTTTAATGAAACATTTGAGAATCTATATACAGTCTAAGTATTACAAACACATAAAATTATTATATTCACAAATAACGGGAACAGATTGTTTAATCTCCAGAAACAAAGACATCAGTTTTATGAGTAAAACTGAGTTTATTCAAAACAGGTATACTATAGATTTATTTTCCTTTTAATTCGTCTTCAATTGCCACAGTATGATTTGCAAATACCTGTATGATTGACAAAATATCAGTATGACTGACACAATACATGTATGACTGAAACAATACCTGTATGATTGGCACAATGTCTGCATGACTGACAGAATACCTGCGTGATTGACACAATACCTATATGACTGAAAATACCTGCTTGATTGACACAATACCTGTATGATTGACACAAACCTGTATGATTGACACGACACCTGTATAATAGGAAAAAATATCTGCATGACAGGCACAATACCTGTATGATTGACACAATAACTGTATGATAGACACAAAACTAGCCTTCTAACAAGTTCAACTTTTTATATTCCCGTTGTCTCATGTATACTATGTAATAACGTGTAATCAACATGAGGATTTTTGCCCATATAAAACATGATAAAATTCATCGTCAGTTCAAAGGTAACCTTTCTCGCTACAAAATGGACAGTAGCTATGCTAGTTCGATTTATATCGTAGAAGTAAATCTTGTCATTACAAGATCTCTTCACAGGCGATATTTTAAACTTTATAAATTTCTTTAAAAATGATTTGGCTCTCCTCGGCGAAAGCATTATGTTTACATGACATCCTTTTTTAAAAAGTAATTTTCCATTCTTCCTCACAAGTGAAAGGTAATGAAACTCATAATCCTTGTTTTATTGGAATAAATCTGAATCGTATTTGTTACCAATCCTGTCAGGAACCAGTTCACTTGAAACAAACGGAAAAGTATTTGTTACCAGCTAATAAGTGCAAAATAACAATGTCGAATAATTGTCTCTATAAGGTTGTGAATTCTTTTAAATTGTACATATTTAGGATCGGTTGTTTTGAATCAGTATTTTTTTTGTTGTTGATGCAATTGTCAAGAGTTTCTGTTTAGTAACCATATTTGTACAAAGCATTCAAGAAAGGGATGAAGTTATGGAGCTATTTTGATGACGATTCTACATGTACGATGTGAAAAGAGGATTCACTCTTCAAGAAACAGAGCTTTATGTTTCTGTCGATAGAATACTTCTCCATAGCGCATCCATGGAAGACTTGCCTTTGCGAGTAAAAAATATCCAGACTGCGTTTATAAACATGTACTATTTTGTATCTTAAATGACAAAATATGCAAAAAGTGCTTAAAGGTATTCAAAGTTCAGATTATATATATATATATATATATATATATATATATATATATATATATATATATATATATATATATATATATATATATATATATACACACATCATCTGTTGAATAAGATCATACATGATAGTGAAATTTCAAATGAAAATCGGGCAGTCAAACTGAATATTTAATACACGGCCAATACATGTCTGAAAGAAAAGTAATATAATAAATGGTAGGGAAATAATACAAAACGTGTCAAACGATTGATTGCTTCTGCAGTTTTACAATATTTTTGGATATTAATAGTATGTGTCGTCCATTTTCGAGACGTCGATGATGACTAAATATGCATATATTGACTTGGGAAAGTACCATAAGAAGCTTTGTGAATGAAGCACATCGTCAATTTTCAGAAACTGAAAACTAAAATGCAACAGAACATTCGTTTGATAATGTTTTACAAAGGTGATTTGCTTGCACACCGCATACTTTGAAAACGCATCCACATGGTTATATACAGAAATAGCGAGTAGGAGTATAGCTCTTAACTGTTTTAAAGAAATTGAAAATATAAAATATACTGGTAATGATGCTAAAACTTGATGTAAAAGAGTGTCAATATTTTCTCCAAGGCATATAAGGGCAAATCGGTCGTTGATCCATCCCAACCTCTTGATGCATCCGGATGCTACGATGACGCACTTACCTTTCTCTCTAACTGAAAATGAGCAGTAGGTGAAAGAAGCCAAAAACAAAACTGAAACCGGTAAAATGAAGCAACAATAGAAAAAATGTGCTTCTACTAATTAATGTTTGAAACGATTCTAACGATATTTCTACTGAATAGTTCAATTGCAGATGAATTATAACTGAAAACTTTAAAACCGGGCAGAATAGTCTAATATTGTAGACTTAAGAACGAATACAATGACGCTCGAAGCCATTTGAAATGTAAATGTAATACGCAAATATCATCAAATAATGATAGCACTTTGTCTTGTTGTTTAACAGTTGTTGTCTTGTTGTTTAACAGTTGTTGTCTTGTTGTTTAACAGTTGTTGTCTTGTTGTTTAACAGTTGTTGTCTTGTTGTTTAACAGTTTGAAGCAGAAAGTGAAAGTTTACCGGAAAACTCTAAATTTGCCGTTCTTTGGGATTTTTTAAATGGATTTTCCATTGGATATTTAATTTTAGAACATTTTGTATCATCAAACGTAAAGCACACATAAATTTCTTCTGGCGTTGCTTCATTATGGTTCATTGGTTCCTTAAAAGTGATACCGTTCAACGACAAACAACTTAGACTCAGATCTGCTGCCGCACAATGAACCGGCAGATCAGGATGTATGTTGTTTATTCTACTGATTACTCCTAACAAACTGCATATGCCAATATCTACAGGCGCATTTTGAGATGACAGATCTGGGCCTGTGAAGTTTTAAATTAGACCCAGTTATAAAAGAACATATACGCTATAAAATGACTTTATAAGTCTCTTTTCAAATTATTTTCCTGACATTTCAGTACTTAAAGCTTAAAAGGTTATAGCTTTCAAACCATCTTTGCATTCTGAGCGTTGATAAAAAATTAATAGAAAAGAAGTTATTTACACTTTGTTGCGGAAAGCAATGGGCAAAACTGGATTAAATATTTGAACATTTTGTTAATTATATATGTTAGAGGGAAATATGAATACAAAAATGTAAACGAAAAGAAACCCACAGGAAATTATAATTATAAAGTATTTGCCTATGTTTTAAAAAGGACGGATGTAATGGACCCCATGGAATCGTCAATGGAATATATGATTAATAATAAGTAATAATTAGACAGGCAGCGCAAGTGGTATATATATATATATATATATATATATATATATATATATATATATATATATATATATATATATATATATATAAAACTTGTAATAAACAACAACAAGATTGTATATGACAGTGAAATATACGACTAGTAATAAAAATAAAGATATTTTAGTAGAGTTTTCAGTTTTAGAATACGATTTTTGAATAGACTAGTATAAATTGTCTATGATGACAAAGATTTTAGCTTTTGGGCAACAATGAAAAATTACTGTCTTTGAATCGAATTTTCAGTGCATAATTTTGCATTTAAAATATTCGATTCGTGTTTATATATATATAAATAAATAAATAATATATATATATATATATATATATATATATATATATATATATATATATATATATATATATATCTTACATACATACATACATACGCTAAGTCAATACAATTCACGTATTTTGGCCATAATATAAAACTAAAGTCATTTTTGCGAGTAAGAACATAGGAAGGATGTAGAATGGAGATGAATAGTTCTGGACCATATATATTCTGCTTAGTAACTGATAATTTGTATCAATGCTGCTCCATAGATGTACGGGTGGCTGATTTTTTCCTCAGCAGTTGGATTCATCACAGTTGAAACAATGTAAGTAAATAAAAATCAGTTTAAAAACTCAAAATATCGCATGGGCCAGAATCTCCTCATCAGTATACTATAGATTTGTTAAATGCTTACCAAATCTCTAAAAATGAGGCGTACCATTTTTGATGTTCTATGGAACGAAATTAAAAATCTTGAATATAGGGCATGTAATCAGTTGAGTATCCAAATGATATTGCTATCTATTTGACGAGCTAATAGATGAGTTGGTTTGACGTAATAAACTTACTAATACATTGAAACTTAAAGCTACAATAATGGAGTGAAACTGGATCAGCGAGAATAAAGCCAACTTAAGTAAACTCTTGTCTGGCACGAACATATATAATAGTTACGGGAAAGAACAAAGTGAAAAAGGCCGTTGATTATCATTTAATCTTCGTAGAAATGTTTGCTTCTGTAAATTCATTTTTCTTTGCAAAAGTTTGCCGTTCATCTTGCTTTAGCGAATCTGTTCGATAAACGGATATGCTTTGAAGCATAATTCTGTTAGTCACTTTAGGACTAATAATTGGACTATGATGAATCACAAAGTCCCCACAAGCTTTTGTGTTACATTCCGAAATTGTTCTATTAAAAATACACAGTAATAAGCATCCTAACGTTCAATTTTTAACAGTGGTCTCTTCGATTCCAATTGTTGTTTGTGAATCTTAATATTATTTTCCATTGTGGCATTGTCAGTTGGTTATTTGACCTTGTAAGGAAATAAATGACGTTGCTTAATAGCTTGTAGCTCACTAACGATAATATGTATTGTATGTTTTAATACGGATAAGTCTGAAATTAGTACATTCAATATTGTATCGATATACTACATCATTTAAACTGCGAAAGATCTAAATTCCTTTTGCAGCTGAGTTAAACATGAAATATACTTGATTGCTCTTTGGCTACAAGATGTCACATAAGGTAGTTAAATTAATGTCATATATGTTCACTTGATTGTTGAATATTGAAGAACGTATACTAAAATACATGGTAGCTACAACCCACAATGCGGATATTTGTTTCTGAATAAAAAAGATTTTGTGAAGTTATAAAACTTGCGTCAAGAAATTTCTAGGAACAAAAATATGCACACTTACGTTCAGCAAGAAATGATTAGTGGATGATATGTAAAACTTCTTTAAATAAACAAAAGGCTGAATGGGAAAAGAATATCAGTGTGGAAACAATGTAACAATTACATTTGTGATATTTCAATTAGGATGCAAATTACAAAATAGACTAGAACATTAACGACTTAAATGAAAGGAAACACATATTCATCTGATTCACTCCAGCTTCATATTTCTCACAGAAATCTGTGACGTTCCTAAAATTTGCATCATGAAATTTTTCGTGCCTATATTAAATATATGTTTGCTATTTAAATCGAAAATACTTTTTAGAGTTAAAAGAATTCTATGGTGCATATACTGAATTTATTTCATTATGTAAATCAGAGGATTTAACCACGATAAATTAAACGGTCAAAGGTTCAAAGAGTACGTTCGTGTCTGTAAAACTTCAGAGGAGTTATGTCATGGAAGGACGTCAGAGATTGTTGTAGAATTTAAAAACTCAGATAACACAGAAGAATGTATATTGCTGAACTGAATAATTTGAGACGAAAACTTTAGAGATTTCAATACTCCTATAAAGGTAAATTGACAGGTAAATCTATGAATTATCGGAAAACATATATTAGGCATGGGAGAGTCACAACGAATGAAAATAAGAACACGTTGATGTTATAGTACTTTCAAAGATTCAGAAAATGTTGTTATATAAGCATTAAGGACCACTCGAGGTTGCTATCATTGCCGGTAAACAAAATGGCAAAAAGTTCATGTGTAAATATGTTTATTTTGGCATGCCAAATTAAATGAGCATAAACGAACATGTAATATTTTATAGAAAATACATTGCATAACATGCCGGAATAGGGTTCAGTCGTCAAATAAAAAATGTCAAGATCACCTTAAAATTATTTTTGTGGTCCACTTTGAGCATAAATTAAAATCGAAAAATAATGAGGCAGTGGATTTTAAAACACAAACTTTAACATTCGAAACAGCTTAATATATTTTCTTGGGATTTTGTATCCACGTCACATCAATCCACAAAGACTACACACCAAATATCTATATTGGAATAGACTGCATGAAAATAGTTCAAGACGAAATGGGTATTATTTTACAGAACAAGTAAGTACAGAAATGAATCCTAAGAATGCAAAACATACGCTTTTCCCGTGATAAAATGAAAACTGAAAATAAGGTAAGGGACTCATGAGTAATACACAAGCAATTACAAAGTTCCTGCTCACAGCAAATGCACTTCAAATTTGCAATATTCAAAATATTATCCCAATTTTAGTTCTGCTGTTTTGACATGGGCTACATATCAAAACGTTAGTAAGACAAGATCAGTGGTTAACAATCATAACGAGCAATGAGATACTTATTTTATGCAGCAAGGAATTTATTGTTGATAGCTTAAACAAATGAAGAAACAGAAATAACTGTTTAAAGGACACTCAGTTCAGTTGACAGCTATGGGGTATATGGCTTATTCATTAGTGCAGATGGCATTACGACGGAATGATGGGAATTTTATTAAAACTACAATATGTTTGTAAACAGGGATTTTGTTTTTGTTGTTGAGTTTAATTATAGTGGCGTGCGCACAATTGTGCATGTGCCACTTTTTTCTGACTGCACCGCAGCCTGCTAGCTGTTCCTGGGGAAGGGAATGGTGCCACCTCCCCCAGGCTTGTATGGATTCAAGGAACCCTGATAGTTTGGCTTCAATCTGTGGGTCCATAAAGGTCCCTTACAGTTGAATGGTTGGCTGTCATTAGTGGGAAGAAGAGCTCGGGAACGGTCCTGCTTGCTTTACATGGCTGGTTTCTTGTTGCATTTGCCTGGTGTTTCTTGCGATTTTTTTCCGAGTTTTCTTCTTCTTCAAAATGTTCAAAAGGGGGGGGGGGGGAATGTTCTATGCTGTTTATAGAGGTTCTTAGTAGAAATCATGTATGAAGAGAGATTTTCAAGGTTATTATGGTATTACTAGTCGAGGTGTTTAGGGTGTGCTGCCTACGTTATGTTATTTATAAGTTTTTAGATATTGCCTCTTCAAGTTATTTATTTATTAATGTTTTTAGAGATTGAATGTTATTTATACTTTATTTAGCAAGAGACCGGAATCCTAGCCGATTACACGGTTCGTTAAGGACATCTAGGACCGGAGTCCTAGCTGATTACTCGGTTCGTTAAGGACATCTAGGACATCCGATTTTGCGGTTTCCTTAGTTTTTGATAGGTTCTTCGTAAGTGAATTATTTATTAATATTTTTATAAAATTGAATGATATGATATGGGTTTTTATGTGGTGGCTTCTAAATTTATTTAGCTAGTTACTGGGTCTTTTGGTTTTTTGGGGATAGTAATTATATTTTGTTCCAATCTCTTTTTGGTTTTTGATAAATATTTTCCGAGCGGGTTTAATTGCCAGTTAAATTATTCAAGCGGGCATGCAGTGAACAAATTGAATGGGTAGAGATCAGCTTGTTAAACATTATGAGAACTAGCGGATGACTATCCTTATGACTACTTGGATAGTTTCGACGGGTTAAATTAGATAACCATTTAGTGAACCTAAATACAAAATTCACAAGTGATTTTGGATTTCGAATATATCTATATATCATGAACCATTTCGACATTCAAACATTAGCTGAACTTTGGCAAGAAATATGCATTGATGGTCAGTGAGATGTTTGAGGAGTGTCGTAGTTTTTGTATGAACCGCTACAAGGTAGATTATACCAGCTATCATATCGCACTGGATTTATCTCGAGATACTAGTTGGAAGATATCAGATATACAGAGCTTGAATTGGCTGTTTATTTGTTTCAAATAAAAGAGACTGGAATACGAGAAGGCGGATATATGGTGGTATTATATCAATAAACAAAGAACAAAAGTAAAAACTGAATGTTGTGGATGTGATGAAAAAATGAGATCATAAAGAGAACGATAAAATTAAACCTAAATCATTCATCGTTAACTTTAGATGCATAACTTGCCAGTGATATTATTCAAGTGGGCATATAGTGAACAAATTGAATGGGTAGATATCAGCGTGTTAAACATTATGAGAACTAGATGAGCTAAGTTTTCGAGGTATAGTTAATGATTCTAAACCCTTTCACTATTGTGTGATTGATAACTCTTGAACACCGTATAAACCAGCTCCTAATAAAAATGAACTACCAGCTTTTCAGAAACAATTCATTTAACTTGAAAAGTAATACAGCAAACGCAGTTTAAATTGGATTAGAATACATCATTCAATACATTACATAAACCGTTTAATATAGTTAGCAATGAAAGTAAATATAAAAATAGTTCCTTTCTGGCCAACGACGGTTGTTGAAATCCCATATCGAGCTCAATATAATTTGGGGAAACAATAAATACTTCGCGAAATTGAAATGTAAAAACTGAGTATTTGAAAGCAGAGAGACATTTTCAAGAAGAGCTAACATACGTATACTTGAAAGAAATATGGAGAACGTCAGAAGATTTATTATTTACTGTAATAAATGTAATTGACAATCATGTAGTTTTGGTCACCATCAGTAACAAGACAAATGAGTTTACTAACAGTGTTATGTGTATTTGATTTAATGTATTTATATTTGATTTAATTTAATTGTCTGTTTGTAAGCTTAAAATTTATTTTAATTTCATTACATGTCAATGTAATGTAATTTTTGTTTACTAGGAATTTGATATTTTCCAGAAAGTTCAGTTTGACATGAATCTTTTCATAAATACCTAACAATAGAAATACTGTTTCTATTTCTGACTTAGTTTCCGACCTTGATTGCAAACAGCCCTATTT
The DNA here is from genome assembly GCA_028554795.2 of Sinohyriopsis cumingii. Classification (NCBI taxonomy): domain Eukaryota; kingdom Metazoa; phylum Mollusca; class Bivalvia; order Unionida; family Unionidae; genus Sinohyriopsis; species Sinohyriopsis cumingii. Next base: position 90,784,245 of record CM068831.1, read on the forward strand.
CGCAATTCTGTGTTTTCCGGTCTTCTAAACAATGGGACTTAAAGATGTTCATTTTGTTGTGAAAGTTTAGAGTTTTAATTTTTATTCAAATTATTTGGATTCTAAAAGATTAATTCTTTTTCCTGGATGTATTTGTTTGCTCATACATAATTCTTGGACAAAGACATTTATTTAAATTTTACTCGGAAACTCAAACACCGGAATATTATTGACTGTGAAGCAGCAAAGAAATGTAGACGATACAGTACCAAAGAGGTTACAGCATACGACATCGCCTTCCATTTTGGATTTTTCGTCAGGACTCGAACTTGAATTCATTAGAACATTTCATTACTAGTACTTCTAAAATTTAATTCGTGGATTATTCCTGGATTATTTTTTAATTTGATTCTTAAAACCGTAAGGTTTTTTTTGTTTCAATTTTTAAAATTTTTTTTCCTCAAAGGAAATAAATTATTTTTTTAAATGTTTCAAAGCTTGTTGTTTTCACTCTTTATTTGGTTACTGTTTGTTAGAGCCTAAACACGTGACATAAAATTGGGGCCTCGTCCTTGCATTTTTGAATTCTGGCAAAAAGTTTTCAGAAGACTCTGTTTTTTGAAATTTTAATTCCCACTGTATCTGAAATCTTTAGTAAAATCGGGACGCTTTTACTAAAATGTCATTAAAAGTAAAAACAATTCATTCAAGCCCTACCCAGGACCACTGAAACCTTTTTAAAAAAGATAAATTAATTCAACTTGCCAGAAAATGTATTCTTTCTGAGGTAAAGGCGTCATTAACGAAGGAAGAAATAAAAAAATATTTTGGTCCAGTACTTGGTAGAAAAGAATGTTTTGGATAAAAGAGCTTTGATTTCGATCAGTAAGTCTGTACTGGACTCTGACATAAAAGTAAAAGGAATTAGAATTGAAATACAAGATGGAATTGTGGTTGAGGATACTGGAACATCAGAAAGATAAAGAAGAAAAACAAATGCAGTTGCAGTTGCAAATGGAGAAAGAGAACAAATAAAATTGGAAAAAAAGAAAGAAGAAAATGAAATTAGAGAAAGCGAAAGAACGAATGGTATTACAAAACTAAGAAAAAGGAATCCAGTGCCAATTTTATAAAGAGAAGAGGGGGGATGCAGGAAATAGAGAAAGAAAATCAAATGCAATTAGATAAGGAAAAAAATTAGAAAGAGCGAGAAAGAGATATCCAAATTGAAAGAGAGAATGAAGAGGAGGAATATCAATTTACAATAAAAGAAGTGGAGCTGGCAAGTGAAAAGTGTATTCACACTTCAAATAGAAATTTAAGTGTCGATGTTGCAAAGATTATGTTAGTGCCCCCTTTTAGAGAAAAAGATAGAGACAAATATTTTCTTTTTTTTGAAAAACGTTGCTAAAAATCTGAAATGGCCAAGGTAGCATTGGACTCAGTTGTTTCAATATGTACTTACTGCCAGAGCTCGTGATATTTACATTTCACTGTCACTAGAGCAGAGTGCTGACTATGATGTAGTTAAGGACTATATCTTGATGGGTTATGAGTTAGTCCTTGAGGCTTGTCGGCAAAAATTCAGAAACTATAAAAAAGAAGCTGACCAGGCCTATGTCGAATTTGTATGGGAAAAAGCACAACAAATTGATAGGTGGTGCCCTTCTAGAAAGGATAATAAAGATTACAAAAGTCTCAGACAACTCATATTGGTTGAAGAGTTTAAGAACTGTGTAAATAGTGACATTAGGATTTATCTAGACGAGCGTAAGATCGAAACCTTGGAAAATGCTGCTCGTGCTGCTGATGGGTATTCTTTAACTCATAAAGTTTCTTTTGTAAATAAAACCTCCACTCAACAGTTTTCTGGCAAAAAGTAGTTCAGTCTAACACTAGCCCTTCTAAATTTCAAACTGGCACAACTTTAAAACATCAAGCTTCAGATAAGATTGACTCAAGCTCCTTGTCTCTTCCTATGTGTTCCTATTGTATGAAGAAAGGACACACACTTTTTGATTGCTGCCAATTGAAAAATAGGCATCAGAATCAAGACATACCTATTCCAAATATTCTTATTTCTAACAGGTCAAGGTCACGGTCATGTATTGAAAGCAATACATTTGTTGGGTCTAATAAGCTCCAGTTAGGTTTTATTCTGTAGAATTATGAATGACGGGTTCTATATTACTCTGGAGTGATTGGGCCAATATTATCCCTATTAAAATTGTAATGAACATAGGAGCTTCTCACAGTCTTTCATTGTGAGGTACTGTGCGTTTTTCTGAGAAGTCTCCTTCTAATGACTGTTTTCTTATTCAGGGAAAAGAGCGCTGTTTTGTTAATGTTTCTCTCCATTGTGTACATTTTTTATCATGTTTAGTCTCAGGACCCGTGACAGTCGGCATAGTGTCTGTTTTGCCCATTGATGGCATTCATTTATTATTAGGCAACGACCTAGCTGGAGGCAAGGTTAATCCACTTGTAACTGACAAACCTTGCTTGGATCAGAAAGTTGATCCAATTGAAAAAGAATTCCCTAATATATTCCCAGCGTGTGCAGTTACTAGATCTATGGCCAATAAAGCTCTTGAGAATGATATTGATAAGGAACCTATTCCTTTAGCTGACGTAAGTATTGGTCAGGCTTTTGATGCGGTCACTTTCACTACTTGTTTTGGCTCAATCAGAAGTTATTGATGACAGTGATCCTCTTTTAACTGCTCATTCTCTTTATTTAAATCAGGGTGACAAACGACAATCACTTGTCGTCGAACAGGACAAGATCATGAGATCTCCTGTTTGTTTCAAACGGCCATTAGTGGAACTGAAGCCACTGAAATTCCTGTCTGTTATTTCATTAAAAATGGAATTCGTATGATCAAAATGGAAACCTTTCGAGGTACCTAGTGATCACGAATGGTCAGTGAACTATCAAACTGAAGTTCCACCTTACAGACAGGAAATACTTAGTCTGCCCCATGAAACTCCTTTGACCGGTCCTTTAGGGATTAATAAGACTTATCACAAGATCTTGACTCACTTTATTGGACAAAAATTAAAAGTGATGCTGGTAAATACTATAGATCTTGTTATACTTGTCAATGGTAGAAAAATCCAATCAGAAATTACGCAAGGCTCATCTGCAATCTATTTCTGCTTTGACGAACCATTAGAATTATGGTAGATTCTGTCGGTCTCTTATATAAGACCAAGTCACTTAACCAATACATGTTCACTATTATGTGCGCGTCAACACGGTTTCGAGAGGCAATTCCTTTGAGGAATATTAAATCTTACACAATAGTAAAATCATTGATAAAGGGTTTTCTTTTACTCAGTATGGTCTTCCCAAATCTGTCCAATCGGGCCATTGATCAAAGTTTAGGTCTGGAACGTTCGAGCTAATGATGCTTGAATTTGGCATCCAGATATTCAAGTCAAAAGTGAAATTATGGCTTAACAAAACTACAATGGAGAGAGCTTTTGAGTCTCGTAATAGAGTTCTGTCTCTCTTGCCCATTCTTCATAAATTTCTTCAGATTAGATTTTACTGTCCTTACAAAGTTAAGAAGAAAATGACTTAAACTGTAATATTAGTGCTCCTGAGATCTAAATAAATTAAGGAGTACCAGTATATTGAAAGAGATAGCCAGGTTAAACATGAAATTAATTTAGTTGTACCTGTCCCACTCAGTAATTTATGTAAATGAATATCATCGGATCCTACCGATATTGGACTGACAAATCGTCGGAATTCAGAAATTATGGAAGATCTGGACCAGAAACTTTCACATTTGCAAGAGCGAGAAAGAAATGAACTTAGACAGTTATTAGTAGAATGTGAGCACTTATTTGCAGGTTTTTCTATAAGAATGAACTAAATTTCCATGACGTTGAAATTGTAAATTCCAAACCTGTGAAACAACCAAAAGTACAGGATAAACTCTCTCAAATAGAAATACTTGAAAATAGAAATTCAGTATTTGCTGGGGAATGATTTTATAGAGCCCAGTAAAAGTGACTGGAGTTCACCGTGCATACTTGTTCCAAAACCGGATAAAACTTTCCATATATTCAATGATTGTAGGATAGTGAATAGTATGAGAAAAAAGATTTATTTCCATTACCAAGAAACGATTACGGTCTTGATAAGATCGGAAATGCCAAGAATTTGACCAAATTTCAACTTTTGAAAGAATTTTGAAAAATTTCACTAATGGAAGGGGCATTATCAATAAAAAGTAAAGCCATTTGGGATGAAATGGTCGCCAGGTACGTTTCAACGTCTCACGAATATGATTACCTCTGGTCTAGATAAGTGTGATGCTTACATCGATGATGTCGTCATCTACAACGACACCTGGAAAGAACATTTAGCAACCATTCGCAAATTCTTTGACAGACTCATATATCATAAAAATTTTTCTTTTTCTTTCAAATAATTATTTTGCTTATATATGATTTTATTTAATTGTCTGTATTTAAATTTTGAATTTTTTAAAATAAAATCATTTAATGTAAATTAATGTAATGTTGTTTACTAGGTATTTGATATTTTCCAGAAAATTCGGTTTGACCTGAAACTTTTCATAAATATTTAATAATAGAAACACTGTTTCTATTTCTGACTTAGTTTCCGACCTTGATTCAGCAATCACTGAGACAAGTAAACAATTTTTTATTTTTATTTTAATCTAGGAGTAAAAAGATTGGCTTTTATCAAGGTCATATTTTGGAGTATGTGACATTAGATTGTAAACAGCCCTATTTCACAATTCTGGGTTTTCCGAAATTGCGCAGTAGTCAGGTTTTATAACGATGTCTATAGAAATATTTCTCAGTTGGGCTTTTAAACAATGAGACGTAGAGATGTTCATTGTTTATGACAGTCTTTAATTATAATTTTTATTCAGATTATTTGGATTCTAAATGAAGAGTTCTTTCTACGGGAAATATTTGAGTGGTTATACAGAAATCTTAGACAAGATATTTATTTAAATTTTATTTAAATTTGATTCGAAAATTCAAACACCAGAATATCATTTACTGTGAAACAACAAAGAACTGTAGACGACACAGCACCATAAAGGTTACAGCATACATCATCGCCTTCCATTTTAGAGTTTTCGTCGGGACTCGAACTTGCATTCATTAAAACATTTCATTATTAGGACTTTTATCTAGGAAAATAAATTATTTGTTAAAGTTTTCGCAGATTGTTGTTTTCACTCTTTCTTTTGTTACTATTTATTAGAGCCTAAACACGTAACAACAGGACCTATTTTCAGTAGTTTCATTGTGTTAGAATCATCAAAGTCGTAAAGAGAACGACTGAATAAAGCTTATGATGACCGAAACAGACTTGCTGTGCATGATGGTAATGATGATCGACATAAACGTGCTGTACATAAAGCTAATGATGACTGACAGGGACTTGCTGTGCATGAAGCTAATGATGACCGACATAGACTTGCTGTACATAAAGCTAATGATGACCGACAGGGACTTACTGTGCATGAAGCTAATGATGACCGACATAGACTTTCTGCGCATGAACCTATTGATGACCGACATCGACTTGTTGTGCATGAATGTAACGATGACCGACATAGACTTGCTGTGCATGAAGCTAATGATGACCGACATAGACTTGCTGTACATGAAGCTAATGACGACCGATATAGACTTGCTGTACATGAAGCTAACGATGACCGACATGGACTTGCTGTGTATGAAGCTAACGATGACCGACATAGACTTGCTGTGTATGAAGCTAACGATGACCGACATAGACTTGCTGTGCATGAAGCTAACGATGACCGACATAGACTTGCTGTGCATGAAGCTAATGATGACCGATATAGACTTGCTCTGCATGAAGCTAATGATGACCAATATAGACTTGCTGTGCATGAAGCTAATGATGACTGACTTCCGACATGGACTCGTTGCACGTGCAAGCAATTGATGACCGAACTAGAGTCTATTTACATAAAGCTAATGATGATTGATATAGTCTATTTACATAAAGCTAATGCTGACCAACATAGTATCGTTCCACATGAAGCTAATGATGACCGACATGGATTTGGATACAGGTAACTATTTTATGACTTGAAAACAATATGCATTTTTACGATAAAATGATAGCAAGTAGGTAAGATGAGTTGTACGCCGCTAGTAAACAAAACAAAGTTGTTGGATCAATCAAAGGTGAAAAAAAACGGCAAACATCAAAGAGTTTTATAGGTTGGAATAAAAAATAAATTCATTTAGAACTGATCGTCAAGAGAAAAGGGTATACAAGTGTATTTAAAAGTATGTGATGTAAATCGTTTGAAGATATGACATGTATTATCACTGTTTATTCAGTCATGATAATAATTGCCAACCAATGCATATGCAGATGGCATACAATTTTAAAGGTTGTAATATTAATCAAAATGTTAAGGATATTATAACACATTATAAATTTTAATTAGTGTTTAACGTTTTCTTTGTGTTTGGGATATATAGGAACAGACACAAAGCTTTTTAAAATGCAGGAGTACCAGGGAATAGTTGATATACGGTCATGAAGGAACTTTATATACTGCATTCATTTAGAAACCTCTCAAAATGTAACAAATCAAAACGTATGTCACGTGATACCGTTATGTCTGTGAAGGACATGAATAATGCATACACAGAACATTCGACCGAAAGAAAGAACGACCAAACAGCCGAAACCAAACAAACAAAACCAATAATTTAAAGATACAGTAGGTGGTATCCAGTGGACATTAAGAAAGGATAAACTACCAGATATTGACCGTGTAGAGGAAATGTAACAATTTGCTAATGTGTTTTGCAGGTAATAGACAATGCTCAGTCTTAGGATAAATTGTTGATGAAAGGGACGGTAGCATTACAAATATCAGAAGAAAAAAAAACTTCATATTAATGTTACCAGGCGTAGTAATACTAATTATGAAATGACTGAAATAGTGCTGGAGTTAGCTAAGTTACAAATCGAAAGACTAAAATCAATCGTTCAAAACATTGTTGTAAAAGGTACAGGAATTGTTTAATACATTAGCAAAGGCTTGATAAAGTGAACGGCGAATCATGTGCAAAGCACAACGACTTTTCAGAAGCAAACACTTAAAAGAAGGTAAATGGATTATGAAAGTCCTTTTTCACTTTGTACACTAATGTCTACGTTCGTGCCTGACAAGATTTATCTGAACTAGGCTTTATCCTAACTGAATCTTCTGTTCTTAATTGACAAAAAGAAAAGAAAAAAGGAAGCCTCGCCTTGCGATTAGAATTATACACGTTAACTGTTCTACCACTTCTATATACCGTATCATTTTCATTCCTTCCCTTTATTTTAGCAATAAAACAAATACATTGTTTACACCTAATTAATCTCCTAATTGACCAAAACCAACTGAATATATGAACGCATCACATATCTTACATTATTGTGGTTTTTTTGCCTACTATTGTTCTTAAAAAATAAAATATTTATATTAAATTACATATAATCGATATTTCTGTAATATTAATATTGGTCGTACGAATGTGAAATTGCCTAACCGAAGAATAATACTGTGCATGTATGCATTATCTTTTGAAAGATTTTATTCTTATTGTCAAACCCGGAAATTTGAAGATTATGTCATCTAAAACATTGTTAAAGAAACTTTGTACTGTGACATCAAATTACATATTGCACTATTATATTAGTTTCTCGTACATTTTTAATGAATTTGGGGGAAAAGTTCACCGTAGTCAAAATAATTCATTTGTGTTCAGGCGGAAGGAGTAAAAAGAAAATGTTCCTACCTTGCGGCCCTGGCTCACCATCTTTCCCTGGAAGTCCTATGGAAGAGGAGGAAGCACTTGCATAATCTTGTTTAAGGGACACGATATTCAGTTAAATAAGTTTTTAAATTATAATAAATAGATCGCTTCGTCACATAACGTTTTCGTCTGAACCATGGAATATACCTTTGTGACTGCGCAAAGGCAGTCCTTTTTCAAAATATACACGTATACAAATTATATTAATAAAACTTAACCTTAAAAATTGTACATGCTATACTTGCTAAATAAATCTCACTTTTCAATGTATATCTAACAAACCTGATATCACACTAATCCCTGTCTGAAAAACATTAAGTATTTGTAATATATAGAGTATAAGACCTTTTGTATTAGCCCGTATATTTGTGCTTTTGTTGCCACCAAATTATTTTTATCGTGTGATATTGTCTTCTGAACATTTTGAAATTTAGTAAGTGTTACACTGACTCACCTCGTTCACCCTTGTCCCCAGGAGGTCCAATTGGCCCTTGGTTTCCGGCTGGTCCTAGAGAACATGTAAACAGTATACGCTTATGTTGTAATTAAAATATTGTCGTACGAGCTTTCATCGTTTATTTGGATCTCCATTAAAAAGGAAAATAAAATAAAAAATGCTAACTTTTTGTGTGCCAAAAGTTGACTTTAGACACCATTTTAGTGATAACGATTTCAAAGTCAGGTATTCTTTGATCTATGTAACTTAAGTGACAACAAAGAGCATTGATCAAACTCATGATTTAGGAAGGTCGTAGACCGAATACAGTGGTCATTGATCGTTACAAATTGCGCAGTTTTTTTTTTACAAACAGCTTAGAAGTTAGATACAAACTTTCACTTTTGCTTCATTTTGTAAGGCCCATCCATCTTAAAAAGTATCTGTTTTCGCATTTCTGTTTTGGCATGAAATACAATCGCAATACTTTTGGTTTCAACAAAGCCAAGTATGACATCTTAAGTTATACTGTTAGTGTTGACGTATATTCCTATCTTCATAAATATATTATCGTGATATTATCTTCTCAGAATTGAACATGTAAAAACTTTACTTTTGTCAATGTGGGCTATTATTTAATTCTTTTTCTTTTTATACATCCAAAAATAACCAAAGACGAAACTAAAACGAAAACATGCATAAAGGCATGCATACATGCATCGATAATTTTGTTAATACATACATACATGGATACATGCATGCATGCATGCATACATACATACAAATATGCATGCATTTGGAGAGGAAACTCTTATGTTGTAGCATACACATTTAAGCATAAGGTAAAGCGATTGTTGACACATAAGTGCTGAAAACTTTATTCATTGGTACCAATAACTGAATTAGGATCTGAATTTAGTTCTGATTAAACGAAAATTTGTTTCTCTGATGATCGTATTACATATTGGCTTCGATAACCAAACTTCCGATATGTTAACATATTTAAACCTTGGAGGATCGATCCAATAATTCAGTGCTTTTCACTCGAGACACCTACTGAATTTCACGAGTTGCTTCCCTTGTATGTAAAGCCAACTTACCATTAGCGTGTAACGGCGGTATATGGTACATCGGCCGAAAATTCTAGAGGTAATTGACCTCAAACGGACATTTCGTGTATTTAACATCCAAAGCTGACTACCTACCAGTAATAAGCTGTTAAAGTTAAGTTCATTGCTTTTGTTTTAAAAGCAAAATAAATCATCGAGTATTACAATCAATTCATTTTTGAAAGATACCATTACGTCTATGTCCTAGTTCATGTTAATGAATTGTCCAAAGGTTTCCTTCTATTAAACAGATGGAAAAACTGTGCATACTAGAATGAATAAATACCTTGTTCTTTGTTTACAATTCATTTTAAAAGTAATATCGTGTAGATTTTGCACCATCTTATTGACATAATTGAAACAAAGGTTTATTTGGGTCTGACCTTAATGAGCCAGTTAAAAAATATGCTATTAACACGTGTTTACAAGGGAAATCACTCATTGGTGCTGATTTTAATTGCTATCAAACATCAGGCTTTGGGGATGAACGATCAAAAGCAGATCTTGTATATTCTCTCTGTGTAGTACTTTTTATAGAGATTTATCTACTTAGAACGAGCGCTATTTTTTCAAAATGCCATCTCAGTGAAGAAAGACTAATACTTTCTGCACGTTCCTCGCTTTAGCTGTTCCTATAGGCGTGTATATTATATGGTAGAGTTAGCTCTCCTGGGGATTTATTTTAGCAATCCGAAATCTTCTGTGAGAATAAATCACCCTTAACAATTTCAAGACATATGTATATGCTAATAAATTGATAATGATGAAAAATATCCTACAGAAAGCATTGCGAAATTAAAACATAAGTGAAAACTCGGTCATGCAGGGGATACCACATTTATTTCAGTTCCAGGTAATAATATTGACACTTGACAATATTGACGCGTTGACAATATGACACAGAATAATCTCAAAAATGAAATTTTTGTAAATATGTTGTGTACTTAAGTACTATTTATCTTTCTCCTTTGAAAACGATGACTTTTGAAGAGACATATATACAATTGTCTGAAGGTGAACATTAATGTTCTGTTGATAAAGCGTCTCCTTTGTTATGGAACAATGGGTGGTTCAGAACGAAGTGAGGAAACCAGAAACAATGACCTATTCAACATCAATTACTATGTTTATCAATGACACCTATCTTGCGCCAATATGTGTCATAAACGAGGAAGGTAGGAAATAATAAGAAAGAAAGTCAAACATTTCAGAAGTAGAATGATGAACACAAATGATTGTGACGTGTGCATTTAATACGAAAAATAGATGAAATATGGACAGATGCACATGCATTATAGCTACGTCTTTAATGGTATATTTATCTAGATAATCTTGGATATACCAATGGAATCCAGTGCATACTATGGGAATGATGCAATTATTATTGGAATACCGTACTTACTAATGGAATACTTCCCTTGCTATTGGAATGTCGTTTACTATTGGAATGTTGTACTTACAATTGGAATGCTGCAAATACCATTGTAATGCTGTACTAACTGTTGGAATGATATACTTACTAATTATCATCTGATTTATATCCTTTTTATGCCCTTATATTCATTTTGATGCATTTTTCTCATAATATTATTTTTTTCTCAAACGGCTGGGGATGTAGATTATGAGCTTTTGTAGACATATATTTGAACCGACCATGAAGTATATTCATTTTCACCGGCATGCCAAGTAGTACATGGTACTTATTGTCAATATACATTTGGATATACCTCAAGACATATTCATATTACCAGCATTTTAAGTCTTGTCTTCTTTCATACTTAAGCTAGAAAGATCATTATACTCGTGATTTTGTACTATGGGATGTCATCACCTCCAAATTGTTAAGAACAAGGTAACTATCCAGTTAATGATAGTATGTAAATACATAGGATATGACTTGTGTAAATATACGTCACATAAAATAAATTAAAACAAACATGATCATTTCGTTTAAATTTTCCTAAAAAGTGAAAATTGTGTAACCTCAACGCTGTATTTGTTTCCTGTATTTGCCTTTGAGAAAAGCTCATTTAGAGACAATAGGAAAATTAGAATTAGTTTTGCACTATTCGTTTTCAGTGTTTTGGAAGAAATAGACTATTCTTAGCATCGCAATTGTACAAATGTGTTTGTGCTTATGAAATTTATTTGGAAATATTACCACACATTGGGAGATAATAGATTTCAACATGTAGATAAACATATGCTGTAAAATACTGAGAAAAAAGGTTTAAGAACTCTTGGACAAAATGTAATGGGGACACAATGTATGGTTCATGAAACAGGCATGTGCATGTAGATGATAACTGCAAATATTATACCTAAAGCATAACAAAACACATGCTTTCAAATGGACGATAGCATGCTAGTGATCAAATGCAATTAAAGCAAAACGAATAGGCATTTAATGTGATGAACTCACGTCATTAAATAATGAACAAGCATTAAATGTATAAATGTTACAAGTAAATTTATAGGCATCAGGTCTGTATTTACATGTTTAAATTAACGTCCTTTTCTTACCTGGATCACCCTTTGGTCCTCGTTCGCCTGCGTCTCCTGTAATTGGAAGGACGAAATGTAATTTTATAATAATAATAATAATAATAATAATAAATCACAAGCGGCCGTGTGAGAAGGGACCGCCTATTCTCAGAGCATGATTATTATGTACTGTTAGGAAAATATACATAAGCACTACTTTCTTACTCTCTTCCAAACAAACAAGAGAAAGAAAATAGCTTAAAACATTAATAAAAATACAATATAGACATATGTTTCCGTCAATGACATTTATATTGTCATTAGAGAACGTAAGATTATTATTAGATTTGTTAAATGCGTTTATTTTGAGGCTGCTTTTATTACTTGAAGTTAAAGAGCTGCTCCTTACTGGATTGCCTTTCGCATATTATTGCAGCAATTTTCCCCTGTAATAGAATAATGGTGTACGCTCGATATTAAATGAACAATATTGGACCGTCTTTGTTAGTTTTTGTCAACCGAAATTTGACTATAATAGGAAAAATGGTGTACCGACACCTACGAGATCAGGAGAACAGTGTGACGGACACTAATATATTAGTTTGTCATCTTACTTCCCGTTTGCATGTTTTCTGTATGATTAGTAAAGGGCATGGGGATCATCGAAATAATCTAAAACAACAGCTCAATAAAACGTGTGATGTAAACATATTAGCGCAGCAAAACCCAACTCAAATTATTTAGATCGACTAAATATTGTTTCTACTCCTTGGGTATTCATCAGTCGGACATGACATTTACCAGTAGTGTGCACTTTGATACATCGGGCACTTTACAGCGGAGACTGGAGGCCCACTACAAGACTCAGTTGTGGATATTTTTGAACTAATGAGAGTTTTATAATGTAGTTAGGTTTATCCAAGGATCATAATTGCTTTAGCAAAGGGAGCAAGAAACTCAAATTATGACAAACGTATGACTGTATTGCATGTGCAAAAGACCAACACAAAGAAGACTGAGTTATGGCTAAGTTGTGTTTGTCCTGTGAAGGTAAAACTTTCTATTAACAATAAAAGCTCAGGTTAGCCATAAAGACGTTTCGTATATACAGTCATAAAACATGACAAGTGTTCATATTTTTTGACATTACTGCTGGCAAAAGGTACCTATAAGTAAAAGTAACATACTGGTATTTTTTATCAACAATTCCCAAGTATGGCCTTTGTAAAAAATGTATGCATTCAACTCAGACACGTACGTTAACACCCATAAAATGTAAATTAGCATGCATAAAATGTAACTTAGGGTTGGGAAGACCTACTATGCTTGCTAGTGTTCCTATCCACAATTATTGGACTATGAGCCATCAAACTGGAGAAACTTCGTATTCTACAGAATTCACCGTTGGTTCATTCTTGGTACACACTTTCCAGATCTTTATTCTATTATGAGCGTAGAAAGAGACATCTGTTTGATTTATATTTTAGTTTAACTATGGGGGTTTAGTAACAACTCTGTTTGATGCAGTTTCACTCGTGGACACTGTTCTAACTTTTCTAAAATACAAATGTTATTCTGCTTTTGATAGGTGAATGTTGGAACACTCCAGTGTTGTTCTTGTATTGATTAATATATGTCAATATTCGAACATTACAATATTAATTTTTTTTTGGATTTGTATAGGTCAATGTTAAAACATTCCCATATAATTCTTGCTTTGATTAATACTGATCAGTGTTATTTGTGGATGATTCGTAGGTCATTGGTGGCGAACAACATGGTGTTAATCATAAATTGGGTCTTGCACGATATGATTGTTTGGGTGTGCATCGCTACGTTTCTTTGAGAAATTAAGGTGATGCCAATAACAAATCAGAATAAAGCTCTAGAAAAACTGAATAAAACTCATAGGAATGGTTATCTAAATGTGTAGTATACTAAAATCACACAAATGGCGATGCAGTAAATAGATTACCCTAAATATCCATGTCATCTTTTTACAAGAGAGTTAACGAAGACCAGAAGTGAGAATCATTTCTATAAAATTTGCATGCATTTTTACCTTTTGGACCAGGTAGTCCAGTCCCCGCACCTGACGGACCAGGCTTTCCTGTGATATAGAAATTTAAAATTCCAACATTTATATGTAATATGAACCGACAATTGTTACGTTTATCCATAGATGCACTCATGCATACATACATACATACATACATACATACATACATACATACATACATACATACATACATACATGCATACAAACATACATACTTACATACACACATAGACACTTATAGTCTGCCGAAGGCTGCTTTGGTCTTCGCAATCCTGGAAATTACCTCGTCATCCATTACGACGTTATGTGACGTCAAGATAGTTGCACATATTCAGTTTGTGGACTTTGGCTGTGATGTTTGTCTCAGCATACGGTTTTCATGGGGCTGGCAGATACATTACTTCAGTCTTCTTTGTGTTGGTCTTTAGGCCAAATTTGTGCAAGCATTAGAGAACGTGTCGATGCTGCGTTGCATGTCACCTTTAGAGCCAATACGGAGGGTGCACTCATCAGCAAATAGTAGGTCTCTGACGATGTCTTTCGTTACCTTAGTTTTTGCGTGAACCCTTCTGAGGTTGAACAGTTTGCTGTTTCTCCCGTAACCATGTATGAGGGCATCAGAGAGCATGGCTGATAACATGAGACTAAAAAGTGTTGGCACCAGTACACAGCCATACTTTATTCCGTTCGAGACAGAAAAGGGCCCCAGACGATTCACAATTATACCGGACTCTAGCTTCCGTGCTGTCCTGGAATTGCTGAGCCATTGTGATACATTTCATTGGACAACATACTTGACCATGATCTTCCATAGCCCCCCCCCCCTGCTAACAAGTCGAAGGCTTTGGTCAGGTCGACATAAGTGGAGAAAAGGTCAGCATCCTGGCTTTTCTCTTTCAAGTGCATAGCAGCGAGCACCATGTCGATGGTTCCAATCTCCTCCCGGAATCAGTATAGTCTTTCTGGTAGGAGTCATTGCCCAAGGTGTAATGTGAAACGGTTGAAAAGAATCCTGGCGAGTATCTTGCCTGCGATGGAGAGCAAGGATATACATCGGTAGATTCCACAGGTCTGATTATTTCCTTTCCGCTTATACGGGTGTATACTAGTATCCTACTCTGTTTCCTTTGGGATCGTTTCTTTCTGCCAAATGAGCTGAAACAACTGATGCACTTTTTACTCAGAGCTGTGCCGCCTTCCTTGTATACCTCTGCTGTGATTGTGTCTGAGCCAGGATCATTGCGGCTAGAGAGCCTACGTAACGCTGTATGAGTCTCTCATAGGCATGATGGGTCATCCAGTGGTTCTTGGAGTGGCGCATGGGGCAGATGACCAATAGCTTGACTACTGGGTAGAGGCTAAGATTCTGATGATGAGGGGCCACATACTTCATTCAGTCATAAAACTTCTTCTTATCATGCCATCAGCTTTTTCACACAGCCAAGAGTTCTGCATTTACCGGAGTTTCTACTTAACAACCTAATGGATTTTATCGAAAGCATCATTCTTGGAGGTGAACTATGGATCATTTAGGTACGCTTTGTGGAGGCGATGTTTTTCCGTCAGCAACAGCTTGATGTCTTAACAATTATCATCAAACCAGTCTTTGCGTTTTCTGGAGGAGGGCCGTACGATCTATGAAGCGGTGTTATAGACCAGCTCTCTACGTGTCGACCAGGCTGTATTCTTTGTGTCCAGAGGGGTGGATTACAGACGGTTTTCTAGAATGCCGACAAAAGTTGTTTTGAGTTAGAGTCCATCTGCTCGTCAACGATCAGCCGTTTTGGAATCTTCTTGCCTTGGGGGTGTTTCGTATGATATATACGAATGTGTAGCTTGGAGACTACAAGGAGGTGGTTAATCCTACATTCTGCGGCACACATTGACATATTAACCTGTACATCCTGCCTGTCTCTCTTCCTAGGTGTCGCGTAATCGTTGAGATGCTTAGATCGGGGATGCATCTATATCGTCCAGACAGTGTTGGTGATGAGTAGTTTGTGCTCTTCGCTGGTCTAAAACAATAGGAGACCACTGCAGTTGAAGCAGCTGATATGACCCCTTTCTAGGAGATGTTGTCACAGCTAGCAATTGCATTGACGTCACCACGATTGGTGAGCTTGTCAGATATGGGACCAAAGCTATTATAGGGTGAAGTTCTTTATAAAATGTTATCCTTAACGTCTCCAGCGTTGTCTATGGCTAGAACGCAAGCACTGATGATCGTGATATACTTTCTTTCATTCGACAAGGGGTGGAATCTGGTGATGATAAGCCTGTCGTTCTCACCCTTTGAAAGTCCAGCTAGTTTGCTAGAAAACACAGATTTCACTAAAAAGCCGACTCCGGACTCACTCGCTCTTCACTTCTTCCGCCAGCGTCCCTTTCACAAAGTTCGCCATCTCCTGTAATGCGGGTTTCACTCAAGGCTGCAGTGTCAATGTTGTACCTGGCTATCTCTCTGCCAGTCTGGGCAGTTGTCGTGTGCGGTCTGTCAGCATAATTTCTGTCCAAAAATGCGCACGTCCGATGCGATGAGGGGGAGTGTAACAGTCTTCATTGTTTTTCTTCGTAATGTTACCACCGCTGATGTAGGGTCTCAGCCTGCCTAGATTAGAGAGAGAGAGAGAGAGAGAGAGAGAGAGAGAGAGAGAGAGAGAGAGAGCAGAGCTCTAGAGACTGCCAAACCCCACTGCTCCACCGTGTTAATGAAGAACAACCATATGGCATGTTTGCAGATTTGCTGCGTGGCTCGTCCGTCGACAAAAGACTTTGGGAAGAAGGATAACCAAGTGACTAGCGTGATGACTTGGTTTAAAGAAGGAAGAGTTGCGTGTCGTCTACCTCTCTTTGTCTCTTTTTTACAATACCATCTGGATCCAGTGGCAAGACAAAGTCAAGACACATGGAGCTGGAATCGAACGCAGTGGATGACAGGACTACCTACTCGCCTCGTCATACCCTAAGGCACTCCTCAACGAGTTGCTGGGAATCGCTTGCCTGCCCGTTGAACTAGCTATCGGTTTCATCCGTGCAGTCCGCCGAATACAGTCCTCACATGCTTCAGTAGGAAAGTTTTAACTCACTGAAGGTTTAAGCCCGTCGGCTACCCTCATCTGGTTTAGCCCGCCACTCAGAGCTATTTAACAGGATGTGGCTGATGCGCATGTTACACAGGGGCGAACTTAGTACATATAATGACCAAAGATAGACGGGCTACCCCTGAATAGGCACGTCTGTTCCCCTACCAGAGGTGATACCCCTCCAAAAAACTCCCGTACGTACATACATACAATCATCCATACGTAGAATAACAACACATAGACACAAGGTAGATTAATGTTTTTGATAAATAGTCTTTGACAGTTCAAGTTTGTTATCTTTGCCGCTAACGAAACAAAAGCAATTACAAGAATATAATTAAATTATAATACAAGGAAGTATGAAAACGTTTGCATTAGAAACTCTTTTCGCCTTTAACATTTTTTAATTTTTGAAAAAATATAAGGAATTAAAAAATGAAAAAAATGGCTTGATTGCAATTATTATAAGGGTTTTCATTTATTTTAATTAAAAACACTGATGATGGAAAAAGTTTCATTTTCTCTAGTAGTGCTTCATTGTAGAACTAATACTTAAAGAATACCCATATAAGATGTAATGCGTCGTGAAAAACTTTGCTAATTTGATAAAGCTTATATTTTGCTTTGTTCTTATTTTGCAACAAGATTGCCTTACTCAATCATCAAGCAACAACTGAAATAAGGAAATGATCAGAAATACCAAAACAGCGACAACAATCAATAAATTGTTACCTGGTGGACCTGCTTCTCCAGGCGGACCTGTCAGGAAAGAAACGTATGAATTAATAATGGAATGGGTTATTATTAGCGAAAAAGATAACAGTAGGATAGAAGTAAATATAACTTAATTTAACGAAATTTGAAGAACATTTTAAGACTTAGTATGGAATGATCAGCAGATAGAAAAAAGAGAAAGAACTTTCTGATAGCGACTTTCATTGGCATAGCAGAAAAAAGAAAATTGTAATATAATATAATAACTTTCGAAAGAAAATGGCCTTTTTGCCTACTTAAAATTGGAGTCATTTTGTGAATGAATGCGAATTGCTACGACTTTTCATCTGACCTTGAATTAATAGATTTCGATATTTTTGTCGATCCTACGACATTTTTGTGATTGTGGACTTGATTTATCTGTGCCAGTTATACATGAAGTACATCAGATTTCAGCAGCGTGTGGACATCTTCAAGTGTATTTCTGTTCTGTCATTGAATGTTTGAAATCATAATGTGTGGGAAAATATGAAGTCTTCCAATTTCAATTATCAAAACGACGCTATGGAATATAATGTTTTTTACTTCTCATTTTGAGGGCAGTAAGGAGGATGTAATTGCACTTGGATTATAGTCGAAATTACAGTACAGTTTCGAAATGTGTAATCAAGCTTGAGAACCCATGACATGGCTCATGTAATTCTGATTTGCAGAACAACGAAAGTACATTTTGAGGAAATTCGGTTTTTGCCTTTTCACTTGCATGTTGCTTACAAGGACCCTGTCTGGCGTTTCTCGCTAACCTAAATCCGAAACATTATATGCAAATGTTAACGCGGAATGTTGCAAAGCAGTTTTTATGTGGCAGTCCACGAACCATCTGCAATAGTTCATACAGAAAGAAATTGAATCAGCCAGAAACGTAAGGCGTCTACTAAACGAGTGTAGATGGTTTGTTAACAAAGTAGTTTCTAATGCAATATAAAGCTGAACGTGAGTTCAATATCGTAAAATATTCCACGATTCGAACAATGTAAAGTTAAGAGAAATAAATGAGCATATAATAAGTCACATTTATAGTACTTAATCATCTACAAAACGCACTGAAGTACAAGTTGTGATTATTGTTATATTATTTCATAAGGATACCATTGGACAATATCTATCTTTATAAATAAGCAGTCTAAGTTGACTATAAAACACAGGCCCACACAACTGGTGATGGTCTTACCTGGTATGCACATCGACTGTAGGCAATATGTGTATATAACATCGGCCTGAAATGATATTGTATATTTCTATTGTTACTTTCCAATAATAAATATCAAAGAAAAGGCCTAAGGCAAATAAAGCATAGGAAAAGTCTAATTTGTGGTAATGGAACACTAATTTCGTTCATCATTAGCTTATTTTCTTGCGAGATAATTTATCATAATCGAAGAATAATAGAAAGCAAATAATCCAAGGCTCCAGGGTATAATTATGCAATTTATTCGAAGCCGAATATAGTTCTCAGTTGTTCTATTATAAGAAGCTTTGTGTTGTGTGTGCTATGGACTAATCATAATATATATATATATATATATATATATATATATATATATATATATATATATATATATATATATATATATATATATATAATATCCATCACTGAAGAAGCATGTAACAATTAAGTACATACAACATTGTCACTATATATATTTAATTTTGCCTTAAGGCGATATTTATAATATTAATAATATTCTATAAATAATAAATATCATGTCACCTCTGAACCCTAACGTCACCTAAACTAATAAAGTTGGGCCATATGATATATAAAATGTTAAACATTCTATTGCTTTATAGACATCAATGAGCGTGATGAGCTTTAAATCCACAAAATATTACGAAAGGAAACAGCTATCATTATCATACATCAAAGCAACCTACGCATTGTTAGTTCTTGTTAGAAACTCCCGTGTTTAATCGGTGAGTTCATGAGACACATGGTGCTTTGCTTGATAAACTAAACGCAGGATAGTTTATTACTAAGTTTAAATTAGTGAATATTTGCGTTTCTAATTACGAAAGTCAATTGAAGAGTTTCTTAAAAGAATAATGGAAGAGTACACATGTCGGCCCACCATGTCTATTCACCAAATTTAAAGACTCTTGCAGACTTTTCTTCGCAGACTTCAAATGCCACCAATGGAGAACGATATAACATTCACTTTGCAATCTTCAATTGCACTAACGAAGATTAATATTAGATTCACTTTGCAATCTTCAAACCCTACAGCGAGAAGAGATATTATTTTCTTTTGGCAAGCTTCAAATACCACAATAAGAAATATTGTCATTTGTTTACAGCCTTAAATGTCGTAATGGGAAGAGATATTGTCGCAAACTTCAAATGCTCAATTATCAAACTGTAAGACAGAAAAGGCAGCAAATTTATGTGAATGGCTTTGAAACTTTGCATGGTGGGCTCAAAATAAAGTACACGGACATGTGCAGGTGTACGTTAATCATTAATTTTAAAAACGATGATACTTTAGCCATGTAAAGTGTAATATCGCCATTGCAATGGACTTTTTCTAAGTATATTATCAGCACATAGTATAAGTGACCAACGACCTGCAGATAAACGAGATGGAACAACGAACTTAGTTTTAAAATATTAGTTATCTAATTAAACTAGAATGTTTCACGGAGTCATTGGTGTACACATATATTTTGAGAGAGAAAGATCCTTTGAAATACGTTTAAATTTGATACTGTATTTTAATATAATATACTTTCTGTTGTCCTTTTTGCAGCACACAAAACAAAAATGAAAATTACAATATTAATGCCTGCTTACTGCAAAAGTCATAATGATAAGAGAATTTCAATACACACTGAGGAAGAAACATCTTCGTGACATCAGTTTGCACAACCAGCATCAGAACCATGTTCTCGTGGCTTATTTAAACCTGGTTTTCACTTCAACATTATCGCTGACTAACCATCAGATTACAGATGCAACATTAGCACTAAATAAGGATTCAGTTTCAATGAAAACAGAGATGTGGCAGCCTCTTGATCACAGATGATTATCTAGAGGGCATGTACGACATATACTATAAACATACCTGACAGTAATACATTTTGATAAATAAAATCTATACCCAAACTATAATGATGAAGACCAAACTAACATAAATCAGAAATTAAACAGTGCATATGAGTAGCAAAGATATTTCACAAAACTGTATTACCTGTATCCAAAGCACAAGCCATTTTCATATCTTTGATTTAATAAAGATTAAAACTATGCACATACCTGTGATTGAATTATGTTCTGAACTGCCCAGTCGAATTCCTCTTGATTTGAAGCCCTTTTCCTCAAATTACGAATGCCCTCGACCAAATTGACCTTTTGCGCTATATGGGTAGCTAGGTGCTTCGCCGATCCCTTATCCACCGTAGAGGCCCTCTGAAACCGTACGATAAACATTTGTCTCGCTAAAAACAATAGCTGTTGAAATTGTTCTGCTTACTATATATGTAAAGCTTCAATTTCTTTCCCTGTATTGTTGAGGAATTTTCATTTGTGTGGCTTTTCGATCTAAGACAAGTCTCTGATAGACTTAGTTTTAAAATAAATTTACATAACCATTGAACATATTAGATGAAAGCGTTTATTTGGATCATTTTGCTTGCTTTCAGTGGTGTGTAAATATTTACGATTTAACGGGCTGTGAGCGACATCACACATAAAATTCCTTAAAAGTGTTATTCCGATCAATATCGTATTCAAAAGCCATTTACTATTTCAGAGGAAGAATAAAATCACTCACGCCTTTTTTATTCAACTGCTATTCGGTAAGAGCCAATACTATATATATATATATATATATATATATATATATATATATATATATATATATATATATATATATATATATATATATGTGTGTGTGTGTGTGTGTGTGTGTGTGTGTGTGTGTCTGTCTGTGTTTCAGACAAATCTAGTACACGTACCTTTCATTTTACTTATATTACATTTGCAAATACTATCGTAAGAAGAGGTAAATATCTACCACAAATATTTTTTAATTAATTTATAATGCAATTGATTCTGAATGTTTACCAATTTTCTTAACTCGTATAAATGTTTGGAAATTATAGGGATGAAACTATTTTAAGAAACGGTTCAAAATTATTTCCCTAAGTTTTGCTAAGTCTTTTCTCAAGCATCATTGAGCATTAATTGATCTTGATACTACATGGCTACATTTTTAAACAAATGCCCCAAACAATAAAGCAACCAGTGCTAGGTTCTTAATGAGGTCTATGAGAAAACAATTCATTATTTTCTAGCAGTCACTGATTGTCTCCCCTATCGTATTTTGTATAAAGTAACTTCCACACATGTCAGAATAATTTATAACATGATATTCAGTGGCTATGTAAAATCGTATTTAAGGAAAGTCTGTGTAGTTTCTTTGTTAACTACCGAATCTAAGTAATAATTCATACGGGACGGTGGCATTTTCACTAGATATGAATATAATAATGTCACTTAAGTTGAAACACATGCATATTCATATCATGAAACACAGGTAGACGTTTCCAAAAGATGAAAGGAAATGCATCGAAATCTAACATTTTGTATGTATGATGGAGATCCATAAATCCGTATAAAGTAGGTTGTTTAGCAGAAATTAAAATTGAGAAGAGAATAATTTAACGAACACAGTTACTTCATTGTAATCTTGGTGTCAATATAGCAGTAATAATATATAAACTCAGGAAATTTCCCCCAACATTATCACGATTAAGTCACGTGACCTTTGTGACAAGGCCGTAGTTAATGGACAGACAAGGAAACTTGCAATTGTTAATGGCTCTATCTTATTTGGCAAGAAAATAAAAGTGCATAAAAGGTCGGGAAGGTTGAATAAAGACTTAGACGTTATGTTAAACCCTGTATGTGATACATGTGATGCTCTCCAGCAGAAAAATAGCATGTACGATGATTAAAAATGTGCCTCAAACGACATTTAAGATATGAAAAGACAAGAAGTCCTTTAAAATAATGACCACTACTTTGGCCTTAAAGATAGGTCCCCAAAATATGGAACTATGTAATTATCGACAGTTCCAAATTATGTCAAGCAAAAGGAACATTATGTACACATCTAAAATATTGACTTATGATCTTTCCATTAAATATGGGATTCCTGCTGTGATTTATGATACACCTTCTTAAAAGATGTATACGAATAAAATTTGAGACACTACACTGAAAACAACTACAAAGTGGCGGATACATTGTGCTGGAGTTAAATATATATAGATTTGTGTGGAATTATGTTGTAGGCAGCACCTAGGGAACAATGACTGACGTGAAGAGCTGTTAACACAATAGGCAATAGTGGTTGACAAGACAAAATAGACATTACTGGTATAATGAAACAGAAGTAACAATGACCATAAGAAGTAATTAGGTTAATGAACAACTCTGTTCCAAACTTATCAAATTTTAATCGCAAAATTGACAAAAGCCATAGAAGCGTGTAATAAATGTCACGATAATTGTCATTGTTCATACTGACACGCATTTCCCCAGTTAGCTTCATAGGTCTGCACTAAGTACGTATTGCAAAACAAAACTGCAGCTTGTGACTTTATAATAGAATCAGTAGTATGAAGTGAGCGTTTTAGCTTTTTTATGTCCCCCCACCCCCATTGGGTCCCTGCCACCTGTAATAGCATTTAGATCCATGCGTGTTAATACACTCGTAATCAGACGTGATTTTATAACGTATACACTCTAGAAACCCAGAAAATAAGTAAATGTGCTGTGGTAGCAGCGCGTATTTCGATCAATAACCTTGAAGATTGTTATTGTTTGACTTTGTAAATGTTGGCTGTTTCTTATTTGTATTCGTAATTGTTTGTGATTTTCAATTTCTGCCAGCACAGACTCAAACTCAACCTCGCTGATTATTTCATCATCGATTATTACCGTGTACAGTTTACTGATCTTATTTACATTGCTCTGTGTTGCTGCCAACATCTCGGAATAGGTGCGTAGTCGTGAGTGTAATGGCATCGAAATTAATTTGCAAGCACTGCCAGAGAAACCAGTTAATATCGAGATATCTCCGACAACAACACTGATTATTGCACCAACAATGGTGGTTGTTGCCGTGATTTCAGTCACACCACAAACAACAGTAAGACCGCAAATATCATCTATGACCAAACACGCGTTTTTATATTTTATGATCAGTAAGGTGCGGTTCTCAGTAATTTGATCTCAAAGCTGTTCCTCTTCGATTTTTGTCCCACGTCGGTGAGACAAATGGTCCATCATAAGTCATGTGCTAATAATGCAATCAAGTATACAATCAAGTATATATACTCATCATTGCGCGCAGGTGCGATATGCACAAGCACTTCAAGCCAATGTCAGGGACCTTTTATAACTGGTACAATTGTCATACAATTATATTTTTAAAAACTGCCATGGAAATACTTAAATCTTTGGTGATTGTGCCTTCTGATGGGCTGGCGCCCCTTTCTTTCGACAACACACTGATTATGCCAGCATCTTTCACAAGTAACGATCGTCTTCACCCAATACCTCTTACCCGAATAAGTGCATCCTTGCTGAAGAACGGTTCAGACCTTTCTCTTTTCAGTTCAGTCACTTTTGGAGTAAAATATTCATTGATGACTTAACTTGAGTGAACACATCAGTGTATGTCACTTCGCCATTGCAGAAACAGTCCTGGAAAGGTTTTGCATTTGCTGTTGCGGTTACCAATTGAGCAAATTATGCCTGGCGCGTTTGAAAAACATGAAAGGACAGTTGGCATCGGAGGCAGAGCAGTCACTAACTAACGTTATGCCGATGACATTAATGGACTAGCAGGACATAAGCAGGAACTAGTTAGCTTAGTAGAGAGCCTCGATAAAACCTCTGCAGCCTACGGCACGGAAATCTGTGTAGAGAAGACTAAAATGTTGCCCAACAACACCAGGGACATCAATACTGACATCAGTGACGAAGGTGCGAAGCTAGAAATACTCCACAACTTCAAGTATTGGGGGCAACTGTAACAGGTGAATGATAGAAGCCTGAAGTAATCTCCAGAAAAGCACAGACGATAGCAGCACTGACAAAACTGAAGCTCATCTGGAACGACAAGAACAATGCACTCAGTTCAAAGGTCAGATTGATGCGCGCACTTGTGATCTCTATATTTCTCTACACCTGTGAATCATGGACCATAACAGCTGACTTAGAGAAAAGGATACAGGCCATATAGATTAAATGCTTCCGAAAGATCATCGGCGTTACATACAAAGACCGTGTATCCGATGAAGAAATACGACAAAAGAATTAGACAAGCCATTGTGCCTCACGAAGATCTCCTGATAACAGTGAAAACAAGTAAACTGCAGTAGTATGGGAATGTCTCGCCATCATCAGGGCTTGCCAAGACAATCCTACAAGGCACTGTAAAAGGAAGAAGAAAGAGATGCAGACAGAGAAAGAGGTAGGAAAATAACATTTGAGAGTGGGGAAGTTTAAATTGAGCAACTCACTGAGAAAGACGAAAACTCCAGAGGAATGGAGGAAGTTGGTTGTTCGGTCTTGTGTGATGATCCAACGGTCTACCAGACTACGGGAGTGATTATGGTGATGAAACTGAGCGAGCTGTGTTTGGTAATTTCTAGTTTAATGTGCAGGAGAATGTTTCAGTGTGACCACCAGAATCGTTTCTGATTGCAATTTTATTTTTTTTACAACTGATTCTCATTAAAGCCGACATTCAATTCGTGATATAATGTTACTATTAAAAAACGTAAAGAAATATTTCTACATTTTCCACAGGTCCATCTATGACCCTCATTGCGGCTACCAGTACCCTCCAACAATAGTGTCTTGTCGGAATGCATCACATCATAAAATTTGCAATTAACAATGGATGCACTTACTCGTGGATGAAAATACATGTCGACAAAGGATCGCCTAAATAACTTCAAGTATTCCAATGAAAAGTAACAAAATGAATACAGTGTCATGAGGTCATACTGGAAATTATGCAAACCTGTGTCAACATTTTGCTGCCAGTCCATATAAGACCACATGTTATGATATGCACGTGCAATATGATCGGTTTCAACCTTAGCCAAATTTCTGCAGCAGATTCATAATGACCGTTTCACTGCAACGACATATATTTTTTAAATCACTTCTATGTAGTCAAATACTATCTTACCATTGTCATTGACTCGTTTAATAAGTTGAAATGTCACAAACACGTGTTTTGGTGCAGTAAGACCGTGCTGGGTGCTTGTTTGACAATTAAGCCTTAACTGGCTTGCAAAAGCAGCTGGTGAGTGTGCATATGTGGCATGTGCGAGAAAAGACAGCGTTGAAGTGGTTCCACTTTGCATAAAAATTGACAGAAGTGAAGGGGATCACATAATCATCCACACTGTTATTTTTTGTAATGCATCTCGACCATCAACAGTATGGTTGGAATTAAATGTGTGGGTTAATGCCACTGTATTTGTGGCTCCAAAAATAACTTTGCGAACATCTCTGCAAAAGAAAACAAAAATGTGACTGAGAGGAATTGCGAACGATGACCGTAATGTGGCACCACGAAGTTGTCCTTTACACTGAAAAAATCCGATATTAAGAGTGCCTTTCACTCCTACAACGGCAGCTTGTATATCCACATATTTGTGTGTAGTTTAGGTCGCATAATTGTTTACAATTCACAGTCTTCATTATCTGATGTATTCTTGATAAATCATCTTTGTTGGGTCAGCTGTTCTCGTGTAATCGATGCTATATCTGGCAGGTAAAATAATTATAATTGTTGTGGCCACGTCAACGTTTTCTAAAATTGATTACATTTCCATCCATGGATTAATGTGCTCTGTTAAACACGCTATGATCCATTTGTTAACCTGCCCAGCTGTGATACTGGCAAGATAATCGGTACCACCAGCATCATTCTGTACCAGTTTTACCGTAACTTTGAGGAATGCCTCACATTGAAGAAACAAGAGGTCCTGTTGTTTCAGACCTGCTTTCATAACTGCCAATGATGGCGTCAAAAGTTACATTGATCTCCATCGTTGAGGTAATCCTTAAAATGTCAGGTGTGATATTATATTCAGTTCGTTAGATCATGCACTCATAATTTGTTTATTTTCGGAAATATCTGTGGGCCATCCAAGACCTTTTCTTAAGGACTAAAGTTCAATATTTAACCACCTATTGTAGAGATTCAACGGCGGTGACATATTCGAGTTTGGGCTCTTCATTAATTGATGTAATTTAGTATGTTCCACAATACCACAAGTTAACCTACAATCTGATGAAAACTCGAATCTGTTGTACACCGACAGACCGGGCAGACCGTTGGGATCGGATAAATGACCAACTGTAATACATGCACTTGCAAGAATGCTAATGTGAATATAAGTGGACGTGATTCCCCAACAGAGTTAGGTGCACAAAACGTGACACTGAATTCTGGTTTCGTGGATGATGGTGATCAAAGTAACGCTCTGGATTGTATTTACAACGACCTGTTGGATTAAATCATAGATTTTACGCAAACCACGACGTGTTTCTACACTCACTGTCTCAATCGTTTCAGGACTGATCATCGATGAACGAGTTTTGTTCGTTGTGTACATCATGTTTCCAACAGTTCATGCATCGCCAACAAACCAATGCGGCTTTATTTATGACATTTTTCGGTTGCATTGTTGCCAGCACGAACTGTTCCCACAAGCGTTTCCAATCGATCAGCAAGATCACAAGGGTCACATAAGCAACCAAGGTCTTCTCTTAGTTTTGTGGTTGTAAATCATGGCAACAGTTGTTGTGCCGACCTTTGTATCTACTTGTCTATCCATTGTTGTAATGTAAGAGATTCATGTGCAGGTTGTTCTGTTGATGTTTTTGCATGTTGATTTTTGTTTAGTGTTTACTGGCGAAGGTACACGTTTTGATTGAGGTGCGCTGCTTGAGCAGAATATTCTTCTGCCTCAATGTCAGGAGTAAGGAATGGTCAATCCAAATATTCTTCACTTGTAGGTTTAATTGTTGGTCGAAACGAATATTTATCTGCCTCGGATTCATAGACTGGTCATTATTCTCCTGTCCTGTGCAGGATTCTAACCAAAGATCATATCGCTTGACCTTTTACATTACTTTTTCCACCTTTCATGACAGCAAGTACTTATTAAAGAATCAAACACCCTAACACAGGCCCTTTTTGCCCCAGTAATCTCCCTGTATACTCACTTATTCTATCCCGTTGGGTGCTATTTTAAGAATTGAATGGGATGGGTCTTTGTTGATCCACTAACGACCTTCTTCATTAAAATTATGTTTCGGTGTATGTATATCTGGATGGTGGAAAAGATTATTTGATGGCTCGCTCATTAGGTTCTTTAAAGTCTTCTTTTTTACCTCTAGAAAGCGTGTAATAACCCCTGCAGTTTTCTGTGCTGCTTTTGATAGCTTTGGTACTGTTAGCTATTTTACGAACTAGACAAGTTACCTTTTCTGTTCTTGCTAGCGCTGCCACTTGTTATATTGTGACCTTTGTTGCCTTTTTAATATCCTGGGCACGTATGGTTATTTCCTTTATGGGTTTAATCAGGGGCGCAAACTTTTTTCAAAGTCCACCTCGAGGTCTTCTCGTACAGTCTGTTACGACTGTGACATATCTTTGATCTTTATGCAACCTTGCATAAGATTGTTATGAATTCCTGCTGTTCTTGAGTGGCTTTTCGGCTTCGCTTTCCATACTCTTCTATGACAACACTGGCGGACATTTTATATGATTGCTTGTCATTGTTAGATTGGCGCGTTCAAACATGCACGATATTTATCCCGGCATGTTGCGATCAAATCAGTGGTGAGAAACATTTACAGTTCAGAGTTGATCGACTCAATCGTCTCACGAAATTCTTTCCACGCGTATTCAGCAGCATACCAAGTCCAACGAGTATTTCTAAGACCATGCGCGTCAAGACCACGAGTATCTTAAGCATATTACTGTTGTCACGGATCAGTTTAGGAACATGGGTTATCGTAAATTGCAACAGTGATTTTGTGCAGGCCTTGATTTGATTTTCAAGCATCACATCGTCGTACACAGCAAGGTTGTTTTTGTCTTCATCCGGTTATCATTGGTATTAAGGTCGTCAGTGATTGAATAGAACTCGATGGTGTTCTTGTTACTACTTCTCAACGATGTTTGTATTACTTAACGCTTTTGAAAGTCTTTTTTAAACAGTAAAGCACGGTTGATCATCTGCGATGGTGCAATCACGTACAACAGTTCCCATGTTAACTATCGTAAAAGCATATTCGACAACAGTTGACATTTTCCTGATCCAGCATGGTCAATCATTAGCGCACAATAGGCGCATGGAAACACGGTTCCATCACCATGTTTGGACGGTTTAGTGTTGCTTGTGCAAATAAGTCAGTGACGTAAAAATCCTCGAATTTTCTACAATCTTTCCTTTTACCAAAAGCATTTGCGAGTTTTCTTTTGCTTGATGCCATTGAATAATGTCGTACCAAGACATGTACTGCAAATCCAGCTCTAGGACAAGCAGTGATAATTAGAACTTGTGCTAGATATGGAGAAAGGACGTTCACTATTATTGGACCTTTTATGTCAATCAATGAACGCTAACGCATTTCATGCTCAGGGTCTGATTTTAAAAAATGTCGGCGGCGGTGATATCACAGCTTCACTAACAAAGTTACCAGGGACACTATGGAATAAATATCAGGGTTAAAACTAAAGGTCCTGGATAAAGTTACTCCTGGTCTTACATACGAAGAGAGATATACGGCTTCTAACAGCCAGCCAAAGCCTATTGAAGCACCTATCAACCGCGTTGATGCTGCGTGTTACCGGCATGACCTTGTTTATAAAGCATTTAATGATGTCCGTTCACGTTAATGCGCCGACCCGGATTTTACCTATGACGTTAATAGAATTAATCCAACACTGGGAGAACGCATTGCAAGATGGTTCGTCAATGGAGGTATGAAAGACAAGATTGCACTCCGTGGCACTCATTAAAAGCAAATTATACCGATATATAAAAGCAAACAATGGAAACAAAGAACAGCACATTATCCAAAATATACTACAATCCGCTTGGGTATGAGAGAGGTGAAGCCGCTGTGGAACAGTTTGCCATGTGAGAGTACGTGTCAAGACATTGCTTGAACATGGATGGCCAAACAACGCTGTTGACAATTTACTTACCGGTACCAAGAAAGATTTACCGTGAATGGTTTGATGTTGAAAAACCTAATAAGATTCATAAGGCTGATTTGTTTACAAATACGCGTTAACCATTGTCGATATTGCAAGCAGAAGCTGCACGCTGGCATTAAAAGGTTCTACAAGTGTCGTAGAGGCAATTGATTATATTTGTGCACGCGGTCTACTCACATGGCAACGATTGTTACAAATGGATTCCGGCGAAGAACTTAGGTTGCTATGATCATGATCAAATACCATGTGAGATTACGTGTCACACATAACAATATGCTTCTTGACCATACTATTGTGGAACGATTTAATTGCATTCTTGCAGAACGGTTATTGGTCCTTCAATACATACAAGAAATGTAGATGAGGACTTTAAGGTCTCAGGAATGGGTAACACGACTTCCTTTGCTTCCTTTGCTCAAAGCAGCAGTTAACAATGAAGTCTCACGCACGACTGGATTGAAACTAGCCAATGCGATTCGACAGAAAACTGTAATGTTACTCAAAACATGATTTCACAGCCAGCACCGTTACACACACTCGGAAACAAGTTTGTTCGGTATGAGTATGCACTTGGAGAGTTGGAAGGCGGGCAACAAATTTGTGCAACTGACCAGTGTGGTCCGTCGATGAATTTCGGAGCCGCTTGACACTCCAAGACAGCCAATACATTACCAGTTGGGACCGTCATCTGGTGGACTATTGCATCTTAGTTGTGCATTTTTGCGACAGGAATTGTAAGTCATTCGAGCCAATACGGATCTTACACTTTGCTTTGTGTTGATGCAGTACTGTGTCACGTTAACCAGCATCAAAAGTAAGTTGGTTTGCACAGCATGCCGGCCAAACGCTTAAGTGGTTATTTCATCAGGGATTGTCCATAGTTTTTTTCTTCTTCAGGCTGGGACAAACTCACTTTGGTGAATTATTAAACACTCATGCGATGTTTTTCACGCTTTATATTTGCTGTGTGCATATTCACGTCGATCCCCCATTTGTGTCGCTGAAACAGAACTTGACGCACTCATGTCTTTGAAAGCAGAGTGTTCTGCTGGAATATTTAGCCATTCAAAATCAAAATGATATAAGAGACGTGAATTTTCATTGTACTGTAGTACATTTAACCATGTTTTTAGGAGGTTTTAGCATTATATTTCGCTGCGGTTTTTGACTGACTTGTTAGCATTTGCTGAGTCTTAAATACATGCATCCAACATCTGCATGGATATTTCTTGCAATTTATTTTACTATAACGGTTAAGTAACTACGCAAAAGTCTTAATCCATACATAGTGCTTATTCTGAGACTTTCTTTACACTCAAAAGCAGAAAAACAATCTGAGTTCGTTCATTCGCTACATGTGGAGATAGCGCCAGTGCGCATGAACCTTTGTCATAACTAAACACATTGACAGCCTTACCTGGGTTAAGTGTTTTAAATGTTTTCAGTGTTGCTTTGGTAATCTGCGCACAGGAAATTCAATATCACTAAGATTTTACCCAGGTGTTGTTGGTATTTTTGAGACAGAACTTGATTATCACTGCACGTTCAAGACAACAATGTTCTTTTTTCTTTACGTGTATAACTGAGCTTCGTGTGACCCATAATGGTGTTGCTCTGTAACTGAAACCACGAAACTGTTGATATCGTGAGAGATGTACCTCGAGTTAATCAGTTCTTTCCAGTGTTTTGAGAATCTTTTCAATGGCTCTGCCAATTTCATCGTTAATGACGCTGGTGTCGCTGTGGTTCAGGATTACGTATACATCAATGTAAATCCACAGTGTATGAGTTTGAGATCCATCCTTGTCAAGACTAACTGGCATAGCTTGATGAGTGCTGACAACAGTGTCTGCTATATTCCAATCATTTGATGAGTTAATGCTGCCGTTTGAGACGTCCGTATATTCGCTCAGAATACTTTGAGAATCGATCGCCTGGCTCTTGCTCAGTATTTTCATATAAACCACCACAAAAATTTCTTGAATGTGAAAATATTCACAACTCAACTATATATTTTATTGCCAGAACAAAAGTATTAGCCATTTCAAATTCCATTCCATAGACTCTACTACACTATGCAGACATTGCTGTGGAGAAAACCAATAAACAAACTATGCTAATACAATTATAGTTACAATCAGCAACACATACATGTCTGTATGCAGTACGGACAGGTAAAAGACACAGTAATACCACATCCATAAGAGGTATCTAATTCGTGTTTGTCCTTTTTTATGGAAACCCATTTATGGAACTGACATTTGTATTATACGCTATGCCCCCCCCCCCCCCGACTGGATCAAGTGCGTGGAAATTTAAAATTGATAAACATGCATGGATCGCTCTTGGGCTAAGTAAGTCATGGGTGGTGGAGGCTATGACGGGTCGCCGGGACCCAAAGGGGAGAAAGAAAAGCAAAGTGCTCACTTTCATACCACTGAATCAGTTTGTGGGAACTGACAATAATCCGACACAGTTCGGAATATGGATAGTACCTCATTCAACAGAAACGTAAATGCACACTCCTATCACTAGCATCATTACTCTTATAATTACTCTTATGATAGAAAGGTTAGTTGAGATCATGTGTATACATACGTTTGAACAAACCGTGAATAACTGAAGAAAAAATAATTTCCTTTCATTACCGTGGATGCATCTGAAAATTATATGTCATAATATTATGGCTCAATAACTTGATTCGCCAAACGAACCTTGAACCAAAATCAACTATTTGCATTTTAAATTCAAATATTTTCTTTGAACTTGGGACATTTTTTCTGGCCCATTTAGTTTCATGATTGTTTTGTAAATTACAAAGATGGATTTGGCCAATATCAAGACCAGATACATATAGGTCGTTTCTAGGATAAGGTTTTACGTTTTCTTACTTAAGAATGAAAAATAAACAGGTAAGTGTTAGACCAAACATGTGGTGGAGAAACTATGGATTTTCATATTACCATTGATACATATTACATTTATCTGATGATAAAATAACAAAAACGTATGGACGTTTAAAACACTTTTTCGAGAAATCAATATTATGAGCGAACATTTTGTTGGAAGGCCATATGCAATATAATGAAAGTTTCCTGGTTGATTTTATCCTGATCCAAATCTTGAATATAATATATCGGACTCAAGCACATCGTACAATTTCTTTTCTATTGTAATATATGCATCTCCAGTTTCAGTAACCCGCTGGGCTTACGTTAAGGATACACTGCATCATATGTACATCTACTGTTTCAGAAACATTCTCGGTGTACATTAGGGAGACATTACATGAAAATGTAACATTTCTCTTTTTATTCTCCATCCGACATACATTATAGAAGATATACTGTATGAATAATTTAAAGTGGTGTTAATTTAAAACTGCAACTGACTAAAACAGTCTTTAAATTACTAAATAGGATATATAAAAGCTGAAAGGGAATTTTTTTCTTGTCTTTATTGTCATTCAATTTTACCACCACATGAGCATAAAACAATGACAAAAAAGATCATGTTCGAGTTCGAATTGAATAAGATACCAAATTACACCGAGAATGTCTGACTTTGAAAGTTAATGGTCTGTAACTATTACATATACGCATTATGGTTACCCAAATATAAAAAAAGCAATTAATATCATAAATGCTTCTGGACATTTGGAACAATTAAATAATACAAAAATATTTCTTATACTTATGCTTTGAACCATATTGTAATTAGTGTGAAGGTAATCACCCATCTGGCTAATAGGCATACAAATCTAGACGCTGACAAATTACGGCTTCTGGCGGACAATTTCGTGGTCACGATGCTGTATTTATTATATTCTTTTTTGATTACTCCAACATTTAATTTGTTCATTTTATGGTTTATTACATTTATGTAAACAAACGTAATTAATTTACTTATGCGTTGTAGTCATTTGCTGATGCCAAATTAAGTCATTATGCATATAAACACATTATTTTTTGTGTCCAAATCTGCGTTTAAATTCTAGCTTTCATTTATTTTCATTTTATCTGCAGTCCTTTACATTAGGACGTCGTGTCATTAATTAAAATTTGGCTTCAAATGCACTCATATTAATGTTTTATGAAATGTGCGTACTGAAAGATTCATTGAGAGTTTGTTTCTTTTATATTATATCTAGCAATGCACCTAGACAGACAAGTTGTGAAGAAATTAGCGCCTTATTTACCCTTGTTGACATTATGTGTTCTAAGTTTTGTCTCTTGATGGCAATATTAGCCATTAGATCAGACGTAATCGTATCGTAGTGGAGGCCAATATTCCCTAATTTATAATCATATCGTAGTAGAGGCAAATATTCCTTAATTTATAATCGTATCGTAGTGGAGGCCAATATTCCCTAATTTATAATCGTATCGCAGTGGAGGCAAATATTCCATAATTTATAAGCGTATCGCAGTGGAGGCAAACATTCCCTAATTTCTAATCGTATCGTATTGGAGGCAAATATTCCCTAATTTATAATCGTATCGCAGTGGAGGCAAATATTCCCTAATTTATAATCGTATCGTAGTGGAGGCAAATATTCCCTAATTTATAATCGTATCGTAGTGGATGCAAATATTCCCTAATTTATAATCGTATCGTAGTGGATGCAAATATTCCATAATTTATAAGCGTATCGCAGTGGAGGCAAACATTCCCTAATTTCTAATCGTATCGTAGTGGAGGCAAATATTCCCTAATTTATAATTGTATCGTAGTGGAGGCAAATATTCTCTAATTTATAATCGTATCGCAGTGGAGGCAAATATTCCCTAATTTATAATCGTATCGTAGTGGAGGCAAATATTCCCTAATTTATAATCGTATCGTAGTGGAGGCAAATATTCCCTAATTTATAATTGTATCGTAGTGGAGGCAAATATTCTCTAATTTATAATCGTATCGCAGTGGAGGCAAATATTCCCTAATTTATAATCGTATCGTAGTGGAGGCAAATATTCCCTAATTTATAATCGTATCGTAGTGGAGGCAAATATTCCCTAATTTATAATTGTATCGTAGTGGAGGCAAATATTCCCTAATTTATAATCGTATCGCAGTGGAGGCAAATATGCTCTATTTTATATTCGTATCGCAGTGGAGGCAAATATTCCCTAATTTATAATAGCATCGTAGTGGAGGCAAATATTCCCTAATTTATAATCGTATCGTAGTGGAGGCAAATATTTCCTAATTTATAATTGTATCGTAGTGGAGGCAAATATTCCCTAATTTATAATCGTATCGTAGTGGATGCAAATATTCCCTAATTTATAATCGTATCGTAGTGGAGGCAAATATTCCCTAATTTATAATCGTATCGTAGTGGAGGCAAATATTCCCTAATTTATAATTGTATCGTAGTGGAGGCAAATATTCCCTAATTTATAATCGTGTCGTAGTGGAGGTAAATATTCCCTAATTTATATTCGTATCGTAGCGGAGGCAAATATTTCCTAATTTATAATCGTAGTTTGCTCATTCTCTCACATTAAATGTTTTGTCAAGTGTAACTATTAATTTCAAATATAAAAATAAAAGCGATACTACCTACAATGATCCGTCGATATATAAAATTATATTATTTATTCCTTCTTCTTAAACAGCATTTGCATTTAGGTTGTCCAGGTTTTTCTAAAGTGACACTATTACCTTCATGAGTAGAGAAATATATAGAAAATCATTCATCCAAAGTCTTAAATACTGAATAATACAATGATACTATCTTAATATTTCCTTTAAGTAAAGTTACTTTGCTCTGCTTTCATTAAACTAATTAGTTTGTCCTGCTATTATTATGCCTTATACTGTCATGATCAACTCCATTAGGATCAGAGAACCTACATAGAATACCGCCGTTAGCCAAATAGCTTCAGTATTAACATACATGTGATATCCAAGCCCACCTGCCTTAAGAAGAAATAAGAACAATTTCACAACGATGCAGAAGAAAGACAGCAGGCGCTGTGTGATGAGTACTACTGTACACACGAAGATAACGAACGAGAGACCATACTGACATATATGAGCGTATATGATACCTTTTATGGTTACAAACAAACAAGGAATTGGCGTATACAAATTGGTGTGACATTTATTAACGGCACATTAGCTGTAATTTGGTATAATAAAGTTATAAAGAAACGTTTTTCCAAGCAGGAATTTCACATATTGCGCTGGGATTGTGAAGATGATCCTGTTTATTTAGCAGAACTTTAGTTAACTCTATATATCGTTATATAAAAAAGTATGTTACGTATCATAGCTCTAAAAGTGGGTCTTATCCTTTGTATTATACCTGGTTTTCTCTAATATAAAGCGGGTAAGCGAGAACGAAACACACCGACAGATAGAAGCGATCAAGAATTCAACTAAATACGAAACTGTTTGCACACACAGAAGAAGTTCAATGGCATTGGGACGCAATAAATGCGCCTTTCAAAAATTTAACTTTATGTCAGAAATTTTCAATATGAATATTCTACATCACATTTGCTCCCGATACATGCTGGCCTGTGTGCTCCACCATGTCTTAAATGTGGTATTGGATTCATGTCGCGCAATCTGCTTTGCCGACCATGCGAATATTCTCGCGAGTATTATCGCGCGCGCCAGCTAAGACTATCGTCATTGAAGACCCAAAGATATTGTTCAGGTAAAAGGTGCAAAAGACATTGAAATAGTCCCTTGGATTCAAGAGATTGCGTTTTCTGATCCTGGTAAAGTAAAATAATTACAGAAGTGTATTGACGGAATAATCAGATAGAAAAAGATTGTCCTCATATACTCTCGCGTCTACCGTGAACCACCTCAGGTAAATAGCACGAGAGTGTGGGATAAGATCACAAAGAGATGCAAGAAAGGCAAACATGCTTGTAAAGGTAGAATATTCCCCGGACCGGCCACGGTTGACCGTAAAACAGTGCATTGCAACGGTTTAACGATTGTATATTAAGATTCTTCAACGAGACAGGCGAAATTAAAATGCACGCATATTTGCATATAAAAGAAACCGCCTCCGCATCAGAGTTACTATCATGACTGACGTAGTCGAGTATGTTCACCAACGCCAAGTCCCAGAGTTGACGTTACAAAAGCACGTTGATCTTATTGAAGATTATCGAGTATATATCCTACACGCCTATAAACAAGCAGCAAAGCCGCAAAATTGCTCTCAAACATGATTTCGCCAATTATATCAAAATTTCAGCAAGTAGGCCCCTCCAGGTCCAAAATGAAGATTAATCTTATTATGGACTTTACTATGGCACATCGCGCTGATCGTTAGAATTGCTTTTAACACATGCGATGACACGTTTGCAGAGACGCCAATATGATTTTAACCGTGAACCCTATCATTGATGAGATTAATAAGAGTTTTCCATTCATTCTCAGAAATTTCGACGATTATACCATGGTAAGGTGCTGGGTTGACTCTGAATTCGCGAAAGGTTCATGTTGCTATTTTGCCGTACAAACCGTTCCGTTGGTCGAGCTATATATTAAAATAGCAGCGTGTAGCTCACTATTTGCAGCAATAAACGTGCAAACACAGGGGTAATCGATGCTTTGAATGGGCCATTTTGTCCCTGTTATAATCCGCGAGCGATCATACAGATCAATCTCAAAAATATCGACAGTACCTGGGTGAACTCTATAATCTCCACGTGCACGTGATCATATCGAGGTTGGTCTTTCATTCTTGAGCAATAAGAATCGTTCAGAGGCATCATTAGGTATGG
The DNA here is from genome assembly GCA_028554795.2 of Sinohyriopsis cumingii. Taxonomy (NCBI): domain Eukaryota; kingdom Metazoa; phylum Mollusca; class Bivalvia; order Unionida; family Unionidae; genus Sinohyriopsis; species Sinohyriopsis cumingii. The sequence continues at coordinate 90,822,040 of CM068831.1, forward strand.
TTAAAAGATTTTCCCCGAAATATTTCTCCACACAGCAAGCGTCATGAAAAAATAGTGTCCATGTAATTACCGTACGCAGGTATTTCGCACACAACAGCGGCTTGACGATGATGACTTTCATCGCGTAGGAATTATTGAAATTCCACACCGTATAATCATGTCAGAGCAGGGCAAAATATTCTGAAATTTACAACGATACAGCGAAAGATGAAGGTCAAATGTGTGATTTACGCGAACTTCGAATATTTGAACTTTCTTGCTGAAGCATCGCTTTCCATGAACTAATCAAATATGACACAAGTTACAGAATATGTCCCATGTGGGCTTTACAACATTGTTGTTGGGTGGGATGGAGCCAATGAGCCACCAATTTTGTCGTTCCCATGGCTCGGCTGAGGTATTCATAAAATCGCTCGAGGTTATAGTGAAAGTGTGCAAGTATGAACATTACCAGTGGTGATATGTATGAGTTTTCCACAGCATTGCATGGCTACATCAGTAAAGGAGCATTTGGCTCCACCGATGAAAAAGTACGTGATCACCGCAATATCACTGGCACGTAAGAGGATAGACATACAACCCATGCAATCTACATTTGCAAATTTACCAAACAAAACAAGAATCCCTCCTTCCCTCCTGTGCTTCATTATCTGCGCGGGTACGATGGTCACCTGATTGTTTCAGGAGTGGCAAAGTCAATGAATGCACTAATAAAAGATCATCCTCAGCAATATGGAAAATACAGGACGTTTTATTTGGGACAGCTACAGTTTATCGCATCGCTGCAGTTACTGAATTCTAACCTGTACAAACTCGTAAGTACCTCGGTACGGGAGGCCATAAATCGCGTTATAATCACTTTCCAAAATGGTGGTGCATCCTCTACTTAAGCTGAAATAATCACCCTGCTTACTGGAGAAAGTCTCCTACCCTTACAAGTATATGTGACCATAAGAAGTTTGCCGAAGCTCAGTTAACAGTGATCTAGGCATTATATTCGTTATTGTTGGTGTATATATTTTTGAATAAGACTACAAGCTTGCAACAAGCGTATGGATCTGTTAGGTTGCCAAACGTTTGGCAACCAGAATGACCTGCATCAGCTTTAGGTTGTTTTGCTGCTGATGGATGTGTTTGAAGGATTCTGCAACTTGATTTTGCATATTACTTCTCGTCGCTGGGAATGGCGTGGGACGCATTTTTGTGGAAATCCAACGTCGACTTGGTATTATATCCCTATATTGGCCAACATCTGTTTGCTCAAAGAGGAATCCGTGGCGTATATTGATGTCGAGTCAACTATGCTAGAGCCTCCAATCCAACCTTGTCGAAGGATATGAACAGGTTCCGTCAAATAGTTCCTTAATGTATTTAGGAGCTAACAATTTATACGACAGGCAGTCATGCAGCGTATGCATGTTAATGGGTTTGAATGGCTGGAAACAAATATATACATGCGGATAAAATGACAGCAATCCAGCGGGTGCTCGGGGTTTGTTAGCGTGCGTGAAGTGTTCCATACCTCGAGATGAAATACGGGTCTGTGGAGAAAGGCAACTTAATAGTTTGAAATGGACTTCTTCAACATTATGAACAAAGCTGTGTTTTCTAAGATTATGGAAAAGATACGGAAACAAATCCGCGTTGGTCTTGTTCTGGACAGCGAATAAAATGAACGTCGAAGGCTTGTTGCTGACAGCACATTCGAGTAACTCGTGTTATTCGACGACGGACTCAGTAAAATATCTAACCTGAAGCTGACGACTTTGTCTGCACCCCCATGCATACATATGCCGAACCAGACCATCCTTAGTCAAGTCTAATGCGAATGGTTGTAAAACGTTTCACGGTTTAGGAACGTGGCAGTTTCAATTGCCTCAGCGGGTATCACTGCGATCTTGATTGTTTTTCATTATTCAACGCTACTATGACAGATAAAAGCTGTGCCACCAATTGGAAAGATCGTTATTTACAATTCAGAAAAAATCTCTGCCCGAATAACAGTTCTGCGGGTACGGACTTAAATTGTTAACTAATTTGATGTATAATAATGTTTCCAAAACGAATCAGCACCTTATGTTTTGTTAACAACACCACATAAGCTCCTAAAAGTATGTGTCCATGTCCATTTGCGGACACCGTGGATATATTAGCTTGACGAACGAGCATAGATACGTATAAAAGCGTCTGCAACACTCGATTGAACTTTAGATGTCATCGACTCGGCTTCCTTTTTCTGCTGACACACTCTGCAATAGTATGTGCTTCCACGTACACCATCATGTCGGAGAAACAAAAGATACTCCTATTAAACATCGTTGAGATCCTCATTTCAAACCATCCAAGTGAAATCTACCTTGTTGCGAGTACGTAAATCTGCCACAAACCTTGTTTGGCCAAATATGTTCGAGCAATTGCGCGGGTAACATTTGCTGTACTCGCTAATTTTTCATAGGCAACTTCCTCGTTCCAATAGCCTAGGGTATTGAAGTATATCGCTCTCAGTTTTGCACCTATATTTGTTTGATATATTACATTTTTAGCTCCAATGAGTGGACTTTGTTCACCACGAAGTGCAGCACTTGCGGTCACAAAGAACAATCTTAACCTTCGTACTTCCTTTGAAAACCCGTTTGGCGATTGTTTCTCCGATACAGAGTTCCATGATTACATTCAAGTCATGGATGACACGAACGGATATCACTTGATAATTTCTAGTTATGATAATGTAGGTAACACGTAGCATCGACGCGGCGAAATATTTTTTGTTTATGAACGTAAATATCTTTGCTCCACGCTAATACAAGCTACAACAATAGGGACTTTGTTTATAATGCGTCCGGTCATTTATTGAATTTGTGATACGAGTTTTCATACATCGCAAACAATATAAAGGCATGACTAAGTAATACAACAAGTGATATTCAACATGGCATCACAAAAAAATAAATAAAATATGAAACTTGTATCGTCACTGACTTCTCTGCGCAGGTAAAACCAAGACCACCCAAGCACGCTAGCATATTTCCAAATCCCAACCCCTGCCCCAACCATTATACGAACTTGATCCCTGTAAGATTATCCACTGATGCAATTTTCCGATTTGAAGTAGATTTTATTAAACGATGAATAAAACAGTCAGAAAGAGAGAAAGAAATTTAAATTTTAAACGCAGAAGCGAAGACCTGTATCTACCCCTCCACCTAAACCCAACGTGAACTTTTACCTGCAGGGGTAGGAGATAGATCCTGAGGCTTATCGACAAAAAATCACGAACTATAACAGGTCTGGACAAACTAATGTTGAATTTGCAAGAGAAAAAGGGCAGTTATTTGATAGGTGGTGCTTAGTCAAGAAAGTTGATCAAGACTACGAACATCTAAGACAACTCGTATTACTTGAAGAGTTCAAGAATTGTGTCCATAGTCAAGTTAAGAATTATCTTGATGAGCATAAGGTCGAAACAGAAAATGCTGACCAGTATTCCTTAGCTCAAAAAGTTTCTATTTTCAGTAAGCTTTCCACTCAGCAGTCTTCTGGAAAAATAATATTTCAGCCTAATACAAACCCTTCCAAATTTCAATCTGGCAAAACTTTTAGAAGTCAAGTTTCCGATAAGATTTATCAAACATCCATACCTATTCTTATGTGTACATATTGCAAAAGAAAGGAAACGTTTTTATTGCTACGAACTGAAAAAGAAGCATCAGAATCAAGACAGACCTATTCCAAATGCTCTTCTTCCTAAGAGGTCACGGCCATAGTCATATATTGAAAGCAATACATTTGTTCGGTCTAATAAACCCCAGTATGATTTCATTATGGAGAAGTATGAACCATTCATGTCGAAGGGTTCTATATCACTCATGAGTGATTCAGCCAATCCTATCACTAAGGGACACATGAGCTTCTCAGGGTCTTTTATTATCAGATACTTTGCTTTTTCCTGAAAGGTCTTCTTCTAATAAGTGTTCTTATTCAGGGAGTAGAATGCGGCTTTGTTAATGTCCCTCTCCATTCTGTAAATTTGTCATCAGACTTAGTCTCAGGACCCGTGACAATCGGATCTGTGTGGTCTCTACCCATTGAGTGCGTTCATTTATTACTAGGCAATGGCCTAGCTGGAGATAATGTTGTGGTTAATCCACTTGTAACTGACAAGTCACGCTTTGATAAAAAAAAAGTCAATCATATTAAAAAAGAAATCCCTGATTGATACACAGCTTATGCAGTTACTAGAACTATGGCAAAGAAAGCGCTTGGGAATGATGTTGATCAGAAAGGTATTCCTTTCCCTGACACAAGTATTGGTCAGGCTTTTAATGAGATCTATATTACTCCTCGTTTCTATCAAAGTGTATTGATCACATTCATCCTCTTTCTCCTACTCATTTTCTTTATTATAATCTGGGTGACAAAAAATTCGACAATCACTTGTAGTCAAGCAGGAAAAAGATCCTTCGATCTCCTGTTTGTTCCAAATGGCCATTAGTGAAACTGAAGCCACATACTAATTTTGGAGTGATAAATCTTCGAAATTTAGAACTTATGAACAATTTGGACCAGACACTTTCACATTTTCAACAACAAGAAAGGAATGTACTTCAGCAGTCATTACTTGAACATGAGCACTTATTTCCAGATGTTCCTACAAAAACAAACGAAATCTACCATTACGTTGAAATTATTAATTCCGCACGTGTGGAACAACACCCGTACAGGATTAACCCTCTTAAACAGGAATGCTTGAAAAAGGTCAGTATTTGCTGGAGAATAATTTCGTAGAACTGAGTAAAAGTAACTGCAGTTCACCATGTATACTGCTTCCGAAACCAGATAATACTTTCCACATGTGCACTGATTATAGGAAAGTGAACATTGTGACTAAAACAGATTCATTTCCCTTACCAAGAATCGATGACTGTATTGATAAAATTGGAAAATGCAAGGTATGTCACCAAATTTGACATTCTGAAAGAATTTTAGCAAAATCCAATATTGGAAATTGCAAAAGAAATTAGACATTCGTAACCCCAGGTGGACGTTATCAATATAAGGTGATGCCGTTTAGGATGAAAGGTTCGGCTAGTACTTTTCAACGTTTAATGAACATGATTAAATCTGGTCTAGACAATTGTGATGCTTACATCGATGATGACATCATCTAGAACGTCACAAGAAAACGATTATTTAGCAACAAGTCGGAAATTTTTTGGCAGACTCCCTGGTACAGATGTTACAATTAATTTATTACAACGTGATGTTTCCTGTGCTTGTGTAACATTTCTAGGACATATCGTGAGACATGGACAGTTAAAACTATATATTGTAAGGTCAAGGTTATCGCTGAATTCCCTGTGGCTATCAGTAAAAGCAATTGATGCAATTGTTGAGTATGGCTGGATACTTTCGGAAATTTTGTTGCTGAACACTCGACAAATTTATTGAGCAAGAAACCCAAGTTTCATTTGTCTGAAAAATGTCAGGATGCTTTTGATAAGTTAAAAGTCATTTAAACTGACTGTTGATGTAAGTTATGTTGGAGTTGGAGCAGTATTGATTCAAGAAGATAAAAATGGTGTTGATCATTCAGTGTGCTATTTTTCTAAGAAATTAAATAAACACCAGGGAATTTATTCTACAATTGAGAAATAATGTCTGGATTTTATATTGGCATTACAACACTTTTAAGTTTACATTAGTTCAGCTCCTTCTCCGATTATTGTGTTTCGTGATCACAAACCCCTTACTTTCATCGGCACGGTGAAAAACAAAATTCAGAGATAATTAAGGTCATTTTTAAGTTACAGGAATATGATATGGATATCAGGTACATCAAGGGAAAACACAATTTTAATAGCATATGCTTTTCTGTGTATATAGAAATATATTGTTTCATATATATACTTGCTGTCATTCATAAGATTTCATTTTATGTTTTATTTTATCACATGCATATTTGACCTATAGTAAAAATAAATTTTTATTGTATAAATCTTTATTTTACTTTGTGAGGGGAAGTGTTAAGTATATTTAATTTAATTGTTTGTTTCTTTTACATTTTTGTATTGCATTACATGTTTTTGCAATGTAACATTGTTTGCTGGACTAGACCTTGTCCAATATTGAGTTCACTGCTCTTTGATCTCAAAGACGTTTTATTTTGTTAATTTCGTTTATGTAAACATCTAATAACAGCTTTATTATTCTCTATGTGTAAGACCTTATTATCAGGATTATTATTTAGGCAAGCAAAGAAGGAGTAAATATATTGGTCAGGGTCAGGGCTTTGGAGATTCCTAAGTAAATTGTGAAAGCTATTGTGTTGTAAATAAACAAGGCTCATTAGATCATTCTAGAAGGTTATTTTTCATTAGGTAATGGTTATTTTTAGAAAATGCTAATTGTGACTTGAGGTCAAGCAGAGAACTATATTATCGTGTGATTGTGAGGAATTTGCCAGTCGTGCTTTAACATCTAGCACTTTCAGTTGTATTAATTTGAGACCAGTATGGGCTGAATTTTATTTTCTTCAAAGTATTGAATTCAAGTGATTATTTTCTCTGGAAATACAAAAGTATTCTGACAAAATTATTGGATAAAGACATTCAATGGAATGCATACTGAATAATATTTCTGTGATTCAACAAGAGACTCTTGACACATCAGCACTTCATAGACCATAACAGATACGGCATCACCTTTAGTTTGGATCTCTTCGGGACTTGAACTGAGTTTTATTCAGAACTTTTTATTACTAGGATTTGTGTCTTTAATTCTTGATTTAATTAATAGTACCGTAAGTTCTTTTTTTTTCTCATTTTTCACTTCGTATTCTAGGAAAATGAATTATTTGTTAAATTTTGCAAAAGGTGTTGTCTTCACTCTTTTCTGTTACTTATTTTAAGAGCATAGACACATAAGAGTATGGAAAGTCTTTTCGAAAATATATCAGATTCACCTTTTTGACATAAGAAGACACATGTAGAATGATCCAATTATAACATTTTCGTAAATTTCCCTAATTCATAAATTCATAATATTTAATAAATTATATATTTATTTTTTAAAGGGAAACAAAATGTTTCCTCGTTTGTTTATACTTGTTATGATGACAAAACAGATGACACATGACATGATATAGTTAAAAAGTATTTACAGATTAAGGAAGCACTATTGCATTAAGAACAAACAGGCGAAAGATACTTTAAAATATTAGATAAGGGACAACCAGATAAATCGTATCACTTAACAACAGAAAAAACATGTAAAAGTATAAAAGCTACTAATAAAATAACCCGGTACCCTCAAGAATCAAAGTTGTAACAAAACCAAGGATAATAATTGTTCATGAAATATATCTGGAACTAAGCGACAAAAATGAGTCATTGACAATCATTTAAAACAGAATAATTCTTTAACAGACTAATTAGACGGATGATTTCATAGTTATTCAACTTCACGATTAATTATCCCGCAAGGAACAAGAGAGTTATGGGGCAACGTAGGTGTAGCAGCAATATTTATTTCAAACTTTAGTTCAACATTTAATTGATATACGGATGTAAATATCTAAACAAAAATACCATGCTAAAGGAAATGCTCCAGACAGGAAATCTAAATAATAAGAACCTTTTGAATAAAAAGCTTCAATATGAACAGCACAAATTGATCACCATGTAAAAGATATAGAACTAACATTAAAGAAATAATTTTTTAAAATATCAAAGTTATAGAATAGTTTCCATTAATTGATAGAATAAAACGTCTTTTCAGTAAGTGTGTGACAATTGCTACTGATTTTGTAGCTAATGGTATGATATCAGGAACTCTAGGTCAACTATTGCAAATCTTATAATAGGTATACCAGTCAGAAGTAATAATGGCAGCGACGGATGCAGAGGTGACGTTAGCGGAAACGCTTATAAGTTCATTAATAAATTTATAAAAGGTACCTGAATATTGCAAACTATCTATTGAAACTTTGCTATTAGTCAGCAGCAACATTGCCTGGCGGAAATGCATTGAGCTGGCTACTTACATAAGCGGGAAATGTTGTTTCTTTATTAGCTGAAAATGCCTTATTAATAATTCTTGCTTTAATTGGATTATCTCTACAACTTTACTGAAAGGATTATTAGCAACAACAAAAAGGAATAGAAGATTAACTTTTCATTTGTAAAAAGGAGTTGCTCTATTTCCTGCAACAAGATACATTTAAACAAATGACTGTTTGTTTCATGATATATATGTATGTTTCATATCGTGATGTATATTAATTGCAGGTGTGGTGTTATGTATAAAAATGTTGCTATTCTTATTTAAGAGTCCTGACGTCGTGTCTGTGTAATTGTTATTAACCTTTAGCTGTAATATTTATGTTACTTCAGTTACTCGGCAATACATTTACTGACAAATTGTTGAAGACTTTATCAACTGCTGGTATTAAGCTTTTTATCACATTTGTATTTATAATAGCATTCATTGTTCGTATAAATGAATCTCTTTCTATAACCTTCTATGCAACCCATTTCTCTCACTATAAGAGGGAGTCGTGCCAGCTCAGTTGGACCCGTAATCCAAGGGCCGCAGGTTCGATTCTCGCCCAGGCTGTCTCTGTATCTCCTTGGAAAATGCATTTGGCTCCAATTTCCTCTTCCTTATAAAACCTATAATGTGTCCAAATTTCCGTGAACACAATCAAAACAAAAAACAAATCACCAAATGCCTGGATTCTAAGAATCACCATACACTAGTCTAACATTTGAACTAAAAATATTATCCGAAAATCTTTCTATGTTGCTTGGGTATACTGAATGAATTTAAGTTAGTTTTGTACCTATGTATCTTTGTAGAAGGAAGACAATGAAAGGAGCTTTATATGTCCACTGTTTGTCTGTTATTGATTGTTTTTACCGACTGTTTAGACTTTGCGTGTTAACATGGCTTGTGATGTACGCCTAATAAATTATCTATCACATTGTGGTCCCCTCTTTCTTGTACTTAGGTTTATCAGCATCCGTGCTTGTGAGGTGTTTGTCGCCATTTCTTCGTGATGGTGTGAGGTTCCTTTCTCCCAACAGAACCACGCTAAAAGCACCTGTAAGGTGCATCAATATGATTATCGAGGTTCATTATTGCACGTTAGTATGTTTCATCCTTTGTTTCAGCAGGCATCTTGATTATCTGCCTTGTAGAACATATATGGAAAACAGATCATCTTGATGATCATCCTTGTAGAACATACAGAGAAAAACGGACCTTCTTGATGATCTTCCTTGTAGAACATATAGAGGAAACGGATCATTTTGATGATCTTCCTTGTATAAAATATAGAGAAAACAGCTCAACTTGATCCGCTTTTAACATTTTCGAACATTTGTGGCAGAATAATGCCGTATTCCGGATGTTTTCCACATTTCTTATATTTTTAATATTCTTTACATTTATATGAATATTATGAGGATGAAATTACCTAAAAACAATGATGTAGATGAGTCGTATGAGGACGAAATTACTTAAACACGCTGACTGAGATGAGTCGCGTGAGGACGAAGTTACATAAACACGCTGACTGAGATGAGTTGTATGAGGACGAAGTTACATAAAAACGCTGACTGAGATGAGTTGTATGAGGACGAAATTACATAAACACGCTGACTGAGATGAGTCGCGTGAGGACGAAGTTACATAAACACGCTGACTGAGATGAGTTGTATGAGGACGAAGTTACATAAAAACGCTGACTGAGATGAGTTGTATGAGGACGAAATTACATAAACACGCTGACTGAGATGAGTCGCGTGAGGACGAAGTTACATAAAAACGCTGACTGAGATGAGTTGTATGAGGACGAAATTACATAAACACGCTGACTGAGATGAGTCGCGTGAGGACGAAGTTACATAAACACGCTGACTGAGATGAGTTGTATGAGGACGAAGTTACATAAAAACGCTGACTGAGATGAGTTGTATGAGGACGAAGTTACATAAACACGCTGACTGAGATGAGTCGTATGAGGACGAAGTTACATAAACACTCTGACTTAGATGAGTTGTATGAGGACGAAGTTACATAAACACGCTGACTTAGATGAGTTGTATGAGGACGAAGTTACATAAAAACGCTGACTGAGATGAGTTGTATGAGGACAAAATTACATAAACACGCTGACTGAGATGAGTCGTATGAGGACGAAGTTACATAAACACGCTGACTGAGATGAGTCGTATGAGGACGAAGTTACATAAACACGCTGACTTAGATGAGTTGTATGAGGACGAAGTTACATAAAAACGCTGACTTAGATGAGTTGTATGAGGACGAAGTTACATAAAAACGCTGACTGAGATGAGTTGTATGAGGACAAAATTACATAAACACGCTGACTGAGATGAGTCGTATGAGGACGAAGTTACATAAACACGCTGACTGAGATGAGTCGTATGAGGACGAAGTTACATAAACACGCTGACTTAGATGAGTTGTATGAGGACGAAGTTACATAAACACGCTGACTGAGATGAGTTGTATGAGGACAAAATTACATAAACACGCTGACTGAGATGAGTTGTATGAGGACGAAATTACATAAACACGCTGACTGAGATGAGTCGCGTGAGGACGAAGTTACATAAACACGCTGACTGAGATGAGTTGTATGAGGACGAAGTTAAATAAAAACGCTGACTGAGATGAGTTGTATGAGGACAAAATTACATAAACACGCTGACTGAGATGAGTTGTATGAGGACGAAATTACATAAACACGCTGACTGAGATGAGTCGCGTGAGGACGAAGTTACATAAACACGCTGACTGAGATGAGTTGTATGAGGACGAAGTTAAATAAAAACGCTGACTGAGATGAGTTGTATGAGGACGAAGTTACATAAACACGCTGACTGAGATGAGTTGTATGAGGACGAAGTTAAATAAAAACGCTGACTGAGATGAGTTGTATGAGGACGAAGTTAAATAAAAACGCTGACTGAGATGAGTCGTATGAGGACGAAGTTAAATAAAAACGCTGACTTAGATGAGTTGTATGAGGACGAAGTTAAATAAACACGCTGACTGAGATGAGTTGTATGAGGACAAAATTACATAAACACGCTGACTGAGATGAGTTGTATGAGGACGAAGTTAAATAAAAACGCTGACTGAGATGAGTTGTATGAGGACGAAGTTAAATAAAAACGCTGACTGAGATGAGTTGTATGAGGACGAAATTATATAAACACGCTGACTGAGATGAGTCGTATGAGGACGAAATTACATAAAAACGCTGACTGAGATGAGTCGTATGAGGACGAAGTTACATAAACACGCTGACTGAGATGAGTCGTATGAGGACGAAGTTAAATAAAAACGCTGACTGAGATGAGTCGTATGAGGACGAAGTTACATAAACACGCTGACTGAGATGAGTTGTATGAGGACAAAATTACATAAAAACGCTGACTGAGATGAGTCGTATGAGGACGAAGTTACATAAACACGCTGACTGAGATGAGTCGTATGAGGACGAAGTTAAATAAAAACGCTGACTGAGATGAGTCGTATGAGGACGAAGTTACATAAACACGCTGACTGAGATGAGTCGTATGAGGACAAAATTACATAAACACGCTGACTGAGATGAGTTGTATGAGGACGAAGTTACATAAACACGCTGAGATGAGTTGTATGAGGACGAAGTTAAATAAAAACGCTGACTGAGATGAGTTGTATGAGGACGAAGTTAAATAAAAACGCTGACTGAGATGAGTTGTATGAGGACGAAGTTACATAAACACGCTGACTGAGATGAGTTGTATGAGGACGAAGTTAAATAAAAACGCTGACTGAGATGAGTTGTATGAGGACGAAGTTAAATAAAAACGCTGACTGAGATGAGTTGTATGAGGACGAAATTACATAAACACGCTGACTGAGATGAGTCGTATGAGGACGAAATTACATAAAAACGCTGACTGAGATGAGTCGTATGAGGACGAAGTTACATAAACACGCTGACTGAGATGAGTCGTATGAGGACGAAGTTAAATAAACACGCTGACTGAGATGAGTTGTATGAGGACGAAATTACATAAACACGCTGACTGAGATGAGTCGTATGAGGACGAAATTACATAAAAACGCTGACTGAGATGAGTCGTATGAGGACGAAGTTAAATAAAAACGCTGACTGAGATGAGTTGTATGAGGACGAAGTTAAATAAAAACGCTGACTTAGATGAGTTGTATGAGGACGAAGTTAAATAAAAACGCTGACTGAGATGAGTTGTATGAGGACGAAGTTACATAAACACGCTGACTTAGATGAGTTGTATGAGGACGAAGTTAAATAAACACGCTGACTGAGATGAGTTGTATGAGGACGAAGTTACATAAACACGCTGACTGAGATGAGTTGTATGAGGACGAAGTTAAATAAAAACGCTGACTGAGATGAGTTGTATGAGGACGAAGTTAAATAAAAACGCTGACTGAGATGATTTGTATGAGGACGAAATTACATAAACACGCTGACTGAGATGAGTCGTATGAGGACGAAATTACATAAAAACGCTGACTGAGATGAGTCGTATGAGGACGAAGTTACATAAACACGCTGACTGAGATGAGTCGTATGAGGACGAAGTTAAATAAACACGCTGACTGAGATGAGTCGTATGAGGACGAAGTTAAATAAACACGCTGACTGAGATGAGTCGTATGAGGACGAAGTTAAATAAACACGCTGACTGAGATGAGTCGTATGAGGACGAAGTTAAATAAACACGCTGACTGAGATGAGTCGTATGAGGACGAAGTTAAATAAACACGCTGACTGAGATGAGTCGTATGAGGACGAAGTTAAATAAACACGCTGACTGAGATGAGTCGTATGAGGACGAAGTTAAATAAACACGCTGACTGAGATGAGTCGTATGAGGACGAAGTTAAATAAACACGCTGACTGAGATGAGTCGTATGAGGACGAAGTTAAATAAACACGCTGACTGAGATGAGTCGTATGAGGACGAAGTTAAATAAACACGCTGACTGAGATGAGTCGTATGAGGACGAAGTTAAATAAAAACGCTGACTGAGATGAGTTGTATGAGGACGAAGTTAAATAAAAACGCTGACTGAGATGAGTTGTATGAGGACGAAGTTACATAAACACGCTGACTGAGATGAGTTGTATGAGGACGAAGTTAAATAAAAACGCTGACTGAGATGAGTTGTATGAGGACGAAGTTAAATAAAAACGCTGACTGAGATGAGTTGTATGAGGACGAAATTACATAAACACGCTGACTGAGATGAGTCGTATGAGGACGAAATTACATAAAAACGCTGACTGAGATGAGTCGTATGAGGACGAAGTTACATAAACACGCTGACTGAGATGAGTCGTATGAGGACGAAGTTAAATAAAAACGCTGACTGAGATGAGTTGTATGAGGACGAAGTTACATAAACACGCTGACTGAGATGAGTTGTATGAGGACGAAGTTAAATAAAAACGCTGACTGAGATGAGTTGTATGAGGACGAAGTTACATAAACACGCTGACTGAGATGAGTTGTATGAGGACGAAGTTAAATAAAAACGCTGACTGAGATGAGTTGTATGAGGACGAAGTTAAATAAAAACGCTGACTGAGATGATTTGTATGAGGACGAAATTACATAAACACGCTGACTGAGATGAGTCGTATGAGGACGAAATTACATAAAAACGCTGACTGAGATGAGTCGTATGAGGACGAAGTTACATAAACACGCTGACTGAGATGAGTCGTATGAGGACGAAGTTAAATAAACACGCTGACTGAGATGAGTCGTATGAGGACGAAGTTAAATAAACACGCTGACTGAGATGAGTCGTATGAGGACGAAGTTAAATAAACACGCTGACTGAGATGAGTCGTATGAGGACGAAGTTAAATAAACACGCTGACTGAGATGAGTCGTATGAGGACGAAGTTAAATAAACACGCTGACTGAGATGAGTCGTATGAGGACGAAGTTAAATAAACACGCTGACTGAGATGAGTCGTATGAGGACGAAGTTAAATAAACACGCTGACTGAGATGAGTCGTATGAGGACGAAGTTAAATAAACACGCTGACTGAGATGAGTCGTATGAGGACGAAGTTAAATAAACACGCTGACTGAGATGAGTCGTATGAGGACGAAGTTAAATAAACACGCTAGCTAAAATGAGTTGTATGAGGACGAGATTACAAAAACACACGTATTTAGCAGTAGTGGTATGATAACGAAATTCCATAAGCACGAAGATTTCAACGAGTGTAGTGAGGATGAAATTATATAACAGACCAATAAGACGAGTGGTATGAGGAGAAAATTCCAAAAAAAATGATCAAAATGAATATTTGAGATGTGTGGTATGCGGAGGAAATTACATAAGCAGCCTGACTTAGATGAGTGGTATGACGTTGTAACACAATACTTTACATGGGTGATATCAGAATGAAATTTCATAAAAACTCTCATGTCGATGGGTAGTACGACGATCAAACTACATACATACACAGATTTAGAACAGGGGTACCATGATTAAAGTAATACATACCCTGATTTAGAACAGGGTACCATGATTAAAGTAATACATACACTGATTTAGAACAGGGGTACCATGATTAAAGTAATACATACACTGATTTAGAACAGGGGTACCATGATTAAAGTAATACATACACTGATTTAGAACAGGGGTACCATGATTAAAGTAATACATACACTGATTTAGATCAGTGGTACTAGGATTAAAGTACATAAATACACTGATTTAGATCAGTGATACGACTATTATAGTGTATACATACATTGATTTAGATCAGTGATACGACGATTAAAGTACATACATCAATGTTAGCACGACTAAAGTACATACATACACTGATTTATATCAGTGGTACTTGGATTAAAGTACATAATTACACTGATTTAGATCAGTGATACGACGATTTAAGTACATACATACACTGATTTAAGTCAGTGGTACTAGGACTAAAGTACATACATACACTGATTCAGATAAGTGATATGACGATTAAAGTACATAAATACACTGATTTAGATCAGTGGTACTAGGATTAAAGTACATGCATACACTGATTCTGATCAGTGGTACCAGGATTAATGTACATAATACATACACTGATTTAGAACAGAGGTGATAGGATTAAAGTGCATAAATACACTGATATAGATCAGTGGTACTAGGATGAAAGTACAAACATACCCTGATTTGGATCAGTGGTACTAGGATTAAAGTGCATACATACACTGATTTAGAACAATGGTACTAGGATTAAAGTACATACATACACAGATTCTGATCAGTGGTACCAGGATTAATGTACATAATACATACACTGATTTAGAACAGAGGTGATAGGATTAAAGTGCATACATACACTGTTACGACGATTAGAGTGCATACATACACTGATTCCGATCAGTGGTACCAGGATTAATGTACATACATACACTGATTCCGATCAGTAGTTCCAGGATTAAAGTGCGTACATACACTGCTTTAGAACAGCGGTACTAGGATTAAAGTACATACATCAGTGTTACTAGGATTAAAGTACATACATACACTGATATAGATCAGCGGTACTAGGATTAAAGTACATACATACACTGATTTAGATCAGTGATACGACGATTAAAGTACATAAATACACTGATATAGATCAGTGGTACTAGGATGAAAGTACAAACATACCCTGATTTGGATCAGTGGTACTAGGATTAAAGTGCATACATACACTGATTTAGAACAATGGTACTAGGATTAAAGTATATACATACACTGATTTAGAACGGTGGTACTAGGATTAAGGTACATAAATACACTGATTCATGTCAGTGGTTACTAGGAATAAAGTGCATACATACACTGACTTATATCATTGATACGACAATTACAGTACGTACATACACTGATTCAGATCAGTGGTAGTAGGATTAAAGTACATACATACACTGATTCAGATCAGTGGTACGAGATTAAAGTGCATACATACACTGATTTAGCTCAGTAATACGACGATTAAAGTACATACATACACTGATTTAGATCAGTGGTACGAGATTAAAGTATATACGTACACTGATTTAGAACGGTGGTATTAGGATTAAAGTACATACATACACTGAATTATATCATTGCTACTAGGATTAAAGTATATATATATACACCGATTTAGATCAGTGATACGACGATTAAACTACGTAAATACTCTGATTCCGATCAGTGGTACCAGGATTAATATCCATACATACACTGATTTGGATCAGTAGTACTAGGATTAAAGTGCATAAATACACTGATTAAGACCAGTGGTAGTAGGATTAAAGTGCATACATACACTGAATTAGAACAATGGTACTAGGATTAAAGTGCATACATACACTGATTTAGAACAGTAGTACCAGGATTAAAGTACATACATGCACTGATTCAGGTCAGTGGTACGAGGATTAAAGTGTATACATCCACTGATTTAGAACAGTGGTACTAGGATTAAGGTACATAAATACACTGATTCATGTCAGTGGTCACTAGAAATAAAGTGCATACATACACTGACTTATATCATTGATACGACAATTACAGTACGTACATACACTGATTTAGAACAGTAGTACCAGGATTAAAGTACATACATACACTGATTCAGATCAGTGGTAGTAGGATTAAAGTGCATACATACACTGATTCAGATCAGTGGTACTAGGATTAAAGTACATACATACATTGATTTATGACAGTGGTACTAGGATTAAAGTACATACATACATTGATTTATGACAGTGGTACTAGGATTAAAGTGCATACATATACTGATGTGTGTATATATATATATATATATATATATATATATATATATATATATATATATATATATATATATATATATATATATATATATATCAGTAGATATGGTCATGTAGGTATCTAATATGGATTTCTCACATCACCAGTCGTTATATCATATAAAGTGGAATGGGTGACACGACTGCATCTTTCTTATTTATCACGACTTCACTAGAATTGTATTACGGAGTTTTGTAATATTTTTGTATATGTATCTTACGACAACGGGGAATGTCTTGCGCTGATAAACGAATCATTGTCATTTCAGGCTTGATCTTATTGTAAAGAATTTAGCAGTGTATGATGTGGTCAGTTTTTTGGACTAGTTAAAATTATTCTTGTCCACTTTTGCGAATGATATTACCATCCTCGTCTCATTGAACCGAGTCGAATCACCTAAATTTGCTGAAGGGTGTTCCAAAATGATAACTACTGTGTGTGCGCGCGCGCGCGTGTGTGTGTGTGTGTGTGTGTATGTGTGTGTGTCTGTGTGTGTGTGTGTACGAGAGACGTATACTGGTAGCCATTCCTGACAATTGCATTAAATGTATGTATGTATGTATGTATGTATGTATGTATGTATGTATGTATATATATATATATATATATATATATATATATATATATATATATATATATATATATATATATATATATATATATATATATATATTTATAAGCTATACTTAGTGGTCTTATACGATCTTAATTAAACTAATAATATTAGGACAAAGGTTTCCGAGAAATCTAACTAAAAAGTGCTCAAAAAGAACCGAAAACTTTGACTAATAAATGCAACCTTCTGTGATGCGAATTCAAGCAACAGAATTCTAAGTCATATGTAAGGAAATTGTATAACACCGCATGTCCTCGGGAGCTGAACTGCAACGTTTGCGCAACACAGTCATTAATTATAAAAAAAGATTCCGCCATTTGTCAACATATGATACAGGGTTAATATGGTGTATTTAACAGTAAGTCACGATTTCATTAAAATGCATATTATCGCAAGTTCGTATTCAGCTAAATGAAACTCCACAGGTGAGAAAGAAGTACTTCCCGATTTAACTCAGGTATTCAAGTCGTAAATAATGGGTTTAACTTTGGTAATGGATTCGGAATTATATTATCTCCCACATAAGAAAAAAATGTTTTTATTAGTTGTAGCGACATGTATAAACATATTTTTGACTATATCATGCCGAGGAATGATGTTTTTTCCAAGGATATACCGAGATAGTCGACCCGTGGCTTGCCTGGGCGGATACTGAACACGCGACCTTGAATCACGAGTTCGACGCTCGACCAACTAAGCTACCGCAGTCCTCCAAATGAGAACAAAGAAGATAACGCAAACAGTCAAACGTAATGAAGACTTATTCTGTTTCTACTGACTACACTGCTTTATATCCATAAAGATGTATCTTGTTCACAACACTAATTCAATGACAATTATGACTCGGTGATATCTCTTTGATCACCCACTATAACTGAATATCGCCTTGTTCACGTCACTATAACTCGATGATATATCTTTGTTCGTGAGACTATAAGTCAATGATATCTCTTTATTCGTGACATTATGACGCGATGATATATGTCTTTCTTTATGACATTAAAACTCGATGATATTTCTTTTGTTCATGACACTATGGCTCAATGATAACACTTTTATTCACAACACAAAGAGTCAGTGGAATAAAAGAGAAAGAAGAGGAGCATTGCAGGAAGTCAAAAATGATCCTTAGCCCGTACAATCACCAGAGAGACAATCGAACTTACATAGCGTAATTTCATGTTTTCTTTAAGGAAATCGTTTCGTATATTCAGAATGTTGTAAAAGATTGCTATTGCACAAGGTAGTACGTGGAAAATAAACATAATGACACTGTTATTAAATGTTCGAATCCCTTTATTAAAATAATAAATTGGAAGGGAATATGTTATTTTATTGATATGCCTTGCTTAACATGAACAATATTGCAACAATAATAGGCCGCAATTCCCTTCAAACACTTCTCTTTTTTATGCCGCACTCTTCAAATCTTTGATATCTAATGGTCGATAGGTAATACCATATCTTTCTTCATGATCTTACTGGACCATATTGCATAAACAGTCTATAATACCGTGGTTTTGGTTATGGTCTTGTGTGGTTGATTTATACATATTTAATTTGTATAAATTGTTGGCGTCCCTTAATGGCTGTATTTTATGTATATCTGTATTTCGTACCTGACCTTGTTCAAAATCACTGTGTACCTGACCAGAGACAATTAGTTTGTAAATAGCAGAATACATAGCTAAAGTTGTGTCTATGATTTTTTTAAATTAAATATTCAGATCATTATTAATGTAAACATGTTTACTTGAATTTGAGTTAAAGGCACAGTCTTGATCCTGACCTTAGAATGTTCAGAACATTTGTCATTGCGACATTGTTTGCTTGTAAAAGTTACTTATTCTTGCTTTAACATCTGAATCAATCTTATTTTGTATCCAGTTTTTAATTGGTGTGGATAAATCACTGTATTGAAATCACAAAGCGCTTAATAATATTCTTGGACTGGAACAATAATTTGGAATTATAGTGAATTCAGACCAGGGCATTGGGGAGTATATTACTGTGATACAGCACAAGACTATTAGCACATCGTCACACTTCAGGCCATTGGCACATTAGCACGTTACAGACTAGAGACACATCAACAGATTTAATATCAAAACATGTTTGGAAATACCAATGG
Organism: Sinohyriopsis cumingii; assembly: GCA_028554795.2. NCBI lineage: Eukaryota > Metazoa > Mollusca > Bivalvia > Unionida > Unionidae > Sinohyriopsis > Sinohyriopsis cumingii. The sequence continues at coordinate 90,841,702 of CM068831.1, forward strand.
AATTCAATAATAACTTCATACGTTTGGACTTATCATATAACATTTATGATTATTTGGAATTTAATTAATAATACATTATCTTTTAAAATTTAAACTTTGTATTCAAATGAAATAGTTAGCTTTCGAATTTTACAAAATAATTTGGTTTTCGCTCTTTTCTGTTATTTAGTTTAAGACCAAAGAGTCCTAACAAATTTCAAGAATAATGCAATATATCCCAAGAATAGATTATACAATCAGCTGAACGATGTGCTTAACATGAGCACACATCATGTCAACAGGAAAGGAAAAGTTCATTTGGCACCGCACTAATGTTACTTCCACCCATATTTAATGTGTTTCCTTTGAAACTCATTCATGCCCGATATATTTTTCAGATTTCATTCACGTCTCCTTTACCCCAACCCAAATTAAATATGATGTTGCGTGTGGAGTATTTAATTCACGTGCTTGAAAATAATATTTATGAAAAGAAGACCACACAATTATAAATTTCGATCTCAATTTTACCAAACTTGAAAAGATAATAAAGACTTTTTTTTACACTTAAATTTCTGCAAGCGTCTAAACGAGTCTGAACACTGGGCCTAGCCTTCATACACATTTTTATTCACAGAGGCAAACCTGTCGAAAAAGGACAGAACCACTGATAAGGTGCAATGTATAATAGTATTGCTTTTAAGTTATGATATAACAAGCTTTATCATAAATATTATTTTTTAGGTGTTTAATCATAATTTGTTTACGTTCACACGGGAGAAAATGCTCGTATTAAAATTGTAAAATCCAAGAAACTTACAAATAAAAATAAAGTATTGTCCTCAATATTTTTTTTCACAGTGTGAATCTATAGACAATGTTAAAATGTTTCTTACCTTTCCCCTTTTAGCTCCATAGGTCACAGTGTCTACATCCGAAAAGCAAAAATCTTCCAACCGCGAAACTCTTTCTTTCAATACGGCGGCTTCTCGAAACTGAATGTATGACGTGATTACAAAGGACAGTATCAGTAAAAGAAGGGTAAAGGAAGACACAAGTATTACAGATTTTATACTCGTAATATGTAATCCTCCCTCTTTCATCCTCTTTATCCTGTTGAGATTGACTCGAACAACATTTGATGATTTTTGTTCCAAATAATTTACATCATACTCTGAAAAAGCAAAACTTGCTGTCTGAGTGCGTGGACGAAAGATCGCTTGTTTGGTACTAGAAAAAAGAAGTACTCCGAATAATTTTGAATATGTCAGAATTGGACAGGAGACCGAGAATTCCCATCACGTTGTGTAATTAACAGGCATGTACTCGAGGTACAGGCATGTTAAAAGTAATTAGTGGGGTCACATATGGGGAGCCTTAGGTTGTTCACAATTCCACAAAATTCAGCCATGTCCTTATGTCACTAATTCTCCCTTTCTTCTCTTTTTTATAATGGTATCTTGACACTTACGCTATATATCTCTAGAATGCGTAACACTTTTAATTCCTTTCTGATTAAATTATATAGAATTAGTTTTTGCACATCCACTTTTGTTACGTGTCAGATATTGTGATCATTCAAAGTAAAGTTTAAAAGTTTGTATGATAGTCATAACGGACAACGTTGGAGTAGTTGCTTTTCTGTTTTCGTATTTCTGATTTAAGTTGAACTTACAAATAGTATGTGTCCATTCAAAAAGCATATTCAACAGCGGATTCTAAATTGTTTTGAAGCCCTGCCATTTTTTCTTTCGCTATAGATCTGCAGTTTAAATGTCTGCATTAATGAAAACTTGTGCACCCTAGTGTGAGATCAACAATGCTATTGTTTTGCATTTAGAAGATACGGCAGTAATCACGTCGGTGCACTTTGGTTTGAGACGAGGAACATACTGCAGTCCTTGTAACGCCATTTATAGTCAATCTAGAGAACAATTTGCGTAACGTACCAGAGGCAAAATATTATCCAGTCACACTTTTTTCATTTCACACGGTATCTTGCCGTTTTCTTATTGTCTTTCCGTTTGTTTACCGCTCACATTATTTTCAACCGGTTCTGACAGTTTATGTGAATGCTTTAAACATTATTGCGACTGAAGTACACAATTCCGTACCGTTTCATACGGTTTGCCTACAGATCGGAATAGTTTGATTTTAGTCTGAGTAGTCAAATTTAGTCTTAAGACTACTAAATGGCACATGCACAATTGTGCGCACGCCACTATAATTAAACTACAACAAAAACTTAAGACTGCTTATCACCATTTGCTTAAATGCCACCCTGCAGGCGTACCACTTCGTGTCTCCCGTATTGCAGTATATACGTTTCAACTATTGTTGCCAGATCACCTGCGTACACTGAAGATCGCTGCACTAATTGGTGTGGTCAATACCGGATTTAGACATAGCGAGGCCCTAAGCTATGGGAAGCTGTAGAGGCAGCATTTGGTATAAAATAAATTTGTGAGGCCCCTTCAGACTGTGAGTTCAGACTGTGAGGTCCTAAGCTGTAGCTTGTTTAGCTTATGCCTTAATCCGGCACTGAGTGTAGTGCAGTTGTCGTGTACTACAATGAATGACATAAAAAGTAATAACTGATGACCACATGGCAGATGGGTTTCTCATGACAAATGATGTTATCATCGTTAAACAAAGATTATTATTATTATTATTATTATTATTATTATCACAGAGTATAAAATTAACTCACCAATAGTGAATAACAAATACATTCGGTGCGCGTAAGCTTTGAGTGATTTATATGTATTCCTAGAAACTGGGAGGGGTGTTGGTGGCCGCTCTCCACTTGACCGATCGCTAGCATCTCACCTATCTTCTTGAGTTCGAGTTTCAGACTCGGCCTATGAATGTATGTGAGAAAGCTTGCAAATAGCTTCCCGTGGGTTGGTGGTTTTTCCCAGGATTTTCAGGGTTCATCCTCCACCTGTTATACTGGCCGCCATGTATAGCCTATCATATGTTAAAACTGGTATTTAGCCCACAACAGCACTAATTTGCCAGTCAGCCGTCATTGTGTCTTACCTTAGTCCCTAAGATAATCAAGAATATTTTAATCTGACTTTATTTTAAGTCAGATTAAGTTAAGTTTAAGTTAAAATTAAGTCAATTTTAATTTGTCTTGCATTAAATCGAAAGCAGCGTTAAAGTCTAAACAGAAAATATAATGCTGAGTGACACAGGATGACATTGCAAACAATTGAGATTCGGCTGGTACCAGAACGGTCGCTTGCACTAAAAGTTCCAGTTATTTCATTCAAATGAAACTATGGTTACAAATGCAACATAAACCATGCTGGTGTTTGATATGCTGTATCTAGATGAATGACTAACATAAATAAGACAATACTGATGGATCTAAACTTACAGCTTGTACACTGGAATTCATTATTAAAAGTGTTTAAAAGTGGGAAATATATAAATAATTTAATACGTGTAATAATAAGTTTAATATCATAGATGGGATAATCCAGGCATTTTTGTTAACGAATGCTGTCATCAAAACCGTAGAAGAATGAAGGAAATATATACGAGTAGCCACTTCTAGTAAGGTTCAACTGTTTGTACCCAGGTTTTATGACTTAGCTCAACGTCGTGCTTAATTCAAATATAAATCATCCATGTCAAAATTATTACAGTCTTTATGTGGTAATTTCTTCATGCGTGCTAAGTCACAAAATGCTGCAGTAATTCATCTTGTCTAAACTCATCCTTTAACAAAATTACTGGGCTATTAACCTTACGTTTATTTAATACCTTTCTTGATGCACCTCACTGAAGCTTACGATTAATCAAATTTTAGTATATACGTGAAAGCTTCAATGATGACGATAAATATTTAATACGTAAATTTATCAGAGTCCAAGAAACAGTTCAAGATTTTACAAATCAGATTCTGTTTCATTTGAAAGATGGCACTGCCTAATACCTTCCTCGAATAGAACACTTGGCATACTCATGTTTGCATGTATATATGTCTGAATGTCCGTCCGTTCCACCGTCCGGATGCCTGTATGGATAATAAGGTTTCTGAAATAGTAATCTATCAAAAAGAGAATTATTGCATATTAATGTCACGATTTTCGCTTAAGATCTACTGCAAAAATTCCAAGATTATCAAACTTCTAATATGTATAATATTCTTATGTACACAGTGTTTACCCCACTCTCATGTTCACAGTCAATAGCATATCCTCATGTACACAGTGTATACCCCATTCTCATGTACACAAAGTATACCCAATTCTCATGTACACAGTGTATACCCCACTCTCATGTTCACAGTGAATAACCTATCCTCGTGTACACAGTGTATGACCAATTCTCATTTACACACTGTATAACCCATTCTCATGTACACAGTGTATACCCCATTATCATATTTGCAATGCATAACCATTTCTCATGGATACAGTGTTTACCAAATTATTATGTACACAGTATGTACCCATTCTCATGTACACAAGGTATACCCCATTATGATGTAAACAATTTGTATCCATTCTCGTGTACACAACGTATACCCCGTGATAATGGTCACAATATATATCCCATTCTCATGCACAAAATGTATAACCCATTGTCATGCACACACAGTGTACCCCATTCTCATGTACACAGATTATAACCCATTCTCATGTACACAATGTATAACCCATTCTCATGGACACAATATATACCAAATTCTCATGGACACAATGCATACCCCTATCTCACGAACACAGTGTAAGCCCCATTCTCTTTTACACAACTTTTACTTTACTCTGATGTACGCAATGTATAACCCATTCTCATGTACACAATGTATACCCCATTCTTATGTACACAATATATACCCCATTCTTGTGTACACAATATATACCATTATCACGTACACAGTGTATACCCCATTATCATGTACACAATGTATACCCCATTCTTATGTACACAATATATATCCCATTATTGTGTACACATTATATACCCCATTATCACGTATACAGTGTAGACCCCATTCTCACATACACAGTGTATATCCCATTATCATGTACACAATGTGCACACAGTTTACTTTATACACGTATGTATTAGCAAAATGACTACTTTGAATAAAATCATGTTTTGCTTTCTCTCCCTACAGCTACTATTTGTATTTTCGTCTCGTAACTGAACTGAACTTAAAAGAGCTTTAAATTATTTTATTACACTTTATTTGTAAACATTAATACATGTTGTTGTTGTTATAGGGTTTAACGCCATTTTTCAGCACAAGATAGGCTATACATGGCGGCCAGTATTAATGGTGGAGGAAGAACCCGGGAAAACCCCGGAAAGAACCACCGACCCACGAGAAGCTACGGGCAAGCTTTCTCACATATCCACACTGGCCGAGCCCTAGACTCGAACCCACGCAGACAGAGGTGAGATGGCAGTGATCCGTGACGGAGAGCGCTTTAGACCACTCGGCCACTCGGGGCCCCCATTAATACATGTACCTGTCTTTCTATTACATTAGTCATCTTCTGTGATAAATGTTTAGCTTTAAAGAAGAAAGTGCAACTTTATGCTGATTCCTCTCAGTATTTAGTTTTTATTTTTATCGAATGCCCAATACCGCCTATGAATAAATTGCCATCTGCACGAGGTATGTTAAAATTAAGAAATAAAGAAAGACAAAACTGAATGAATAAGAATACTTGACAACTCATAGTTTTGTTAAAGTTGAAGATTTCAATAGTTAATATAGTAAATAAGACGACGTATTCATTACAGATCTATTTTTTTATGATCAGTCATACCGTGGTAGAGAGGGTACAAATCTTTATCTTTACCTTCATTGATATTGATGTATAGTTTTTATCTATTTCTTTACGCTCAGAGATACTGAGGTAGAAGGGGTGCAGATCTGTATCTTGACGCTCAGTGATACTGGTATAGAACGGGTATATATACTCAGGTAGAGAGGATACATATCTTTTTCTTTACGCTCATTGATACTGTGGTAGAGAGGATACATATATTTTCTTTACGCTCATTGATAGTGAGGTAGAGAGGATACAGGTCTTTTTCTTTACGCTCATTGATACTGAGGTAGAGAAGATACAGGTCTATTTCTTTACGTTCATTGCTACTGAGGTAGAGAGGATACAGATCTTTGTCTTTACTCTCATTGATACTGTGGTAGAGAGGATACATATATTTTTTTACGCTCATTAATACTGAGGTAGAGAGGATACAGATATTTTCTTTACGCTCATTGATACTGAGGTAGAGAGGATACAGGTATTTTTCTTTACGCTCATTGATACTGAGGTAGAGAGGATACAGATCTTTTTCTTTACTCTCATTGATACTTTGGTAGAGAGGATACATATATTTTCTTTACGCTCATTGATACTGAGGTAGAGAATATGCAGGTCTTTTTCTTTACGCTCATTGATACTGAGGTAGAGAGGATACGGGTCTTTATCTTTACGCTCATTGATACTGACGTAGAGAGGCTACATATCCTTTTCTTTACGCTCATTGATACTGAGGTAGAGGATACATATCCTATTTTTTACGCTCATTGATACTGAGGTAGAGAGGATACAGATCTTTGTCTTTACGCTCATTTATACTGAGGTAGAGAGGATACAGATCCTTTTCTTTATTCTCATTGATAGGATACAGATCCTTTTCTTTACGCTCATTTATACTGAGGTAGAAACGGTGTAGATCGATATCTTGGCAATCAGTGATATTGAGATAGAGGGGTGCATTAGCAATAAACTGCCTACCATACATAAAGTGTAAAACTCGTGAATGGTTTAGCTTGTGTCAGTCAACTTTACATCACGGCGAAATTCTGAACTTAAGTTGGTTAAAAGGAAATGCACAATCTTTTGAAACATTTTTATAGAGAATGTATACACTCAGATTCAATTTGAAGTCTGACTTTGCTAAAAGGAACATATGTCCTGCAGTTTCCAACATTTTTTTATTTGCATCTTGAATAGTACAGTGAAATTTATCAATTTCCATTCACATGGTATCTAAATAAGGAATTTTAGGTACGAAGATATATTCGGGTAAAAGAAAAACAGTCTTAGTACGGAGGTAGAATATTCGATGTCATCGATAGAAACTGTCATTATCGATGATGATGTCATCTATACCATCAAGGAGCCAGTGAGGTGTAAAAGTACCGTTAAAACTCACAGCATAAAATACTGAGTGAAGCCTGCTATATAGATAACAAAGGAACTTAGTTTTTCATTATCATGTCTTGTTTACTACTCAGAACCAAATTTTTAACCACTGAAATGTTTAATTTATTAAATATTACTTTTATTTCACAATATACATATCTTTCATTCAAACACAAAATATCTTCATCTGGTACGAACAAAATGAACTGTGGGTTTTATTTATGAGCTTTACATTATCGCTCAGATTTATCGTTATTAATACTAAATTATCTCCCCTTTTGGGATTTTAAAATCGAAAAGCCTCACTGATATAAAATATGCACAAAACTTAGTCATTTTCTTAATTTATTATTTCTTTTCCCACTGTGGCAACAAGGGTCTCTAACACTGTAATTTTTGTGTTTCAAACCAAACCGTAGATTCTTTACTAGCATGCCATCCTTGTTTGCGTGAGCGAATATGTTTTGTCAGGGAACAAGAGTCATTAAGTTCGTTGTTTTCGGTAAGCTACGAATAATTCCGTAAGTTCCGATAGCTTTTGGGAATACTTTTCATTACATAGGAGTTAAACGCTTGCCTTTTTTATTTTTATTTTGTTTTTAAATTGGAAAAAAATATTAAAACTCGACATTGCATAATTGGATGCAGTTTTGACTGTATATATATATATATATATATATATATATATATATATATATATATATATATATATATATATATATATATATATATATATATATATATATATATATATATATATATATATATATATATATATATATATATATATATATATATATATATATATATATATATATATATATATATATATATATATATATATATATAGTCCTGCAAACCCCAACTACTAACGGAGATTCAACTTTACCAGTAACCGGAAAAAGGAAGCCATACTAGTATTTCATATTTGCAGACAGAATATACCTTATGTAAGCATTGCTTCCATATTGGTTCTGCAAACTATCGCACAGATTTCTTCATGTTGTGAAAAAAAATGAGCCATGAATTTTGATGGTACGTGTTGAATAAGGCTGAAGTTGAACTACACAAGATAAGACGGGCTAGAAACGTTGTATGACGGTTCAAAGATACGGATATTTGGGTGGATTAGTTAGTCACAAGGTATCGTAATTACTCGCTTATAAGCATAGTCCAACTGCAAATAACATAGATCCAGAGCTGCAGTAGCATACTGCACCAGCAGATCGAGTTCTGTATTGTCTGTTCTATTGAATAGTCCAGACTAACTGCATTGACATGCATTGACACGCAGTTAGTCTGTGCAATTTGCAACAGGACCTTATAAACGGGTAATATGATTAGCCAAGTGCAGCTAGTGAAAATGATGAAAACGGAGGTAAAATGTAGACTGCGGATTTCCACATTTATACACAAATAAAGATATGTTAAATATCCTAACGAAAGGTCATTTCGAATGGTAACTCGGATCAAACTGCATAAAATTAAATTTTAAAGTTCCATTTTTGGAATGCAAAATGAATGTAATAAATTCAAACCAACAAAGGAATTTTTATTATACATTACACCACAGAAAATAATATACGATAATTGTGCAAAAGTATTACGTTTACTGGCTTTGTGCAACCAAAAACTGTTTCATTGTTTTAGAAACGTTTTGAAAATTACTCGGAATAAAAGCCAATCAATGTCAAACTGATTTACTTGAAATACAAAAAAGTCATATTTCTAAACAAAGAATGTTGTACTGATGTATTACACATCTTCTGATCAACAGCTTTGTGTTGTTGGATTTGTAACGTGGCTTTAACATTCTGAGTCATTTCGCTACAAAGTCTGCATTTCTGACAGTCTATAGTAATGTCTTGCACTGGGGCATCATGCCATAGACATGTAGCATAATGTCCCACCCAGTCACATTATCCTGACACCAGGCCGACCAGTCCTAAGACTAACCTCTTAATGCTGAGCGGCAAGCGAGGCAGTTGTTAGTACCATTTTTTTAAAATAAGTCTTCAGTATGACTCGGTCAGGGTTCGAAACCCGCGACCTTCCACATTCGAGTCGGACGCTCTAACCACCTGGGCCACCGGAGCGGCTCCCTTTTTGATCAATTAAGCAGAAACTCGTTGACAAATATGGGTGCGTACCTAAAGTATTTGGCACTCAGGGTGGATCCTTCCTTTGGTACCCCAAGAAATAAATTTTAAATGTAAACACACAGAAAAATATATTATGTTCGCAAGTAGATTTTTAAACAGTAAAGAAATGGCATAAGCAAATTGGAAATAACTTTTACGTTGGCGAATTTTTCATTTGGTTTGAAAACTTGTACTGGTATTTCAGCTCTCCAGGTGGCACCCCTTCCCCCCTTCTGGCCGACACCGGGAACCGACCGGTCCCCTTTCACCCCAATTAGTTCGCCCCTGGACAAGTATTACCATAAGATCTAAATGGTATATCGTTCTGTCATCACACTCGGAAGTAATTTTTGTTGTTGTTGTTATTGTTGTTGTTCTTGTTTTCAAGAGTTATACCCTGTTTGAGTGGTAAATGTATGCACGATACACGATAAATCCTGTGCGCAACCAATACCATATTGTTGCATTTTCCGATAGTGGTTCTTCTTTCTTTTCATATTTATAAACTTCTTTATAATAAATCTTGTGTTTTAAACTAGTTCCACCGGTTTTTAAGAATTGCCCTAGTAAGTGGCAGACATTTATGACATGACGCAAACCTGTACGTATAATACTGTCGTCACACTCAAGTACTGTATATTTGTTATGAGTTATGTCCCACGTTTTGAATGTACATATTAGATATGTTAAATCTGATATGTATAACAAGCCACACGTCTTTAAAAGATTTGATAGGAAACTCGACAGACATTACTAAATCAGGTGAACATGTGCATGTAGTTCTCTTTTTGTGTTTTCATACGTTTCTAAAGCTTCATTTTTATGTTAAAAGTTTATAAAACATGTGAAACTTCTTGAGTGGACAACTTGTCCCAGACATTTTAACGAATTGCCTTATAACCTGTCATAAATTATGTATATCAGGTCGACCCGCTCTATCCTCAAAATGGGGCCCTGAGTGGCCGAGTGGTCTAAAGTGCTTTCCATTACGGATCACTGCCATCTCACCTCTGTCTGCGTGGGTTCGAGTCTAAGATTCGACCAATGTGGGTATGTGAGAAAGCTTGCCAGTAGCTTCTCATGGGTCGGTGGTTCTTCCCAGGGTTTTCACTGGTTCTTCCTCCACCATTAATACTGGCCGCCATACATAGCCTATCGTGTGCTGAAAAATGGCGTTAAACCCCCACAACAACAATTGTCCTCACTCCTCAGTTAAATTTTGTTTATTCATTTTTAATGGTCTTGTGCGTTTGCACGCAACACGTACATCACTGTTCTAAATGCACAACTCAAGCATGTTCTTCTTTGGAAAGAAACCAAGAATTTTACTTATACACTGAGGCCTTTACGATATAAAAACGTTATGTCAAATTGTCCATTTCCATAGATAGTAATTGGAACGATTATCCCATTCTCATTAAATATATCGTTAGTCATAACTCTATTTACATGCAGTAGCTTTTTTATTATTGTTCTAAATATGAACATTTCTAGATCCTTAAGAACTGGCATTAATTCTGAATTGTCGCAAGAAGTATGTAAAGGTCAGAGTACAGTATATGCAAAAATATGAGTATAACATATGCGAAACTGGGTACAGTATAAGCAAAGGTGAGTAGAGTATATGCAGAAGTACGAGTACAGTATATGCAAATTGTTATTACAGTATATGCGAGTGAGTACAGTATATGCAAAAATGTTAGTACAGTATATGCAAAAGTGTGAATACAGTATATGCAAAAGTGTGAGCACAGCATATGCAAAACTGAATACAGAATATGCAGTTAAAATAATGAAACCGTTGGACAGACAGTCTTGTGAAAATTTAATTTCCCGGGATGATATAATGTATAAATTTAACATTAAGCCACATCGAAGAACAGTGTTGATAAAATGTGTAAAAGTGACAGATTATTTCGGATAACAAAAATGATCTTACATGCTCATTATTTCTGCTGATAATTAATATGATAATATACATAATGATAATTAAGATGATAATGTAAAAAAATGATGACTAAAAAAGTAATGTATATGATGATGATTAACATGGTATTGTAAATAATTATAATTAAAATGGTAGTGTACATAACGATAATTAAAATGGTATGTTTACATAATTAAAATTAAAATGATAATGTACATAATTATAATCACAATCGTAATGTACATAATAATAACTAAAATAGTAAAGTACATAATCATGATTAAAATGATAATGTAAATAATTATAATTAAAATGGTAATGTACATAATAATTATTACAATGGTAATTTACATAATTATATTTAAAATGGAAATATAGATAATGATAGTTAAAATGGTAATATACATAATGATAACAAAAATAGTAAAGTACATAATGATAATCAAAAGGATAATATACATAATGAAAATTAAAATGATAATATACATAATGAAAATGAAAATGAAAATGATAATATACATAATGAAAATTAAAATGATAATATACATAATGATAATTAAAAGGATAATATACATAATGACAATTACTTTTTTTAGAAGATTTTATAATAGAAAGCATAAGCATAATCTTTATTTTTGGTTGTTAAGTTACTTTTTCGATTAAAGCTTAAAGTGAGCATTTAGAGCAGCTTAATCAGTGTGTTCGTGATAATTTCTATTAAGGTAGTGATAGTTATTAACACTTTTATTCCAGTTTACATCTAGATCTGATATTACATCTGTAGCTGCAATCAGCCAGCGTAAAATATGTCCACTGACGGATGAGCTTCACTGACTAATTGTAATTACCGTACAATACATTAATCATTTTTGCCAGGCGTGGACGGACGAAAAATATTTCGGAGATGTAAGGGGGTGGGGGTGGGTGGGGAGGCGTTGATTATTAATAGTGATTTTATGCAAATGTAAGCGTATTTAATATCATCAAGTATATTTTAATTACACGTTAATGCCTGACCTCAAAAGAAGTGAATCACATATATGGCCTTTTTTCTGATGGCTTCGTTTTAGTCACGGGCATCAGCTGTGTTGGTGTTAATGTTAGGTCTGTGCATTAGGCATAACTTCTTGGAGACTTTTGCATATAAAGTTATTCATCTTCATCGGTGCATTCCTCTGCAGAATTAGTTCTGAGCATCTATTCCTGGGACAGTGTTTTATAAATTTTCATGAAACTTCATGGTTATTAATTTTGACAGTCAAACACCTTGTTATGAAACTAATTCGAAATTAACCATTTTATACTCGCATCTGACAATGTTATACCATTTCATACTCGCATGTGACTATGCTATACCATTTTATACTCGCATGTGACTAAATTATACCATTTGCATATAAAAAGTGGATAATAGGCGTATACAAAAAGAAGCAAACAAAGGATTTCAAGTAGTGTGTGTCTGATAAAACGTTCACAAAGGCATTATAGAATGTTTTGGAAATATAAGTATACAATGCCCTTCCAGTATTTCTGTGAGAAAAATGTTTACAAGAGCATTTGAGTATGTTTTGCAAAAATAAGGACTCTCGGACCTTCCAGTATTGCTGTGTTTACAAGAGCATTTGAGTATGTTTTGCAAACATAAGGACTCACATACCTTCCAGTACTGTTGTGACGAAAATGGGTTCACAAGGGTATTAGAGTCTGTTTTAGTAAAAAGGCCCAGAAAGGCTTTCCAAAATTTCTTCGGTAACAAAATAAGCTAACAATAACCTTCTATAATATTTGTATAGTAAATAGAAGGGCTAAAGCGCCTTATGGAACTTTTTTGTTTCTAGAAAAGAAAAAATCATATGAACAAGAGTATCGCATCTTTAAAGAAAAGCAATGCTTAAGTCGTCAAATTGAATTTTCTAGCCTCTATAGTTCTATTAAAAAGATAGGTAACATACGTCTATGATTATGTAAGAGTGTTTTCCTGGTTGTGCCTCCTCATTCTTGCCACTTAACAAGTCTTCCCTTTGCAATGAAGTACGTTGAAAATTGATTGTATTTTAGTTGTTCCATTCTATAAATGAAAACTGAAAGGGAACACTGAACAGCGAAAGACCAAAATTAATCAGTGAGAGAAAGATGGGGAGCGAAAAAAATATAATGAAAACCATCACCCAATAATGAAAACCATCACCCAATAATGAAGACCATCACCCAATAATGAAAACCATCACCCAATAATGAAGACCATCACCCAATAATGAAGACAATCATCCAATAATGAAGACCATCACCCAACTTGCTCCACAAATTAAATCCACCAAAATACCACAGTATTGACATCCATTAATGCAGTTAGTCATTTTTGGCAATATTTTCCAAATATAAATTTGAAAATGTCATTCTAAGAAAATATTCACTTGTCACAGAAAATGGCACTCTGATATTTCCAGGTTTTGTTAGGTTGGACTGTTAGAAGATTTAGCACTTTCAAATTATAAAATTTCTTTTAGCAGATGAAATGATAGCAGCAGCGAAAAGTTAAAATGAAGTAGTCAAATTTAGAGCCATGTGTCCAACTGCTTTAAATGTTCATTCAATACAGCGCGTGTTTCAATTTGTGAAGGTTCTTCACTTCTTACCCTGCCTTTAATGTGGTCCAAAAAGTGTGGTAAAATAATGCAGAGTAGTCGTTTTCAACATTACAGCATTGTTCAACGTACACGTACCATTGAGGAATGCTGTGAATTTTGACAAAGACATAAATATGATTATTTGAGCAGTTGAAAATGATCCTGTACATGTAGATATCGGACCACCAATTATTTTAAATCCAGGGTACCAGTCTACCGGTAGGGGAATAAAAATGGACTACACAATCTTTTGATACATAACCATTTGTTAATAAATGGGTTCAGTTTTCTTCCTTTAAAAATTTCACAAATTTTAATATATGCACAACAATAAAATATTTGCCTTTATTTTTATATCCTGTATTTATTTCATGCTGACCAAATAACATATGAGCTCTTGGTGCGAAGCTACGTTCTTAGGTACACACCAGATGGTTCCCCTGTTAAACCACCGCTCTACAGTTTTTATGTACTTCTGGTATAAGATTAAGCCGTATTCATTAGGACACACGGTACTAATTATACGGAAGAACTGTGAACCAGTCTAGAAATGGGTGAAGAAATAATAGAGTATTTACAGGTTTGGTGGTCCATAATTGGTTAATAATGAAAATTAAAATTTTAGGAAAAATATCTTTTGAGAGCTTATCCTATATGTAATGTAAAAAAAATATTGACAAATTTCTACTGATGCAAGTTTAGCATTTTTACAGGCTTGACTCAGGAGTACTCAATACTGAAAGTAGCACCTGATTCATTTGGTGCAGAATCAATAACACGTGTTTCATGCACATGTATGTAAACAAATTGCCGCGGGTCATATGGTGTTCTCCACACATAAGCTTGCACCAAGGTTAGATATGCATGAAAAATTATAGGTGTCATTATCAGCACCCATAAATTTTAAGTTATTGAATTTTGAATATGATAGTGTTTCCATATGTTTACCATTGGAGTGGAATTAGTACCGTGAGTCCATTAGCAACACGCACACTGGGAGAAAGTTGGCATACCTCGGTACTACTTTAATGTACTGTGAATGAAATTTCTTTATACGTAGCAGTCGGGTGGGTGGGTGATTTGGATTTTTCATGTTGCTTTAAAACAATTTCAGTCATATCGCTACGATGTCTGCAGTGTGGCAGTTTATAGTGATGTCTAGCACTGGGGCATCATGCCGCAGACATGTAGCATGATGTTCCGCCCAGTCACATTATCCTTAGACCAGGTCGACCCGTCCTAACACTAACTTTTTAATACTGAGCGCCAAGCGAGGCAGTTGTAAGTACCATGTAGCAGTCGGGAAACAATGTGCTGCCTAAATGAGGAGTTGATCGAAATGGCTTTACCCATATCTTCAAAATATGAAATTGTTGTTGCTGTTGTTGTAGGGTTTAATGTCATTTTTCAGCACACGATAGGATATACATGGCGGTCAGTATTAATGGTGGAGGAAGAACCCGGGAAATCCCCGGAAAGAACCACCGACCCTCGAGAAGCTACTGGCAAGCTTTCTCACATACCTACATTGGCCGAATTCGAGACTCGAACCTACGCAGACAGAGGTGAGATGGCAGTGATCCGTAACGGAGAGCGCTTTAGACCACTCGGCCACTCGAGGCCCCTCAAAAAATGAAATCGAACTAGTCCAAAGTAAACTAACTTTAACATTATTAGTGAACTTCAGTTTTGCAGAGTAGACAATACAAGTTTATGAATGTTCAATACGATAATGATAAAATACAAAATAAACTAAATAAAAATTAAATACATTATCAGTTAGTGAAATGATAGCAGTTGTACCCAAAGTACGTAAAAAGTCTAGGAAGTGAAAAAGGACAAGTGGAGCTAGCATTCTTTTGAAAGATGCACATCTGAAATAGAAGCTAAGCTATTTATTCTATAACCATCAATAATGCACCGAAACAAATGGAAGCAAAATTTGTTTTATCAACGCAAAATACATACAATATCTTTAGAAACAAGGACGATAGCTAGTTGGGACACCTTTTTTTTAATAAAAAATCAACCCCTGTTTAAAGTACGAAACTGAAGAGACTCTAAAATACCGGTAAAAGTTGAGAGAACAAATTTGACTATCGTGAATGAACGTATAGCTTGTGTTGCCAATCTAATGCACTTATTATTTGCACGTTTTAACAAATCTTCATAAAGTTCTATGGGAAATGAATTAGTGGTCCGATCCGTATACGGATTGTGTTAGTGTTATATCCATGACAACCACATGTATCTCAGGACCTATCAAGTGCCGTTGGTTTATGAGAAATTATAGTAAAGTCGGTCAATTTTTGAATAATTTGGGGCAGATACTAGTGAAATACAAAGACTTGTGGAAAACAGGCATATGGTTGTGTAATTTGGATTGGGAAGCGAAACAAATCAGGCTATGGGAAGCATAAAGTGAAATAGCTTGATGGCACTATTTGATGTTTAAGTTTACACACATATTCATATATGATAGAAAGAAGAATTACGTGTGACTTAGGTGGCGTTCTACAGTTTCGTATTATGCATAGGTTAAAGATTTAAGGAAAACAAATTCCTTGGTTTTTCTCACTGGTTATACTGATTATTTAAAATTGAACTTGTATATGTTAGGTATTGTTAAAAGAACTTTTAGTTCCCTTTACTCTGGTGTTTGATGGGTGTATTTTGGGTTAAATAGTGTACAGCTTGGCCTTGCTTCAGGTGTGTGTCTATCAAAAAATTGCTAGCTCCGCTCTGTTATTTTCAGTTCCTGAACTTCAGAAGTAAAGTATTTTTAAGAAATCGATTTCTTTTTTTGCATTTTATATTTGGTAAAATTTACTTTCACTGTCTTAGTAACTGCTGATGATAATGTATTTTAGACAACTTCAAACTGATGTTTTGAGCCCATGTGAGCAGTCATTACGGTCCGCTGTTTGCTTAGATCATGTACAATTTCCATAAGTACAATATCCAATGAAATGTCAGCCACAGTACATTAATGTAACATAGAGTTTTGCCAAGAATCTCTCTCCTGAGCCTGTCACAGATGCAAAAAACGTCACTTTATACATGCCACTCTCTCAAAAGTTTATAATATCTATAGATTATAGACTGGGCAGTCCCTTTATGCTAGGCACGTGTGTCACGAGAAAATGTGTGTGAACATCGACCATTAACATAGGAACCCCATTCAATAAATAGAGACCACCCGTCTTTTTAATATAATGTATCTTATGCAAAACAACGTTTAACACCGTTGCCATTATTCAGCTCCAAGTGTAATAATCTGCCTTTTGCATAATTCCCTCCTAATGACATTAGAATAATTGAATTTTGGTAAAAGTGCTCTCCTTTTACATCTATTATGTTTGTATACTTTCTTTTATTGGAAAATGTCTGTTCAATACGTTCTTTTTGTCATTTTTAGTTACATAACTACACTAGAGTTTGCTTCTATGAGGCCCAGAGTTAGTTTCACTATAGACTCGCATGTGTCATTCTTGATGTAATATGCTGTACTATTACATCATATATGGAACTTGATTATAAATCATACATTTCGAGATACCCTATTTACACTTCCAGGTTTGTGTATTAGTATTGAGATATCTTCTGAATTATTATTTTCTCCAACTTGTAGCTAAAAATGTCATGCGTAGAGTTTAATATCTTAAATTGACCAGGCAGATGCGTAGAGATTAATATTGACCAGGCAAATGAGTAGGGTTTAATATTCTAAACTGACCAGTCTTACGTTACGTGTTTAAACTCGAATAAACAGTAACACAAGAAAGAGTGAAAACAACAAGCTTTGAAAAAATACAATAATTTATTTCCCTAGAAAAATTCTGTAAAAATGAAAAAAATAGTAACTTACGGTTTTATAAAATCAAATCCAAAAATAATCCAAGAATAATCAAAGAATTTTTTTTAGTAGTCCTAATAACAAAATGTTCTACTGATTTCAAATTCGAAACCCGACGAAGAATCCAAGATGGAAGACGATGATGTATGCTATAACATGTAGTGTTGAAGTCTAAAATTCCTTGAAGAAACAAGAATTATCACTCCGGTTTTAGAAATCTGAAAAAAAAATTCTTATAAGAACTGTCTTTGATTAACAATCTCACATGAGCACATGTATTTGCCAGGAAAAAAGAATTAATCCTTTTGAATCCAAGTTATTTGAAATAACTCCAGTCCAAATAATTTGAAATAACTCCAAACAGCACAACATACAACTTCCTGTGTAACAGCCCAACTTCTACTGAGAATAATTCTCCAAAACAAAGGTTATATCGTCTTCTAAAACGTAAACAGGGGGTCACGTGATCATGTTCTGGAAGCTCGTAGAAATTATGTACTTGTTAAAGACCACATACACCCAGTGTGACCCTGACGAAAATCAATCATTTTACTCTAAAATATAAAAATTAAAATAAATTGTTTACGTCTTAAACACGTAGTCCCATCATGACCGCGACAACAACCAATCATTTTAAAATAAACATAGAACTTATTTACGTGGTTGCTACAAAATTTGAATCAAGTTCAGGATCTAGATCAACACCTGGTGTTTATAAAACGAACACTCAAAGTCAAACTATTTTCTGAAAAAGTAACATCTCTAGTGAATACATTTACATTACAATATCATGTAATGAAAACAATGTTTAAAAAAATTGAAATAAATATATATTAAATCAGATATAATTAAATCAAATATACATAACAACTAGACAAATGCGTAGAGTTTAATATTCTAAACTGAGCAGGCAAATGCGTAGGGTTTAATAATCTAAAATGACCAGGCAAATGCGTAGGTTTAATATTTTAAATTGAACAGGCAAATGCATAGGGTTTATTATTCTGGAAAATCTGAACAAATTTTAATTACCCAGATTCAATTTTCAGTGCAAACATAAGACTTAATCTTGTAAATGGCGTGTGATTATCTTAATACCAGGGCACTATGACATCTACTGTTTTTGATATGGCCATGGTTATCATAGAAGTGTCCCCAGAGTACTTCTGAAGGGCAGCATTAAACTCTGCATGACAACGCATGCTCAGGTTCATCGCAAAAATATTTTCTCATCCTCTGGCGAAATCCTTATCTTTTCCTACGTGCACCTATTGAAAGATGAAAGGGTACCTTATTTCTGATTGGTACAGATTGAAAAATAAGGTAACATAATCAAAACAGAGCTATTCCAAACACTTTTTTCTAAGAGGTCACAGTCATAAGCAAACCCTAGTCTGATTTTATTATGAATCATTCGTGTCGAAAGGTTTTATATCACTTACTGGTGATTCTGTCAAGCATACCCGTATTAAAATTTTAAGAGCAAGAGGAGCTTATCACCGTTTTATATTATCAGATACTTCCACTTTCCCTATAATACGTCTTCTAATGAAAGTGTTATTATTTAGGGAACAAAGTGCGGCTTTGTTAATTCTCCTCTCCATTGTAAAAGTCGGATCAGTGACGTCGTTACCCATCGAATATATTCATTTATTACTGAACAATGATCAACTGGAGAGAAGGTTGTGGTTAATCTATTTGTGACTGACAAGTCTTCTTTTGATTTTTGTCGTCAATCCTATTGAAAATGAAACCCCTGATTATACCCTACTTGTGCAGTTACTAGAGTTTTTTTTGGGAAAAGATCTACTCAGAATGATGTTGATCGTGAAATTATTCCTTTAGCTAACGCATATATTGGTCAGGCTTTTGATGAGGTCACGTTTGCTCCTCGTATTGACCAATTATAGGCATTGATCACAATGATCCTCTTTGTATTACTCTTTCTCTTTATTCTATCCAGGGTACCAAGAAAGACAATCACTCGTTGTTGTACAGGAATAATTTCCCGAGATCTTCTGTTTGTTTCACAGGGCTATTAGCAAAACTAAAGCCACAGAAGTACCTGTTATTTGTTGTTGAAAAAATAGGGTTCTTATGAGAACATGAAGACAACCCGAGGTATCCGTTGATGACAAGTGGTCAATAAGCTATACAACTGTTGCTCCTAAGTTACATAAAGAAGAAATGTTTAGTCTAGCCCATGTAGTTTATTTGGCTAGGGTAGTTTATTTGGCTAGTCATTTAGGAGTAAATAAGACTATCACAAGATCTTGAATATTTTGCATTGGCAGAAACTTAAACATGATATTCCTAAAATAATGTATGTATACATACATACATACATACATACATACATACATACATACATACATATATCCATGCATACATACATGCATACATATACATACATATTAATGAAAATATTATTAACTTTAGTGACTCCTCTCAAGGACAAACCACAGTAAATTAGCACCCCTCCAAACACAGATTGTATGATAATCTGGTACTAAATACTCCTTTCTTTGAAAGAATAACCCATGTAAGTCAAATATGTTTCCAAACCATTCTTTTCATTTGGTGTTGCATTGTACATGATTTTGATTCTTGCTACCATTAATCTACTTTCAGACAATCTTTCTGACTGTTCTTTACTTTCTGTCCGGGGGCCCCGAGTGGCCGAGTGGTCTAAAATGCTCTCCGTCACGGATCGCTGCCATCTCACCTCTGTCTGCGTGGGTTCGAGTTTATGATTCAGCCAGTGCGGGTACGTGAGAAAGCTTGCCAGTAACTTCTCGTGGGTCGGTGGTTCTTCCCGGGGTTTTCCCGGGTTCTTCCTCCACTATTAATACTGGCCGCCATGCATAGCCTATCGTGTGCTGAAAAATGGCGTTAAACCCGACAACAACAACAACTTCCTGTCCGTTTCTCAAGTATCGTTTGTACATGACTTAATAGTTTTTACGACAGATTGAGAACTCGATTCAGAGGCTTTGGATGAGCAATTATAGGATAACATTTGTTGATAACATCTCTTTTTCACTCTAAATATTGCTTCTCAAGAACATTAACCGAAAGTAAGCATTTAGGCTTCAACTGATCAAACATGCGCTCAAGACAGACGACGCATTAAAGTTAACTCCCTTTTGTATTTTAACTAAGACATCTTACTTTCAGCTTGTATTAAGAAAACATATAACAGCCCCCCCCCCCCAATCAAAACAAAGCAAAACACCCAAACAAACCACCACCCACCCACCCCAAAGAAACAACGAAGCTGGCAAATGAAAAAATGAGACGGTTAAGTTGATGTACATTAAAAGGATCTTACCTTATAATGCAGATTCATAACCAGGTTATGCAATTTTGGTGATTCTTAAATATTATTACTTTCATACCTGTTGTTGTATAGCTGGTACGCTTCCGGGTGGAAAATATCCCGACCGTATGACGAAAATTCGTCCTCTCTTTAGGATGAACCAGAAAGTCCAGAACACTGGATTGCCCCTAGAGGACCACACAGATTGCCCATGCATATTACCATTCATTCTTGTCTCGGTAGTATTGTTGTAATGTTTGCATTGTTTACGTCGAGGAGAATGTGTCATCACTTCATGGTTTAACAAATAAAGTGAATAGATCTCTTGTGTGCGTATTTTTTGTTATCGTTCGGATTATACGTCTACTCGAGTTTGCTTTCTATTAAGGTAAGCTGTCTTGAGAGTTATTAGCATTAGTTTCGTACACGTTGTCAAGAGCTTTGCATTGTATTCCTTGTTTTCGCCTTTCAAAGGGCATTAGTGATTCTAAGTTGTGCATTTTCACATCTAGGGTAGGTATTTTCTTAAAATCTTTTCTTGCGTTCAATTTTCGTTGCACAGAAGTTTTTTGTACATCATAGACGTACATATAAAGCTAGGTAGAAGGACATTTCCTCGTCGTCTTCAGAAATGTCGCGGTTTTCGTTCGAGTCTAAGAGAAAGATTAAACAAATCTTTTCGGAGACTATTAGGGCTAGTGGGGCCCCTCCCAAGATAGTCTATAAATAGGTCGAGAGTGAGTCCCACAATCCAGTTGTGAGTCCCACAATCCAGTTTGGGAGGGACATCAAGCTTCCTATTCCGTGAAGACAGTCAGTAGCGTCCTCCACTTTCCACTAGTACAGGGAGCAAGTCATGCCCTCCCCTTAGGGAGGAAAAGCATCCTGTATGTCTTTTAAGGAAGGTAACTGTTTAAAGTTGATTGACACATTGTGACATTGGGCACTGGAACAATCATCCTGTCGTAGTTTGAACGTTTGATTCAGCAAAGGAGGCTTTACAAATGCGTGTTTGAATTACAGGTTACCTAGAAAACCTCAAATGACTGACTCCCAACACCGTACAGACGATTTTATTCGGAAACTACTGGCTGACGATGGCGATAATGACAATGATTTTAACCGTTTAGAAGCATTTCAGATTACTGGAGCTTGAAAATTGTTGCTGAAAGTACCAGTGAGTGATTTTGAACCTGAAAATAATGTCCGATGACCTGAAAAGTGGCCACAAAATCAGACGGCAAACTTTTTCCAGAGCTTATGTTAGTAAAAACAATCTTATTTTGAAGCAGAGGTATGCAAGCGACAATATCTCTGAGTTGTGGAAATTGTACATAAGAACCATAGAGAACAGTTTCCTAACTCGTTCTAACTGGTTAAACTAGAAATGCATATGCTCCTTCAGATGTCATATGGTGAAAGGGGGTTCAGCACAGAACAGTAGTCATACACACATAAGGCACAGACTAAGATCTTAAACAATCTACAGATTAATGCTTATACAACTGGATGAGAGATTTTTTAGAGGATTCTGAGTCCAACAGAGTTTTAGCGGAAAGGAGCAGACAGTAAGAAAGACGGATATTTGAGGGTTAGGTAAATATTGAAATATGGCCGTTCAACCGTCCTCCACTATTATTATCCCCCTCCCCCTTATTTTAGTGACAAGCGAGGAGCTCCCCACCTTTGATGAAATCATGATAGCATATTTGCATCTGGGATGACTTTATGCACCCCTGGAGAGGTCAACTAGAATGCAAATTAATAATGATCAAAGGTGTGATAGCTGTCAATCATCCAGTAGACTCGTTAATTATAAGTCTTAATGAGAAACACTTTCAATGTCCCTAACGAAAACCTGACAAGAAGGGATATTTTTATTATACAACCAAATCCTGTCATAAGGGTTATATATATTAACCACTTGCATGTTTTAACAGCTTCCACCCCCCCACCCCACCCCAGTTTATTTAAGTATACAATGTGTAGAAATAATTCTCCATTAGGCAGTTATCGGTTTTACCAGGTCGTAGTTTTAGCTTCATAGAGGCGATGACTTAATACAGATTCGACACTTCCTGAAGAATATTTAAGGATAATCTTTTGGCATCTAATAATAAATATCTCTAATGGTTGTTTTGTTCATTAGATGTCCCTGCATATGTTTTTTGAACATTCTGGACAAGAACCTTTGTATGTTGCAAAAAACGACTTAGGTGAACAAAGTCTGGTATACATATGTATATGCATCTGAAGCTAACTTGATTAGATTAACATGCTATTGAATTTTAAAAAAAATAAAACAACCTTTCTCACTAAACTCTGAATTTTTCCGTAAATACTTGTAAGGTTTGCTGGGGTGGGGTATATGTTTGAAAAAAATATATTTTCAACGATGAACTTTTGCAAAAACTTAATTCAGTCAGTGACAATGGAGTGCCTCGCCTGCCAAAAGGTTCTCTTGGCATCCGTCCGTCTACGAGAGACGATGGCATAGCTCCAAAGTACGCTTTTGCTTATCCTTCTTTTTAGCTCTCTTTTCAGCTTGCTTTATTCTTCTCTTTTCCTCTGCGTTTTGAACTCCCTGCCTGACAGCTAGACGCCAGCTGGAACGGTTGTTTGCACAGCTCTCCCAGTCGTTGACATTGATGTTTGCTGTCTTCATATCCTTCTTGCAAACATCTTTGTAGCGCAGATGTGGTCGTCCAGTTGGTCGTGCACCTTCTGCTAACTCCCCATATAACAGGTCCTTGGGAATGCGACCTGGGTCCATTCTCTTGACATGGCCGAGCCAGCGAAGGCGCCTCTCGCTGAGTATGGAGAACATGCTGTTCATGTTGGCGCGTTCTAGAACCTCTGTGTTGGGTACTTTGTCCTGCCACTGGATGTGCAGAATGCGCCGCAGACATCTCAGGTGGAAGCTGTTGAGTTTCCTCTCGTGTCTTGCATAGGTGGTCCATGTTTCGCTGCTGTAGAGAAGTGAGCTGAGCACGCACGCTTGGTAGACACGCAGTTTGGTCTTCTCTGTGAGGTTGGGGTTGTTCCAGACCCTCTGGTTAAGTCTGGCCATCACTGCTGCTGCCTTGGCAATCCTGCCGCCCACCTCAGAATCAATGGAGAGTGAGCTGGAGATGTTAGACCCGAGGTATGTGAAGTTCTCGACAACTTCCAAATTGTACCCATCGATGGAGACAGAGGGAGGGGAGTCTGTGTCCTGTGCCATGACATTTGTTTTCTTCAAACTGATGGTCAGTCCAAATTCCTTACATGCATGGGAGAGGCAGCATACCAGCTGCTGAAGTCCATCTTCCGTATGTGATGTCAAGGCTGCATCGTCGGCAAAGAGCAATTCACGGATGAGTACCTCTGTGACTTTAGTCTTAGCACGGAGACGGGCGATGTTGAACAGCTTGCCGTCAGCCCTGGTATGGATGTACACTCCCTCGCTGCAGTCCTTGAATGCGTACTGGAGAAGCATGGAGAAGAAGATGGCAAAAAGCGTCGGTGCAAGGACACAGCCTTGTTTGACTCCGCTAACGACTGGGAATGCTTCAGATGTTGCGCCATTGAAGCACACTGTGCTGTGCATGTTCTCGTGGAACGACATAATGACAGCAAGCAGACGTGGGGGGCAGCCGATCTTCTGCAGGAGTCTGAAGAGTCCACTCCGACTAACCATGTCAAACGCCTTCGTCAGGTCTATGAAGGCAATGTAGAGGGGCATCCGCTGCTCGTGACACTTCTCCTGCAGCTGACGTAGTGAGAAGATCATGTCTACAGTTGACCTGCCGGCTCGAAATCCACACTGGGATTCTGGGTAGACGCGGGAGGCTAGGATCTGCAAGCGTGCCAAGGCAACACGGGCGAAGGCCTTTCCGACGATGCTGAGGAGGGAGATGCCCCGATAGTTGTTGCAGTCGCTACGGTCTCCTTTGTTTTTGTACAAAGTGACGATGTTGGCATCACGCATGTCCTGTGGGATGTATCCCTGTTCCCAGCAAAGGCAGAGGAGTGTGTGTAGGGGCTGGAGCAGTGCTGGTTTTCCGCTCTTGAGGACTTCAGGCGGAATGCCGTCGTTTCCAGGAGCCTTCCCACAGGCAAGGCAATCGATGGCTTTTCCAAGCTCTTCCAGGGTGGGCTGTGTGTCTAGCTCCTCCATGACAGGCAGGTCTGGAATGGCGTCCAGGGCAGTTCCAGTGACATTGTTTTGGGTTGCATATAGCTCAAGATAGTGCTCAACCCATCGCTGCAGTTGTTTCCCCTGGTCTGTGATGACTTCGCCCGTCTTGGACTTGAGGGGGGCGGTCTTGTAGCTGGGGGGGGGGGGGCCTGTCGCTTTTTTGATACCCTCATACATTCCTCTTGTATCCCCGGTGTCAGCAGCTGTCTGTATACTGTTGCAAAGGTTCAACCAGTAGGTGTTGGCACAGCGGCGGGCGGTCTTCTGGGCGTTATTCCTTGCAATCCTGAGGGCTTGTAGTGTTCTGGGGCTAGGTGCAGCCTTGTATACCAGAAGGGCTTTCCTCTTTGCCTCAGTCACGGGCTCCATCTCCTCCCAGTTTGCCTCATACCAGTCGACATTCTTTCGCTCCCTCTTCCCGTAAGCTGTGATGGCTGATTTGTACACAGAGTCACGGATATGGGACCACTTGGAATCAATGGTGTCATCAGGTGTCACTTTGGTGAGGGCTTCCTTCAGTTTGCTGATGAACTGCTGTGTTTTCTCTGGGTTGCTTGCACAGTAGGTGTTGATACGTGGGTGACCCTTCTTCTTGGCGTGGTGCAGCTTCTTGGGTAATATTCGCACCTTGCTGGCCACGACGGAATGGTCCGTGTCACAATCGGCACTGTGGTAGCTGCGGGTAAGGAGGACACTGGCCAGTTCTGCACGCCTGGTGATGATGAGGTCTAGCTGGTGCCAGTGGCGTGAACGTGGGTGTCTCCACGACACCTGGTGGATCTCCTTGCATTTGAAGAAAGTGTTTGTCACACATAGGCTGTGGGAGCAGCACATCTCCAGCAGTCGCTGACCATTCTCGTTGATCTTGCCCCTTCCATAAAAGCCGAGACAGGTGGACCAGGCCTCATGGTCAGCTCCCACTCTAGCATTGAAGTCTCCTAGTAAGTAAAGGCTTTCATTGTTGGGGATACTGGATATTGCCTGATCCAGAGCCTCATAAAACTTGTCTTTCTCATCGTAGGTGGAGTAGAGGGTTGGGGCGTACACACTGAAGATGTTGACCGGGCCTAAGGATGTTGACAGCCGGAGGGCAAGGATTCTCTCAGTACCTGATGATGGAGGTTCAATGAAGGCGATTAGCGTGTTCTTGACGGCAAAGCCTACACCATGCTGCCTAGGTTCATCCAAGGGCTTCCCCTGCCAAAAGAATGTGTAATTGGCTTCCCTGATGGTGCCGCTGTCAGCCAGTCGGGTCTCCTGGAGGCAGGCAATGTCGATGTTCAGTCGGGAGAGTTCTCTGTCAATGACGGCAGTCTTCCGTGCATCGTCGATCTGCTGTAGGTCAGTGGTCAATCCAGGACACATGGTCCTGATGTTCCAGGTTGCAAAACGAAGAGTTGGAGTCTTTTTATTTCTTCTTTTAGTCTTTCCTGGTGCAGAGTTTTGTGGCCCACTTGTCGAGATGGTTCTCTAAGCTCCACGCACCCAGTGAAGCAGGCAGGCCATGGCGGGCAGCACCTTACTGACTGGGGGCTGCCCAGCTTGAGGCGGGCGGTAGCTGTCCAGTGAGACCTGATGATCTCTCCCACCGTCAGAAGTAACCCCTGGCGCCAAGCTCTACGCCAATCGAGCTTTGACTTAGAACCGGTAAACTGCTACTTCTCGTGTTGTGCCGACGCCGTACGACGACGCTGGAGTGTCCTCTCCAGTGGAGCTATGAAGCCTGGGCAGGGTGGTATGGAGAATCAGCTGTTGCCCATGCAGCAGATCCCCCCTCTCCACGCAGCTGGTGTGCCCAAGGGAACGACGAATGCCGATACAGCTTGGCACCAACGGCGTCGCAGGAGTTGCCGGAATGACGTTGAAGTCAATGTCATACCGCCTTAGGGACTCCATCTCCGGTTTTCTGTCGGGGTTTACTCCCTTAGCCTTTCCCATGAGTGGGTATAGCCACAAGGCAGCAGAGGTTTGGAATCGGAGTTTTCCTTCTCCTAGATGAGCTACCATCCAAGGTTTACGAGTCCCATCTACCCGTTATAAACTAAAGATTTGTGGTGATATTCTTTATGCTTCAGATTTTAAGACGCTAGAACCAATCAAAATGGTTCAATGATAAGGTAAATACGTTTTGATAAAAAATTTGCTTAGTGAAAAACTTGCTAACATGTCTTTCTGGGTAGGTTACTGATACTGAGTAATATTTGAATGTGTTTTGACAAAGTAAAAACATAGGTACAACTTAAAGCTGGTTGGAATGTCAAATTACTCATTTTTATACGCATATCATATCCAGGGGGTATAATGTTATGATATGGTCCGTCCATCCGACTTGTACACCTGTTTATATATTATAATTTGAGTTGACATCTTGTTCTAGACTATACACATTGGCCAAAATTTTCTGAAAGGTTTCTACTTATTGTATGGAAGACTTGTTGGTTTAGAGGTCTGAAGTTCAAATATCATGATAGAAAAGTAAGAAACCATGATCATAGTAAATCTAATAATAAACCATGGGCATGGTAAATCTAATAATAAACCAAAGGCATGGTAAATCTAATAAGAAACCATGATCATGGTAAATCTAATAAGAAACCATGGACATGGTAAATCTAATAAGAAACCATGGGCATGGTAAATCTAATAAGAAACAATGGGCATGGTAAATCTAATAGGAAACCATGGTCATGGTAAATCTAATAAAAAAACCATGATCATGGTAAATCTAATAAGAAACAATGGGCATGGTAAATCTAATAGGAAACCATGGTCACGGTAAATCTAATAAGAAAATAATGGTCATGGTAAATCTAATAAGAAAATAATGGTCATGGTAAATCTAATAAGAAACCATGGGGATGATAAATCTAATAAGAAACCATGGGCATGGCAAATCTAATAAGAAAATAATGGTCATGGTAAATCTAATAAGAAACCATGGGGATGGTAAATCTAATAAGAAACCATGGGCATGGTGAATCTTATAAGAAACCATGGGCATGGTAAATCTAATAAGAAACCATGGGCATGGTAAATCTAATAAGAAACCATGGTCATGGTAAATCTAATAAGAAATCACGGTCATGGTAAATCTAATAAAAAAAACATGGGCATGGTAAATCTAATAAAAAAAACATGGGCATGGTAAATCTAATAAAAAAAACCATGATCATGGTAAATCTAATAAGAAACCATGGGCATGGTAAATCTAATAAGAAACCATGGGCATGGTAAATCTAATAAGAAACAATGGGCATGGTAAATCTAATAGGAAACCATGGTCACGGTAAATCTAATAAGAAAATAATGGTCATGGTAAATCTAATAAGAAAATAATGGTCATGGTAAATCTAATAAGAAACCATGGGCATGGTAAATCTAATAAGAAACAATGGGCATGGTAAATCTAATAAAAAAAACATGGGCATGGTAAATCTAATAAAAAACCATGATCATGGTAAATCTAATAAGAAACCATGGGCATGGTCAATCTAATAAGAAACAATGGGCATGGTAAATCTAATAGGAAACCATGGTCACGGTAAATCTAATAAGAAAATAATGGTCATGGTAAATCTAATAAGAAAATAATGGTCATGGTAAATCTAATAAGAAACCATGGGCATGGTAAATCTAATAAGAAACCATGGGCATGGTAAATCTAATAAGAAACAATGGGCATGGTAAATCTAATAAGAAAATAATGGCCATGGTAAATCTAATAAGAAACCATGGGGATGGTAAATCTAATAAGAAACCATGGGCATGGTGAATCTTATAAGAAACCATGGGCATGGTAAATCTAATAAGAAACCATGGGCATGGTAAATCTAATAAGAAACCATGGTCATGGTAAATCTAATAAGAAATCACGGTCATGGTAAATCTAAAAAGAACCATGGTCATGGTAAATCTAAAAAGAACCATGGTCATGGTAAATCTAACAAGAAACCATGGTCATGGTAAATCTAATAAGAAACCATGGTCATGGTAAATCTTATAAGAAACCATGGGCATGGTGAATCTTATAAGAAACCATGGGCATGGTAAATCTAATAAGAAAATAATGGTTTCTCCACAATGCGTTGTGTGATCGTTGAGACAATTTAGTGAGTAATCTCCAGAATCAACCATGTCATACAAGTGCCTTCATTATAGACAGGGTAGGTGTATGCTGTAATGTTAATTTGCTAGTGTCATTTAAGTGACCATTTTCATTTATTTAATTGCATAATTGCATTCTGATTAAAGTCAATTTATACTAAAGATTTAGAATGATAATGTATGTATATTTATGATATTATATTTCATTCCTGTTTTTCTTCAAAGTATGTTCCTTTCATTAGTATTTTCTTTGTTTCCTTACGTCTCACAGATTATGAATGCCTACTTGTCCTTATTACAGTCTGAAACAAGCAAACGACATAAATGTCATACACTGATCAGCTACCAAACCACTTGACACAATCTATTTCTCTCTCTCTCTCTCTCTCTCTCTCTCTCTCTCTCTCTCAAAATGTTTTGCATGATGTGGTATCTAAGCTGGAGACATTTTCAGCTGATGTATGAGTGGTATTCTTTATTTTGTAACGAAATTAACATGTTAAAGTTCCGTGAGTAAGTGTGTTGTTCATTAGATTATGCGTAATGGTTAATTGATTATTTCATTCATTCGTTTACTCGTTCACAAATTGATTTACCTTTTAACAAACTGTTAAGTTAATCTAAAACGTGTTGCTCATCATTTTATTTGCTAATACGTGTTGATCATCATTTTCTTTGCTCACACATTATCCTTTAAATTCAATATTTGCAATTTTAGGCATTTGTACTGCGAAAAGTTGTTGGCTGGCATTCTCTGCCATCATTCTGACGAACGGAAAGGAAACATCTTAAATTTTGGTGATGTGCTGTATGGTTTTCTGAAAATATCCTTCAAGGAACCTAATGTGACCCATTGTTTACGTTTGTCATCCACACGTTTTCATGTTCTGACAAACTTTGCAGCAAGTTATGTGTCCACATACAAAATTCTGCTCTCTATTACCCTTGCACATGTTGTGTTGTTTTGTTTTTTCCTCGTCTGAATTTGTTATCAGATAAGATAGTTGCTAGCGTGTCCTTTATGCGTCAGTCGGGAAGAAACTATAGGTCTTCTGTCTCATACTGTAGTGCGTTTCGGTAAATTACTAGTTGCTGCTTAGAACTATTTTGTGAAGTTCCATCAATAAAACAATGTATTGTAAATGTCCACTAGGTACCCAGTTGCTGGTAAACATTTACATTTTTTTTTATTCTCCTACCCTTGAATGGTAAAATGTTTCCTAACTTGGAGTAAATTCTCTTTTTGTAGTTGCTTTAGTTTTGTTGTGTCTCTGTTATTGTGGGTTTTTGTTTTGTTTACTGCTTGTTGTTTTTTATAAATATTTTTTCACAATATTTACATAAATGTATTTAGGTATCGGTGATTGTTTGTCTTTCAAGTAGCTCCATGAGCCACAACAGAATACAAACATGGTTGCTTCCCTTGAAAATATAGTTCCAATCGCGTGGACAAGATTGAGACAGCCGGTTGATTGATAGTTTTACGGTGCACCAGCTATGTGATACACTATAAAGCCATTGGACCCAGATTGAAAAAATAAGCCCAGTTATACGTGTCTATGTTCTTAAAATAAGTAACAGAAAAGAGTGAAAGACAACAAGCTTTGTAAAATTTAACAAGTAATTTATTTCCCTAGGATACAAAGTGAAAATGAGAAGAAAAAAATCTTACTGTATTGAGAATTAAATCCCAAAATAATCCAAGAATTACAGACACAAGTCCTAGTAATTTAAAGTCCAGAAATAAAATTTAGTAAAATTCAGAATAGATCCAAACACTGAAGGTGATGATGTGTCTGTCATAGCTTCTAGTGTGTTGATGTGCCAACCAAAAAGTCTTTTGTTGAATCACATAAATATAATTCCAGTTTTGAATACACTATAAATTCCAGTGAATGCCTCTATCCAAGACATTTTTCAGAGCATTTTTGTATTTCCATAGAAATGCAATCACTTAAATTCAATAATTTGAAGAAATAAAATTCAGCCCAACTTGACACAACATAATATACAATTTCAAGTTCTAGATTTAAAAGCAACTTATAAAATCCTCTCGGTTACACTATATATAGTTCTCTACTTGACCTCAGGTCGCAATTAGCATTTTCTAAAGAAAACATTACCTGATGGAAAATAATCTTCTAGAGTTATCCTGATGTTTATAAAACACTAATCTGTATTTTGTATAATTCACTTAGGAAATTCCAAAACCTAGACCCAGATAAACATATTTACTTTTTTAATTAATTGCAATACGAATTGTAAATCAATACACAGAGAATAAGTTAACTATGTATTAGCTGTTTACAATTAATAAAATAAAACGTCGATCTGGGTCAAGCAGAAATGAACTCAATTCTGGACAAGGTCAAATCCAACATACAATGTTACAATACAACATCATACATCTATAAACTGAGCCATGGCGAAACTATACATTATTGATTTTCTTTAATACCATTTACCGTCCAAATTCACACCCCATTGCCAGACTTGCAATCGCTGAATCTGATAATCCTTGTTGAGAGGCTTCAAAATAACTTTATTAACTACGGATGACATCAAATTTGTCGATGGTGACGTTAATATTTTAGATGATGCTCGTGTTTACTAATCGTAATCCATCTCGAAGTGACTGAGCTGCCTGCCACCCCAGTTGTTTCAATCGATCCGCAACAACACTTTTAACACTATCTACAACTTGCATTGTAATATCGTTAGCGATGGGTGTAGCGCTATTGGCTGTGAGCGCTTTTGGTGCGCCCGTTAAGAATCCACGAACAACTTCACCAAGCCCGGTTCCATAATGTATCATATGCACTGGTTTTCTCGCGTTAATAACGCGAACAGGTTTCACACGTCCACGCACGACAGTGATTATTATTAACTTTTGAAGTTTAAATCTATGCCGGTTACCAACTTGATTCTTCGTCGAATTTCTCATTGATCGCTTCTATGTCGTACACCCCAGTAGGAAGTTCAATATTATGCCAGGTACCGTCTCTGCAATTATCTACTGTAAACACAAATGAATTTTTTGCGGGCAGACCATCACACGGTAGGGATCGGATATTAGGCCAGCTACTCGGAACGACACAAGTGGGATCTCAAATGTGCTTGATTCAGCAGCAGTCACAGGCGCAGAAAAGTCACACTGAATTCTGGTTTCGTGCATGAGATAGTGAGCATCGATGTAATGCTTTGGATTGAAAATTACAACAACTTGTTGCACTGAAGCATAGATTTAACATAGCACACGAAGTGTTTCAACCGCCTCAGAACTCATCATCGGTGTTGTAGTAATATAGGTCATGAATATCTTCAACAAGTTCGTGCATCCAGCGCACAATATGTCTCTGTCCATGATGTGATTGGTGAACAGCCGCTGATAAATCGATGTGACTTCATTGATAAGTTTCGGTACATTGTTGCCGGCACGAACTTATTACACGAGTATTTCCAATCGATCCGAGAGATCATTTGGGTCACATAATTCACCAAGTTCTTCCTTTCCTTGTCTCTATCTATGACTTGATATTGATATTCAGGCACGAAGTGATCACTCGATAAACAGATGCTGAACGATGTCAGTGAGAATTTTCAGCTTGATGTTGGTTTTGGACAACAATGCACCCCAACCCATATCCGGTGATGAGAAGTAATGTGCAGGATCAAGCCTGTGCACGAGCAAGGAATTTCACTAAATTTCTCAAACACATCAAATGAGCAAAAACACTTCGGTGAGCAGATGAAAATCGTGATGGTCACAGAGGGAGATGCACTAGAATGCTGACAAAACCTTCTTTGTGTGTTCGTAATCATTTCCTGAAATATATTCATGTGACAGAGATGAATAAAACGCTTTGATCGGTGGCACCTGAGTTTCAGCGAATTTTTTTTCAGTCTCTCGTGTACTCGTATGGATACACACCTTTCCTCGTTATTAAATCCGTATTGTTTGGAAAGTATCGACGAGTGTTTTTGAAGTTTCTCACCGTCTGATTGTTCGCTAACTTGTCCAAAGGCGAATTCATAAACTGTATTGAATCGATGAACTCCAATTGTTCCAGACAAAACGTCATGAATGTTTCCATGTTATTGGGAATCATGCTTATTAGTTAGTCGGATACAGTGGCTATTGCTTGCATTATTGAGTGTATATCACACCCACGCATGTTATGAAGCACCACATGGTTTTTGGTTTGTTTGGGTACATACTAAATTGCAAATTGCATGCTTTGTGGGCACCAGTAATATGGAAATGATCAAGAACTTTGAAACCGGGGCTTTTTCATTGTTGGAAGGACTTTGCCCTTCAGTAAAAAGTTTTTCACAAATCCAGCAATGGCGGCAAAGAACTCACGAATGTTAAAACCAGTCATAATTATGTGAGTATAGCTGCTATCGAATCCATTTAACCGTAACTTCGATCGATCTGACTAACACCTCAACTGCGTTTAGAGCACGTTGGGCACAATAAAGGACTGGTTGCTATGTTTTTATATGACATCGAAATATAACACAACAAAAACCGCTTAGGATTTTTCAGCGATTTGCATAGTTCGATCAATATTAGGCCCATTTGTGTCTTTGCACTGAAACAATAAGACATTCAAAATCCGCATAGACGATGTATGAGACATTTGTTGTACTTCGGTAAATTTGACAGTGTCTTCACCATCCTCTGGCAATATTGTGCGCTGTGGTTTTTCACTGGTACTACTGCAGTTAAAGTAATGAGTAGTGAGCAGTTGTTGAGTCTTAAATACACGCATGCAAAGTTTAGATGGATATTTCTTGCGAAGATTTTTACTATGTCGGATAAGTAACAGAGCAAGATTTTTTTATCCACAATCCATATATAGTGCGTTATCAGTTCTGTTTCTTTCGTTTCATTCAGCAGTAAAAAGATCAATCTGAGTTTGTTCATTCTGTCCACGAAGAGATTGTGCCAGCGGATAAAATATTTCGTGGTAAGTAAAAACATTAACACCGATACGTGAGTTAAGCGTTTCCGATTTGTTCAGTATGAATTTAGTAACCTGCACTGGAAATTCGATATCAGCGAAGCTGAGTTCACCCAGGTATTCAAGAATATATCCATAGGGCTGGCAAAGTTAATTATTTGATTTGACTCAGTTGCACATTTAAGATATGATTGTACCACTGAACCATCACGTAACACCTGCGTATGTTTTACACACTCTTAATAGCATCCTCTGCCACAGAGTTCGTATTTTCCAAGCCAAACATACATACTCGAGAGCGTTTTATCTAATTGTTGACAACAGCGTACATTCATTTTGACCACGTGGTAACATTCTGACCAATGGAAATGTTACTTTTCTTTACCATATATGGGCAAATAAGGGTATTCATAAGCTTCTTCCATTTTATCAAACAGCTTGAGTATGGATACAGCTCGCATATCTCCTAACTCTTTCTCTGCATCAGGTAGAACACTGATTTCAAGCCGAAGCGAATAAACAACTTCACAGACTCTTTTCTGAAACCTTAGGGTAACTCGAAATTTTAAATCAGGCTTTATCAGAAATAACGACGCGTTCTTTTTTTATCTCAACATAAAATGTGCATTTTGTCTATAAATTGCTCTGCAAAGTCGCATCGGATGAATTTCAACTTAGCATCAAACCAAATGATCTCAAATGACCCATCACATAATATTTCAAGAACTCGAACACGAACAGAGTTTGAGCGTTTCTATGCAATAACATCAAATGTCCTGTAGTGCTGGTACACTTCCTCAATCGCTTTTTTTTTTCGTTTCTTTCAGCAACAACGTGATAAAACTGTTTCAGGTGCTTGCATGTCTGCGTCCTCATGATACCTTTAATATATCCACTGAAGAGGAGTGGGTTCGGATGCCATTCTTATCCGTATGACTCCAAACAATTTATTTAATTTGCCTGCTCTTGAGCATTTTCAGCATTGACCTGGTCAGAAACGTCAGTCCCTTCAGACGCAGTGGCAGTGTTATTTTTTTCCCTTTGCGGGTGTACTCTTTCATGCACAATATTCTGCAGATTCGTTTTATTGTTATTTGCCTGAAAAATTTGATCAGAGTTTATTTCGTTCCAATTCTAAGGTCACTCCCAGGTTAAACAGTTTATCAATGTGTTTCGGATGTTTCGGAGAATGCATACAACATATTTTGTGCTTCCTTAATAATGATACTTTTAATATCCCAGTCTTTTGGCAGATTAATGCCGCTAATAGAGATAAGATTGAATTCCTTCAATATACTTTGAGATTATAAGGCCTGGATATTGCTCAGCATTTGTATATAAACCACCGCAAAACATTTCTTCAATACGAAAATATTCACATCTCAATTAAATTTCTGTTTTTCACATTACAAAATCATTAGCCATATACAGCCTGTACCACACTGTGTAGGCAGTGAAGTAAAACCAATACCCAACGTCAGTTGCTATAGTATTGTTACAATCAGTAACACAAGCCTGTATGTATGCAGTATTTGATCGGTACCGTGTGCAATAAAATCCAGGAAGTAACAAAGGATGGGCTTTGTTCTACGGGCCTCATTGGGCACTGACATGCGTAAGAGACTCTACACCCATGACTCGGTCAAGTGTGGACAAAATTAAAAGTGGTAAACATGTAACGGTCACATATTGGCTAATTCTGTCACAGGGGTAGAGTCCGAAACGGGTGGCAGTGTTCCCAAAGAGGCCAGTGGGGCAAAGCGATCACGTCGATACTGCATCCATCAGAGAACAAAACGATAAACTAACATTTTGTTCTGCATCTCAGAATCATAAAACAGGTCATCACTAATTGCATAAGCATGACACGTAAGTTCTAGAATAAGGTCATAACACTGGACAACAAATTTTTACAAAAGTCATGTTACTGAAATAAAATTAGTCAATTCTTATCAATTTTTATGTGCTGAACACGAATATGACAGTCAAATTGCAAAATTGGCTCTAGTTTTTTTGTAATCTGCAAGAAATTAATGTTTACATAACGAAATGCATTCCAATAGTAAAAGGTCAACTGTAATAGCCTACCTATAAAAAATCAAGTCATTGACTACATCTTAGATTTCTTCGCCTGTCTCTTGTACAGCTGTTCGGGAGCATCTCTGAGGAGTGTCCAGCAGTAGTCAGCCAGCATTGTAGTGGACCATTTTCCCTGGTATCTTTGTTCCATTGTTGCGATATCTTGATGAAAACGTTCGCCGTGTTCATCACTAACAATACCACAGTTGCTAGGAAAGAAATCCAAATTGGAATGAAGGAAGTGAATCTTTAGAGACATATTGCAGCCAAGTTTCTTATACTTCATCAACATGTCTTCTACTAGTTCCTTATAGTTTTCTGCCCTAACATTTCCGAGGAAGTTTGTAGAAACTAGGCGAAAAGCATTCCATGCTTGTTTCGCGTCACCTTCCAGCAAGTTGTTGAACCGGTCATCTTTGAAAAGCTCTCGAATCTGAGGACCCACAAAAACTCCCTCTTTAATCTTTGCTTCGCTGAGTCGAGGGAATTTTTCATGCAGGTATCGGAATGCTGGCAAAGTCCGGTCAATGGCTTTCACGAAGTTCTTCATCAAACCTAGTTTGATGTGAAGGGGTGGTAGCAAGATTTTCTGAGCCTCAACCAGAGCTGGGTGTTGGATATTCTTCTCTCCAATGGCTACATTCTGCCTGTGAGTCCATTCCTTCCTCATGTAGTGCATTTCCCTTGCTCGGCTATCCCACTCGCATAAGAAACACATGTATTTTGTATATCCTTGCTGCAGTCCCATTAAAAGGGCAACTACCTTCAAATCACCACAGAGGTGCCAGCTGTACTTGTTATACTCAATGGAATTCAGTAGCTGCCTTAAGTTATCGTATGTCTCTTTCATGTGGACAGCATACGCTACTGGAATAGATGGAAGAATGTTTCCATTGTGCAAAAGCACAGCCTTGAGACTCAGTTTCGAAGAGTCCACAAATAGTCTCCATTCTTGTGGGTCATGAGTGATTTTTAAAGCATTCATGAGGCCCTCAATATCGGAACAGAATATCAGATTACTTTCCTTTCTGAAGAAAGGCTCCAATTGCTGGTGGCGCTTTCGATATGCAGTAATTGTGACATCTTCTTCTAGAAGATTCCATTGTTGGAGTCTTGATCCTAGCAATTCTGCCTTGTTCTTTGATAAGTCCAAATCACGAATCAGGTCATTTAGTTCTTCCTGTGTTATTCTGTGTGGGGTTGATGATGCACCACAGTGAAAATCTGGATCACTGCATGCTGATGGACCAGGAGAAGAACAGGTCGACTCACCTTTGTCTTCGTAAGATGAATCAAGAGAATATTCTGCTGGAGGTTCTGGAATAGGAAGTCCCTCACCATGTGGAACTGGTCTCAATGCAGACGGAATGTTTGGGTAGACTATTCTCGACTTCTTTCGCTTCGTTATTCCGCCGGAAAGAGGAGGAACCAAGCAGAAGTAACAGTCATTTAGGTGGTTGCTTGGCTCTCTCCACACCATTGGGACTGCAAACGGCATTGATGACCTTTTGCAATTCAACCACTGTGAAAGCTGTGTTGTACATGTAGCACAGCATATATGCGGAGCCCAAGGCTTGTCTTGGTCACCAACCTTGCATCCGAAGTAAAGATGATATGCCTTCTTCACTTGAGAATTGATACTTTTCTTCTGGTTGGCAAATGTCACTTCCCCACAAATATAGCAAAAATTGTCCGCGGTATTAACACACTTTCGAGGCATTACTGTTCTTTATTGTACGTAAATGGATAAAATAATAAGTTTTATGTAACAGTAGCTTGAACTGTCTCGCACAACGTCTAAAATATTTTAAATGCTGAACCTATCTGATTGGGCTTTATATAGTACACTGCTTACGTCAGCTTCAGCAGCCGCCTGGCATTAGTATAATAGGCCTACACATGTATAGTACACTGCTGACGTCAACTTACTTCAGCAGCCGCATGGCATTAGTATTGCATTGCATCAGAAAATGATGCAATCAACTGTGGATGATGTGAGCATGATGGTATTATGCAATGTTACATCATTATTCCGGATGTTGCTGCAGTCCTACTGGAGAAATTTACACAGTGAAACATAGAAAATGAGGTATATGAATATCTTCAAAACGAGAGCCAATACAAATTTTTCACGGTTATATTCGTGTTCGGCACACCAAAATACTACAGATTAGGGCCTTTTCAAGTCAGTAATGATTTCACTGTTGACCAGTGTAATCAGTGATGCACATATACCCGTTTATCATTGTTCATATTATATTAGTAGAATGTGTTTACTAAATATATTTACTTGATAATACAATGCACTGCATTAATCATGCTTTTCCGGGATTTTATTAACTAGCATGAAAATATTTCCGTTGATAAATTGCTATGTAATCTGGTTATAAAAGTAAATTAATGTACATGAAGTTGATGAACTTATCTAAAATGGTACAGCGATAAAAATCACAACAGAAACTGGATAGAATACCTGCACAGTATTGCAGATAGTTTCTTCCTGCGATGTTATTGCAATAGAACTTCAATGCTGGGAATAATATATTTCCGAAGAAAAAAATTTTTAGATAAGGAAATAACTTCTAGAGTTTAACAGTCTTATGACTGAGAAAAAAATATTCTTGTACTTTTAAATGTTAATATGTTTCAGATTTACATTAAAACTGAATATTTTCCAGAACTTAAAAATCCTTAACTATTTTAGGAAAGATATGACTATTTCGGGGGCGTGTATTCTTTCCCACATATATTTAGTATACTAGGGCTAAATTTATCAAAGTCATTCATTCATTCAAACCATCGCCACAACTGCGGATGTGGGGTGTGGTGGCGGCAGACCTATTAGTGGTCCTAAATTCCCATAATAAAAGAAACTTTTCTTTATTGCGATAGAGACCCATAATTAAGTTTTACGGCCGGGTCTGGGGTGGGGGCGAAATTATTGCAACGCTACTACATTCATTAAATGCTCTCTTTTGATAAACCCAGTGGATGGGTCAAGCGCAACACAGGGATTGATATGACATATGTGAACTTTTGACCCTTCTTTCGTATCCCGACCGGGTAACCAAAGATAATTGTCCTTTATTAGTAGAGTACAACACGTGCAAGTGCATTGCGAAACTTATGTAATTAAGCCCAATGATATATGGCAGAAATGTATTAGATTCCAATAAAGTATCCAATTTTAAAATGCACAGATGACAAATGTCTCAAATACGATAAGTGTGAAGGAAGCGAACTGAGAACAGCTATTCTTTCTACAGACGCCGTTAGTGATAATTCTGCTAGACATGTTCCTCCATTCTCCCCCTTCCCAATCTCTCTCTCTCTTCATGCACACACACAAATATATATATATATATATATATATATATAGTGTGTGTGTGTGTGTGTGTCTGAGTGTCTGCGTTTATGTTTGTTTGTATGTATGTGTGTTTAAGTACTTAAAATCACGGTTTTGAATGTCAAAATGCTATTATACCACATTTTTCAATAATGACTGCGGTATGTGGATTTTCTTTTGGTGTCTTTACTAATTCTGACTGATATGTGTACTAGTGCTGATTGGTGTTTTTACTAGTGCTGACCGGTGATGATTGGTGTATATACTAGTAGTGATGAAATAATTCTGCTGATTTTCTCTCGGTATTTCTCACTGAATACAGAAAATAAATCACTTGAATTTGATAGGAGCAGTTACCAGCTAGTCCTTGAAACAAATCAAGTCTGTTAAAAAAATATCTGATAGAGACAGTAATTGAAAATATGTTGATGTGAAATCAATCTTTTGATGAATCCAAATAATACATCCAGGGTGTCCTTGACTGAATTCACAATAATTCCTAGTTAAGGTCTCTGTTTAAGAATAGTTTTGATGAGCAGTTATTTCCAGTGGTTAATTAATTTTGAATAAATAAATTCCAGCCCAAATAAAATACAAACACAACAACATGATTGTAACAAGATAACCGGGTGGGATATTTCGGATTAACAACAGAACACGTTTTGACGACACAGATATATGGTTTAATGTGGCGATTTATATGAGTAGTGGATGATGAAGATGTGTGCGTATTTATAATCCAAATATTGGATCGATTTCACATAAAAACGCACAGTTTCAAAGATGGAAAAAATATACAAATAAATTTAGTTCAGTAACCCTAAAATACAGGATAAATGATTTCATAAATGATTCAATAATGGAAAGATGAATATAGTTCACTCAAATAGTAAACAATGTAAGTCTTTACACATAGTAAAAAAAAATGTATTCGCTCAGGTAGCGAAATTATGTCACTAAACAAGAACGGATATACAATCTATCCTTCCAGTCCTGAATAATACACTGGGTCTTACTAACCCAAAATTAGCATACAGCTAAAAATACATGTGTGGAGATGCACTCCGTCACCCGTGCACCATATCCGCTCCACAGCTCCTCTGAATCAATTTCACAACCAATATAGACTCCGGACCCTCGGAATACTATGATCACTTGAAACATTAGACCCTCCGGACACTTGAAATATTAGACCCTCCGGACCCCCTGGTCCTTTGACGGCTCTACAGCTGGGTCACCTTAGTCACTCTTGACACTCCGGACGCTAGACATTAGACGCTCCGGCACCTTAAACGCTCCGGACACACGGACGTTTCTACCCTCTGACAACACCGGACACCCCGGATATTCCTACCATCAAAACACTCAGCTGAAAATATACCCGATACAGTGTACTAAACTTGATACAGACATAACGTAAGGACGTTATACATGGTGAGTTAAAAAGATTATATTATAATGGCAATTACAAAACAGAGGTTCAATAGTAAACCTAACCCTGCTTGATAAGACAATAGTAAACAATTCTTTTAAAAAATGTAGTTTTACATTACCAATATAAGTCCTGCACTACGTCGCAACAAGAATAAAAAATGCACGCATTATGGTATGTAAAGAAAACTATAACGAACATGCAAAGGCAAATATGGTAATACACTAGTTATCACTTAAAACCCAAAACATTACCTACCCCTACAGCTGGAGTTGTGCGAATCCTTTAAGCAGGCCGCTTGCTGACAAAACCATTAGTATTGTAAAGGTCCTTTACATGTAGTAACGTATTTATACCTTTAGAATTTTCGTTATTCTTTATCAAAGGCACCTTGCACGTGTGGCACAGGACGAATCGTACTCACGATTTCGAAATACAATAGACCCTGATATAATCACCCTCGGGTATCGTTGTACAGAGAAAAGAAACGAAACCCGAGTACATGTATTTAATTAACAACCTTTACACCATTCCGTGACAATGATTGATTCTAATGTACGATCTAACAGCAAAATGAGTAATTTCATCATAAACAAATTTATAAACCCCTCTACATGACCTAGGTCACATTTTTCATTTTTTAAAACAAAAGCCTATTACTTAATGAATACATAAATTATAGAAGATTCCTTTGCTAAAAATACGTTATAGAATGTGGTAAATATTATAGGCTAGCTATTTGTATGGAGAATTCCAATAACCATGCACCAGACCCTAATAAATACGTGTGCTTCTATTGATAATGATCCCAATATTTGATCCATTCTCCTAGAGAAACTATTAGCTATGCATTATTTGTTTACAAAATGAAAACAACATAAGTGTCTTTAGTCAGAAACTGTGGACTTGATTTTGGACAAGTCAAGTCCAAAATACAATTGTCCATAGCATATAATGAATTTCTAAAACAGAAACAAAAACAGAACAAAGCTAACAAACAATGCAAATTATATATACATAACACTATCGTGTAATTATAAATAGCTAGCGATACAGTCGTATCTCTCGGATTCATCATTGAGGCATACACAATACATCGTATTATTGTTATGAGTGTTTCCCCCGATCATCAACAATCAACCATTAACCGTCAACATTAGCACTCTGAAATTATACAGTGAAATTGCCGTGGGAAGTAAATACATTTAAGTTAAATTCATAATTTCAAAAGTATTGTACACGGCGATATTGTACTTCGCATAAACAGTGTCTTAGAAAGACCAAATTCCCTTGAAACAGAAAATAAAATTTCTTGTACTTGATTCATATGTGATGTATTCATGACCATACCTTAGAATAGGATACAGTTATTGACCTTTGTTTAGGTGAATATTACTGTTTATGAACCAGTTGAACTCATATTGACCAAGTGATTGATTGACTGATTGATTGATTGGATTTACGTCGCGTGCAGTGATGCGTAGGTCGTAATGATTGGTATACTGATTCTTAAAAATTTACAATACTCCAAGCAAGGTCTATAATTGCCTTTTTAGATGCTTTATACTAAAACGTTTGATTTAGTTTATTTCACTATAGTGAAAATTTCATTTCAGCTGCATTACGTCACGACGGTGGAATAGCATGAATTGTTGCAAATCGGTACAGCGACAACGTTATTTACTGATTAGGACGTCATGACAGTGGAATATATACAGAGGATATTTTCTTTTCCTACGTTAATACCAGATATATTTCATCGCGTCATACAAATATTTTTATGTTATCGAACTGGGTAAAGTTTGGTAATGATGTCAAAAATGATTGCCGTTGCCGACTACACCCAGGACAATTACAGATAAAATGATGGATATTTTACGAGAAGAATTTTTCTCATAAACTCTAAGTCAAGCTGTTTCCAAAACCCAACGGAGAGAGAGAGAGAAAGAGAGAAAGACGAAGTTCAATCCTCTTGAAAGAGGTGTCACATGACGATAAAGATGTGGCTACATCTGGGGAATTGAAGGTACTCGGGATCGACTGCAAAGACAGAAGCTGTTTGAGTTTCTGGCGAGCAAACTGACGTGCCCTAGGGTTGGGGCCTTTTTATATCAGTTCTTAGGTCAAAGCCAAATATGGACATGAGCCTAGTTCTTTGCGTTGGCCAGAATCTCAAAGTGAGGCTTCGTAGTGTCTTACAGATTTATCGTCTGGGTCTATGTACATTATTACGTAGGTACTTCTGCAAGATCAGCCCATTTGCCCTCTAGAAAAATCTTTGGAATCTGTCTAACTCGTCTATTTACGCAACCTAGCGAATGTACTTTTTGCTGACTTTGAGATACAGGGCAATGTCTGTATAAGACGGTTCGTATTTGATCATAAGGGCGCAATCATTGTTAATTAGTATATAATTATAATACCGAAATAAATAGATTTAATTTCAATACATTTTAATAGAAAATTACTTTCAATATAATTTAATCAAAACTTACTTTTAATACAATTTAGAGAAAATTTCAACCTTGTTACTTGTACTAAAAAATTCTGTCCTAACAGATATATACAGTGTCTAATAACCATCTCTAGGACAGCTGTTTATTTACCCACATTTCCACCCTCTCCCAAAAAAGAACAACACAAATTTTCCAAAAAGCAATTTCATACGCATTCTTGTTTATCCTGAAACTAACATTTTTATAATCCAGAATATGTCGTAACATGGTTGTAAAGTGATTCGTTAAACTCATACCTACTTAGTCATTAATCAAATATTCATCAAGCGGCCTCTTTCTCATATGCATGAATGCCGCTGTGTGTCAATCAATCTGAGAATGACAATGCTGCTCCTGTTTCTTAAACATTTAAAAAAATCTACATCATAAATGATGACAAATGAATGCATAAATGATATATACTTCCATTGTTGTACGCTGTATTCATCATGAGGTGATATTGTTCTTCCTCGCTTTAAACAAACAACAAACTAAAGACATAGTGTCTTCAGCTGTACTTTATCACACAGGACTTTGTTGTCAGTGTCAATATTTTAGGATGTGCCAGCGATAAAACAAAAATGTTATAATTGTGCAAATTCGAACGGGATTTGGAATTTTAAAGAAAAGAAATTATATTATTGAAATGTGTGATTTTATTCAGTTTGTACAAAGGACGCAGAATCGATCTGAGGAAAATTCTATGCAATTTGTTCTTTCATAATGAATGATTGTGTGTCAGTTATCTGTCAAATGAACGTCAAAATCCAAAATAAAAACGTTTTGCATCATTGAGAAAAGTGTTGTGATTAGGACGTCAAAGATGGGAAAGAAAAATGTCTTCCTTTCGAAGATTAATAGTTTCAAAGTATTTTTAGTTTTCATGCTGACCATAAAATTACCCCGATGCACTGGTCAAGGGAGGA
The DNA here is from genome assembly GCA_028554795.2 of Sinohyriopsis cumingii. Taxonomy (NCBI): domain Eukaryota; kingdom Metazoa; phylum Mollusca; class Bivalvia; order Unionida; family Unionidae; genus Sinohyriopsis; species Sinohyriopsis cumingii. The sequence continues at coordinate 90,886,267 of CM068831.1, forward strand.
TGATTGAACCCCCAATGAGGTCGTCAATGTGGCGATATGGCTTCAACACGCCGAAAAACTACCAAGACGATCTCCTTCATTGTGGTGGATACCAGGTAAGACTAGTCTTTTAAACCATATCAAACCAACAAATTTCTCTTTTGAAATTGCTCCTCAGATTACATTTATCAAAAGCTGATGCGTGGAACGTTTTAAATATTTCAACGGGATTCTTAGAGCTAATACACTTCTTCGTGAAAAAAAGATTTAAAAAAAATACCGCATCCTCCTTTATATGTTTTATAAAACTTCATCCATTGGAGTGATTATTTGCGACTTGTGAGCCTATCTGTCATGTCCAAAATACAAGGGCTATATACATATGTATTTCGGACATGACAGATAATGCTCACAAATTACAAATAATCAGTGCAATGGAGGAACAGACGAATTAACCCACCGGTGGTTATATCGACATTTTGTTATACAATATGTCAGTCTGCTATTTGAACTAGATTCATTTGTATAGGGTCAGATATAAAATTATTTATGGCCAACAGTTTTGCATATCCGTCACATCAGTCAAACATGTGCGACGAAATCCCTCTAAATTTAAGTTACAAAGTGGCATCAGCTTTAATTTTATCCAATTAATTACGCGTACATCAGTGTTTAAAATGTGTACAAGAATAAGATGGCAGCTCTGTTATATTTAATATATAGTCAAAATTTGCAGTTTGTTTCCATGTGTTTTGAAAGCTGCCGGGAAAGATAATGGTACTTTTCTACATTGCTTAGTAAGGACTTCCTTATGTGTTAATGGTTATATTTCATTGCGAATAGATCAAATGTCCAACATATATCAACCGAGCGTACATTAAAACGCTTGCAATTGTTCCGTTAATGAAGATGGCAGTAATGAATGACAAATACACAGCTTTATCTTGACCTTTTATTCTTACAGGTACATCAACACTGACGATGTTTTCCAAATGTATCTTACGCAGTCCGTATTATTTCCTTTTCTTTAAGCATATTTGCGGAATGAAACTACAATTAGTTTTACTCTTTTTTAACCTTAAATGATCTACATTATATTCTTAACACTGCGATAAATGCTGTAATGTGAAAGTCCTTAATAATAGTTTCGCAAACAGCAGTTGGATAACGTCTTTTTACAAAGCAATTACAATTATCCAGTTTTGAGAAAAATTTATTTAACAAATAACATTTTTTTTTAAATGGGACAATTTTGATTTATTTGTACACTACAAAATGTTCTTTTCATTCCAGAGGTATATAGCAAACAATGAAAGATGTGGGACATGTGGGGATCCGCATGATGGTGTACGCCACAACGAGGCTGGAGGTCAATATGCCACCGGTATTGTTGGCCGATATTTCTCACTCTCGGACACTCACATTCCCGTGACTATAGAACTCACAGGGAGTTATGGCGGCAAATTTGAGTTTCGACTGTGTCCCCATAACAATGTGAAGGAGCCTGTTACCCAGACGTGCCTCGACCGATATATTTTACTTATAGAGGAAGGAGTTTCCCAAGGAACGCCTTATTCATTTGAACCCAAAACTAGTGGTACATACAATCTAACTGTTCAAATTCCAGATGGTATGTTTTGCACACAATGCGTCCTACAGTGGAAATACAGGGCAGGTAAGTAAAGACCGTCTACCACCCCTCTATTTTTGTAGTGGTGGTAGTGTGGTGATGGTCCTAATGATGATGACGACAATGTTGGAAGTTGCGTTGGTGTTAATGAACGTTACAGTGATGATGATGATGATGATGATGATGATGATGATAATTATGATGATGATGATGATCGTGTTGCTGCTGACGATTTTCATAATAAATATTCATTCCACAAAATGATTATGCAATGCTAATTGAAACAATCAGTATACAAGCGATACGCTTTAAGTTGAAAGAGAAAGAATGAATATATCAGGCTTTAAAAAAAATATGCTCAGTATTTCACTAAAGAGATCATACACAGCTTGCTGTGCATAAACGTTAGTCTGAGTGCGAGGAAAGACTTCAAGTTTGAAAATTAAAACTCCTTCCGGAGTGCTTCAGCTAAAGTTTACCGTAGCACAAGAGAAGACTTGAAACTCAAGAGTTAAAAGTCCTTTCAAAATACTTCAGCAAATGATTGCAGGAGAATAAAGGAAAGCTTTGGGGCTTATGTGACCGCTGTGGTCATGACACCGTGTATCCGGGCTACATGGCTAAACATCAGCGTAGTATAAACGATAGACTGTAATTAATTCTAACTGATAGAAGTACCTAGATTACATTATTCTAATTACATATAATTGATTTGTTTAATTATTTTTTAATTTCGATGTAAACAATTAATAATATAAACATTGTATCTAGTTGTTGACCTTGTTCCAAATCAGTAACAGTTTTGGAAAACAACTTTTAAATTTTTTAAAATTATCTTTCTCAGAGTAAGAATCATTCAGTTGAGTCAAGGTTATACCTGGACTACGTGACATCAAGTATGTGTCAGTTGATAAAAAAAACTTCTATTTTTTCCAGAAGGATGAACTTTTGACCCTCATCCGGGAATCTGTTTTGCGCCTTAAGTAATTATTAGCAAATACGTGGTCTATGATTGAAGTCATATGACCAAATACACGGCCTATGATTGAAGTCATAGGACCAAATACATGGTCTAATATTTGAAGTCACAGTCCAAATACATGGTCTAATGACTGATGTCATAGGGCCAAATACATGGTTGAATGTTTTAAGTCATAGTCCAAAGACATGGTCTAAAGACGGAAGCCATAGGGCCAAGTACAAGGTCTAATGACTGAACTCATAGTCCAAAGACATGGTCTAAAGACGGAAGTCATAGTCCAAAGACATGGTCTAAAGACGGAAGTAAATAGGGCCAAGTACAAGGTCTAATGACTGAAGTCATAGTCTAAAGACTTGGTCTAAAGACTGAAGTCATAGGACCAAGAACAAGGTCTAATGACTGAAGTCATAGGGCCAAGTACAAGGTCTAACGACTGAAGTCATAGTCGAAAGACTTGGTCTAAAGACTGAAGTCATATGGCCAAGTACAAGGTCTAATGACTGAAGTCATAGTCCAAAGACATGGTCTAATGACTGAAGTCATAAAGCCAAATATGGGTTAATAAACAAACAGGTATTTAAACATTAAGCTGGAAAGTTAAAAGTCATTGCCGGTGCTCCACATATGATTGGTATTCGTACATAATCTGTTTATACAACCAAGTATTATATATCTAAAATCGATTAAGTATGAAATTTGTACACACTAACAAACATAATTATTCCTATAGCAAACTAGATATCGGCACGTTTTGTTGTTGTTGTAGGGTTTAACGCCATTTTTCAGCACAAGATAGGCTATACTTGGCGGCTGGTGGAAGAAGGACCCGGGAAAACCCCGGGAAGAAGCATCGACCCACGAGAAGCTACTGACAATCTTTCTCACGTACCCACGCTAGCCGAGCCCGAGACTCGAGCCATCGCAGACAGGTTAGATGGCGGTGATCCGGAACGGTGAGTGCTGTAGACCATTCACCTACTTGTTGACCCTACGCACGTTTAGAAATTTTATTATCCGAATACTTGGTTGAAAAGAAATATATGTACCAAAGGGATATTTTAAAAGACTCTATTCAAAGTCGATATTTATAACTCAAAGTGTTGACTTGGTCTTGGAATTTTAAGGGCACAGCACACTATGAAGATTATATTGTGTTGATGCTTCAATCAAGAACACGGCACGATAGTCAATGAGAACACACCCTATTGACCACGAGCCTAACGTATTACTGGCCTAGACGTAACAAACACTAACTTTCATCAGTCTTATATCTGTAAGAACCTTACTTTTAATCGGCAAATTCTGGCTACCTAGTATTATATTGACATGCCGTTAAACGCTAATATGTATGCCCATACATATTTGTGTATCCGCATTAATTTTTCCCGTGTGCGTGTGTGTTTGTGTGTGTGTGTGCAAATCCAAAATGGAAACATATATTTTATACTTCACAATGGATTCTGTAAAACACTGGAGGGGAGGGTATGGGCAACTGCCCCCTTTGCCCTAACCCCGGACGCACATACATACGTACATACATGCATGCATCACACACACACACACACACACACACACACACACACACACACACATACATACATACATACATACATACATACATACATACATGTGTCTTTCCAAGCCTGAAGAAAGATACGTACTGATTTGCTTCTAAACACTTGGATTTTATGTGTTTCGCCACAGTTGGTTTATATTTAATATTATTTTTAGGGCTCATGGTTATCACTTGCAAATTTATTATTATCTTGGTATGAAAATAAATTCCCAAGTTGTCATTCTAGTGAACATCTGATATTAGTAAATTCGCACAATGGTTTCTTTTTCGGGGGGTGGGATATAGGATTGGTGTGCCATCGTTAAGCAATCATTTAAATAGAAATTACGTTTTCACACAAAAGAAAACAAACAAACCATACAAAAAACACCTTGTGCCATATAATAGTGTATATTTTGTGGCAATTAACTTGCCAACTGATGATTAAAAGCCTTCATGACTTTGTCAATCGCCACTCTTTTGCGGTGATTGACACTGGGCTATGGAATTATGCCTGCAATTTTGACAATAGAAAGTTGTTTCAAAATGCAAAACATAATGCATCTGTCTTTTTGTTCATTTCAGAGAACAGCGTAGGAATCAGACCAAAGAAAACGGAGTGTACTGGATGTAATTACAGCGAAAATTTCCAAAATTGTGCAGACGTTAGTATCGGCTACTATCCAGAAATGATGCCTAATGTTGCAGTTACAAAGCCGAGCGACCATTGGACAGATCAAATAAAGCATCTTCTCCAACCAGATGCTTACAAGTTCAATTCAAATGGAACTGAAAATGTCCTACCATTTACTAAAAGCACTACAAACAGGTCATCGATTCTGCTATCTACTATACCGCCTCCTCGATTCCCAAAAATATCCACTATACCGCCTCCTCCATTCCCGATAATGTTCACTATACCGCCTCCTCAATTTCAGGTAATATCAACTATACCTCCTCCTCCATTCCCGATAATATCCACTACATCAAAAATAGAAATGAAGTCAGAACATCTCATCTTTAAAATCGCATCTCCGCCACAAACCAATTTTTCTGAGCTCCCTTTGGTGGACGGTAAAGTAACCAACTCATCAAAAGAAACTTCTATTCGCCATTCTCTTATTGACAGCAATATACCGCCCAAATATTCACATATACTACATAATTTGCATTCAAACTCTGAAATGTCTGCGCTAAGCGAGCAAAATAATACTTTGACCACAAACGGAACTGTTTCAACCAATACTTTGACCACAAACGGAACTGTTTCAACCATAACTCATGGCTTACACCAAAATACATTTACAACAAAGAAGCTCGAATTAAATCTTGACAAACGAATTGCTGACAATCTTTATTCGTCACAAGCTCAAGCTTCTGACGCACAATCTTCATCAAATGTGATGCGTGTGAGCTCCAGTTCAATAGCAGACTCTACAAATGGTCAGATAAATACGTCACGAGAAGTTTTGGATGACATTGAAACAAGAATCGCTATAGCCGAACTCATTTTGGCCGATCAGCTTATTGCTCAGGAAGCTGGGCAAAATACTACAGCTCATATTGAAAACGATCTTAAAACGATGAAGACAAAAATAATTTCCCTTGAGGATAAATTGAAGAAAATGGAAAAGAAGCTAAGTAAAGTGGCAACGGATTTAACGAAGGCAAAAGCATTGGCATCACCTGCGAAATCCAGTAGGAAAGAGATATTGCGAAGGATGGGACTAGGTTTTCATTTCCCAAAGGAGGAGACAACCACTGTAACTATGCCTGCATGGAACATGGAGGAGAGGATTGTGGGAAAAGCGCTGACATTTTCAAAGAATGCTAACAAAAACGAGAATGTGGTTAACAAAGTTCCGAACATTGTTTTGGGAAAGGTAATTAAAGATTTAACATCAAATAGTACTTCAGTGTCTCAAAATGAATTCATTCCTGAAACAACAACTACTGCAAATAGTGACACCTGGAAGATTACACCGAAACCAATTCTAACACCTAATGATATAGCAAATCCAGCCGAGGGTACGTCTTTTGACATTCACACTGCAAGACTTTTAATGCCGGTAAGACAAAGTGCATTAAAACTCAATGATATAAACGAACCACAAAAATCTGAGTCAAATTCACATCCGATCCCTTCAGCTATTAAATCAGCACTAGTTCTCGATAAGCACCTACCTGCAGGATCTCTTCGCTCATCGGCGGCACCTGTAAATGCACTGGACCTTGGGCGGTCAATTATTGACCAAGGAAATACCGGTAGACTCACTTCATTAGCGGAATTTACTGATCTTCAACAACCCGTCCAAGACAGGAGCTCAGGACGACTTAATCGTATCCAAAATATGGGAATCCAACCAATACAAGGAGGAGCTGATATTCAAAACACAGACAAAACAGTTTTTCAGCTTGATAGCAATTCAGTACCAAGATCAAATGGGCACGGATCGCTGTCTCTTGTTTCGTCAGGATCTGCTACCTTACAATCCAGAACAAGAGTAATGACTGTCTCATCGGTGCAAAGAACGGCTGAGCAGGTTAATGCAGTTCCAGACAAAAATGTTGCGGCACTCCCTGTCTCATCAAAAGGAACAAGGCCTCAATGGCAAATGATAAGATCTGCACAAGATGTAATTGATTTGAGATCCAGTATTGAAAACAGTGAAGCAAATAATATGCAAAAGTTGTCTCCCTCAATGGGTCCTGTTTTTAATTCGAGTATTGGAGGTAGCAGTGCAATGCAAACTAATACTTTGTTTTCTAGGGGGTCAGTTCAACAATCGCAACAGCAGAGAGAACAAATTAATGCACAACAGCTTCATTCACAGCAACATTCCCAGCAACAAATTCAAAGATCATTTGCTTCTCTTCCCTCTGCCTTTGTAAATACAGCAACTAATCACGCTAGTCAAGTCCAAGCTCCTCTTGTGAGAACATTTCAACCCAGGACAATCATGTCGCAGGGCCAGATTATACCGTTTTTACCAGCGCAAAACAGATTTCTCAATCAACGGTTTCGTGCGATTAACACCAATAGTCCTGGAACTATAAATAGCCAATCACAGCAGCCCATTATAGCTTCTATGCAATCAATCGGTTTCTTTCCGACTGCAGGGATTCTTTCAGGATAATTCCAGTGACCTCTGTTCAGTTGACTTATTTGTGTGCAAGCATGATAAGTTACACAAAAATCAGCATTGGTATTCTATGCAGCAGAGATTAAATAAAAGAAAACTGAAAGGACCATGATAATTGTAAACAGTCACGTGCATGAAAGTTGTATGCATTATATTGCGTTTTTAAGCTTACAGAAAGAAAAGTATGCGCAGAAATATGGTGGTTGGTTATAGCTAATTGGCCTACATATGAAAAGGATATGTTTTTACATCCGCGTTAAATAAGATTAGATCAAAATTAGTAGGTTCTGCTCACAAAAGTTTAACACCAGTTTCATTTTGTTGCATAAGATGACTGCGATCTCTGAGACTTTGTGTAAATAGTACATGAATAAACAGATGATAAATAATATCAATAATATATATATATATATATATATATATATATATATATATATATATATATATACTCGACATAACTGAAAGTGATATCCATGGATTCTTTAAGAGAATGCTTGATAATAGTAGGCATAAGTAATATTTAATACTAATAATTATATCAGACAAGTTAGAGACTTTTTAATTTGTACTCTACGGAGATTCGAAACCAGGTCCGCAAGTAAACGGCTCCCGTCGCCTTGCCTGCACACACCAGTTCATTGTGTCATCATTATATATATATATATATATATATATATATATATATATATATATATATATATATATATATATATATATATATATATATATATATATTTACAAAATAGAGCTTATTTTCACAATTTGAGATAAATTTGTACACATTTGGCTCCCAATATGGCAACAGTGGAACAGTCTTAATTAAGACACAGAACCCTCAAATAGGATAGGATTGCTGCTGTTGATGATTCTAATTCAAATGACCGAGAAGTGCTATTACTCATGCATCCAATGCAAACAAAATAATAATGTTTATTATTATTATTATTATTATTATTATTATTATCATCATTAATTTTCCGTTGAGTAAAGCGCATGATATGACTGGGTATTACATAAATTGTATCCTTATCAAATGTTATTGTTTCAAAAAACAATGGAATAAACTTAAAATTTTACATTACAAGGAAATCAACCACCCACCCACCCACTCCAATCAAAATTCTAGTAGATAGTTTGACTGATATCCTGAGTCTAAAGCAAATTATTTTATTTATTATCAGCTATATCATCGATTTGATTTTTTTTAAAACAATGTATCATCTGATTTTGGCTCTCTTAAGTAAAGGACAGTCTACGACATTCGTAGCACATTTTTATTGATGGAATTCATTTAATTCTCATCCGTGGACCCCAGAATGGCATTCCTACTTTTAGAAACGATGTCAAAATAGAAACGTGGGTTTGTCTAAATTATGTTTATCTATTCTTGAGCTTTAAAACACACCCTCTCGCACACATACAAATATCGACAGACAGACGAACAGACACCATCTATTAGATTATACCTTTTTTCTTGGCATGGTAGTTGTTTTTGAAATAGGAGAAATGGGAGAGATGGGATAGGGGTACAGATGTTTACAATATGATAGGGATTTTAGAATTGTAAGGGAAAAATGAAGTTAGTTTAGTTGATAACGGATTTACACTCTAGTTTATAGTGCTTCTTTAGGACCGAAAGGTGTGGGGTCTTTGGATGAGAGGGTGTTGATATGTTAGGATCATGAGGATGATGTTTAGTTTTAGAAAAGGATGCTATAAGCTAGGTGAGGATATTGTTGAAGGAGGTACAGATTTAACGTGATAAGAGAATATGGGAGATATAGAAGACATTTTTATTGATAGGGGATTTTTAAATTATTTTAGCATAAGTTGTTTTACTTCCTACTTTTTCTGAATGAGTTCGTAGCTTTGTTTAAAATAGGAAGATAGGGTCTGTAGGAACATTATAGAAGGGGTAGATATTTTATCTTCATAAGGTGGTCCTAAAGGTTTAAGGGGACACATCCTTAGAGAATGTATTTGTATTTGATAACGGATTTAATTCAACTTTTATATAAGTTCTTTTGAATCCTATCCTTGTGAGTGTAAAATAAGGGACTAAAGATGCTAGGGATATTATAGATGGATGTAAAGCTTTTCATTTTATTTATAAGATTTATAAGGGGGATACTAGGGTACCTAGATAGTATATAGGTAGTCGATAATAGGTTCGTGGATATTATAAACACGGGTGCTGGATAGTTGATAACTGAGTGTTGGTAATGGATAATTGGTTGATGACTAGCATATACATGGGTACTGGACATTAGAAAGGTGTGCTCTTGATATATGATAACTATCTGTGTATATTAAACAGCTTTTTGGTGAATATTAGATATCATGGTGTCGATAGCAGATCATTATTTGGAGGATAGTATGTCACTGACTTCTGGCAATTAGACAGGTAGTAGTATTAATCAGCACTGATATCTCAGACTATAGGTAGCAGGGGATAGTTTCATACATAATCCGCCATTAAATTTCTGAACCTAAGGCTCTCCCCCCAGCCTCCACCCCCTCCGGTTACTTCACATTATCTAGGCAGTGAAATCCCTAAAGTGGACGAGGAAGCAGAACTAGTCACCCATAGCAGTAGACACATTGGATTCAAGATAGAACTGGCCAGGATGTAAACTATATTGAATTGCATCAATCGTTTAGTACAAAATGCTTTACAGAATTATGACATAGGAAAATGACTTGTATTTGCATTGTGGGCATCATTGTGTGTTGGGATCATCCCGGTAATCTCTCAATAAACTCATTAGTACTTATGGGTTATTCCTGGCAATAAATTCTGTCACTTGCCGAAAAACTCGTTCATGGAAAACTCGAACGCGTTTTGAAGAATTTTCTTGAGTGCAAATTCTTTAAAATGTTGTGTTTTTGTGGTCAGTTCTGATTTATTCGGGAGGTTCCCGGTGCGCTTCTTCGTGTGCATCCCTTACTACTACTTCAAGTGCTCATCGGATTAGTTCCGGCAACTGGAGATTTATATCTGTTGTGGCGCCTTGTGATGCTTGGATGGCATCTAGGAGTTGTTGTAGTGTCTGCGCGTTGACGCAGTGATTTCGTTTGATGGTTTAATCAGTTGGTCGAATGAATGTTTGACTTCCATGCGCAGTTACATCTGGAACGGTTACACGGAAAGTTTCTCCTTTTGATCCATGTGACAGATCGTCCAGACATCTTAGTCAAGTATTATGTATTTATCAACATTCATTTTCTGACGTGGTTGATATAGCTAGAGGAGTAAGGTGGCTTGGGAGTTTTAAACAATCTTATGGGTTATTATTTGTCAGCGGAGACCCAGAAAATATGATCTTACTGAGGAGATACGTTTATTTAACGAAGCAGGAAATACAAAATATTTGCTTCAGTATTTGGTAGAAAATAATACTTTGATTAAAAGTGCTTTGGATCAAATTAGTGAGTTTTCATATGATTCTAACTTAAAATTGATGGATTTTAAATTTAAATACAAGAATGAAATCGAGTTAAGAAAGAATGAGCTTCAGAAAGAGGAGAGAGAGACAAGTATAATTGCAGGTACAGGAAGAAGAAAAACAAATGCAATTGGAGACAGAGGAAGAGAGAGAGAGAGACAAATACAACTGTAGTTACAGAAAGAAAAGGAACAAATACAATTGAAGTAAAAGGAAAGATATACACAAATACAACTGCAGTTGCAGAAAGATAAAATAAAGAGAGAAGACAGGTTAATGGAAATAAAGATGCAATGTGAAAAGGAAGAGAGAAAAATACAGAGAGAAAGACAAAAGGAAATAAAGGCAACTTCAATTTAGGTTAAAAAGAATGAAAGCTAGAAAGAGAGAAGCACATCCCGACTTCACTTACACGTTTAAGCTTTAATGTTACTAAAATATTAGGTTAGTACTCCCATTAAAGAAAACAAAAAGAAGAAAAAAATGCAATTATTTGATAGGTGGTGCTTCGACAATGAAGTTGATCAAGATTACGAAAATCTCGGACAACTCATATTAGTTGAAGAGTTCAAGAACTGCGTCCATAGTGCCTTTTTAGGTCTTACCTTGAACAGCACAAGGTCTAAACTTTAGAAAATGCTGTTCGTACAGCTGACGAGTATTCCTTAGCTTAGTAAGTCTTCCACTCAGTAGTCTTCTGGCCATAACTCTTTTTCAGTCTAATACAAGCACTTCAAAATTTCAAATTAACAACCTTTGGAAATAAAGTTTCTGAAAAGGTTGATCAGAAATCCTTATTTCTTCCTATGAGCACCTTTTACAGGAAGAAAGTGCACGTTATTGCTGATTGCTACAAGTTGAAAAATACGTATCAGAATCAAGACAGAAAGACATACCTATTCATAATGCTTTTATTTCTAAGAAAACAGGTCACGGTCATGCATTGAAAGCAGTATTATAATTGGGTCAAACTAACCCGACTCTGACTGTATTACGGACAATTATGACTCATTCATTTAGAGTGGTTCTGTATCACTCATAGTGATTCTGCGAATCCTATCCTTATAAAATTTACGGAACACAGGAGCTTCTCAGTGTCTTTTATTAACAGGAACTTTGCCTTTTGTCGAGACGTTTTCTGATAATGAGAATATTCTTATTCATGGAGTAGAGGGCGACTTTGTTAATATTTTTCTCCATTGTGTAAATGTTTCACCAGATTTAGTCTCAGTAACCGTGACAGTCGGAACAATGTGGTATTTACCCATCCAGGATATTCATGTATTGCTTGGTAATGACCATTGCTGGAGGTTGTGGTTAATCCATTTGTAACTGAAAAGCTTGTTTGGATCAGAAAGTGGAACATATTGAACAAGAAAATCTTGGTTGTGCAGTTACTAGAGTTATGTCAATAAAAGCTCTTGAGAATGATGCTGATAAGGAAAGTATTCTTTAGCTGACACATGTGTTGGTCAGGATTTTGGCGAGGTAACGTTTTCTCGTCATTTGAGTCAATCAAACGGTATTGATCACAGTGATCCACATTTAGCTACTCATTCTCTTTATTTGACCGCTCCGGTGGACTAAGTGGTTTGAGCGTCCGTCTCGAATGCGTGAGATCGCAGGTTTGTACTCCGGCCAAGTAATAACAAAGACTTATACAAACGGTTCAATCAGCTGCCTCTCTGGGTGCTCAGCGTTAAGAGGCTAGTGTTAGGACTAGTCGGCCTGGTGTCATGATAATATGACTGCGTGGGACATGTTACATGCCACATGTTTGCGGCATAATACATCAGCCTTATATTTCACTATAAACTACCAATATGCCGACATCGAAGCGATATGACTGAACAATTGTTAAAGCTACGTTAAAAGTTCTCTCCACACACACATTGTCTCTATTCTAATCAGGGAAGAAACGACAATCACTTGTTGTCGAACAGGAAAGGGGTACTGAGATCTCGTGTTAGTTTCAGAGGGCTATTAGCGAAAATAAAGCCGCAGGAATATCCGTTTGCTATTTTGTTGAAAATGGGGTCCTTGTGAGAAATAGATCTCCTGAGGTGAACAGTTGTCAACGAGCTGTAAAACTGTAGTTCCAAAATCATACAAACAGGACATTCTTTATTTAGTCCATGCAGCTCGTTTGACTGGTCATTTAGGGATAAATAAGATCTTGAATAATTTCTATTGGCCAAATTTGAAAGTGACGTTTGTAAATACTGTATCATACGTGTTACATGTAGGAAACCCCAATCAGAAGATACATAAGGCTGAGCTGCAACATTCCCAGAGGCAATTCATTTGAGGAATATTGAAACTAAAACAATAGTAAAAGCTTTGATCAAGATTTATACTACTTTTGGCGTGCCCAAATTAGTCCAATCTGATTAAGGGTAATATTTTGTGTCTGGAATTTTCCAGCAAGTTACGTATGATTCAGACATTCAGCAATTCAAGTCAATAAAGAAATTATGGTACAACAGAACTGCAATAGGGAAAATGTTTCAGGCTGATGACAGAGTTCTGTCTCTCTTGCTTATTCTTCAAAATGTGTTTCAGATTAGGTATTATGGTGTTACAAAGTTAGAAAGAAAACGAAGCAGTTAAACTACAATATTAGTACTCCTGGGATGAAAATATATTAAATGAGTACCAGTATGTTGATAAAGATAGTCATGTTATTCATGCAGTCAATTTCATTGTACCTGTCCAACACAGAGGTGATTTAAGCGATTGTATGCAATCAGACTGTAGTGATTATGGTGTAATCAATCTTCAGAACACAGGTATAAATAACATGAACCAGAAACATTCACATCTGCGCAAACAAGAAAAGAATGAACTAAAACATATATTTATTGAATATGAGCAATTGTTTATAGATTTTCCTACACTAACACATTACATCTGCCATGTCGTTGAAGGCTCCACACCTATGAAACAGCATTCGTATCTGATGAACCCTCAAACAGGAATGTTTTGGAATGTTTTGGGAAAAAAGAATTTCAATATTTGGTGAAGAATAATTTCTTAGAACCGAGTAAAAGTGAGTTCATCCTGCATTCTTGTACCCAAACCAGTTAATACCTTCCGTATATGCACTGACTATAGAAGAATTAATAGTATGACCAAAACAATATAATCTTGTTTTTTTAGAAAATATTTACTAGATATGTAAGATCAGAGAAGAGTCAGTTGTATTATTGTATTAATGCGGGCAAATTAACTATTCCTTCCATGTGGTTTTTCGCGTATCGACGTCTTCATTCTTTACTAGACAGAATACGTAATGTTCACTCATTTAACTAGCAATACTTCAATATATATTTTGGCACTATATAGTGACTTCTGTGCTGAGGCGCCATAAAACACTAATATATATTCACTATAACCTTAATTGCAAATAGCTTAGATATGTGAAAACATTTATTAAATTTAACTTTTGTCATATATTATATTTACAAAATTCAGTAGGTACTAAAGCTTTTGCCCCAGCTGGTACTTATATTGCAACATCACACTCACAACCCAGTGAAGAGGCTTTTGAAAATTTATTTTCTACGCTCCCAGTTCGAACTTGGTGTTCCATTTTTATTTGTACTCAAGAGACTTTGCCAAGCTTTTGTGCGTCAACCATACGTTACATGTTGGTCCATGTGTTACAGTTTGTTTTGCATTTTAGCTAACTTAAGACAATAATTTAGTACGGTTCTGGTATGTCAGTCAAATAGCTATGCCTCATTTATTGATGTTTTGTGTTCGATCGGTTTGTCATATATTTTAGGCTCTACTCAATATACAATCAAGGGGACTCAGTTGTATTTTTGTTTTATATAAACGTGAATGTTTCAGGTCTCCGTGATATTTGTGCCTTATGCAAGTATTAGTGGTCCGGAAATTTATTTTGTTTGTTTAACCCTGTATATCTGCACTAATATATACTACAAGCTTCGAACGAGAAGGTATTTTTTTAATTTAAAAAAAAACTATGAGTGGTCTAGAATGTTACGAGATTTTGAAAATGAACACTTAACATTTTTAGTGATCCAGTTCTATGTGTATATTCACTATTTCAAATTATATGATAGTAATGTCTAAAGTGTTGCATACAAAATATATATGAGGCTCCAGTTGCAGTCTCCTGCCGAAAAAGTAGCGCTCAGCTATTAAATTTGACAGATGTAATCCAAAACATGTTTAGATGTGAAATTATGCGAGCGCCCATTGTAATTTATTTTTTTTCTTTCTTGTGTATGCTGATAAATCAATGACAGCAACACTTAAAATTGAACAATGACACCATATTTATCAGCTGCTATCACCAATAACCATTTAAAATACTGGCATTGGTGTAAGATATACATTTAGGTACATTTCAAGGTACAATCCAAATTTGCCTGTTTTATCTGCATGCGCTAATTCCTGCCTGTACAGTGTAAGACACTGAAATACTTATAAAGGATCATATTCAAATTATTATGCATTCAGTACGTGATGTGCATTTACAATTTGGCAGTACAATTACCATCAGCCTGCCCATTCTGCACATTTGTAATCAGGGAACAGCGTTGGAAAAGCTTCTTTTGCGGTGTCACGTAACTGGTGGACCACTGATGTCATGGAGGTGTAGGCTGTGAGATTAGGGTATTAACCATGTGACTAACCATGAACATTAAAAGCACGAGGTCAAATCGCGTTATCTTTATGGCGCTTTAATGCAGGTAGGGCTCGATGTAAGGTCGTTCAAATTTGCTAGGCCTCATAGTAGGCGAGTACCCTGTGTGGACAGGGTACGGTTTCGGGTAATTTTAACTTTTCGACATGCATTGACCTACACCCCAACATAACTGCCAAATATATAAAACGGGCTAGGAAAAGTCGAACGAAACTCTGACTAGCTGATCTAAATTATACACTATTTGTTTTCATCGGAAATCAAACCAATGTACTTTACTCCAGCCTGCACTGAACAAAAGTAATTCCCATTGAATGTTCAACCGTGAGATATGTTTTATCACGGACAATACGCTTGACAATATTGTTGATACTACATAGGGCGGACGCAAGAATTTCCGGATAGACACGTATTCATTTGTGAAAATATGACGAAATTATTTTTTTCAGTGCCGCCAGACAAGCCAGTTACGACAGATATAGCTCCGAGAATAATTCCGACTGGCATGCTTAAGATAGTTGTCGTAGCTGCATTTCATGTCACATCTAGTCCAAAAGTTCTACTACAAACTTCATCCACGACAACACACATGCGTTTGGATTTCGCAAACAAATCGGTTTTTTTTTGGAGGGGGGGGGGCGATTTCATCCCGCACCTGTTCTGTTGTTCCGCTTAAATTATTTTATCGACTCTGAAGCCTTGAGGTTCCATCCCAATTCTTATCTGCTCGACAAGCTGGCTTTGTTCGGGCGCAAGACGTACACGCACCTGTACCTAAATTGTTGGTACAAATGCCATGCCCTCATTAAAAATATTTTCTACGGGAATATTTATTTCTCTGGCGGTTGTTGGCCCGCTGCCTGTTCAGAAATTGAGAATCTATCACGCATATGTATTGATAGATCTTAAGCATAGACGCCAAAGATAGTTATGTCCTCGAACGGGTAGAAGTCGAGTCCTTCAAACTAAATTTTATCTCTGGTGACAAATAAAATTGCTATCGCATATATTAAATGTTTTAATATTATCGTCTCAGGTGATACGTTGCAGAGATGATATGTCACGCTGGTGATAATATATCAATATTTTGATGTATATTTAATTTAATTGTTTGCTTGTTAGTTTAATTCTTTTATTATTTCATTACATGCTATTGTAATGTAACAGTGTATGCTGGACTTGAACTTGCCCACAACTGAGTTCATTTCCTGCTTGACCTGATTCATTTTTTATTTATTGTTTTGTTTCACTTATGTCAACAATTAATATATAGCAAAATTATTCTCTATGTGTATGAGCTTAATATCAGGATTATTATTCAGGTAAAGAAGGAAATAGGGTGATTTGGGTCAGAGTTTTGAAGATTCCTAAGTGAATTTAACAGGTTATTGTGTTGTAAGTAAAAAGGCTAATTAGATCATTCTAGAAGATTATTTTCCATTAGGTAATGGTTCATTGTTAGAAAATGTTAATTGTGACCTGGGGTCAAGTAAAGACATATCTTGCGATTGTGAAAATTTAGTCAGTTGTGCTTTAACATCTAGCACTTTAAAGTTGTATTGTGTTGTGAACAGTTTTGGCTGAGTTTTCTTTCTTCAAATTATTGAATTCAAGTGATGTTTTTCTCTGACAAATAGTGTTTGATAAAATTTTGGATAAAGACATTCACTGGAATTTATACTGAATTCAAACATGAAATAACATTTCTGTGATTAAAAATAAACACTGTTGACACATCAGTAATCCGTAGATTATAACAGACACGTCATCGCCTTCAGCTTTGGATCTAGTTGGGACTTGAATTGAGTTTTATTGAAGACTTTTTATTATTAGGACTTGTGTCAATAATTCTTGGATTATTTCGGGATTTAATTTTCATTACAGTCAGTTCTTGTTTCTCATTTTCACCCTGTCTTCTATGGAAATGAATGATTAGTTAAATATTACTAAGCTTGTTGTCTTTCACTTATTTTAAGAGCATAGAAATTGGAGGCTTGTCCGGGATACGAATTTGCCAACTAATTTCAGAAAACATTTTTGTTGAAATTGTAATTCCCCTAGTTTCTGAATTTTTAAAATTCCAAATATTATTTCACATTTTAGAAATCTTTAGTGAAATCAACAAGTATTTTTACAATGTCATAAAAATGGAGAGCTTTATTTCAAATCCTACCCAGGAACAGTTAGATTCCTTGAAAAAAAGATGAATTCATTCAGCTTGCCAGAAAATATGATATTTCTGAGGCAAAATTGTCTTTAACGAAGCAAGAAATCAAAAATATTTTGGTCCAATATTTGGTGGAAAAAATGTTTTGGTTAATAGTGCTTTGGATTTGATAAATAAATCTCTATCTGAGTCTAACACAAAAGTAAAGGAATTAAAACTAAAATATAAGATAGAATTCGAATTAAGAAAGATTGAACTTTAGAAAAAATAAGAGGAAAAGCAAATGCAAATGCAATTAGATAAAGAAAGAAGAATGCAGCTGGAGAAAGAGGAGAAACAAATGCAATTAGAGAAGGAGGAAAGAAGGAGGAAAATGCTTTTGGAGAAAGAGGAGAGAGTATGTGTGTGATTTGGATTTTTAACGTAGCTTTAACAATTTTTCAGTCATACTGCTACGATGTCTGCAGTGTGACAGTTTATAGTGATGTCTAGCACTGGGGCATCATGTCGCAGACATGTAGCATGATGTCCCACCCAGTCACATTATCCTGACACCAGGCCGACCAGTCCTAACACTAACCTCTTAATGCTGAGCGCCAAGCGAGGCAGCTGTTAGTACCATTTTTGTAAGTCTTTGGTATGACTCGGCTGGGGATCGAACCTTCCGTTTCCGTGGCGGACGCTCTAACCACTAGGCCACCGGAGCGGTCGAAAGAGGAGAGAGAGAGAAAAAAATGCAAATTCAAAAAGTAAAGGAAGACAGAGAATTGCAGAGAGAAAGAGAGAAGGAAGAAAGTGAATATCAATTTAGATTAAAAGAATTAGAGCTGGCAAGTGAAAAGAACATCCCCACTTTACATACAAATTCAAGTTTTGATTTTACTAATATTATTTGGTTAGTGTTCCCTTTTAGATAAAAAGAATTAGACACATATTTTCCTCATTTTGAAAAAAAATTGCTGAAAATTCAAAATTGCCAAGACAGCATTGGACTCTATTATTACAGAGTAAACTTTTTATCAAAGCCCAAGACGTCTATGCTTCCCTGTCAGTACAGCAAAGTGCTGACTACGATCTGGTTAAAGAATGCACCTTAAAGGGTTATGAGTTAGTCCTTGAGGCTTATCGACAAATATTCAAGAACTATAAAAAGAAACTGGAAAAATTCATGTCGAATTTGCAAGAGAAAACGAGCCGTTATTTGATAGATGGTGCTTAGCCATGAAAGTTGATGAATATTACGATACACTTGAAGAGTTCAAGAACTGTGTTCAGAGTGACTTTAAAACTCAACTTGATGAGCATAATGCGGAAACTTTAATAAATGCTGCTCGTACTGCTGACGTGTATTCCTTAGCTCGTAAACTTTCTCTTGTTAGTAAGTCTTCCACTCAGCAGTCATTTGGTAAACAAATATTTCAGCCTAATACACGCTCTTCTAAATCTCAGTCTGGTACAACTTTTAGAAATCAAGTGTCTGATAAGATTGATCAGAAGTAATTTCTTCCTACGTGGACCTATTGCAAAACGAAAGGACACGTTATTTCTGATTGCTACAAATTGAAAAATAAGCAACAAAATCAAGACATTCCTATTCCAAATGCTCTTATTTCTAATAGGTCAAGGTCACGGTCATGTATTGAAAGCAATAAATTTGTTGGGTCTAATAAACCCCACTCTGATTTTATTATGGATAATTATGAACCATTCATGTCGAAGGGTTCTATATCAATCATGTGCGATTCGGCCAGTTCTATCTCTATTAAATTTTTATCTGACACAGGAGCTTCTCAGAGTCTTTTATTATCAGGTGCATTGCCTTTTTCTGAGAAGTTTTCTTCTAATGAAAGTGTTCTTATTCAGGAAGTAGAGTACGGCATGGTTAATATTCCTCTCCATTGTGTAAATTTGTCATCAGACTTAGTTTCAGGACCCTTGACAGTCGGAACAGTGTGGTCTTTACCCAATGAGGACGTTCATTTATTACTAATCATTGAGCTAGCTGGACAAAAGTTGTGGTTAGTCCACTTGCAACTGACAAGTCTTGTTTGGATCAGAAAGTTGATCCTGTTGAAAATGAAATCCATGATTTAAACCCAGCCTGTACGGTTACTATAGTTATGGCAAACATAGCTATTGACAATGATGTTGTTTAGGAATGTATTCCTTTAGCTGACACGTGTATTTTGATGAGGTCACGTTTGCTCCTTGTTTGGATCAATCCAAGGATATGGATCACAGTGGTTCTCTTTTAACTACTCATTCTCTTTATTTCTAATCAGGGTGACATATGACAATCACGTGTCGAACGGGAAAAAGAACATGAGATCTCCTGTTTGTCTCAAATGGCCATTAGCGAAACTGAAGCCAGATAAGTACCTGTTTGTTATTTCATCTATAATGTTATGAGCAAATGGAGACAACCCGAGTTACCTGCTGGTAATGAGTGGTCAGTGAACTATCAATTTGTAGTTCCAAAATCATAAGGACAAGAAATTCTTAGTCTGGCCCATGAAACTCCATTGATTGGTCATTTAGGGATTAATAAGACTTATCACAAGATCTTGAATTACTTCTATTTGGTCAAGAAGTAAAAGTGATGTTTGTAAATACTGCAGATCTTGTCACACTTGTCAAATGGTAGGAAAACCCAATCAGAAGATACCTAAGGCTCGTCTGCAACCTATTTCTGCATTTGACGAACCATTTAGCAGGATAATGAAAGACTGTGTCGGTCCCTTACCTAAGACTAAGTCAGGTAACCAATACTTGTTGGTCATATTGTGTGCATCAACAAAATTTCCAGAGGCAGTTCCTTTGATGAATATTAAAACTAAAACAATAGTAAAAGTTATGGCAAAGTTTGTTTTTGGTCTTCCCAGATCTGTTCATTCTGATCAAGGGTCAAATTTTGTGTCTGAAATTTTCCAGCAAGTTATATGCAAATTAGGCATCAAACAATTCAAGCCCTCTGCCAATCACCCTGAGAGCCAATGGGCTTTAGAAAGATTTCATCAAACTTTGAAAAATATGATTCGGTCATATTGTTTTGATACTGGTAAAGACTGGGATGAAGGCATTCAGTTATTATTATTTGCTGTTAGGGAATCAGTTCAAAACTCTTTAGGATATAGTCCCTTTAAACTAGTTTTTGGAAATAACTGTCCGTGAACCATTGTAGTTGTTATCGCGACGACGTCGGTTGCTGACAACATTATAATTATGCCATGATGTTGACGTTTCTCTGTTTCAAACTGTTGTGCCTGCATCTATGTCAATATATGTTGGATGTTCCTAGATAACTTGTCCCGGGAACGTTTCAAATGAATTCCCTTTGTTTTCTCATTCTGTTCGAGATCTTTTCAAGCTGACCTCAGCTTAAAGTAACATATTTATGTTGGTGTGAAATGTTATTTCAAACATAACGGTATCAATTACAAACTTGCACAATTAATGTTTTCGAAAACAACTACGAGTACTTTAGAAGCGACCTTCATTCGGCCACTTTAACAACAGAGTCTTCTCGGGTAGAATCACGTCAATGCATCAATACACAATGTCACCGACAACACTTCCTGCGCGTACTTTAGTAGATCTAGATGCTCGAGTGAAAAATGAAACTTGGGAAAAACGTAGTCCTTATGGGAATTCTGCAAACCCGTGTTCATGTTTCGCTCTCGGCCTATATATTTAGCATGCGCAATATGCTTGTTTTCAAAGTCAGCAAACTTCTTTTGGGTTGGTTCTTGGTGGCCTTTTAACCTTAGAGAGACTTCAGTCACTGCATGTTTCAAAAATATCATCAGACCTTCTAGTTCTTTCTCCCTGTTTGAAATGCCACATATATGTTAAGTGATGTGCTGGTACCTTATAAGGTATATATTTGCCATGAAAGTTCCCATCGAGCGGCATTTTGAAATGCTACAAATACGCGACGTGGTGTGCTGATACATTGTTATGCATATATTTGTCATGAAAGATCTCCTCGAGAAGCATTTTGGAACCAGCCTGTGATCATTGCGAGTAATGAAGTCGTAGAAGTTCGTTCAGACGCTATAAATAATGTCAAACGTGCTGATGTGGAGTGATAGACTCCAAGAGTTCATCCAAAGCGTAAATTTGGATAACATAACTTTGTCATTGACGGCGACATCATCATACCAAAGTGCATCGTCGTCGTTGCTCTTAAGAGTTAACACGACTGCGTGTTTTTCGAGAACATAACCTTACAAACGTCTGTGCAGATTCCAAATACGTGTGTGAGTGGAATCTTCCAGAAAACTCGTCGAGAAGCAAAGCTAAAATTGAACAAATGACGCTCTTCGATTACTGCACCTGCTTCGTTTAATATGTATTCGATATGATCTGCTTGATCGACCGTGTCCTTGGTATACATTCGATGAGGTAACGTGCGCTGTTGAAGAACGCCATTATGTCGCTGTTAACAAATCAATGAATTTACTCTAATACCATTGATGACAACAGAAACCTCGTTAGCTTGTCCTACTAGCTCTATCGTGTCCGTTCCTTTATGCTTCTTGAGGCAACCTCTTGAAAAGCCTACTGCTTGCCCCCAGCCATAGGCCTCGTGAAGTTTAAATCTCGTTTTGAATGGTCTAGTCGAACACGACAAGCAGAAGTAATGTGTCCGATTTGCCCGCAGCGCCAGCATATTCGGTCTCTATTCTCATCAGTATTATTTGTCCTAATGAGTCGAAACACATAAATATCAGTCTATATAAGCACAGGATAAATATCACTGTCAATCACAAGATTCAGATGATCCACAAAGGTAATGATTATCCACTAGCCTCGGAAGCTTTGTATGTTTCATGCGTGTCGTTATCACCTTATCAGTGTGCGCTCTTGGACAATTCATAGCTCAGATTCGTTGTGGATAATCATTATTTGTTTCGTGAAGCTCGTCGGAATATTCCACGTCTACTTTGAAATATATACACGAGCATTTGTTTGTTCGTACGCGTCTATGTGTTTGTACGTCCGCGGTATCCACTTACTGAAATTAACTTGTTGGAATGAGATTGCACCATCGCCGGTTGGTACAGTGTTTTAATGTCAAGATACATGATACAACTGTTTGCTTTATTCGGGTGGTATACGTTCAGGCATGGGTTATTTGCGTGAGCGCAACAATGACTCACCTTGGAAATCCCGCCTAGCATACAACGTTGGATACAAATCTGCTGATCGATGTCAGTGAATAGTTCCAATTCGATTTTGGTTTTTGAAATTTATGGTCATCAAGCAGCTGTTGGGTGTTCAATACATACATACAGCGCCTACGTGGAAACTTCCTACAATGGTGTTTGCTGTGACAAGAAACCATTTGAGGGAAATCTTTAATCCACATGTAGTGGTGTCGCGTCGCTGGTGTATTGGAGCCATTGCCAAACAACAACAGAGAAACGTGTTTAGTCCGCTCACGCGAAGCGGTGTATATTCAAATCGGCTGAATAGCACTGTTCCAAGTAAACACAATAACGTCGGCAGCAGGACTGAGTTGTTTCAGTTTTTTAAATCAGTAACTCTACAGGGAATTCTGTGCTGCATTCTCGAGCTCACCTATGTACTGCACATCTGTCTGAGGCTGGTATGCCGAATTGCATGCAGGATGTAGATAAGATAATATCGCTCATGCAGAAAAAGGTTGAATTTTAAAAAAAAAATATTTATTACAGCTCGTGGTGGAATACAATCTTGTATTTTAATATAACCTGAACGACGTAAAGGCGTGTACGGGAAAGATTAACTGCCTAGTATACGGAAAGATCTTGAACCTTCGTGGCAGTAGTTGTCAAACGTTGCAAGGATATTTGCAAACCCTTTGTCGATTACATCGTCAAGAGTCTCTATCTCTCTATGATTTAATATTACACGAACTTCACTATGAAATCCTATGGTTACGAATGTAGCTCGTTTGTAGCCTTGAAGGAGTAAATCATCTTGATAAATTGCAACTGGATAATAAATCCCAAATTGAAGGCGGACCGTAGCTCTTTTGTGCTCTCGTGCTGTAATGTTGAAATCACTTCCGTCGTAAGTTTGAAGGAAGCTTCATAGCAACTCTGTCTGACTAAATTCGTTTGTGATGATTGCCCAGTAGTCTTCGAAACCACTATTGAGCTTGTCTGGCGTGTGCAACATCAACTTTTAGACATGGATTTGTTGACGAACCTTTGAGGCAGCCTAATAATCATCAATAATAGCTGCAACACGGTGGAGTTTCTTCATCAGTGATCACACCTGCGATTTCGTCCCGCTTGACACGAGAAGAAATCTTGATATGTAACCATGTTGCTGTTGACGAAAGCTGCCTCGGAGTAAACCGTGATTCATCTGGAAAAGATGTACTAATAGTGTAAGTATACCTGATGTTACTGTGCCTCTCGGTGTCCTTATTTCACAGTCTCACGCGGATTACTTAAGTTGATTACAGTCGGCATGACCTTATTTAAAACAATGCGTTGTCTAATTGCTTATTTATTAATAAACTCTGTTGTAATATAATTGCATAGTATCAGTTCACAAACAGCAATTGAACCTATACATTATTTTTCTGTGACGACATCCTCGACGTTTTCACTGACAACATTTTTCACATTCGTGTTGGCAAGTCGTTTTCCTCACTCACGATAATACTCGGTAACAGATCCACAAAGATGCTTATGCAACTTGACTCTCAACAACATTAAGGTCTTTTCAGTACCGATTATGATACGTAGTGTCAGCAAATGTCATTTACAATATTCGTTATGACATGCTCTGTGCAAATTTCACGTTTTTCAAGTCATACACTTTATATCCTTTGCCATCGAAGTTTCTATATATTCACGAAGAAACTTTTGGTCTCTAACTGAATTCCTGGTATCTTCATCCTTTCTGTCTGTATCGCCGTTTTATTATTTCCTTCTTAACCTGCTTTGGTATCAAATGGAGTACATCAGAAGAAATTATGCAATAAAAAAAAACCATGAAACGTACCATACTTTTTGCAAATGGTGTTGTGTAATGTCACACGAGGCTATGCCAAATAAACACGCTCAACTTCCCGATCCCAACCGAAAATGCAAGGTCTCCGCTGGGATAAACAAATTCAAGACGGCATCGCACCAAATTATCTGGCTTATTTAATGCTAAGTACTTGATGTTTTCAGGTACAATATCATACCATGACATTTCTGGCACTTTATTATATTTTTCGCCAACATGTCGTCCAACATGATCCCAAACCAGGTTAGTTATTCCAGGCATTCCAGATATGTATCTGTAAAATGAAATAGCATCTTTTGGGCCTCGTTGACGAATCGATATTGTACATTTGGATTAAATTGCGATTTCATTTGTCCTGTGACGATAAAACGCATCTGGATTTGCAATTTAATTCCCACATTAGCCCCGGACCTGAATTCTTTCACAAGACAATATGTGTCAAACGATGGAGTTTCTAATGGCAAAATATATAATACTTAACTGCAGTTCTCTAATGGCGAATCACTTCTGCGTTCTCAGCCTATATTTATCTGATGGTATATGCAACTGTCTGTCCCCGAGATCACGGTGTTGCAGCCCCTATTTTGAACCGCTGCTAAAATATATACAGGCACAATGTTGGGACTTAAGTCGAACATATCTCCCGCGGATTTATATGTTGAGAACCTTCATGTACGCGGCGGCCTCTGATTCTTCTAACAGGGTCCATACGAGATACAATCGCGGATGCCTGCTTGTACATAAAAACCGGGCTCTGTCAACTAGCATCAAACGCCTGTTATGACATTACTTTTCTGCATGTATAAATTAATTGACCTGAGTGCGTTGCCTCAGGAAATATATTCAGGTCTTTTGTAAACTTACAAGCAGCTTGTTGACCTACATAATCATTAACACGGTACCAAATGTTTAACGTTCCGTTTCAGTCGAGTGATTATGTGTATATCATTCACATGTTCTCATTTTATCATCTTTTTATTTCCGTTTTCCTCTTGCCTGTAAGCCATCATAATAAGCAGTAAAAGATTAACATCGTGTTACATTTGAAGGACTATGCTCCAACAATGTATAACATACCTATATACAAACATCTAATCCAAACTAATAGCATGAAATTTGCTATCTACAGTTCTGACTTTCTGCAGATTCTTACACTCTGTAGTAGGAAACGAATTTGTAAACAACGAAGGTCCACTTGATGTGGAGTATATACATTTATTGTAAATATTTCACAGTGGACTAGTGATTCTCTATATCAAAGACTTAATGACTTTATACCTATAGTTGTTTCCCATCATATAACGAGATGTGATATATCCTTTGAGCAATGAAGCGTCGTATGATATCATATTGATGGTACACTTTTCTCAAAAAGCTAGAGAGAGAGAGAGAGAGAGAGAGAGAGAGACAGACAGACAGACAGACAGAGGGAGAGAGAGAAGGAAGACAGAGATTTGACTTCGATTGTTGTTAATTAGTTTACAATTGAAAGCTAATTTATGAATACATAATATAAATGGATCAGCTCAACCGATATTTGTCTAGCCATCTGTAGTAATAGCGTCGGTGACGGCTAGATCACTGTTACGAATGTTGCGATTAATGTTAAAAGACCATTTATAGAGTCACACATCATATATAAAGCTGTTCACAATATTTGTATAAGCTAGCTGTATTCGGCCCCATGATAGCCTAATTAAATGTAGAAAAGGGAGAGAACTCAAGTAGAACTTACTCATTGCCTGAATTTGTGCCAACTTAATTCCCTTGATATTTGAAAAGAGGCTGTAACAGTTGATACATCAAAAACAAAACAAAGAAACAAAATTATTTTTTTTTTAAATGACCGAAAAAGGTTTCTCCGATGAGCTATTTGCTCCTGTAACTAAAATAAGAATGAATGTCTTCATGTATTGGCACAGCTCATGGAGGGGGGGGGGGGGGCTTTGTTTATGTAATATTATTCTACTGGTATGCAATATATATTTGCTTTAGCAAACAACACAGCCACGGTAACTAGGTGAGACCATTTTGCTCTTTAGGTGTGCAAGTCCTTCTAGAGACCTCCCGCTCTGCAATCAGTCCTAGTACTGACGAACACCCAGTCTACCATTACTTTAAGGATCGTCATTTTTATGTGTAAGACGAGTGCCCCAAAAATGCTGAAAAGTATTTTCCCATATACATGGAGTGAGGACTTCTTTGTAATGGCATACAACAAATTGTCTGAAGTCAGTGCTAGATTGGACTGCGATCCATCGAATGGACAGGCGATACTTTTGTAACAGCAGGTATTCAAGGAAATGAATGATCCTCACTAACAAACACGCACCCTAGCAAACCATATTCGATTAATTTCCTTGGATAATGCAACCATCTTTGTGCAAGGAAAATGATGATCGTTACTAAAAGCTGCTGCATTTACAAGGGTGTACATGTATGTCTCTGATAATGGCTTGATGATATCAATGTATGGGTGTTAGTTGAAAGCAGGTCTATATCTACTCACATATTCACACACACTCATCCACATACAGGATTTGCTTTACTATGCCGTTTAAGTGGTAGAAAATGACATACAATTCTGAAATAGACACGTTTTTCGTCATGACATTCGGCAAGGAATATTACAGAAACATTAACAGAAGTTTGTATTGGATAGGTACGAAAAAAAGCCTGGAATTTCAGACTTGTCTCCTAGAGACTTTTGAAACAGTATTTGACAGCTTTAACAAGTTGTAAACCAGTATATCTTTTCACACACTTAAATGTCATTTCATGTCTAAATTTAAAATGAAAAATCATAATCCCTTTGCAGAAATATTTGCATGAACTTTCTTAAATACAGAACAAGACCACATGGTCAAGTAGTTCATTAATGTTAGCTATATTTGCTTCTTTATTTTTCTCGTCATTGACCAACTTGACATGTCTGCTTGTCCTTTCATAATGATTAATATAACAAATGGGGTCCTGTCAGCTAGATAGAACACCTATAGCAGCGTGCGTGCTGGATGTATAGATTATGCATATCTGTAACTGTTATTAGGTTTGGGTTGTATTGTACTTTTTCTTCCCATCTAGACTATGTTACATGAATGATGAGGTTTAGTAAGAACAGCAGAGTCAGTGGTAAATGAATTTGCTTTTCTATTTACTTGATCGTTTCCTGTACCAAGATAGTTTAGTAGATCCAAAAATGACAAGCATATAAACAAAATATCTATAACAGGTCGGATACGAATTCCCCGAGTTTTACCGCTTGTAATCGTTCTTTTTTGTTGCACTGTAATATATAGACATATTATGTACGATTCCTTTCAGGATCTACTAAAATAATCCCGTACATGACGATTCTTGGTATCCATTGTGACCCATTTAGCTGAAAAAGAAGAACATAACATATTTATTCTGTGGCAAACCAGCCATATTAATTGCTAGATACTTGGCATGGTCAGTTTCATGAAGTTTCAAGAAGTTTAATATTAATTTGATGAATCCGTATACATGCACGTGTGACGTGTTTGTCAGTGAGGACACAGTGGTATAGGTCAGTCCACAAAGACATGATCATACATTCGTATTCTGCATAATGTAGATATTTACGTTAAAAAAATATGGAGCCTTCTTAGAAAGAGGTCAGCAGCTTTAATGCAATCACAGTATCGTCGGGAAAAAGAGATGAACAGCATTCTGTACGCTTAGCAAATGCCAAATTTGTACTCCTTACGCAAGTAGTCATGTACTACCGGCAGAATCGTGCAAATGGTACGTTCGAGATATGGTGTCGTTCTGTATATGTTACGATCTTTACATTGTAGGTAGTTGGATGAAATTACATTTTGCAATGTATCAGGAATACAGTTTTGTTCACATACTGTTTTCAGCATGTTTTCCATATTTCTAAAAGTGTATAATCGTCCACGTTTCACAATAACGGTCCATCAGCAGGAACACCCGCACAATTATTTTCAGGGGGAGGTGGGGCAAACATGTAGTGGGCAGCTATTAGGTTTTACGGATGTAGGCCAAAACATGTTTAGATGTGAAATCGGGGTGGGGGCGCGGGATACGGGTGCCCATTCTCATCAGGTCTGTGCAGACCTAGTGTGTTTGACCCAGGTGATTGCTTGTGAATAATATAAAGCATGTTGGTCAAAGAATGCTACTCTCATACGTATATATTGTTCATAACTAATAGAAATGATACTTAACTGTGAAGCATATTTTATAACTAATGCTGAAAATATTGATAAAATTCGTATGAAAATTGTATAGCGCATCGACTTTACGCTTGAAAGAGAATACAAATTATAACTTTTTTTTATTGCTCTATTAAAACAAAACTTGCATATCTTTAAAGTATAATTGTCATATTTTTAGTGAACACCTATTTTTTTACGTTTCCTTTTACTATGATTCTCTGTTTGTAACGCTAAAGAACGTCTCCTTCTCTGCCCCCACCCCACTTCTACCTGGAACAGACTATAGTCATCACTGATTGTTGAAAAACTGAGTTAGCGTGTCATGTCACTTCCTCTTCTTTAATGATATATCGGACTTATTTCCATAGTGAATAGATCCTATATTGTTTGAAAATTAAATGGTAAAAATGAAAATCAAAGTTATTTCATTCCATGTCGTACATAATGTAATTCTGAAGAACTTTTAATGGGACAACATTGATATTGATTAACATATTCGAAATGTTTACATTTTTCCTCTTGAAATGTATTTAACGTTAGGTTTTAACCGAGGATATACGGTACAATTAAATTATTTCAGGTCGTATTAAATCGAATTATTATTATCTCCCATCCTTGGTTTTCAGTAACTTTGTATTTTATACATTTTTCCTTTAACAATGTTCACGAATCAGACTTATTATTCTCGCCCATGCGACAGTGTGTGTGTGTGTGTGTGTGTGTGATTTGGATTTTTAACGTAGCTTTAAAACTTTTTCAGTCATATCGCTACAATGTATGCAGTGTGGCAGTTTATAATGATGTCTATCACTGGGGCATCATGCCGCAGACATGTAACATGATGTCCCACCCAGTCACATTATCCTGACACAAAGCCGACCAGTCCTAACACTAACCTCTTAATGCTGAGCGCCAAGCGTGGCAGCTATTAGTACCATTTTTATATGTCTTTGGTATGACTCGGCCGGGGATCGAACCCACGACCTCCCGCATCCGAGGCGGACACTCTAACAAACAGGACACCGGAGCGGTCCACCCATACGACAGAGAAATCTACCTGTTTGGCTAACCTTGCTTTTCCTATCTCAGTCTGGTTATCTCAAACCAATTGTCTCCGTCATGGTGTCCACGCGCTATGGAATACATTATCAACGGACTCACCATTGTTGTCTTCTGCTTGGCCTCAAGGAGTTGTTTTCCGATAAAAACAAAGGCAGACACGTTGGGAAATTTACCAAAATAGTGTTTCTATGAGAGGAACAAAATACATTGCACATTGGGGTACGGGGAGAGGGTGAAGAACACTGAAACAATAAGTGGGGAGATATATCATTAAAGCATGATTGCGAACTGAAACTAGAATAATTAGAGGTTAACGAGAGTCAGACGAAGACAGGGACAGAGGAGGAAATAAGAAACACAAGAAATGAAAAACCAAGGATGTACGCTAACCCTCTATTTCCAGATAGATGTCCTGTAACTATCTACAAATGTTTTATGAACAAACGTTCAAGTGATTTTTGTGACCCTGTCCATCCATTTTACTTTGCCACTGTAACTCACATGCATGCAAATGGGCCGAATGAACAATATTTTCTACGGGCACAAGTTGGGGTCACAGGGACTCGTATCATTGCTCAAAATTATCTATCAGTTATACATACAGTATAAAAATAATATTATTTTATACTAATGTATGAATGCCAGTTAATTGTAAGCAGCGATACCGACTCCTGTGGTTGGGACCAGAAAGCTTAACTCACTAATGAAAATGGCTATGAAAGCAAACTTGCCTGATCTGACTTCAGCTAGTCTGTCTGGATGGTCTTTCATGCACGGGGGTAATTTTACAATCAATATTAATTACAACATCAGTATGTTACACACACTTTTACTTCCTCCAAAGGAAAGGAGAGTTTGTACTTTAGTGACACAGATTCAATGAAAAATTTAAGCACGGTCACTCCTGTTACATGTAACTCCTCGTCATGGCCTATATAAAGCTGTGTCCCCAGTATCGTTTCATTATTTACAATATAACTGTTCTAAATTGGAAGTGATGAAAATGAAACATTTTCTTATAATAAATATTAATTATTTGTTGTCAATTTCATCTAACATCCATATATTTAACGTGATAATACCTCGATACTATCAAACGTTTTTGGTTGTTATTTTTGTTTTGCACACGCGTAAAAACTATCTACTTCGGATGGAACAGTCACGCCACAACCCTCATTAACATATTTGTATTAATGCGCCGCATGTAAACATTTGCGAGCGAACTTAATTTAAAATGTTAAGAGTTCTTTTTACTTTAAAGGAAAATATTGGGTGATAAAAATAATTAGCGTTGGGGCTTGCACCGAGACAAGGAAATCCCAGTCGCGCGGTTACATTATAACCCCTTGACTGGAATTTCCTTGTCTCGGTTCAAACCCAAGCATAGATTATATTATGATAACTTTGTTCACAAAATCCAGCTATGTTTATTTGTTGACAATGTGAAACCTGTAAGCGTGTCACTAATTTAGTTCCAAGCAAAATAAATTTATTTTTATAGTAACAAAAGTAAGAAAAACACTTTTACAAAAACTAAAGGGTGAACCAATTTTGTGGCCAAAGCGTACCTATACACCCTGGTAACTCCTAGCTATATGTGAATATAATAACACAATGATCATTCGGTTCATTGTTCAGTTCAAAGACAAACGTTTAACTCATTTTATTTAGTTGGCGATCAATTCACATGTAGAAACATTACCCCCCAAGATATGGACAAAGTAAAGCCTTTGGTGTGAAGGATCAATTATGATATATTTTCATTTATTCAGAGGCTCCCCTAAAGATAGTTTTTTTATCTTTAGATAATCTAAGGTAACTTAAATTTATGTAAATTTATGTAATAATTATCTCTTCAAAAAGTTCAATCGTTCTCAAACAATTAATAGTATTAATTTATATCAACCTTTCTCACGTGGGAGTTAAGGTACCTGGGCTATAGTCCCTTACAATGTTACCAAATGATAAATACGTTGCGTCATCAAATGGGAGAAAAAAGATTCGCATAATTAAGGTGCTATAGAAACCATACGTCTGATATTTCGAAGTATTCCTAAGGGGTTGATTTAATCTCACAAACGTTAAGCTTGATAAAATCCTTTAAACAAACAATGATATCATGAATTACTTTAATATAAATAAAACCCGCTATGTAGCTACTACAGCGTACTGATTAGAATAGCGAGTACTAGAAACTGCTCAATAAAGAAATTATATATATATATATATATATATATATATATATATATATATATATATATATATATATATATATATATATATGTACACACACACACACATATATATATATATATATATATATATATATATATATATATATATATATATATATATATATATATATATATATATATAGTTCATATGGCTAGCAGTAAGCATGTTTAGTACAGTAAACAACAACATAAAATTGTATTTAGTCATCAAAAATCATTCCAAACAATCTCTTCAAACATACCATATCTGATGGTTCCAGGTTCCCATTTTGACCCAGTACAGTTTTACAACAGACGCTAATCAGGATAATGCTGGTTAATACTGATCTTGTGAATCAAAAGCGAGGTCAAGGTGGATGCCTCCTGTCTGTATACTAAATAAAATGGTGGACAATCACGTCTGAATCAACTCTTGTGAACCGGTTATGGCGTATCCATTTTTATAAATTGAGAGAAAACCATTGGAAATAAATGAATCAGTGAAAATAGTAGAAAAAGATTAGAGTATGTCTACATTCTAATTGCTGGTTTTGATGCTCTTAAATTAGCTTTTCTTGAAATGGACAAATCTAGTCAGTGTGGTATACATCATGAAAAGAATCGCATTAAACCAGTTGGATTTCATACAAATAAACTGCCAAAACTGACCGTAAACTGTTGATGCGTCAGTGACAATGATTGGCGCAAAGAAAGTCACGTATCAGCGAACAAATTCGTACATTC
Source organism: Sinohyriopsis cumingii (assembly GCA_028554795.2). Classification (NCBI taxonomy): domain Eukaryota; kingdom Metazoa; phylum Mollusca; class Bivalvia; order Unionida; family Unionidae; genus Sinohyriopsis; species Sinohyriopsis cumingii. The sequence goes on from CM068831.1 coordinate 90,919,082, forward strand.
CTTGTGCGATCTTTTCCACACTATCGTGTCTCCCGGTCGTGTTTAATAACGGTGTAATAAACGGTTTATTGTCCTTTTTGGGGGGAGATTGATTCTTTGTTGAAACGCGACAAGTCATGAATGATGATTGTCTTGGACGAACAGATTTTCATATCCTCCCACCCCGTCTAACAAGACAATATAATATACATGTATATTATTACCACACTAATTAAGAGACCATATGACTGTCACTCGGCAATAAATGTATATTATTACCACACTAAGAGATCTATGACAGTCACTAGGCAATAAATGTATATTATTAACACACTAATTAAGAGACTATATTACTGTCACTCGGCAATAAATGTATATTATTACCACACTAAGAGATCTATGACAGTCACTCGGCAATAAATGTATATTATTACCACACTAAGAGATCTATGACAGTCACTAGGCAATAAATGTATATTATTAACACACTTATTAAGAGTCATATGGCTGTCACTAGGCAATAAATGTATAATATTAACACACTAATTAAGAGACTATATTACTGTCACTAGGAAATAAAGGTATACTATTACCAAACTAATTAAGAGAGCATATGATTATCACTAGGCAATAAATGTATATTATTAATACACTAATTAAGAGTCCATATGACTGTCACTAGGCAAAAAATGTATTTTACTGACACATTAATTAACAGTCCCTATGGTTGTTACTAGACAATACAAATTGACTTATAGAATCTTAACTAAATGTAAATCTATCCAACAAACCGTCACTATTAACCAGCTGTCCTTGACAAGGCTAACGAAAGAATTATCCGGACGCTGCGCTTGATATTTCGGAAATTAAACGCCCAAAATACAACGTTGTGGATGCACATATAAGTCGAGAACATTCTTGCTATTTTAGATTTTTATTTTTTATTTTTTTTTTGGCTTAACTTATCGGATAAAGACGCTTTACGTGTAAAGAATGCCAATCGTACATAGGAGATAGTCAATCGCAGAATTCAATAAATCTTGAAAATATAACTTATATTAAGAATTCATCCGTTAGAAATCAAAGATCAACTCAAACTAAAATTTTGAACATACGACGAAAACAGAAAAATAACTAAACGTTGCAGCCGAATAGTTTTAATAGCTTCAGAGATAGCTATTCTAAATCATTTTGTTGTTTGACCGAAATGTGAAAATTTTGTTAATTGGTAAATTAACCTTCTGTTTGTTTTCTCAGCTGGTGCTCACAGAGAATCTAACTACCACTGACAGAGAGATTCCAAGTACCAGTTTCTTACATACCGACAACATAAACACAGCTACTCGTGATTATTGTAAAAGGAGAAGATAATTCCATAGCTCAGTGATACATTACGATATTGTTTCAATTTGGAACACAAAACAATTGTTTCAAAATGGAAACATGGGGATTTCTCCTTTCTTCATGATAACAAGAGTCTACGAAGTGCGCTGAAACGATCGAAATTGTTTTGATAAATGCTGCTATTTTATCAAACTGTATAATAAAATGGTTCGATGTTTATTGATTTGCTCCTTGACAGTCAACAACAATGAGCACCATAGAATTAAGGTCATTTGCATCTTTGCATGCACAATTACGACGTTTTCTTAATCAAATGTACTTGTCAATGCTTATGAGATGCACTGGTGAAACTTATATTGATCAAAAAAAGAGTAAATTCTTCAAAGCCAGGTTTAAATGTCATAAAACTTTCACCTATTTATAGATTCCGGCAAGAAAGTTACTTTTTGGTATTATAATTAATTATCAACTTGGAAAAATATGTAGGCATTGGTAAACAAACATGGACTGAGGCAAACAAAACAATGTAGTTGAACATTCTATAAACTGGTTGTTAAATCTAATGATGCCACGAAATTAATTATGTGTTCACAATGTAAAGATTGTTCCATGTCTTAAAACCTGTATTATAATATGGGAACTCAAGTTACAATACCAGTCTTCTGTGCATGTGCGTGCGTGTATAATATATATATATATATATATATATATATATATATATATATATATATATATATATATATATATATATATATATATGAGAGAGAGAGAGAGTGAGAGAAAGAGAGACTGCCGATGCACATAGCCCCATTATATACTATGAAAATGGGACTGTTGATCTAGAGTCATTTCATTGGGTATTATATTGGATAATCCATCTTTTTCACTTCTTCTGAGACCTGTGTTAATTTTTGGGAGGGTGTGGTATATAATTGATGACCTGATAAGGACGTTTATTGTAATAAAGTAACAATTGCTAATCCTTTTACGTTACTTCTACAGAGAAAACAAGCGTGTGAAGACAAATTGCATATGATGGTCGTGACATCTTATTTGGTTATAAGGTTCGGTCGTCATGATCTTGCACTGGTTTAAGAAATATTTCAGTTTGTGCTTATGTGAATCTTCTTTTCAATAGAGAACAATGACTGAGGATATATTTTTTGCTCTTTTAGCACACTTTAACCGACTTGCTAATCTCGATATACAAATCTGAGACAACATAATACATTTCATGAAGGGATAACAAGCTGCGAAACATTTTTTCTTCATATAATCTCATTGTCTACATCAATAAAAAAATAGGTTTTTTTTTTTGTAGACCGATTCGGCGTCCTAAGTATTTAGAGCATCCGCCTCGGATGCATAAGGTCGCGGATTCGAACCCCGCCAAGTAATGCCAAAGACGTATAAAAATGATACTAGCAGTTGCCTAGCTAGGAGCTCAGCATTAAGAAATTAGTTTTAAGACTGGTCGGCCTGGTGTCAGGATATTGCGACTGGATGGGACATGATGCTACGTGTCTGCGGCAAAATGCCTCAGTGCCACACATCAATATAAACTTCAGACATCGTAGCGATAAGACTGCAACATTGCTAAAGCTTCGTTAAAAATCCAAATCACATCAAATACACACACACTTTTTACGAAAATATAAATTCGAATTTCTTTGCTCGAGTGCAGTTTCGAACAGTCCATACTTTCTTCGTTTATGAACAGTCCAACGCTTTTTAAAGAAGAAGAAGAAGAAGAAGAAGAAGAACAACAACAACAAAACAACAACAACAATAGCAAGAACAAGAAGACGAAAGAGGAAGACTACAGGCTCTGACTTAGAATGGTGTTACAATGGAAAGAATTTAATATATCTATAGCAGGCTGATGACGTACTGACCTAGATTATGACGTATAACACGGGTCCATACTTTGAATTGTTGTGTAAACGTATTTGGACCATTGCAGTTAGTCACAAAAAATTATTCTTAAGAAGAAAGTAAATGAAACCAAAATAATCGACGTTCTTTTTTATAGGGAGAGTTATGCATGGGACAGCTGAAAAAGCCATGTACAACATATCTTAAGGCGTTTGAAATATATAAGTGATGTGAATCACCAAAAAAGTCAAATTTATTAGGGTAAGATGGATAACAAACAGATATAACTTCGATAGAACTTATATAAATTATAGTAGACGTGGTGCTTTGTTACCTGTGGCACAAAAGAAAGACGATGGAATTGAAGGTTTATCTAGCAAGAAGTCATGAAATGCTATTTTGGGCAAAAAGAACAAGAATGCTAATATATATATATATATATATATATATATATATATATATATATATATATATATATATATATATATATATATATATATATATATATATATACATATATATATACATATATATATATATACATATATATATATATATACATATATATATATATATATATATATATATATATATATATATATATATATAGAGAGAGAGAGAGAGAGAGAGAGAGAGAGAGAGAGAGAGAGATTGTGATTGCTATTGATGATGACAATTTATTAGACCGAGAATTTAACAATTAGGGATGTGTATGCATATATTAGAACTCGATGATAATATCATTATTATTATAGCACTTAATTTTTATAGAACAAAGTGTGTATGGAATATTTAGATGTGAGTGTGAGTTGATCTGTTCATTTATTCGCCATTTTTCTGATGAAAGGTCTGTGAGAGTGAGGTTAGTTCTCCTGAGATTAGAGCAAAGAGAGAAGAATATGCGTCCTTCTAATTCGACAGGAAGCTTTCCGGGTTGGTGCTAGAGTCGACATTTGAGGATCGGAGAGAGTGAAGACACGTGGAGAATCCATGGTAGGAGTTATTGTGACGTCAGCAGTTTCTGTTGAGGAGCAGTGCCGGAAGAAGCACGTGATAGAGGGTACCGGAAGTGTTGAAAGGAGAAGTACCATAGAGAAACAAGAGGCGAACAGTAATTGACAGATGAGTAACAGAGACAACACTGAAAGGAAAGACTCTCACTTAAGACCTATAATTCCATAATATGAATAGTAATTGGCAACCGTGATTAGGTCCTTGATTGTATTTGTTCGAAAGCAATTGCGATTGAGAAATTACTGAATACAATTGATATATCTTGTTAAATTGTTATACCTTTCACCTTGAGTTATTTATGCACCTAGGTCGTCGGCATTGCTGACTGGGGGCTCTAATCCATTGAAATTTTAATTGTCCACCTTCTCCGGTATTATAAATAGAGAAAAAAGAAAATCCCTAAACTTACATGTTTAAGACACTATCACTATGAGTGATGCCTATGTCTTGCCTCTGCCAATGTCGAAAATACACCTAGCGAAATGTTCTACAAATTGCTTACTTAAATAAGTCCCCATTTCTCCTACATATCACACGTGCATGTGAGGAAAATTATTCTAAAGTTATTGACTTTTCTGCATTGATGAGTAAGTGTAGTACTAGTGCATGCATGCAGCGGCAAGTACAAAAAGGGGCAATAACTATGTGTGTGATCTTCATTTTTAAGGTAGCTTTAACAATTTTACAGTCATATCGCTACCATGCATGCAGTGTGGCAGTTTATAGTGATGTCTGGCACTGGAGCATCACGCCGCAGACATTTAGCATCATGTCGCATCCAATCACATTATACTGACACCAGGCCGACCAGTCCTAACACTAACCTCTTAATGCTGAGCGACAATCGATTAAGCTGCTAATACAAATTTTATAAGGCTTTGGTATGACTCGGCCGGGAATCAACCCGGCGACGTTCCTCATCAGAGGCAGATGCTCTAGCCACTGGGCTGTTATTCTTATCTATTATGTCATATGAGTTCTGGTCAATTCCATGATGTAGGTTTACTGATTGTTTTCAGATTATTAGTGTTACTTTCCAGTCTAACTTTATGATAGTCAATCCAGGGCTCAAACTCAAGTCTGTTTACTGAATAGTCTGGTGCCTGTATACTTTTGTGAGCACTGAAAGACCTGCCTGAATACGGTGCAAATGGTGTCACTTCTCGCATATCAAATATCATTTTCAACTCATCAGTATGAGTGTTTTTGTGCTTGTGATAGCCTGTCCTCACTTTTATAGCAGTAATGTTGTCCATGACAGCTACTGATTTAGATCTGGCCAGTAGGTTTTTGTCTTTGTTCATTGGGCCCAGTCCTTTAAGCATTTGTTTTGGTCCTTTTTTACAAGGTGTTCCATTGCTAGATCTGCTGGTATATGACTATCTTTCTTCCCCCTTATGTTGACAAAGAGGCTATAGATACTTTGATATGCAGTGTGCAAACTGTATGATGCTTGCTGATGGCATAATAGGCGCAAGATTTCTAAAGCATATTTACTTCTGCTGTTGTGACTCTTGAACATCAACATCATGTATTTAAGGCAACCAAGTAACCTTCCCTGTCAGGTCTGTGTATCACAAAAGTTCCTTGTAGTGTAAAGCAACATGTAACACAGCACGGCCATATTGTTGTACATGATCAGTGTCCATTGGCTTCAAATTATATATAGTTTTAACTTCCTCATTGCTAATCTTAACTTGAATGGGAATCAGTGAATCCTGGACAGTTTCTTTAGCAATCATGTAAATTTTGCGCCCTGTGAACTAATACATTTCGATAAAATGGTCCATAGTCTGCTGGGACCACATGTCTGTTACAATGTCCGAAGATATCACACAATCAATGTATGATTTAACAAATGATAAAAGGAAATCTTTGTCTACATTGCTACGATTCTTCAAGTCAGGATTCACATGCCGCCTTATACGAATTCTCTCTCAATTCATGCCAGTGTGGGTATGTGAGAAAGCTTGCCTGTAACTTCTCATGAGTTGGTGGTTCTTTCCGGGGTTTTCCCAGGTTCGGCCTCCACCATTGATACCGGATGCCATGCATGGCCTATCTTGTGCTGAAAATGGCGTTAAACCCTAACAACAGCAGCAACAACAACAACTCTGCATTCATAGAGCCAGTTTTGAAATCATCAGAACTACATAGCTTCTGAAAAGCCATTGTCAAGAAATTCATAGCTGTATGCCAGAGTTGACAAGTAATTGGATGTAGGTCCTTCAGTCTCTCTCTCTCTCTCTGTCTCTCTCTCTCTCTGTCTCTCTGTCTCTCTGTCTCTCTCTCTCTCTCTCTCTCTCTCTGGCATCAAAATCATCTTGATGTCATCCTTTTGCACCACTAAATCTCTTTCTGGTCAATTGATCACCACCTATATGCACTGGGGCATGATTGGTTCATCGATAGATTTCGTCATTCGTTTCATTGTATGACTGCATTATCTTACATACATCATTATACTGTTGTTCATTGCAAGGAAGAAATGATAGTGGAACTTTGACTGATTTATTTGCAAGCTCGTCAGTAAATTCACGATCAATTTCACTACAATAGAAATCTTTAAATTTTTTCAGAACCGGGAGATAATTGACTGATGCAATTAAAATCAGGGCTGTATAATTGGATTTTAACCTCCTCTGTTCCTCTCTGACAAAGATAGTTGATCCAAGGCTATGTCTTGAACCGATCTCTGTGGTTGGTCTGGTAGATTGGCAAAATTCATGTGCTATACAATAGCAGTAGATACAAACCAATGTTTTGTCCCTCCTTGATAATGTTCCCTTAATGTCGCACCCCAGTTTCAAAATTTACATTGTCTCCAACAATTCTGAAAATTCTTCCTTCCTTGTCTACTAACTGCAACTTCTTTAAACATGAATTGACTAATTTTTCAACTTCTGTAATGGTAGCTTCATGGCTACTGGACACATCCAGAATCTGCACTCTGTTGAAAACATGTTGGGAACAAGAAAAAAATCACTGAAACCTTGTATCATATTAGTGTCTATTATTATTTATACTAGAGATAAGGTATCATATGAGTCAATGTAACTAGAATACAGGTTTAGATATTGAACTTGACCGCTGTACCATAAAATATAAACCTCAGTGAGAGCAGATCGCTTAAAAAATTGACAAATATGTAATAAACGAAGAACATGTGAGAGTGATTAGGCAAATATATGATTTGAACCTTAATCTGTGTCTACGGATGCTCAGCCATTAACTCTAATAGTTTATAATGTAAAGCCATGCATCCATAATAAACCTTATGAATAAATATTGGTAGAAAATGAATGTTTATATCATGGTATTAATTCACAATATGCATTTGACAATGTAGTTTGGTTATATTATGCAAGCATTTCCAATGTATACCAATCATTTTTTTAAACATAATGTTATTCATTCAATAGCATTTTGTTGCAAACTGAAATTCCTTTAAAAATATGTTTGGTTCATGTTTGATCCATTACAGTTTAAATGAGAATTACTCGAACTCGGTTCATATGCTGGTTCGTATAACGCAGGGGTACACAACCCATGACTCGCGGGCCGGATCCGGCGAACGTGTTTTGTTAGAAAAACGTATTAACCGCAAGACTGAAACAATTTCCACGCCTAATATATACTTTCAAGTATCAGCAACTTTATTGTTATCCCTGGTGCTCGGCCAGTTTGACCTATCTGTATAACCTTATCATTGAAATAGTTATTAGGGCAATGTCAATCTGACTAATTAGTGCATCATTTATGTGAACGAAAACATTCTATTGTCCTATACAAGTATAATCATTACAATACAGTACCTTGTCGAGTGAAGTAGGTGAATATTTAACTGGAAAGTTGACCTCTAACCTCTAATGTTATTTTTACCGTATTCATATAATTAAGGGGCGAATGCGAAACGAAGTGTGTGTGCCAGGTTTGGTCATTACATCATTAGTTTGTCCATATAACGATAAACAATCTTCTTTCAGTTTTTAAAACTTCACGAGAAAATTAGTTGAAGCTCAAAGAACACCACAGACACTGTAATCTTTTAAGTGTCCATTCCTTGTGATAAATACATTGTGGTTTTCAAAATTATTTTGATAATTATTGGTTGCTATCTCCGAGCATATTACTTTCTTTAACAAGAACTTTTCATTTAATTTTGCATAAATGTCTCATGCCATAACTTTGCGGAGTTAAATCAGGCATGCAGTGAGTATTTCAAAGTACTTGTCTGGACGTTTTATTGTTGTTAATTATATTTGCCAACTTTTGAAACTACGCTGGGCAATATGTTCAATCGGTGACACTGTGTAATGTGTTTTATGAGTGACTGAGTTGTTCCATTGGTCAAATATCAATTATAAAAATACTTCATTGAGCTAGAGCAGTGCTGTCCAATCCGCGGCCCGCGGGCTGATTTTAAATGGCCTGCCAGAGCTCGAGCAGCTATATAGTTGTTGCTTTTCAGTTTTCTGCTGCGGCCCTCGGCTTCAAGAAAAACATTTTTCAGTGGCGCATGGTGTCAAAAATGTTGGACAGCACTGAGCTAGACTATAGATTCATGGAAGTTTTATTATATTTTCTACACTTATATGCTAGCAATATAGCCTACAGTTAAATACCTATATGGAACAATAAACTCCAAGCAAGACGATTGGAACAGTCTTTATTGCACAATTTGAATTGCATGAACCAAACTCCTTACTGCGCCCTCTGAAATACCAGTTCAAGAATTTGACAGAATGATATATCTCGCATACTTCGCAGTGGCATAATCTACATAACTGAAGTCAATAAAGAAGGAAAAATAGGTCACTGCGTTCTACTTTGTTCGCGGTAAGTAGTACCCTTGAAGATGACTTTATCCACCAGTAGTACGATAAATCATTCCCAAAATCTGATTTGATACTGACTGATGGTTTTGGGGATAATCTCAAATGAGAGATCCAATCCACACACTCGAGTAAGCAAACTTTGGTGTAGATGATAAACTTTTCTCGAGGCGTTTGAATATTACCAGTTGAAGAGGTCTTTTGGTAATGTGTAGCAAACAATTTCCGTATAAAATCCTTTGCTTGACAAGTTGTCAATCCACGTGGAATAAGACAACTCTGCCTACCGTGGCTATGTCGAATTTCGTGCTTATGTTGGGAGATAACTTGGAATAAGCCCTTTCTTGAGAAACTGCTCAACAACGTGGGATTCCAAATGATTGCGATCCTTCTAGAGAAATTACATGGTGGGGTCTAGGCGTGTTTTCAAGTCAAATTTGATCAGAAAACATTCTTAGATATTTGCACTGGTAAACAGGAATAATGTATGCATATCACTATATAAATGCGTTAGACGCATGAAAATATGCAGATTTGTTCCTATCTTGGGGGCGAATCTAAGGCAATTAAGGACTGCTCTCATTGACACGTGGAACCATATTTCACAGTTATGAAGCCCATTACGTGTTGTTGCTTGATTCATGCACGTTCTTTTAAAAAATGTCGGCATTAAAAAGAATTTAAATTATATGAAAAGTAGTAGAGGTCTAAAGGAGCTGTTGCTATAGCCCAATGAAGCAGTATTATAAAATAGAACTGTCCAAAGAAGCAGTATTTTCAAATAGAACTGTCAAAAAATAATAAATAGTGATAAACACTTACCGCATTTTGAAGTATAAATGAAATTATTATTTCTGACATCATTATAGATAAACAATAAATTATTTATATAATATCTGGTCTAGACCTAAACAAAGAATCTGGAGTTACTAAAAAAAATAGTCATAAACACTTAAAGATATAGTTGAAGAAATACGTGTGTCCTTGCAGATATTAATCGACAAGTCAGTTGAAGCCAAAAAATGTAACCCGCACAGTGAAAACTAGTTAGTTCATTTCGATTTTGTAACAAAGGACACAAAACATTATCGTCTAATTATAGGCCAATTTCCATAATAAACTATCTGTCCCAAGTTTTTCAGAGAATTATATTCAGACATTTATATAATTTCTTTGCATGAAATATAGTAACCACCACCGTACTGCCAAACGTCACCTTAATATCCCACATACTAAACTTAAAAACTTGGAAACTCATTTAGTCCCCTAAATATGATGTGTACAGAGTGAATTTAGTTAACTCACACATTTGTGTACACGTGACAATGTAAATGCTAATCTTTTGTGCTGTCTTTTAACAAACACGTTGTTTAACTCTTGATTTAGTATTAAAAGACGAAGTCGATCTAAGAAGAGAAACATATTTTGGCATACTCCTAAATGCTCAGAAATTCACAAAACTATGAGGTTTTAATACTTACAGTTGTATTCTAAGTAACAGATTTATAAATAAATGAAATCGACAAAATTGACCGTAACAAGTGCACTGTCTCTCTAATTTCTTACTTAATTAACGTCATACGTATATGCTTATTCTCACATCCATTTAAATGGGTCGTCTCCTTTATTATACGATGTTCTTACCTTGTTTTACGGACTTAGTTAAGTTATTTTATAAAATGAATATTATCTTTGTATCATTTTTGTATGTGTTGGGAAAAGTCTAGACGAGTTAGACAGCTTGTGTCCAATCCCACATTGTTTAATAATACGACAGTAAAGTAGGTTTAAACCAATTAGTAATAATTTTCTGTGCGAGATAATGCGAGACTAGCCTTGACATCGGCTTTTAAATGGAAAATACATCTTTTGACAGTATATGGTGTTAAATAAAGGACCGAAAGTTGAAAGAAACTGTAGGTAGTTTTGTAATAGCATAATGCGGGACATAAAAACGCTAAATAAATACTCTAATGCATGTACTGTGGCTAGAGTTTAGAATGTAAAACGTGCAGAATATAAAGCGTTACGAGGTGAAGACGACCACTCTCTTTCTCGCTCACTTTTTCTCGCCGAAAGATTTTATCTTGCTCGCGGGCAAGTACTTTGCAAACTTAAATTAGCCCGACTCGTGCTCCCTCGGGAGTAGTTCGTCCACCTTTGGTTCCACCAGACGCTCAGCTCTCACCTGTGGTCTAAGAAGCTGTAGCATGCGCAGCGGCCACACCACGGGAAACGGCTTCGACTGGTCGGCTAAACCAGGTTGATGGTAGCTGCGGGCCTCAAACCCTCGGTGAGTTAGGAGCTTGCTTATCCTTGCATTCAAAGCCAGCTTCGATAGACTGGGCGGAAGAGATCAACTGAGTGATCCAATGACCACGAAGGTGAATCTGCAAACGCTTTGTGGAGAGCACAGGGCATGACAAGGCATTGAAGACGTCATGGCCATCCAAAGCAGACGAAGTAGTCACCAGCCGTGACGAATCTTCGTACCATTGAGTCCCAACTACCAAGGCCGAGAGAGTGAGCTGTCTCTTTGCAAAGGCTGTTTCACTTAAATCTCCTTCACGCACAGGTTATGTTGTGCACCTATCATTCATCCCCATCATTACACCCATCATTTACTACCTGCACCTACCAAAATCCTACGGCGAGTGGCGAAGCAATATGTGGAGATGACCACTGGGAGTTGTAGTCAGAGACCTGCACGTAGGCGGCCTTTGGACAAGTGGTAGCTCCGCTCTGTACCCAGGGCAGAGGACCAGTTGGCAGCATCCAAGGCGACTGAGCAGACCTTTTCAGGATAGCGCAGCTTACCATGCATAGCAAGGGGCCTAGAAAAGGTGGCCTAAAAATAACCTGCCCTTCAAAATCTGGCAAGCTTGCCAGTGTGCGGCAATTGGCAAGAACATCCATATCTGCAGTCAGAACTATCAAAAGAAAAAAACTTCTTATCGGAGCATGGAACATTCTTACTCTCATGTGTCCCAGCCACCCCCAACCACATGTGTCCCATACCCCACCTGTAGCCGCCTGTGCATCGGAATTTGGACTCCGAAGCCACATGCGCGTCCACCGTCGATGAACTTGCACAACTTGCCTTCCTCGGCCCGAGAGACTACCAAGAAGGATATGATATGCTGAATAATCCACAAGTGTATGAGTGAGAATTATCTATCAATACATTCCCTTAATCTGATTGGTCAGTAAAGGGTGAATGTCTCATCGATGTGCATGACCAGTAAGTGACAATGTTCATGGTTGTCCATTGACCCACCCTTACACGTCTGTTTGCAGTTTTGTAGTTTAGGACAAGTCTTGGTCAGTCAAGGAAAGTGTTGATTATATGAGTTTCACCATGTTAAATCCAAGTAAGGTTCAAAGGATCATTTATTTATTTAGCAATAGACGCTTTTAATGTTACAACTTCCATAGAATCCAAACGGCATACAGTCATATTTAATGTTTCATCTTCCATAGAACCCATAGGGCATAGAGTCTTATTTAATACTAAAGATCCATTCATCCCCATAGTGTCATTCTTAATGTTAAATTCCCAAAGGTTTCCATAGGGTCATATTTAATGATAATTTCATTGGATCACCATAACGCGCCCTCTTTCTTGTATCATCCCCTATAACTACTTACATGTTTCTAATTGTAATCCAGATGATATGCAAAACATTCGTCGTATTTGTCAAATCAAAATAAATTTATAATAAATTTCAAAACTAATAGAAAAGTTTCAAAGGTTTTGACTATTATTTTCTTTTTTAATAAGGTACAGATAACATTTTGAGATGCCACTAACAGCATTCCTATCTATTTCATATAGAATAGGACTCGAAGACATGGTCTTCATATTTCATCTTGCCAAATTATTGGTGCTATTTTTCGCGATATAAAAAAAATCATTTAATATATTGCATATGCTTTTAGTAATATTTATAACAGTTTCAGGACAATTGCAGTTGGTTGGCCGCTACTAATTGTGATATACGGTAGGTTTCAGGACAACTGCAGTTAGTTTGCCGAAACCTTTAGTGATATACGGTAGGTTTCAGGACAACTGCAGTTAGTTTGCTGCAACCTTTAGTGATATACGGTAGGTTTCAGGACAATCACAATTACGTGATTTATCGCCTCACTAACCATCAGGTAACATGACATACGATGAAGGTGTGGTGATGAGAAACAGATTAGTTATACGTAGCAAATTATTGCATTGAAGGATCAATTACTCGTGGATACACCTTTTAGCTCGATGGTCCACGTACTGTCTCAAGAAACAAAACTACAAGCACATTTCGAAGTCGAAGTGTTATCTGGTCGACAGACTACATCAAACTTAACATTGAAACCTGCAAAATATCTCATTTTGGCGGACGGAAATGGTCAACGCATTGTTATTTGCTAGCCTGCTGTTGTACTTGACTTCGATATCCCATGTTGTTGGAACGGGAGCTCTTATTGATCCCCCTGCAAGAAGCGTCCTGTGGAAATATGGCTTTGAAGTTGCTACTAATTATGACTATATGAGAGTTAACTGTGGTGGACTCGATGTAAGTATTACATTTCTACACTGTTCTGTAGTAGTGATACTTAAGGAAGTATCGTGATTGAGTGCTCTTATTACCGCATGGTTCCTTTATTTTCCTATGACTGACAGTTTAACATACTTGATCCACATGAAGTTAAATAAGTGTGCAGGTTCTTTATCTAAAGATGTTATATTTAGTAATAGTTATCTGTATTACAGATAGAAGAATAAGCAGTAGAAAATGCTCTTTTTAGCCTGTATTAAATACAAACTAATAGGCAGTAGAAAACGATCTTTATATCTGTACATGTATTAAATACAAACTAATAGGCAGTAGAAAACGATCTTTATATCTGTACATGTATTAAATACAAACTAATAGGCAGTTGAAAACGATCTTTATATCTGTACATGTATTAAATACAAACTAATATGCAGTAGAAAGCGATCTTTATATCTGTACATGTATTAAATACAAACTAATATGCAGTAAAAAACGATCTTTATGTCTGTACATGTACTAAATGCAGACTAATAGGGAGTAGAAAATGAACTTTATATATGCACATGTATTAAATACAAACTAATAGGCAGTAGAAAACGATCTTTATATATGTACATGTATTAAATACAAATTAATAGGCAGTTGAAAACGATCTTTATATATGTACATGTATTAAATACAAACTAATAGTGAGTAGAAAATGAACTTTATATATGCACATGTATTAAATACAAACTAATAGGCAGTAGAAAATGATCTTTATATATGTACATGTATTAAATACAAATTAATAGGCAGTTGAAAACGATCTTTATATATGTACATGTATTAAATACAAACTAATAGGCAGTAGAAAAATGCCTCTTCGTAGCTGTATTACATACAAAGTAATAGGCAGTAGAAAATGTCTCTTTGGAGCTGCATTTGTGGTCGATCCAAATCTTTATTAAATTTACGACATCACTGTACTGTTTAAAATCTACTTGCAAACATAATATATTTTTTTGGTGTGTTTACATTTTAAAATTAGTTGTGGGGGTTCCAAAGGATGGATCCGTCCCGGGTGCCAAAATCTTTTGGTATGCCCCTGTGTAAATGTTTATTATGTTTATTTGATCGTAATGTTTGAATGTAAGGAAATGAGCATACATTTTCACTCAGCATATTATCAGTCTGTGTTAAGTATGTAGCTTTAATATGATTTGTGTCCCAATCGCAATCTAACTAATTGTTCAGTACATTGCACTAAACACTTATTTTAATACCCTAATGATACAAGATTGTGCAGCAAATTTTACTTAAAATATAAACTTTTAAAATAGAAAAATAAACAATAAAATATATTTTGGTTTTTTAAACAGGCTATGAATAAATTATATAAATTCTAGGACATGCTGTCAATAAACTAAAAGTTTAAAAAGAAATGTAAGTAAATAGAATCATATAGTTCATAACAACATGTGATATGAACAACGACCAATAACTGATGCAATATACACAATGCTGTAATTGTATACACAAATACATTTACGGAAAAGTAATAAATTCTGTAATTAAATATGCATAACAATATACAGAGAATAAAATTTGAGGCTGAATATGCATATAACTATATGAAAAGTTACGCACTGTTTCTGACAGTTTTGATAATATTTATTTTACGTCAGACGTATATAACCAAAGTTAGTATTATTGCCCTCTCTGTCATTTATGATTACTCTATTGTCACAAACTTTTTCCGGGTCTAGTAGTCTCTGCGTAAACAACAAGATTGATATCTTACGCAGATTAGTAAATATATTTCAGTTAACGTTTAATTTACTGATGTTGCTTCCTTACAATATGACAGAAAGCGGTCATCATAAGATTATAATGTACCAAAAGACTGCCTTCAAATGATCTCTAACATCATCGAGAGTTGTCTCTATATTGTGACAATAATAAGAGTAAAAATAATACCTTACCAGATATATCAGTCACTTTAGAACAGAAATGTGTATAGTACATATACTATTGTATAAAAGTATGCATGAGTGTGTACGAGAGAGAGAGAGAGAGTCAGACAGAGACAGAAAAACAGACTGTATTTGTATTAGTTGTAATAGAAAGCAAATAGCTCTGTCTGCTTGATAACCATCCTTCTTCTTACTCAGATATATTCATTATTACTCGGATCACGACGGTCTTATTCCTTGTTGTATCCTTTATTCATACATTGTTATCTTATAGGTCTTCACGTTCATATAAAAATGGTCCTTTTATTTATAAGGAATAAAAGAAAGAAATTAATGAATAAGGATGGGTGAACTGAAAAACACAAAACTGTATACAGTACATAATCATGTACATGCAAGATTGCTTCCAACAGGTTAGTACATTTTTTGCACATGATCTGATCAAAGCCGAATTTGACTTGAAGTGGTTTATTTGTTTTTCAAATGGATAAAAAAAAATACATGTATGAAAGGAAAGAGAGTAGAGCATTATTCAGGTTTTGCAACTTACGAACTTTACAAAACGTCATCAACTGCTCCCGTGAAGTGGTTAGAGCGTCCGCCTGGGATGCGGGAGGTCGCGGATTCGAACCCCAGCTGAGTGACTTATAAAAATGGGACTAGCAGCTGCCTCGCATTAAGAGGTAAGTGTTAGGCGGTGTCAGGTTAATGTGACTGCGTGGGACATGATGCTTCATATCTGCTGCATGGTGCCACAGTTCTAGACATTAACTGCCACACTGCAGACTTCGTAGCGATATGACTGAAGAAGTTACATTAAAAATCACAGACACACACACGCACGTACACACACACACACACACACAATACGCATCTTTAGTACGATAACAACAGGGTTAATCAGTTAATCGACCGTCTGACTCATATTCCAAAGGTTGCTTTAGTGTGTTCTTGAGAAAGGTACTTAGTTCCCATTCCCTCTGCACCATATAGCCATTAATGTGTTGAAAGCACCGCTAAAAACTAACAAAAACAAGCAAAGCGGAAATGAGATGTCATGTACTACAGTTTTAGTAATGCATTACCGTCTGTTATAACAGTCATATTGTTATTGTTGTTGCTGTTGTCATGGTTGTTGTTGTTATTATTATTATTATTTATTTATTTTTATGGATATTAAGTGGATTCAACTAACATTGAATAAATGTATTGTTCCCTTCTCGTGTGTGTGTGTGTGTGTGTGTGTGTGTGTGTGTGTGTGTACATTTACATAGGAGCTATAAATATATGCTTACGTATGTTTTGAAAGTGAATCATAGTAGAATTATTAGTGTTTATATATTTTTACCAGATTCTGTTTTGTTTTTTCCTATTGGAAAGGTCGGTCAGGTGGTATCTTAGAAGAATTAAGTTAATTCGTATTGTATGGGTTAAATCGTGTATGTTTTTTAACGATGTTGGAAATTTTGGATTTGGCACGCAACAGTAGTGATTATATATGTGTGTTTAGTCTTCTCGCCTGTATATAAGTAGCTCTGACCGGGCAGCTTTCTCATTCGTATGTCTTTTGTTCTTGTTGTAATATCATGTATGCAGACTTATTTTATGTTTTATTCAAATATTGTTTGCGAAGAAAAACATTCCTTTGGATTATTCAGTGGAAATAGAAAGTGCTTATTGGAATATAATATTATTTTGGAACTTATGTGAATTGTTCAAGGGAGTTCCGGACGAAGCCATTTTGACATTTTCCATTCTTTGTTGTTAGCTTATTTTTTATATAAATTATTTGATTATATGCTATTGATGCTGTAACATTATAAGTTAGACTTGACCGTGTCCAGAATCAAATTCATTTTATACTTGATGTGAAACATTGTTTTTTTTTTTTTAAATTTAGTCTGTACACAACTAATACATATTAAATAGTTTCCTATGAGTATGGTTTAAATATTAGGATTATTATTTTTGCATGAGTCAAGGACATTCTGCTTACCACGTTTTATAATCTAATTATGACAAATATTTTATTTAGTAAACATTAAGAAGCTTCTAGAAGGTTATTTTCCATTAGATAAAATATTACTTTTTTGAAGAAAAAATGATAATATTGACCTGATATCAAGTAGATATCTGAATAATCTTGTTTTCCATAAATTATTCATTCATCCTGTAAGATCTTAGCATAATAAATTGTATTATTGTTGTGTTTTGTAATTCATTTGGGCTGGAAATGTATTTGTTCAAATTACTTATTCACTAGAAATACAAAGTGCTCTTTAAAAAAACATCCTTGGAAATAGAGATTTGAATTTATATTGAAATTTCAAATAAGGAAATATTCTTGGCTTGTTTGAATCTGATTCAACAATGCATTGTTGGCACATCACCACTGCATGAGCCACCGCAGGCAGAAGGCACCTCATCCTTTCCAGCATTGGATTTAATTTGCACTTCCACTAAATTGTATTTAGAGCTTTAATCATTTAGGATCTGTGTCTGTAATTCTATTTTTATTAGGGACAATGGGAATTACCATTAAAAACACCCTTGGGTCACTCTGGGGACTATGTAAATTTAACATTAACCACCCTGGGTCACTCTAGGGACAATGGAAATTTAACATGGGTAAAAAACCCTGGGTCACTCTGGGAACAAGGGAATTTAACATTGGAGAAAGGAAATATCCATGCTAGGGACATTCTAGGGACAAAGGCATTCGAACAATGGAAATTTAACATGGGAGATATTGCTGGGTCACTCTAGGGACAATGGGAATTTAACATGGGGAATAGAGTTTGGGCTTGTCTAGGGACAAGGGGAATTGAACATGGGGAATAGAGTTTGGGTCTGTCTAGGGACAAGGGGAATTGAACAGGGGAATAGATCGTGGGACTGTCTAGGGACAAGGGGAAATTGAACATGGGAATAAATCGTGGGACTGTCTAGCGTCAAGGGGAATTTAACATATAGAAATTGAACATGGTGGGTCTGTATAGCGTCAAGGGGAATTGAACATGGTGGGATTGTCTAGGAACAATGATGGTAGAGGGTCAAACACAACAGAGACAGAGACATACATACACTAGTACAAGCGTGAGATTTATATATAAAGCATTACCAAGACCTGAAATCTTGCTGGGGTGTTCAAAAATTTGCATAATTGTAATGATGCTATAAATAGCTATAATCAAGGAAATGCTCAACGACAAAATGGATGTGACTAAAAGTAACGGTAAAATGACGAAGTTGTCCCAGAATTTAAAGGAAAATAAACATATCCCCGAAAATTAAGTTACAATGGTTTAGACTAAAATGGATAAAATTAGTAACTACTTACAATATCAACTTGTGTGACGACCGTGGATAAACACCCTTGTATCTATTTATAGCTATAATCAGCTAAAATTCCTATGAAATCCCACTATCTATTTATACTACAACTTGTGGGTTATTTGGAAAATCCCACTATCTTTTTATAGCCTCAGCTTGAGTGAACTCTAGTACATATGTATAGCTACAACCTATGGAAATCCCCAAGTCCATATTTATAGTCTCGAAATTTCCAGCGTCAGTGACGTTACTGTACTGAACACTAGGGGATCAATGTCAACAGTGTTGCAAGTGGCTGACCTGAATACACGCTACTGCAGGTAGGTAGGTAGAGTGTATCTGATAGGGATAAAGTGAGTTTTATAATGACAAACAGAGACCAATACACACACACCCACACACACACAAAGTACGCGCGCAGACATACGCACACACACACACACACACACACACACACACACACACACACACACACAGAGGGAAGAGGAAAAAACAAACCCCAAATATACTATCAACACAGAAGGGAGATAATACAAACCCCAAATAAACTATCCACACAAACGTACGCGAACGCATACAAACCCCAAATATACTATCAACACAGAAGGGAGATAATACAAACCCCAAATAAACTATCCACACAAACGTACGCGAACGCATACAAACCCCAAATATACTATCCACACAACGTCGCTAACGCATACAAACCCCAAATATGCTATCCACACTCGGGAGGAAGAAGAAAAAAACAACCAAATATACGATCTACACAACGTACGCGAACACACACACACACAGAGGGAAGAGGAAAAAACAAACCCCAAATAAACTATTCACACAAACGTACGCGAACGCATACAAACCCCAAATATACTATCAACACAGAGTGAAGAAGAAAAAGTTTTTTGAAAGCACCTAAGCCCTCACCTGCAATGACCAACTCTGCCAAACACCTACACCCCACCCCACCCCACTCCCAACACTACAAAACCCATTTAACCCGTTATTTTATGGCATCAGTGTGTGACTTAGGAAACATCAAGACACAAAATGATGGATGAATAGACTGACTATTGTTTACCGACTTGCATGCCTAAAGAGCGTGCGTGAAGGAAAACATCCTTCCATTTCAATTCTAACTAAAACATGATCCAGAGGGATAGAGAGAGGTGAAAGAGCACAATTTCATAAAGTGTGAGTAAAAACAAAACACGCCATCCTTATTATACAATGTCAAGACCAAGAGACACTTACGTTTTCTTTCTGGTCTATTCTCTTTTAGAAGGTAGTATGAAATTTCACATCAGGGCCAACGCATCGGCTCACATTGTCAATTTTTCCATTTCCATGTCTTTACTGGCACAAGTTCTTCATCATCTTCAATTTCTTCTTCTTCTGAATCCCTCTTCTCTGTTTCGTCTTGTTTTTGTTTCTTCTCTTTTCTCGTAGGGCACTCTGAATTCCAGTGTCCTTTCTCCTGACAACGATATTAGGTATCTTGACTATTGTCTCTCTTTCTTAGACGAAGCAGGTATTCTGGAGACAAATACCCATTTACCTTTGCAGATATAGCAAACTTCATTAGCACTTACACACTTTCGTATGACTCTCATCAAATCAACGACCAAAAGAGTAAGTTTTGTTGCCACTTTCGTATGTGAATTATGCTTTCGTATGACTTTTAGCAAATATTTGACCAGCAGGTCGATCTGTGCTGACTCTTCCATCTTCTTGATCGTTTGAGAGCGGAATGAATACTCTGACGCTAAGACACTCTCCTTATATACAGGGACCTGCTGCGTAAGAAACCTAGTCAAATGTAATTTTGCAATAAGATGAAACGATTTCATTGAGGAAGTAAAAAGCAATGATGTACCGTATCGCCTCACACAAAACCTGAAGTGTTAGTTCAAATCCGTGTCAGCGATTTCGAAGACGACATAACTGGGCTTTAATCAATGCTCTCCAATTATGCCACAAAACCACGAGTCCTGATTCACGCCAAAATAAATTTCGTTCGGTCCATAAAAAATAGTATCACATCTGAGAAACGCATAAATGAACTTCCAGAAAACTGAGAACGACGGCTTACACCTACAACGTAAATGTATGAGTTCAAGTAGTGCGTAAAACTTAGTCAAATTAAATTTTTATAGTCAAGACGAAACGATCTCTTTTCGAACAAGAAAGCAGACACCAAGCGACAATGGCGATCCGTGTCACACAACACTTTTCAAAATGTGTATTATCAGAGGTTTGTTCTAGCGATCTGCACGGTTAAATTAAATGTTGATGTATTTTGCAATAAGACGGACACAATTTCCATGGGATCGCCCATGGTACGATTGTTCGTGCATTAGTTTAATTTTTAAAAATATTTTTTTATATAAATCGCCTATAGGATTGACCCAGTAAAGCATGGCCATTCTCGCCACTGTCTGAATAGGTACTCAAGTCAATTCGAAGCGAACGCGGTAAGAAAATAAGTATAGCCAATGAAATGGCTTACAACGGGTGATGCATTGTTTTGTTCTAGGACTGTGTGGCATAATAATCCCTATGTTCTTGCGTTGTTACTATTACAGTACAGACACTAAAATGTGAACTTACAAGCCCTCTTTGTGTGTGTGTTGTACCATTTCCTCTTACCACATCAAAATACTGAGCGTCACAGTATTGGTTCGCGTTTTCAAGCTGACCATTTTTTTATATCTCACTTAAACATTTCGACATAAACACTCACACTCACATCGGTAGAGTCAGAACAGATGTGTTACAGTATTGAGGGGCATGTTATCTTTTTTTTTCAAACTAATAAATTTGGGGTTTGTATGAAGTAAAGAACCGAAAGTACAGTGAAACTCAAGGATGATGACCCAATCTGTCTGTCTATTGATGCGTGTATTTACTTAAGAAGAAATATGACCTCTAAAACACAAAGAGATACGGCAAGCATGATTAGATTAAACACAACGATGTTTTCCTTCACGCCCGTGTAATTTAGAGTTTCAATCGTCTTTGAAGACAAACTTGGTCTCCTTTTGTAGGGCTTGAAATAATAAAAAATGCTGAAAAATCTTAGGCAATTTGCTATAGATAATTTCATCAACAGACTAAACAACATAAATACCGTTACAAGAATAGAAAGCCTTAAATCTTCTATCAAAAAGAAATGCAGGAAAAAAATTAAAGATTAACGATAACTAACCAATGAAACCGAATTTAACAAAGGCAATGACATGTGAAGAAATGCCTCTCACTTTGGAAAGGTAGGCGAATGTACTCTGTCATGCACCATCAACTTGAAAAAATTATAAACAGAGAGAAACCTGAATTCAAAATTCAGTTATTTTTTTCTTCAAAATTATTTCGTTTCTTTTTTTCTTTTTTTTTTTTGGAAGAAATCTAAGCACTAATATAGAGTGGAAAAGGGAAAATGCACATACAAACTTTGATATTTCTGAAAAAATGAGGGGATATTCCTAACGTTCATAACCACCTATATATGCCTGGACTTGTCTGTGACTTATCCACAAAACAAGATGTACATATTTCTGGTCAAGCTGCAAGTGTGTGCGTGTTTTTGAAAATGGTAAAACTTGGATATACAATTTTCTCGTGACACTTATAAAGTGAAGAGTCTGTGCAAGTGTCAAAAGCCAAAGTCATATAAGTTTTGTATTTTGTACGGCTTGTAAAGATATCCACTTTAGGAAATGTGAAGTATCACAAGTTATTATCACAAACAGAAGTGGAACATAGGGGCTTGCAAGAAAGAAAATAACCCAGACAGTTGGTGTCAT
Source organism: Sinohyriopsis cumingii (assembly GCA_028554795.2). NCBI lineage: Eukaryota > Metazoa > Mollusca > Bivalvia > Unionida > Unionidae > Sinohyriopsis > Sinohyriopsis cumingii. The sequence goes on from CM068831.1 coordinate 90,941,764, forward strand.
CAAGAGTGCTAGAGACGGTACCCGAACTTGCTTGCTTACTTGAATTAAAGTAATTTTCGCTCTAATGGAGCATGTATCACTTGTTTAATAACGCACCGCGTGATTTTTAATTACTCCTGGGGAAGGAAAGAGAGCCTCATCCCCCAGGCTTTTATGTACTCACAGACTATTTTTAAATTTAGCCGCTCAGGTGTAGGACTAACTAGTCCTTAACAACCTGACTGAAAGGCTTTAAACATGAGTGGGAATTGTCTCACCACACACTCATTTTTCTGTCCGAGCGTGGTAAAGGAGGAAAAAGGTGCTCAGCAAGACAGCCATGGATGTTAAGTACTCACCAAAACGCTAGACCGTACTTATTTCAAATCAAGTCCCGTTTTTTGCAAATCGACAATAATAAGTACCAATAATGTGTTAACCACCTGTGCAATTAGTTCAAATCTAACGAGTCTATTAAATTTCCTAACATATCTGTCTAATATTAGTGCTTAGTGTACATAAAAATAGCCATACTGATCTTATTTAAATTATTATGTCTAAGCGACATATACCAGTTTGGTCACTGTTAGGTTTAAAAAGTTAAGTTTGTTGCGGTGTTCCAATGGGTCAAGTTTGTTTCGAGAATAGTTTAGTCAAGGAAGGATACCAAGCCAAATATGGTTCCCTATTTAATAAAAAGCAATCTTTTGGAGCCCTAAAAAAAGTTTGTTTTTTCTGTTAAAAGGTAACATGTCTCTCTTTTGCTTTCACGTTCTTTCCCGCACTCCTAGTCTCATGATTCTTGATATTAGGAAATGCGTAGCATGATGGGCGGTAATGTAAGCAGCGGCTTCTACCAGTTGACTGAGGGGGTATCCAGTGTAGGCTTGTCTGTAGAATTGGGGAAGAACTCTGACCCCTAATCCCCATTGAGAAGGTCTTGGTTTAAAGATGTCTAGAAATCTGTAGGCAACGTATTGTATGGCTCTAATAAACTGCCCTGCTATGTTGACGTCATACAATGCTTGATCTAGCCCCATTTCGGTGTACTTTTCAACGAGGGTCAGCGTCCCCCTCCTCCTCCTCAACCGCCTCAATTTCCTCTTCTGGTTCTGATACTAATTCTTCAGTTGAGGTAGATAGTTTCAAATCCGCTGCTATGGTGTCTGTCGCTGTTATTGTTGTTGTGGTTGTTATTTCAGCTGAGATTGCCTGTAGTATCGGAGTGAGAAAAGAACGCAGTGCCTCCGATAATTACATTTGAGTTTGCCATACCGTTTGTCTAACATAATTGGACCTTTGTTTTGCCACCACTCTTTCCGGGACGGGTTGTTTGTTAGGTATAGTCGGCTGTTGACTAGATGTTATTTGTGTTCTCGAGGTGGGTGGAGTGCTGACTGGCAGAAACCGTAAAGTGGGCAAACGACGTGTCAAAGAAGTCAAAGTACGTTGGAAAGGATATCCGACCAGTTATCATTCTTGGATAAACGCTTCGTACGTCATCGACTATAAAAAGAAGTGACCATCATTACCTTTCACACAGATTCAGCTACTGCGATCACTCCTTCACCCAATTCTTCTCTGCAAGATTTAGAAAAACAACCCTTGTGGGTGAGATATAGAGAACGTGTGCCTAAAACGCAAATCGTCTTTTTCTGCCAAATCTTCGTGGTGTATTGTGTCATCGGGGCAGCCATTGCCAATTTGAGTTTGCAACAAGGAGACAAACAATTGTGGACCATTGTATTGAGCAGTTGCATCGGTTACCTGCTTCCTAATACCTCCCTGAAATTCTCCTCGAACGGGAACCACGGGAACCTTGTGTCCAGTGTCAGTGCCAGCCACCACTCCAACAACAACTCCATTTTGGGCGGAGACACTCCTTTGACTTCCAGTAACACCTCGGAGAGCCACAGAACTCTGGAATTATGAGCAATAACAACCAATTTTACTTAACCTTACCCAGTGACAGTTCCATGGAGGTGTTTCCCAACAACACGTTGTGCTGTTACACGGTCAAATTACCTCAGACCATCCCCTTAGAACACGAAGCCCATTGGGAAGTGGCTTTAGTGGAAATCATTCACCCAACACAAATCAAAAACATCACCGAAAAGCAAAACACTTTCGAGGTGGAAATCCTGAATGCCCAATTGGAGGAAGAAATCAATAAAATCGGGTTTTTAGGGGACACAAGACCAGCCAGCAATCCAGCCTTCATTATCTACACCTTGAAAATTCCTTCAGGTTATTATTTTAGTGGTGAACATTTGGTGGACACTATTGCGGACAGGTTCAACTTAGCCTTTGGCAAAGCACTGAACAGAGCCAAAAAAAGCGTGAAGATTGAGTACCATAAAGTGGCTCATCGTCCCATGATCAAATTTCAAGATACGGACACATTGTCCCTCAAGTTCAATGGTAGTTTGTTTGTAATTTTGGGTGGACATGCAGAAATGGTCGCAAACAATTTGAGCCAAAAGATCAAAAGTAATATGGATTTTTACAGAGCTTTTGGAAACCCGGTAGAACTGAACCAAGGACTTAATTTGATCTTTGTGTATTCCGATGTGGAGGAGTACAACGTGGTGGGACACACATCTGTGCCGTTACTGTGTGTCATTCCTTTCAAAGTGGATAGTACCACAAACAATGACCAGGAAGGTGCAAACACCTATCACGTACACCGTGAATTTGTACATCTCACTATTTGCCCGTCAGTAAGTCGTATTTAGACACTGTCAACATTGCTATAAAAGGAGATCTGGGACAAAATATTCCATTCTCCAAAGGGAAAGTTACAGTGAAACTCCATTTTCGAAAACGGTTCTCTAACGAATTGTAAGTCAAGACAGCGACGAGTGACATTTTCACCCTATAAAATCCGGCCAGATGCGTGTGGAATTTCAGTTTGCAGAAAATTTACGTGCAGATAATACGGTGAACGTCCTCCTGTATGCTGAATTTGACAATACGATATAAACCAACAGTTTGAGAGAAGTCATTCTACACTATTAGAAGTCATGGAAGACTTTTATCAATGTTTATATAGTAGGGATTCTTTGGACATGGAATGTGAAGATCCTGAGGAAGGAGAACCCCAAGACAAAGACGAAGAAGTCATCATGATGAAGTCTAGATGGCCAGAACAAGAATCACATTTAATTTCCTGTTATGCTATAGTCTTGACAGAAAAAAATTAAGGAATTGATCAAGAAAGATTGCTATGGATGTCATAACGATCATCCCAGTCAAATTCAACACGATAAATGCCTAATGCTGAGTCAAGAAGAAAAATTCGACGAATATCTGGACGAAGCTTGGAGTCTCATCTCGGAAGAAGACGTGTTACAACAGTGGTATAAAGGCTTGCGTGAACATCATTGTCCTCCATTAACAACTCAAGAGATCCACCGCAACGAAGCTCTGTTGGATCAGAGTTGGGAGACAAGGCGAAGAAACGGTTACTTGTCAGACATTTTCAAGCAAAAAGTCAGGATCGAATTGATGACTTATCATTACCTGTGAAGAAAAAAAAAAACAAAAAATGGATACCTGAGAACTTTATTACCTTTTGAACCACAGTTCGTACACTGCTTCTTGGAATCCTGTCGTCTGTGCTAAAGATGAACTCCCTCATCGCAAACCTCAAAACCATCAAGCTTATGTCATTAACACGGACGACAGTCATCTCCCAGGAACCCACTGGGTAGCCGTTTACTTTCCTCAAGAAGGATGTGTGAAATATTTTGATTCGTACGGATTGCCCCCTTTGGAAGACGATATCATGGACTTTATGAGAAGAAATGCTCAGACCACCCGATTCAATAATGTGAAATTACAAGGCACAGATTCCTTGGTGTGCGGACAGTACTGTGTGTATTTTCTGCATCATCGCAGCCTGGGCTATTCCTTAGAACATTTAGTAACTCATTTTGATCCTCGTTCTTCTTCAAGAAACGATGTGAAAGTAGATCGATGGTTTTGTGACCATTATGCTTATCTTTTGTCTCAAGCTAGGAAACGTAGTGTCCATCAATGGCCTAATGACTTCCAACAGTGGAAATCACAATTTCATTCACAACGTTGTCAGCCCTGTTTAAAGTAGAGTGTGAATTGAAAAAATGTTTGGTATTTGAAAAAATGTTTGATGTTATATGGTTGGATTATTGTTAAAAAAATGTTAGAGTTGTTGGCTAGTGTTAAGTGATTCTGAAAAAAAATGTTGTGTTTTGAAGAAAAAAATGCCTTTGTGGTTTGTTTGGCTATAGGAATCCTGATTCATGCTCTTTGACTTCTCTCTATCCCTCCCATAACACTATTTGAACGGTTCGACTCGAAAACCGTGTAGTAATGTTTTCCTTCACGTCCGCGCTTTAACAATAAAAACGGGGTAGTCTCCAGTCTGCCCATCCATTGTTAACTTATCTTCCTACGAAGATGTGCTCAAGATTAGCCAAGTTGAACGAAGCCTATGTGAATTTGCATAGGGTCATGACAAGTCTGATACCGAGACCTGAAGAGATAGACAATATCATAATGTTGAAAGTCACTGAAGACATGAAAGAAGAGCTCTTCAAGGAGGAATTCAAGAAGGAGAAAGAAGAATGGATGGAGAAGTACAGACTTCATAAACAGTAGAGAAAGCAGCAACAGCAGCAGCATGAACCTGACAGAGGCTTTGTCAACAGTTGTATCGACACCAAAGAGTTCTTCTTCTCTTTTCCGAAGAAGCAGACCTTATCCTGTGAGAAAGCCTGTCGTCAGAGGAGGCCGTCATCTTATAACCTAAGCGATCTAATGCACGAACAATCGTACCATGGGCGATCCCATGGAAATTGTGTCCGTCTTATTGCAAAATACATCAACATTTAATTTAACCGTGCAGATCGCTAGAACAAACCTCTGATAATACACATTTTGAAAAGTGTTGTGTGACACGGATCGCCATTGTCGCTTGGTGTCTGCTTTCTTGTTCGAAAAGAGATCGTTTCGTCTTGACTATAAAAATTTAATTTGACTAAGTTTTACGCACTACTTGAACTCATACATTTACGTTGTAGGTGTAAGCCGTCGTTCTCAGTTTTCTGGAAGTTCATTTATGCGTTTCTCAGATGTGATACTATTTTTTATGGACCGAACGAAATTTATTTTGGCGTGAATCAGGACTCGTGGTTTTGTGGCATAATTGGAGAGCATTGATTAAAGCCCAGTTATGTCGTCTTCGAAATCGCTGACACGGATTTGAACTAACACTTCAGGTTTTGTGTGAGGCGATACGGTACATCATTGCTTTTTACTTCCTCAATGAAATCGTTTCATCTTATTGCAAAATTACATTTGACTAGGTTTCTTACGCAGCAGGTCCCTGTATATAAGGAGAGTGTCTTAGCGTCAGAGTATTCATTCCGCTCTCAAACGATCAAGAAGATGGAAGAGTCAGCACAGATCGACCTGCTGGTCAAATATTTGCTAAAAGTCATACGAAAGCATAATTCACATACGAAAGTGGCAACAAAACTTACTCTTTTGGTCGTTGATTTGATGAGAGTCATACGAAAGTGTGTAAGTGCTAATGAAGTTTGCTATATCTGCAAAGGTAAATGGGTATTTGTCTCCAGAATACCTGCTTCGTCTAAGAAAGAGAGACAATAGTCAAGATACCTAATATCGTTGTCAGGAGAAAGGACACTGGAATTCAGAGTGCCCTACGAGAAAAGAGAAGAAACAAAAACAAGACGAAACAGAGAAGAGGGATTCAGAAGAAGAAGAAATTGAAGATGATGAAGAACTTGTGCCAGTAAAGACATGGAAATGGAAAAATTGACAATGTGAGCCGATGCGTTGGCCCTGATGTGAAATTTCATACTACCTTCTAAAAGAGAATAGACCAGAAAGAAAACGTAAGTGTCTCTTGGTCTTGACATTGTATAATAAGGATGGCGTGTTTTGTTTTTACTCACACTTTATGAAATTGTGCTCTTTCACCTCTCTCTATCCCTCTGGATCATGTTTTAGTTAGAATTGAAATGGAAGGATGTTTTCCTTCACGCACGCTCTTTAGGCATGCAAGTCGGTAAACAATAGTCAGTCTATTCATCCATCATTTTGTGTCTTGATGTTTCCTAAGTCACACACTGATGCCATAAAATAACGGGTTAAATGGGTTTTGTAGTGTTGGGAGTGGGGTGGGGTGGGGTGTAGGTGTTTGGCAGAGTTGGTCATTGCAGGTGAGGGCTTAGGTGCTTTCAAAAAACTTTTTCTTCTTCACTCTGTGTTGATAGTATATTTGGGGTTTGTATGCGTTCGCGTACGTTTGTGTGAATAGTTTATTTGGGGTTTGTTTTTTCCTCTTCCCTCTGTGTGTGTGTGTGTGTGTGTGTGTGTGTGTGTGTGTGTGTGTGTGTTCGCGTACGTTGTGTAGATCGTATATATGGTTGTTTTTTTCTTCTTCCTCCCGAGTGTGGATAGCATATTTGGGGTTTGTATGCGTTAGCGACGTTGTGTGGATAGTATATTTGGGGTTTGTATGCGTTCGCGTACGTTTGTGTGGATAGTTTATTTGGGGTTTGTATGCGTTCGCGTACGTTTGTGTGGATAGTTTATTTGGGGTTTGTATTATCTCCCTTCTGTGTTGATAGTATATTTGGGGTTTGTATGCGTTCGCGTACGTTTGTGTGGATAGTTTATTTGGGGTTTGTCGTATCTCCCTTCTGTGTTGATAGTATATTTGGGGCTTGTTTTTTCCTCTTCCCTCTGTGTGTGTGTGTGTGTGTGTGGGTGTGTGTGTGTGTTCGCGTACGTTGTGCAGATCGTATATTTGGTTGTTTTTTTCTTCTTCCTCCCGAGTGTGGATAGCATATTTGGGGTTTGTATGCGTTAGCGACGTTGTGTGGATAGTATATTTGGGGTTTGTATGCGTTCGCGTACGTTTGTGTGGATAGTTTATTTGGGGTTTGTATTATCTCCCTTCTGTGTTGGTAGTATATTTGGGCTTTGTATGCGTTCGCGTACGTTTGTGTGGATAGTTTATTTGGGGTTTGTATTATCTCCCTTCTGTGTTGATAGTATATTTGGGGTTTGTTTTCTCCTCTTCCCGCTGTGTATGTGTGTGTGTGTGTGTGTTTGTGTTTGTGTGTGTGTGTTCGCGTACGTTGTGTAGATCGTATATTTGGTTGTTTTTTTCTTCTTCCTCCCGAGTGTGGATAGCATATTTGGGGTTTGTATGTGTTAGCGACGTTGTGTGGATAGTATATTTGGGGTTTGTATGCGTTCGCGTACGTTTGTGTGGATAGTTTATTTGGGGTTTGTATTATCTCCCTTCTGTGTTGATAGTAAATTTGGGCTTTGTATGCGTTCGCGTACGTTTGTGTGGATAGTTTATTTGGGGTTTGTATTATCTCCCTTCTGTGTTGATAGTATATTTAGGGTTTGTTTTTTCCTCTTCCCTCTGTGTGTGTGTGTGTTTGTGTGTGTGTGTTCGCGTACGTTGTGTAGATCGTATATTTGGTTGTTTTTTTCTTCTTCCTCCCGAGTGTGGATAGCATATTTGGGGTTTGTATGCGTGAGCGACTTTGTGTGGATAGTATATTTGGGGTTTGTTTGCGTTCGCGTACGTTTGTGTGGATAGTTTATTTGGGGTTTGTATTATCTCTCTTCTGTGTTGATAGTATATTTGGGGTTTGTTTTTTCCTCTTCCCTCTGTGTGTGTGTGTGTGTGTGTGTGTGCGTATGTCTGCGCGCGTACGTTGTGTGTGTGTGGGTGTGTGTATTGGTCTCTGTTTGTCACTATAAAACTCACTTTATCCCTATCAGATACACTCTACCTACCTACCTGCAGTAACGTGTATTCAGGTCAGCCACTTGCAACACTGTTGACATTTATCCTCTAGTGTTCAGTACAGTGACGTCACTGACGCTGGAAATTTCGAGACTATAAATATGGACTTGGGGATTTCCATAGGTTGTAGCTATACATATGTACTAGAGTTCATAAACAGGAACGTCACTCAAGCTGAGGCTATAAAAAGATAGTGGGATTTTCCAAAGGAATAACCCACAAGTTGTAGTATAAATAGATAGTGGGATTTCATAGGAATTTTAGCTGATTATAGCTATAAATAGATACATGGGTGTTTATCCACGATCGTCACACAAGTTGATATTGTAAGTAGTTACTAATTTTATCCATTTTAGTCTAAACCATTGTAACTTAATTTTCGGGGATATGTTTATTTTCCTTTAAATTCTGGGACAATTTCGTCATTTTACCGTTACTTTTAGTCATATCCATTTTGTCGTTGAGCATTTCCTTGATTATAGCTATTTATAGCATCATTACAATTATGCAAAGTTTTGAACACCCCAGCAAGATTTCAGGTCTTGGTAATGCTTTATATATAAATCTCACGCTTGTACTAGTGTATGTATGTCTCTGTCTCTGTTGTGTTTGACCCTCTACCATCATTGTTCCTAGACAATCCCACCATGTTCAATTCCCCTTGACGCTATACAGACCCACCATGTTCAATTTCTATATGTTAAATTCCCCTTGACGCTAGACAGTCCCACGATTTATTCCCATGTTCAATTTCCCCTTGTCCCTAGACAGTCCCACGATCTATTCCCCTGTTCAATTCCCCTTGTCCCTAGACAGACCCAAACTCTATTCCCCATGTTCAATTCCCCTTGTCCCTAGACAAGCCCAAACTCTATTCCCCATGTTCAATTCCCCTTGTCCCTAGACAAGCCCAAACTCTATTCCCCATGTTAAATTCCCATTGTCCCTAGAGTGACCCAGCAATATCTCCCATGTTAAATTTCCATTGTTCGAATGCCTTTGTCCCTAGAATGTCCCTAGCATGGATATTTCCTTTCTCCAATGTTAAATTCCCTTGTCCCCAGATTGACCCAGGTTTTTTTGCCCATGTTAAATTTCCATTGTTCCTAGAGTGACCCAGGGTGGTTAATGTTAAATTTACATAGTCCCCAGAGTGACCCAAGGGTGTTTTTAATGGTAATTCCCATTGTCCCTAGGGTGACCCCATTCACTACTCACATTATTTTCTGCAAATGCCAAATTACTACGATGACAAAAATTACACAAATAATATGAATGAATAACACCATCATATCTACGAATCTCTATAGAATGTTTATGACTAGATCATCTGAATCTCATAAGAGTATTACGAACACAATAGTTAAATCCATGGATAGAAAATTCTAAACACTTAATAATGTTTTGTAATTCTGATAATACTGTCACTTTGATGACTGCGTGATTTTATCATGCCAGTGTTGACTAATAAAATCCTTGCCTCTTTGAGAGAATGCTGTTACAAATAAGCTGACATATCCAACATCTTGTGATATCCATAGAAAGCCAGATCCATAGCTAAATAATAAATTTCTCCCATGTAATGCCCACATAACACGTCCGTTATCACCTAATGATTGAAACATTTTGTAGTATTCTGCTGGGCAGCTGCTCTTATCGGTATGTAACAATTTACACCAATATTTAGCATACAACTGTGGTCTGCCACATTCACAAAGAGTAACCTAATTATTTTTGGTGAGATACATATATATTATTTGCAGAAGCGGCTTTAAACATTTTCAGTACATTCCGAATATGCATGGCTCAAAATTTCAGAACCATGAGATAATATGGGCTTTACATTATTGTCTGATATTTTCAAGTTATCTAAGCGACAAAGAAACACCAAAATTGCCTTTGGTTATAAACGATAGTCATAACAGATTTAGCTGTCGTCCAGGATAATTTGGGTTGTACATACAAGACCCATATATTTATAAAATACAACTGTACCAGTTTGTGCCCATTTAAAAAAGAACACTTTTCATAATTCTTGAAAGGTCCTCCATGGCGAAAAGCAATTATTGTTGTCCTATCGAGGTTAACCTCCATTCAAATGGTACTATAAATAAGTTCCTTTACATGTAACTGTTGTTGCAATATTATCGCTGTATTAGCGCAATTAGCTATATCATTAGCAGTTGAAAGTGCTAACAGATCTGGGACATTTTCTGAAGTAAAATAATCTCTACCAAAATATTATCTCAGCAATCGAATAAAATAGTTAATAAACAAAGACAATAATAGTGGACTCAAAACATAACCTAGTTTAGTGCCCAGCATACAAGGCGTTCGGTTTGGCCTTCACTTGATTGTATACATGTCTGCAAGTTAAAGTACACTGCTTTTAAAATGGATAAAAGTTTCCCATTCGTATAAATACTTATTTTTAATAGAGATAAAGATCTTGCACATAGAATTAATAAATTATATACCCCTGAAATATTAGGATCGCATTTTTATGTAATGGTCATATAATACCCTTGAACGAGGAAAATGTCAGTGATAAAAACTTAGCTAAAAGTGCTACTAACAGTGGTGTGATAAAAAGCATATTACACTTATAAATGTTATGTCGTAAAACATCTGGCGTTTTCAGACTTGAGTCTACGAATGATGTGCACAACTTCCTCTTTAGGTATAGGTTCATTCAGAGTATGACAATCTGCATGGCGTCCATTCTAAAGAGGCTACTTGTCATTACTATTGTCAACGACTTTTTCTGTATGTAGTAGGTTCTTAAAATAATTATACCACTCTGTCAGAAATGTTAGATTTGCTAAACTAAGCCCTGTTGCCACAGGATCTAAACTCTTACCAAGCTTTCTGTGGATTATCTCTCATAGAAACAAAAAGGTTCTTCTGTTTCTCTTGACATTTTTCTGTCTTTACTTTACAAACATATTTCGATTTATTTTTGGCACACCCATACAACTGAAGATTAACTGAAGAGTTACTTTAACACTGCGTAACACCTTTTGGTACTTTTGCTATTTTCACACTCAGAATCTCACCAAACAGGTTGAAATGATTGTTTTACAGAAGAGACTGTGTCGAACTTGAAAAAAATCCAAAGTCGTAGATTATCCAACAGAAAAGATGGAATGTGATAAAAATTCTTAAGAATACCCTTAGAGTGTATTTTGTCAAAGAATATATATGCATGTCTAGATATTTCTGCTGTTGAAATGCCAGTTTTTGATATATAATGGTATGCTAACTTCTAAAACTGTATCTCAATAATATTTATTTTTCATTTCTAATATTCTTTCCTTTGCTTTTATATTTTGTCTAACAGTGACACAAAATAATTGTTTAGAATCGCCTACATTGTCTGTCTATATGAAATATGGTTGCAATATTTTTACAGTATTTCATGTGTCATAGGTATGTGTGATTGCAATACTGTTACAATATGAATGTATTACATGTATGTTTCAGTGCAATGCTGTTAAAGTATGAATGTATCACATGTATGTGTCATTGCAATAATGCTACAGTATGAATGTTTCGCATGCACGTGTCATTACAGTACTGTTACAGTGTGAATGTGTCACATGTATGTGTCGTTGCAATAATGCTACAGTATGAATGTTTCGCATGCACATGTCATTACAATACTGTTACAGTGTGAATGTGTCACATGTATGTGTCATTGCAATAATGATACAGTATGAATGTTTCGCATGTACGTGTCATTACAGTACTGTTACAGTGTGAATGTGTCACATGTATGTGTCATTGCAATAATGATACAGTATGAATGTTTCGCATGTACGTGTCATTACAGTACTGTTACAGTGTGAATGTGTCACATGTATGTGTCATTGCAATAATGCTACAGTATGAATGTTTCGCATGCACGTGTCATTACAGTACTGTTACAGTGTGAATGTGTCACATGTATGTGTCGTTGCAATAATGCTACAGTATGAATGTTTCGCATGCACGTGTCATTACAGTACTGTTACAGTGTGAATGTGTCACATGTATGTGTCGTTGCAATAATGCTACAGTATGAATGTTTCGCATGCACGTGTCATTACAATACTGTTACAGTGTGAATGTGTCACATGTATGTGTCATTGCAATAATGATACAGTATGAATGTTTCGCATGTACGTGTCATTACAGTACTGTTACAGTGTGAATGTGTCACATGTATGTGTCATTGCAATAATGATACAGTATGAATGTTTCGCATGTACGTGTCATTACAGTACTGTTACAGTGTGAATGTGTCACATGTATGTGTCGTTGCAATAATGCTACAGTATGAATGTTTCGCATGCACGTGTCATTACAGTACTGTTACAGTGTGAATGTGTCACATGTATGTGTCGTTGCAATAATGCTACAGTATGAATGTTTCGCATGCACATGTCATTACAATACTGTTACAGTGTGAATGTGTCACATGTATGTGTCATTGCAATAATGCTACAGTGTGAATGTTTCGCATGCACATGTCATTACAATACTGTTACAGTGTGAATGTGTCACATGTATGTGTCATTGCAATAATGATACAGTATGAATGTTTCGCATGTACGTGTCATTACAGTACTGTTACAGTGTGAATGTGTCACATGTATGTGTCATTGCAATAATGCTACAGTATGAATGTTTCGCATGCACATGTCATTACAATACTGTTACAGTGTGAATGTGTCACATGTATGTGTCATTGCAATAATGATACAGTATGAATGTTTCGCATGTACGTGTCATTACAGTACTGTTACAGTGTGAATGTGTCACATGTATGTGTCATTGCAATAATGATACAGTATGAATGTTTCGCATGCACGTCATTACAATACTGTTACAGTGTGAATGTATCACATGTATATGTAGTTATAGAACTGTTAAAATATTAATGTATCACTTGTATGTATGCTGTTGCAATATTTAATTTCAAGTCTGTGTAATGGTAATTGTTACCACTCTTTGGTCTTAGACTAAGTAACAGAGAAGAGCAATAACGAGCAAGTTTTGTAAAATTCAACAAACAATTAATTTTTTTCCCTAAAATACAAAATTAAAAATTATTTAAAAAAATAATTTACCGTATTGCAAATTAAATCCCGACTAATCCTGGATTTTAACACATATTCAAAAGATTAAAGTTCTGAAAAAATCTTTAGTAGTATCCAAAAAAAATCCAACGCTGAAAGTGTTGATGTGCCTGTGATGGCCTGAAAAGTAATGTGCCAGCAGTCTTTTGTCGAATAATAATATCCAAGAATATATCCTTGTTTGAATTTCACGATAAATGCAAGTCTCTATCTCCAAGAATATTATTTTAGATGAAAACTTTGTATTTCCACTGAATAAATAATTTAAATAAATAAATTCCAGCCCAAATGATATACTATACACAACAATAAGACTGATTTCTGCTTCCTATGTTATTGTAGGTCTACTTTTCTCCCAGTATGCAAGACTGTATACTTCTCAGCCTGACCTAGGTCATAATTAGCATTTTCTAAGAAAGTTACTACCTTGTGAAAGATTCCATTCTAGAAGGTTCCAAGTGTTTACAAGATAAAATCTTTGTTTTAATTAGAAGCTCTGTTACTAAAATTATAATAAGGAACAAAACACAGTGGTCTTGCCTCAGTTTAAGATAACAATCCTAGTACTTATCCCTCAGTCAGAAAAGTGTGAAAAACGTTTAAAAAACTGTCACTGATTTTGGACTATACAATTTTACATTATAAAGAAATGGAAGAAAAAAAACTTATAGAAATTAAATATACATAACACAATGCTGTTACAATATTTAATGTATCACATTTATGTGCAATATTCTTCATGTCAATAAAACTTTGGGAACAAAATAGACTTCTATCACATACGAAACAGAACTTATATTGTATCCACGAGACAATGGCCGAAACATTTTTATTTACAAAATGATATTAAAGTCTCGATTTCGCCAAAAATAATTTTTTAATAATTTTGATTTTGCGGGAAATTTCTTTGTAGTTTGGCTTCTGCAGCGTTTGATTTAAGTAAATTCATTGCGTCATTTTATCAGGAGCAGTCAACATACAATCAATTCTTATTCTATGATACGACCCTACATATTATTAAGCTCCATCGTTGTCGGATTCATTGCTATCTTATATTAAGACTCATATTCGGATTCATTGCTATCTCATATTAAGACTCATATTCGTGCCAAAAAAGAGGTCGATATCAGATCTTCACGTAGAACAATGGAGATCTGATTTTAATCAGACTGATTTTGCTTCTTCTCTAAAGCATCAGCAGAAATAAAACTGTCCAAACAACTAAGGGGTACTTCATAAACTGTTCATCCTTTAGACTATGGGTGATTGTCTTAAGCCATAGCACTGGAAATCATGACTACTTATGTCTTGGGCAAGGCTTGTTACCTTCATCACATGAAACCATGACTGTGTAATTGTTGTTGTTTTGGGGGTTTAATGCAATTTCTCATTGCAAGATAGGCTATACGTTGCGGCCAGTATAACAAGGGCAAGAAAAACCCGGGAAAACCCTGTAAGAACCCCCGACCCACGGGAAGCTACTGGTAAGTTTTCTCACATAGGTAGAACCCGAGACTCGAACTCACGTGGACAGAGATGCGATGACAGTGATCGGTAAAGGCGAACGTTTTAGATTACGTAGCCATACGGCTTATCACATGAAATCAGGACTGTTTATGTCTTGGACAACGGTTGTAAGCTGTATCCGAGTATTAGACTTTAAAACTATCACTTGTGCGGTTGATATTTGGCTCACTGCGTTCTACAACGGATCCACATGCTGAAAGATGTATTTTATATCTCGTTTGACTTTAGAATTTATGAAATGAGACTCTGAAATTTAATGACGATTATATTACGATATTTTGTAATTTTTTGTGCGTTTAACTTCATTCTTAGCATATGATAGGCTATACATGGGAGCCAGTACAGTTCGCGGAGGAAGATCCCGGAAAGAAGCATGGATCCACGGAAATCTCCTGGCAATTTTCTCACATGCCCATATTGGTCGAACCGAGACTCGAACTCGCATGCTTAGAGGTGATCTGTAAAGGCATGTACATTAAAGTACTCAGCCACCTGGGGCCCGGGAATAAATTACATGTTGTTTCTTCATTTAACTCTTTTAATCTTTCTTAATAATGTACGAGGGGTATATGTCCGTGAAATTATGCAGCAGCAACTTTGCCTTTCGTTTAAAATTTCAAATGTATATGACGGACAAATCAGAAAAAAATAGGTTAGTTGCAAATTAAATTAACATCTGGGAACCGTGAAATTGAAAAGGCGCAAATTAAACAGGTTTACAATTTTAGACAACTGGTATAATAAAGAAATAAATAACGATTATGTATTGGACGATAAAGGCTAGAATTTTACATTGTCGTATATAATATAGTATATTCTGACTGTCACGATGTTATAATTTATTTGTTTGCATCAGGCCGAAAATAGCGTATCATGCCTCATTGTCTCGTATGACGACAAACTGGTAAAATAGATTTCAACGGAATCAGTTATTCCTCGACTTGCATTGGTTCATTTGTAGTTATGATTCATTGTTGTTTCATGATTTACATGTCACGCTTAATAATTTTGTTCTTAACTAATTATGTACATTTTAGTAATTCATTGGCACCGAGATAGTTCCTAATTTGTCGCTGTGTGGTATCCAGCCACTCTAGGATCCGTTGGTTTTATTACTGCTTGTCATCGAAGAATGAGTTGGCAAATGGGCTAACAATCCCTTCAACTATATACGTCTACCTTTGACATGTAATTTGTTTGTAATCGGGATTTCCAGCAATTAATCTTTTCCAACTAATATTGATGAATGATCTAATTTAGAAAGTAATAAACAAATGCATTGAGTAATTTGTGTATGCGACTAGAGTATGTTTTGAGGAAATGTAACGTTTATGGATATTAGTATTGTCCAACATGACCGTCAATGCAGCATGTCGTCTAATTAGTCCAGCCTCAAACTAAATTTTTGGCAGTTATATCTACTATATACTTTAGCAAATTGTGACACAATGATAACACGATTGTCTTTCTTACTTAGTTCAGTAGAAAATTATATTTGTAGCCGTTCTTTGAATAATCATTTTAAAGTGTGCTCGAATGCGGTTAACTCAAATTGCTAATTATGTCCACCATTTTCGTCCCCAAAATATCAGATGCAAAATTGATATCTCATTAATAAGTTATTTTGACAATCATGAAATTCTCCAGAAATTGTGAATATCCAATCTTTTGTCACTAAAAGAGGTTTTTGAAATGAAAAAGCTTACATTTCAGTCTGCAATTAAATGCCCAGGACATATTTGTGTTTCACAGAAATATGCTGTCATCTTAAACTCATCGTCATATTTTTCTTCAGAAAATTCGAGAACAGAATGGAAAGTGTGGAGTTTGTGGCGACCCATATGACGGTCCAAAAGACAATGAATTGAATGGCGAATATGGGTCAGGAATCATTGGGAGATACTATCCCGCCGAAACCCAAGACATCCACGTTAAGGTGGACCTCACCGGGCACTTACAAGGTTACTTTGAGTTTCGAATTTGCGCCGCAAACAATAATCCAGTGACACAGGAGTGTCTTAACCGGAATCTCTTGCCCATTAAAGAGGGATTTACCCATGGAAGTCCTATGAGGTTTTATCCTACGGAAAATGGGGTTTACAATCTTACCATTGCGATTCCACCTGGTTTCTCATGCGAACGGTGTGTATTACAGTGGCGATATTACACAGGTGAGCTGAATTAGTAACAGTATATGCTTGTTTAACATTTGAATTAAATAAATAAATGTTTGGATTCCATTTAAAAACGCATATTTGAACCAGATACGAATCTATTGGAAATATATAATATGAAAAATCGATCAACCAATCAAGAATTAAGGAAAACAAAAGCATAATAGTTTAGCATAAGCTTTAATGAATATTTTAATCATATAAGCCTGCACTAATAACATAATCATGTGATGTGATGTGATGTGATTTTGATTTTTAACGTAGCTTTAACAATTTTTCAGTTATAACGCTACGATGTCTGCAGTGTGGCAGTTTATAGTGATGTCTAACACTGGGGCATCATGCCGCAGACATGTAGCATGATGTTTCACCCAGTCACATTATCCTGACACCAGGCCGACCAGTCCTAACACTAACCTCTTAATGCTGAACGCCAAGCAAGGCAGCAGTTAGTACCATTTTTGTAAGTCTTTGGTATGACTCGGCCGGGGATCGAACCCACGACCTCCCGCATCCGAGGCGGACGCTCTAACCATTAGGCCACCGGAGCGGTAATAACATAATCATAAAGACTGCACGATGATTCTAATCACGATAACCATCCACTAATTTTCTAATCATGATAAATCTGCACTTATAATCTAATTATGATGAGCTTGCACGAATTGTCTAATCATGATAAATCTGCACTTATAGTCTAATTATGATGAGCCTGCACGAATTGTCTAATCATGATAAATCTGCACTTATAGTCTAATTATGATGAGCCTGCACGAATTGTCTAATCATGATAAATCTGCACTTATAATCTAATTATGATAAGCTTGCACGAATTGTCTAATCATGATAAATCTACACTTATAATCTAATTATGATAAGCTTGCACAAATTGTCTAATCATGATAAATCTGCACTTATAATCTAATTATGATAAGCTTGCACGAATTGTCTAATCATGATAAATCTGCACTTATAATCTATTTATGATAAGCTTGCACGAATTGTCTAACCATGATTAGCCTGCACGAATTCTTTAATTATGATAAACATGCACGAATTGTCTAATCATGACTAGCCTGCGCGAATTGTATAATCATGATAAGCTTGCATGAATTGTCTAATCATGATTAGCCTGCACGAATTCTTTAATTATGATAAGCTTGCAAGAATTGTCGAATCATGACTAGCCTTCGCGAATAGTATAACCATCATAAGCTTGCAAGAATTGTCTAATCATGATAAGCCTGCGCGAATAGTATAATCATGATAAGCTGCACGAGTCCTTTAGTCACGATAAACCTGCACGAGTCCTTTAATCATTGTAAGCCTGCACGAGTTCTTTAATCATTGTAAGCCTGCACAAGTTCTTTAATCATTATAAGCCTGCACGAACAGTCTGATCAGGATAAGTTTGCATGAGTTGTCTAATCAACAGCAACTTGGGGTACATTCCGTAAATCTGGATTACATAAAAACTTGAAGAATGATAAATAAACTCAATATTCATTAATATTTAACTGGATATATTAAACAATTACCACGAGCATTTTTCAATCAACGTTCTGTGAAGTACTTTTCTAAATGAAGCTAAGATGTTTCGTTTCTACCATTATACTGTCTTCAAAATATCTTGTGACAGATTCCTTTTGTTAATATGCATGTACATACCTCCAACAAAAGTTTGGTGCTTTTTTCTTCACCATATAGTTAAACCGTCTCCCTAATCACACACTTAAAAGGTCAGTCGATCACAATGAAACATTTGCTCAGAGCAAAGTGTATATTTTTCAGTGACAGCAATTCAGGCCTTGCTTAAACTTTGTGTAGGAAAATGATCCAGAAATTAGTCTTTGTGCTTTTAAAATCTTTAGCTGATAAAACTAAAAGTCGAGACTAAAACCCCATACTCGTTTTAAAGAATTGTAAATTACAATGTTTTTCAAATAATTAGTCTGTTTTTAAGTTAAATGGGTTGAATACCAATCAAAATTGAAACGTGTTTAAGCGATCGTTGATGATTAGCAACGGTTTTACAAAAACTACCGTTTATACATCTGACTGAATGTCACAAAATATAGATTATTGTACCTGTACGCCAAATTGTGTTTCAGTGTCGAAACAAATATAATTGAGTTTAAGGTACTACAAACAACATGTCGCCAACTGAAATGTATGATATCATAAATTTAATATAATGCTATAATAAATCCTACAATACTTAAATATATTGAACACTTTGTTCATCGATAAAAAATAGCAATTTAAATTTGCTCAGGTAGGTAGGTGTGTAGAAAGAAAAACATTTACCGTTTTGAATCATAAAATCTTTGCAATTTGTCTGGTCTAATATCGAGAAAAAGTATTATTACTTCTTTCTTCGTTCATTGTATCTTCGTTTCTTTGGCCACAGTATTTGTCTAGAATAAATTGTACAATTTAAATTTAGATATAACATATTTTTTAATGTTTCTGTTGCCCGTTTAAAAGATTCTTGTCCGCTGCATCTGATGTTTTCTATTTTTGTACAGGATTAAAAATTGAACGATTTAGAAGAGTGTTACGATTTTATCATCTTTCTAGTGAACATTGTCCCATTTAAAATACAAACAACTAATATTAATTTTTTCAGATGTTGGATAATGCTCTACAATCGGAGAACACACTTGCAAACATTAATATTACCTACTGTTTTATAAGCCTTTGTAATGTCATTTGAATAAATGGTTTAGTTTGTTAAAAAAAACAAAGTCTTCAGTATATTCTCTTATTACAATAAAGAGTTTCTTCACAATCAGCAACATTTTGAAATTAGTTTTCAGTTTGGAGAGATCAATGTTGAAGATATTTGCTTTTTATTAATTTTATGAACAATTACTTTTATGCATTTTTATAATTTCAAAGGAAACAGCTGGGGAGTGAATCCTGATGGGAGACAATGTATTGGATGTGGCCTTCAAGAACAGTTTCAGAACTGTGCCGACATTCGAATTGGTGGTTCCATCCCAGAACCAATGAAAAGTAACAAACTGTACAAAGAAATGGGTTGGCTTGATTTTAAACAACAAACGGCTGGCTCCACAAGCGATAAAGTAAAAACTGCACAAGCAGATGTTCTGAGAATCCAAACTTCTCCGTTCACTGCTCCATCACTGAACTCAACAACAATAAACATGTTTGATAATATTACAGATCAGGTCACACATATTGATGGGTCAACTAGATTATCCACATTACAAAGCGCAGGTGTGCCAATATTATTTGGAGGCGTGCACATGTCCAATGATCCAACAGTGGTTTCATCACACTCTGAAACAGTTAGCCAATTAGCAAGTAATAACCAAAACAATCTGATTGATGAAACAGTTAAGTCTGTGCTAGGAAGTGAAACGAACGGAAAAACAGCACAGCCAGATTTTCCAAGTCCAAATGTTATCCCCACAATTAAATTTGATAAACCAGTTGAAACAAAACAACCCATAACAGAAAAAGATCGGCTTCTTGCTTTGACAAATATTAACGCTGATCAAAGCTTCAACGGCAATTCATTAGATGCAACCGTATCAAAACCTGTTGAAAATGATATCTATCTGAATTTACAAGGAAGTAGTGGCGACCCGATGTGGCATTTGGTCAAAGAAGGAACAGGCATAAAGCTTTCTGAAATTTTAAATAATAGCTCATTGACACCCATGGGTTCAGATCGATTTGGTACAAATCTGTCTGTGGTACGAGAGATAGAATCACATATTATAAGTTCTAAACCATCAACCTTCCCAATTACAATAGATTCAGCAACGATTTCTGAAAGAAATACATCCATAACATTTAATTCCAAAATGCCTAGACATGTTCCCGGCTTGAAAAGTGAATCTCTGGGTCCAACGAATGCCTTGAAAACCATCGATCTTACAAAGGTGTCTAGCTTTGACTCACCATTTGTTCGTCCAATGAATATTACAACATCCAGAGTGAGAGACCCACGAACAGGCCTTACCATTCGAGCTGCTTCCAGGCCAGGTATTTCCTCTGCACCTCTTCTTTCGCAAGGATTCGACATGGTGGGTACGTACATACTGAAAAACAAACTAATTCAATTCATTATATGGGAGGGGTGCTAGTTATATGTACTATTCTAGTTGAGTAATTAATAACCTATATTCGGACAGTTAGTTTTTACAAAAAATACGGCTTCCTGTTAATATTCCATCTTCAAAAATGTTACCAGATCAACACATTAGGTGTACTACCATTACCTTGCAAATGCAGCCACCAAACTTGTTTTAGAGGCAAAAGTGCTAAATACCCTATACCTAGCAAAGTGGGACTCAGATTAAGGGTGATCCACGTTTGGACAAAGTAGATGGCAATAAATCTCGTTCGTACCACAGTTAGTACTTCTACTCCTGCCAGGAAACACTTGTTGTGAGCCCTCTCAAACCGTTTTAAATGCATCCTTTTTCAAGTTTGGAGCGATTTCTATGAGTTTTCTCACATAGG
The DNA here is from genome assembly GCA_028554795.2 of Sinohyriopsis cumingii. Lineage (NCBI taxonomy): Eukaryota > Metazoa > Mollusca > Bivalvia > Unionida > Unionidae > Sinohyriopsis > Sinohyriopsis cumingii. The sequence goes on from CM068831.1 coordinate 90,962,901, forward strand.
GGTGTGTACATTTTCTGCGCTATAATTACAGGTGCGAACACAATGGGCAGGACAACAGGCACGCACAGAATGCAAACGCTTTAACCTGGTGAAAGATAACCATGCTAAACGTCTGAAATATATTGTATACGATTCCGGTTGTACTTGAACTTTTGCGCACGATGGAAGAAACTGTATGGGCAATTATTTTAGCGAAACAGTATACCCTGGCTAGATAAAAAGCGATGAAATGCACAATTAATGCTGAAGGTGCCATCAGTATTTCACCCGACACTGTCTTAGTCAATAACATTTTAATGAAAGAAACTCTGAGGCGGAGAGGTCACCAATCCTAATGAAAATTCAACGGGTTTATATTAACACCAGCGTTACATATAGCTCAGTCTCCGCCCAGTTTTCATGAAACAGGTCATCTTGGCGGTATCTGTTGAAGAAATGCCATCTTGATGCATTAGAGGTTCCAGTCAATATCGGCACTGACACGGCCTCGGTTGTGCCAGGTACGGTGGTAATATATCATGTTACGTCACCATAACATCGACACCAGTTTCAACGATTAATTCCCTACAATTACTATTGGCTCAGGTACGACTTTAATTGTGCCGTGAGAGACTGTTGTCGGTGATAGAATACCCCATTCTACCCTTCATGGCACCATAATACCGGCACCGGAATCAAAGAGCGAATAATCTTTATCCAGTATAGGTTTACGGCTTCCATGACGGACCAGTAGTAATCCAGTTTCATTTTAGACCTATTTCGGTCTGCTGCCATATGGACCAATGTCACAGGACCGCCATTGGTCCATATGGGCTCTATGCCATTACAAACCCGTGCTAGCCTTGTGCAGTGAATGGACCTACTGCTTTCTTTTGCCATATATAGCTCCAGAATAGATGGTTGTGATTTAACAACCCAATACTGGCTACAATGATGATCCAGTACCACGCTCGGACCATGGACACTGCAAGTAACATTCAGCTTCAACTCAGTCACTGCTTACCAATCTGGTAGCAGTTATGGCGAAGATTCAGTCTCGAATGTCTGATTCCATCTTCAGACTACTGACACGACACACTGTGATAATCTAGTGATTAGATTATTACAATATGGCTGATTTCTAGTCTAGTTAACCATCCGTGTCGGACGTTCGCCAGGCTCATGTTATGCATCTCAGTGGATGTATGTGCCACTCCTTCTGTGTTCGAGAACCCAAGGTAACGCTCACATCTGTCAGCGGCTACGGCTACATTCTAGATCCAGATATGTGATAATTAGTTCCGGAATAGGGTAAAGTATTCCTGTATGCATGTGTACTCTTGCCGGCTTCAAAATCATCACATTGCTAAAAGGCCATCTAAAAGGCGAACTTCAAGAGCCCAGCAACCCAAGGCCTTGTCCTCAGTTCCTTAGAGAAGGACCTTCTAAAGCATGTAAAACAGGGACATCACTTCCATTCCATTTTTCTTGATCCATCTGCTATAGAGACAGAAATATGCCATCCCGTTTACTCCTTAATACATATTCTTCTAGGTACCCTACGTAAATTTTATGTGTACCTACCACTTGGTAAACATTGCTCAACATTACAGGTGTCCCAGAAGAACTGTACAGTGTGGGCGTCTTGCAGAATGAATCAACACTTTCCTTATAAAAGCATGGGACTGCTCCAACATAAATTCATCGGGACTTTACTCCAGTCTTTTTACTGGCGCTAAAGGTCAACGATAAGCTTCGGTATGTCACAGATCATAACTCTCTCAAACTTTTCATTTGGTATCGTGGTTTGGAATGCAGACACAGAGATCGTTTCTGAACGTTATTAAGGAGGAAGATTTAGTATTCAAGGATAAGGTGTACTAATTAAAGGAACCCCTGTTCTGTGTAAAGTTCAGTCACTGAACCTTCACGAGAAGTATGGGCAGAATTTTATTAATACTTTAGAGCAACAATCACGTCCGTGAATTTGAACGACCTGAACAAGATTTTGCAAAAATCATCAGGAGCGTTATACTATAGATAAAGACATAAAAGTAGCTGTTCGTAATTACTTCACATTGTATTGCTTGTTAACAAAGACGAGACCGTTATTGCACCATCTGAACGTTTTATCACGTGGGTATCGGTTGAAAATGAAGGTGAACATGGTCTGTCTCCTTCAAGTACATGCTTGAAATAATTTTGATAATGCCTTCTATTCTCCCAAAGATTCGCATCTGCGCCTGGGAATTTAATCGCATATTGGGACAACTGATTGCAACAGCGGGTCTCAGCATCTTGGGATGCCTGTTTATGAAACCATTAGAAGTGGTTTTTATCCTAGTGGCAACCAGAGCTTAGCTTATCGGATAAGACGATCTGAGAGTTGGGATACGTGAGGTCTTTCATCTGGGTAAATTGGAGAAGCCAGTATAATTTCCGGCGGATATTTCCTTCAGGATTCAGCTTCTGAGAATAATAAATTACTATCTTCACTGACGCGAACTGCCTGGAAAGGAGGTGAACATTCTTTCCATCATCTAAATTGTACTAAATTACATTAGCAGACAACGAAAACCAAATTTCCAGATCTCTAACATCTAGTATGAAATTTTCTCAGGCTATGTCATTATCAACAAAATCATCATCAACGTCTGCCACTTGTCGGACAGACTATGAGTCCTAGCAGACCCATCTTTGCGACGAAACCAACAAAAGCAAACAGAATGATCTCATCACTCTTTGGTATATTGATGAATATGCGCCTCTTGATCTCGATTAATATTTGGATCTATTTGCGAAGAGATGAAATGCAGGATCTAACATGTTGAGTATTGGAAGCTCTTACCAGGATCTGTAACGGTCCAAATGCACGAACATTCTCTTCAACTCCTCTGATCAGAGTTTTGCAGAAAACTTAGGAATCGGAGAGCATTCTGGTCCGTCCTCATGTCTTCCCTCAAGCTGTTAAAAAGTCATGGATAAACCATCTACGTAGCTTTGCAGCCGAAGTTCACATGATGATTTTGGCCCATCCTCAACTTCTGTAGAAGCCACGAATTCAGATGTTTCATCCTTTCCCGGAATTGTTCAACATTTCCGCATGGCTCATATCTAGCAGGTTCTCGAGGGCAAATAATTCGCAGAACAAGCCTGAGAAATGTATCCCTGTGGTGCGAGCGGAAACTTTAAGCAGTCTCTATACTATGGACGGCTCTCGTTTGCCTCTTTAAAAACAAGAACTTATCGTCCATCATGATAAAAGCTTACGACAAGGTGAAATACCAGACATAATTCGTCATAATGGAATGGGGTACATCTGTCAAAATAAAAACCTCTTTGACCTCCTCGCAAACTTTAGTTTGTCTTGACCTAAAGACCTGGTCCTTTGTCAGAATTGGAAACTACTGTATGTTCTGTACGCTGAATATAACACTTTTGAAATCATTTGGTAGGACCTTATTGATTTTCACTTCTCGTATAAAATCTGCTTCTTGATCGTTCTTAACCAAATCATAATGAAGTTCTTGTGTATATAGGTTCACGACGTAAAGGCAGTATATTTTGTCTCTAAATAACGGAGTGGGCGTGAGTGTGTGGGAGATTTTTTCATTCAGTATGATTCTGACAGATGGAGTGCTCCTGTGTGAAATCTTCCAAAGTATCAGGGTCAATGTTGATGTGATTCAAGGATGACTTCAGGGTGGTTTTGAAACGCTTCTTCTGACGACCCTGAAGTCGCTTTCCCCTGTTCAATTTGCCGTAAAAAAAAAGTCTTCTATGTTAGTCGCTTTCTGACATCCTGGTGACATGGCATGCTAATCTTAACAGATTTAATCAGCTGACTGTTCTTGGAATGCCTACCCTTGTGACACCCTCAGTGTCTGGTACCCTGTCGTGCCATCTTTTCCTCATCAGATTCCTCAAGCCGTCCATGTGAAAATGGTTCCGCCTGTTGACATGGAGTCCATGCGCTCTCCAGGTTTCGTAAGAATTCAACAGGGTCGGCAACACGTTGGCTTTATAGACCTTGAGTTTCGTTTGTACACAATCCCTCTGCACTCCCACATATTTGTACATAGTATATCAAAGTCCGTACTTGCTTTAGTATATCTGGCGTTGGTTTCATCATCGGTGTGATTATACTGTACGTGCCATTGTGCTCCAGAGATACGACAATGTGTCCACTGCTACGAAGGTTTAGCCATTTACTGTGATTTTAGGTTCTACATAAGACTTTTCTGGATCGGGTTGGTCGATCACCTCGGTCTTCTTGATGATGATTGTGAGACCGAAATTGTCACAAGCTGAAGAGAAATGGTCTCTACCGTGATGCGTGTCAGAGACAGATTTGGTATGCAGGGGAAAGTCTTCAGAAAACAGGAGATCACGAACAGTAACTTCGCCTATACTCTCCCCAGATTAAAGAAATTGTTGTCAGTCTGGCATCTGATGTCGATTCCAGTGTCATAGTAATGGAAGGCATCACTAAGCATGACAGAGATCATAATAGAGAAGAGGGTGAGGATTAACACACAGCCTTCTTGCTTGAGACCATTGGAATGCTAAAGACATCTCGCCGTCGTCCACGAAACAAGTTACCATGCAATCGTTAAATTACAGAATCGTCACGAATAATCTCTCTGGGCAACCAAATGTTGACATGATTTTCCAAATGTCTCCATGGCTGATTGTGTCAAAGGCCTTCGTTATGTCTATGAATTCGTGTATATGTTCGATTTATGTTCCTGACATTTCTCCTGGCAGTTGATAAGCTGCAAACACCATGTCTGTGGTCCCTTGTATTTTCCTGAATCCACAATGACTCTCAGCATGATCATTTGATCAATGTGATGCACAAGACGATCCAGCAGAATTCTAGCAAGGATTGTGCCGACCACTGACAGAAAGATGTTGATTTATCTCTTGTACAAGTGGATTATATATTCTGGGGTATAGTTCTCTGAGTCTACATTGTCTGGAAGAATGCAGTGAGTTTCCTGCCAAGTGTGACCTTTCGGCTGTGTAGACTTCTGCTTGTATTGCATATTTTCTTGGTGCTTTGCCATTTCACAGCAGGTCAATTGCTTCCACAGCTGCAGTCAGTTTTGGAGGGTCAGTAACTGCTATGTTGATTTCCACTTGGCGCAGTCGATCAGTGTTCTCCTCATTGTCAGAAGACTGTTGATTAAGTATCTGCGGGAGTGTTCTGTCCATATTTTAAGTATGTTTCTTTCTCATTGAGCAGCTTGGTGCTGTCAGCGCTCAGTATTGGATATGTTCCTGATTAGTGTGTCCCGTAGATTGTCTTTAAAGCATCAAAGAAGTTCGACATGTCAGTCCTGTCTGCATAGGAATAACTCTCATCTACCGTATACCACAGTCATGAGACTTACAACTACCTGAGTTTGCATTTGACAGTTCTTTTGATGTTGTAGAAGGCTGCATTCTTAAATGATGGAGTGCTGTCTTCTCAACAGGCATTCTTTACCCGATGGTTTTCATTAATGGATTAGGATCGGGTAAATGATTTGATGAAGAAACTAAGTGTTACTGCACGAGGTTTCTTCATTAGTACTTGTCCAGTGCTAACAGGGGTGTACGCTCCCAGTCTTCCTGAACTTATTGTTCACTCTTTAAAAAAAGCGTCAGTATCCGTTCCGGTAGTATTAAAGTATTGATGGGATTAAGCACTACTCACTCTATCAAAGACAAGGTCTGTCTTGTCTGACTCCTATTAAGATGGGCCGACGACGTTTAGTACTGTTGTTGCTAAAACAAGCTTGGGATGGCTGGATTTTCGAGATTGTGGTCGCCCTTCTAGTGCATAATATTTGTATTTTACTTCAAACATTTGCTTTCAATTATGCATTTACAGCTTGCATATTTTGTCCACAGATGGAAGTCGAATTGTATTTCTTACAAGGATGCATATAGCGTTAACGATAGCTTTAAAGGGCAGTTAAAAAAGGTGTACAATAGCCTGAGCCTTCCAGGGCGATTGATAATAATACTAAACATATAATGTTACTCAGTTGTGCATCTTATCTCAGATTTATTAGGGATATTCTCCTCTTTTATCCATACATAGGAAACAATCTGGAAAATAATGAATGTCAAGAAGTGTCATCATAATAATAATAATAATAATAATAGAAAAAGAAGAAGTAGTAGTAGAGTGGATTATTTTATCCGTGTAGACAGTTTGGAAATGTCACAGTCGCTGAGTGACGTGGACAAAATAATCAGACTATGTCCATAATCGGACAAAATATAATTAGGCAATTGATAATCTCCCCCTTTTTTAACAAATCGCCAAAGTTTAGTTCTCCTAATTTTATTATTATTATTATTATTATTATTATTATTATTATTATAGTTGTTGTTGTTATTATTATTATTATTATTATTATTATTGTTGTAGGAGAAATACGGTTTCCTAGACAACACATTCTAGGCCTCAGAGAATCACCAACTCCACTAATAGATAAAGATCTCCTTCGTCAGTCAACGAGAAGACGAAATATCAACATTGGTTCCGTCCCCTCTGTTTCAGGATCTGTACGGCGGGGTCAAAATGGTGCAGTAATTCAACCCAGTCTAGCAGCATTCGAAGGACAACATGGCACGGTTTCTCAACAAGGTACTCAGGGAGTGCTAAGTGTGGACGTTTCGAGAAGTGATTCAGCAGCAACTGGTGTTCCATCAGCTACTGTTGTTCAAAGAACAAATAGTCAGATATCCAAAACAGATGTTCCAAGACGTAACAGTGCAAATTTACATAGCAATGTTCCAAGAGGAATTAATCCACTGTTACAAAATATTGGCACAGGAACAGCAGCAGGTCAGTTTCCTCAAAACAACGTTCAAAGTGCAGCTGGTCAGTTTCCCCAAGATGTTAGTCCAGGAAGAGCGAATGAACAGTCACCACCAACTGGTACTCAGGAGCAGATCCCGGGATGGATGGTCATACCTCAAAATGTTAATCAGCCTATTCAGTTAATTGATGCTCCTAACATGCAACCCAGCGCTCCGTTCATGACATTCATGCCAGGGTCGTCAGCTTTTAGTCAGGCTGGAGCCACGTCTGCCGCGGAAGTGGACGCAACCTTCGCGCAAGCATCATCTCAAACGGGGCCTGGAACTGGCATGGTTCCAGAGATTCCACGAACGTCACCCATGTTCGTCCAGTCTACATTCACCGCCGGTCTTGGAGAGTTCCCTGCGCCCCGTGCGCCACCACCTGTTCCAATTCCAAACGGTCCGTTGCTCACAAGAATTGGCAGTTTTCCCGGAACTCAACCTGGACCTTTACCAATAATGCCCATGCAGCCATTTCTTGGTCGCCCAGGAGTCGTTCCAAGAGGTCTACCACTTGGGCCTCGGATAATTTTTCCTTTGCGTCCCCAACCTTTTGTGTAGGGATGACATTTGTCTTTTAGGGTAACATTATGCTTTCAAACGTGTGGAAACATCCACTAATTACTTACGCTACCGCCTCTATCTCTATACGAAAGTTTCTATTATATTTCTACTTGTTTTCTAATATCATGTGATTTATTCTGCTGCTGACACGAACATGTGCATGATCTAGACACATGATTTACCCAAGATCAAGTTCTTTTGTTCTTTGACAAATAATATTTAAAAAGAAACGACAGTTGCACGATTAGTTCATATAAATGGCCTTTGCTTGCCATTTTGGATGTCGTAACGTTTTACTGATTATGATATCCGGTTTTATAAGAAAAGTTAAGAGAAAGAAACAAGTTTGGCTTTTAATAAATATCAAATGTCATTATTCAAAACAAGTTTAGCTTTTTATTAATATCTGATGTCGTTATTCAAAACAAGTCTGACTTTTTGTTAATATTCAATATTATTATTCAAAATAATTTTGGCTTTTTTATTATCAAAGTATCATTATTCAAATTCGTAGAACTCTCTGCTGTAATCAACTGTCATAAGGTTCATGCTTTTTATACGATTTCATAATTAATATTTTCCATTATCACCTTGACTTCTATGATATCATATTTTTTCAATTTAAGTGGAATATAACTGTTACCAAGTCAATATGATTATGTGTTATCATTTGCTTGCATTATTTTTAATCACTCGTCGTGTATCTGTCACTGTGTGTCGCAGAATGATGCACTGTATTTTAATATTTATAGCATATTTTCATGTCAATACATTTTGTTTGACCGCATTTTTATTATACGAAAGCTTCATCAATCGTGGCTTATGCTAGTACTTTTCTGCTCAACTGATTGACGCATACAGCAAAACTCACCGTATCTTTCTTTGTGACTGTTTTATTCGACCACTGAAAACTACAGTTCACCTGCATTGTCACGCTGACTTAAGATCTTACGTATATACAAACGTACATGTTTTAGCGTCGACACAAATTGTTTCATATACCTTGTCTGGAAAATTTCAGTGCTGATCATATTATATCTTCAGCTAAAGTGGCAGGTTTATTATTTTCTTGTGTACATTGTCCTTTCTATCATACATGGTTGTTCGGAAAGATATATGCATTCTTATGATTAATGATAATGGCAGTCAGCTGTAACGCTGCATCAAGTTATATAGTAGCTGTCATAGAAACAAATTTTGACTTTTTAACTATTCCCTTAATGAACCACATTATATGCGCACAAATCTTGATAAAACAAATTATTTCATATGGTTTCAACTTTATATATTTGTATTAATTGATGATTGTATAATCCTCACAGGTATTAGTTTCAGATATTAGGTTTTTAGTTTAGAGCACGACTATAAGTAGAAATTGTCTTTTTCCCAATGATTTGTATGAACCACCAAGTTGATAACGAATGTCACGTTCCCGAACATTAATCCATTAATATACACGAGTGCGGAAAACTCGTTTTGTGCATTTGCCATTCATCCATGTTGTAATGAAGATGTCGTTTTTTGGATGTGATAAAAATTCTTATTTTCATATCTGTATTGCAGATCAAATCATACAGTTAAATTCCAGCCAGCAAGTTAGAGTCTTCTGACCATTTCAAGCACTCTGACATTGTTTTTACTGTTTGAGCGTTACCCTTATACTTTATTCGCTAAAACCATATAATACGAATGCATTGGTTTAGAATATATCTTACCTTCCTTAAGCCTGTGTTCCACATTTATGAATGACGAACTATATGGTTCAGTACACTCACCGGATATAACATTACTATTGTTGATTCATGCAGATGCAGATTTTGGATCATGTGTGGGTCTCTTTAGCGTTACTGTTGGTCTGTCGGTCTTATTCTCTTCTCGGAGGGTTATCTTCCTTCTCTATGCGATTGGGGTTCCAATAAGGAATCGACTATGTGGAAACCAGAAAAAAGCTGTACCAATGTAAGGCGTGCTAATTCGACATTCAAGATAAATATTGTCTGCCATCCAGCGTTGAATATTTCCTGGCAACTATTATTTTTCATTGGACTCGACCATCTAATATATGAAAAGGAATGTTCGTCTGAAAGATTATTCAATAGTTCATTTAAAAAGGAAAGCATACTTCAGTGCTTAGGGATCATCTCATTGTGTGTAAAGGAAAGTCGATATAGTGGAAAAGAAAGCATTTAATCTTAAATCATGCAATCAAGTCTAAGTTAGAGACATTTGTCTTATCAAAAATTCCATAATTTATTCATATTTAATGACGTTTGACTCAGATTATAGATACCGTGCGCAGTAGTAGTTATGTTGTCGTAGAACTGTATTGTTTTCATCATTTTCCTTTCCTTATAAATCACTTTTTTGTTTGAATGAAGCCTTGGTCCCTTTACCAATCTGTTAACGCTCGATTCACTTCTCTGTGTCAGAAGTGAATTAGATTAGTGAATGTTGCTAAATGTTGATAATTTGTATTACGACTATAAAGTCTTAAAGTAAGTAATAGAAAAGAGCGAAAACCAACAATTTTGTAAAATTCAACAAATAGTTTATTTCCCTAGAATTAAATCCCAAATAGTCCGAAAAATTCTATCCCCAGTGCCAATGAATAAAGTTCTAATTTTATTCCATTGGTGTTATAATTAAGATCGAGCGCTGAAGGCGTCAAGGTGCCTGTAGTTTTGAATGTACAAATGTATCAGTGCCCTAAAGTATGATGATGTGCTAACAGTCTTCTAATTAATCACAATATTATAATTCAAGATGTCACTCTCTGTAGTTACTTTAATTCCAATTAATGTTTTTGTCCATGAATATTATTTAAGACCACTTTGTATTTTTAGTTAATAATAGTTTGAATAAATAATTCAGCTCAAATTAAATACTCAACACAACAATAAAATGTATTCTGCCTTAAGCAAGAATAAGTAATTTCTCAAGCTTACAAGATTATGAACCTCTCTACCTGACCTAGGTCACAATTAGCATTTTCTGCAAACACTATGTTTTTTAGTGGAAGTTTCCATTCTTGAACACTCTGGGCGGTCTACAAGAATAGATTGTTACTAAAAGGAGAATCAAAAATGATAAGCGTAATGTCCTTCACTCAGACCAGGATAATGATCATAACATTCAAATCACACTCTTATAAAGAGATTAGCTCGCATTATTTGTTTATCAAAATAAAAACATCAGTGTCTTAAGTCAGGAACGTTAACTTGATTCCAAATTACAATTTTACATAATCACGGAAGAAAACTAACAAATGCAAATTAAATATACCTAACATTTGTTTTGAATTAAAGTCTGAATTTGCTTGTTCCATACATAACGTAAGTCATCAGGGACTCTCCGATGTTAAAGGCAAATCTGGTGTGCGACGAGACTGACTAGATTTTGTTTTTGCTTATACTTTGTAGAACCTATGATGACACAATAACGTACTTAACACTCAAAATAGTTACACACTGGTCCCATAGTTCTATTAATATAACAAAAGCTTACATGTTTGTTTGGTTTTTTTTACTGCGATTTCATGAGTATTAGATTGAATTCATGTAAGTGACGAATATGGTTGCTTTACATTGCTATTTATTTGATGTGCATAATTATTTGTTTCCAAGACAGGTTGTGACAGAAAGGTAAATATTATAATTTTAGAAAAAGCAGGCAGAACGGTAGTGAAACAAAATGGATAAAGCAAGCAGAAAGGGAATGAAAAGAATGGGTAAAGCAAGCAGAAATGAATGAACAAAGTGGGTAAGCCAATCAGAAAGAGAAATAATGGAATTAGTAAACAATCAGAAAGGAAATTAACTGACGCGTTTATTGTGGTCAAAGTCAGAAGCTGACAAGGAGAAAACAGAGACGTATGGAAATTTGACAAGGGATAATAAGTGAGCGTTAGAGTTTTAAAGATATTAAAGGGTAGAACATAACTCTGACAATTTCATTATAAAGAGCCATACATCTTATCTTTCTTCGATGAGGGTAAGATAATTTTGAAAGCAATTTGTACATGCCTGAGAGATAAGCAAACTTTCACAAATAGGGAAAAGAAACAATTGCCCGCTTTGAGGATTATTTAAGGGTAAATTGTCATAATTGTACTCTAGTCTGTTTGTGAGCGATGCGCTGGTCTTTGACAATAACAAGAAAGCACTTCTATAACATTTTGAGTCAGGCGTTTATAGACACGCTAAAATACAACAAACAAGAGAAGGAGAGACATTTACCCAATCGTACGTATGTCACGAACCTATTAAAAAGTAGTTAGAATAAGGGAATATCGATACAACATTATATCAGTTGTCTTCCTTTTTTATTCAGAAATCAGTTAATGACACTATGTAGGAGAGTTATTATGCTGGTTTTGAAAACAGGACCTTTTGAAATGTGGTGGAATGGTGACGCACGCAGACTATTTCTCAGAAGATCATTGGGATACCCAATCTATGATTTCGAAGGACAAAAGGGCAAAGAATCGAAAGATCAGAAACGCCGAAAACAGGAAGTCACTGTGAAAAGCTAAGGTCATTTCCTAGACAAAACAACGGTATAACTGCAGTGTTAAGTATCTAGATAATTGGGTCAAATTTCATTTGACAGTCCGGAGCCTAAAGAGACAAAAAAAATAATGGTAGCGTTAGGGAGTAGAAGTTGAAGTAACTAAAAGAGACTATACTATATGACGAGAAAATTGGAGCAAAAACAACGGCGATTCGGTGTACAATGCATCTGTTTGTCATTATGAGCAGTATTTTCAGTTCGCGATGGGCAGTCAACACGTGTTATCCAAAAGGTTGACTACCAACGGCCAGATGTACCGTTACTGGCCGAGAGGTTACGGTAATGCACAACACAGGATATGCTGCATTGATAGTTAGTCTTAATCTGTTTAGGAAATCCCAGAACGGTTTAATGAATGAGACAACATAACGTGTCCTTGTTTGGCGTGATGTATACGGAGACGCCAGTAGTATATGGGGATACGCTAGGAACAATGGAAATTTAACATTGTGGGACTCCCTGGGGAAAAGGGGAATTCAAAATGAGTGATGTCATTGGAATGTACACTAGGGAAAACATCGCAACAGTGTTGCAAGTGTCTGACCTCAACCAGGCGGAAACGTAGTAACAGTGTTTGAGTTGACCTCAATACGTGCTACTGTAGGTAGGTAAGTATGTGAAATGTGTTTTAATAAGGTCAAACAAACCATAGACTTACACAAAGAAACAAACAAACAAACAAATACTTATACAGCACAAAGACAAAACTGTTAGGGTAACAGTGAAAGAGTATATCTTTTCAAAGATAAGACGGACAATTTCTTCTGAAATACTATACAAAACAAGGCATATACTGCCCTAAGGTCACCTTGAACGGAGCCATCCACATGCAAGTGTACAAGTACAGTTTAAAGATTATATGAGATAGTTAGCCATGCCATTGAGTTGAATGTCTAAAATGTTTGGAACGACAGAAATGGCCAAAGGGTATTACAGCACTTTTTCAATACCGAAGCCAATCAACACAGCGTCCTGCCACATTTGCCTGACGCTAACTACTACGATCCCGACATTTACACCGAACAGCGAGAAAATTTCTGCGCTCGGTACCGCTCTCAGGCTTCTCACCTCTTCGACTTTCAGGAAAAAATGTTAAAGTATTGTCTCCCCGACGTGGACATTTTACGGTGATGCTGTGGAAAATTTCGAGAATTGTTCATAGAGCACGGAGGGGTCGACCGGTTGAAAGAAGCCTGTACCATTGACAAAGTGTGTTCCTTTGTGTACCAATTCATTAGCGATTCATTCATGAGAAGACCCTGGCTGTCGTACGCCTTCAAACTCATGAGCTTGTGAAACATCGATACTGCGTCAAAGCTCAGCGCTGGCTACATCACTTGTGCGAAAAGGAAGAAATTGGATCTAACATGCCAGAAACGGAGGAGGCAAAAAGACCATTAGAACGTATTCGGTGGATGGCTGAGAATTAGAAGAACCCAAGCTCGTCTACGAGTTTAACGGATGCTTTTTCACGGTTGTCCGACCTGTTGCCCTCAACGGGACACTCAAACTCCATTTTTACAGCGTGCCATGGACGACTTGTACGAGGACACTTGTCAGCGCCGCTTGAAGTTAGAACAGCAAGGATACCAAGTGGTGGAAATGTGGGGACAAAACTACGACCCCGTTTGAAAACCGATCCCGAATTTAAACACAAAGTTACCACCCGGTAGACCAATACGATCCACGGGACAGTTTATTTGGAGAACTAACGAATGTTACATGTTTACTCTTCAACGTGGACGAAGTGAAAGGAGAAAAAAAATCTAATACCTAGACGTGTTTTCGCTGTATCCTTACGTGTGCAAATATTGTCACTTTCTAGCAGGACCACCACAATTGCTGAGGGAACACATCGACGTGAAAAACATTCGACAATATGAATGACTGATTAAAGACAAAGTCTTGCCTCCCACCGACTTGTTCCATCCCGTAATACCATTGCCAAGGAAAACGTATGTTTCCTGTTTTCCGTAGTTGTGCGGAAACCTGTAAGCAAGATCAACCTTTCCATCACACACAGGAAGAACGCGAATTGAGAGGAACGTGGGTCAGTGTGGAATTGTTTCGAACTCTTTAACTGGGATACCAGCTGTTAGGAGTGTACAAACGTTACTACTTTCCCAAGACAGAACAGTACCAAAAGGACAACGACACTCAGAAAGTCATTTTCTGTGGCTACTTGGTGTTTTTTTTTTAAACTCAAGGAAGAAGGCGGCGGCTTTCCTTCCTGGTGTCAAACTCTCTAAGACTAGGAGAAATTAAAAAAGGAATACTTATACAAAGAGGATATCACTTTAGACGACATATAGAAAAACGAAAGAAGACGATCGTTTGCCAAAGTCATGCTGAATAGCTTGTGGGGAAAATGGTACAACGACCATAATTGCCCAAAACGGAGTATTTGAAAGAACCCTCTGACTACTTCCAGATAATTCACGATAAAGCAAAATATATCATACTCGCGCCAAGATCTGATCCAAGTTAATTACGAAGAAGAACTAGAGTTTGTGCAGACCAACGAATTTGGAAATGACATTATTGAGACATACGTTATCTTAATATTGTACTAAACCTTACACCAGTTAGGAGATTACGTCATGTACTTTGATACGGACAGTTGCATCTACATACATCGCCGTGATCATCGTCACCCAACCATCCAAGAAGACCGTTTAGGAGTCTGGACGGACGAGCAACCCGAAGACAAGACTCTCAGTTTTGCTTGCTACGGTCCTAAACTAAATATTACGGTTACAAATACCTAGACAAACGAGAAGCATGGCACACCGAGTACAAAGTGAAAGGACTGACGCTGAATCATCGCACGAGTCGAGTGTGAACTTTGGCGTGTTGAAACGAGCTGTTTAGTCTGGAGAGGATTGAGATTTTAGAGTGACCACCTACGAACCTCAGAATTGTGCGTTTACTCGAACACTAAATCGTCAGTTGACCAATGAAAACACTACCAAATCGTGTACCAGAAGCAAATGCGAATGCACAATCACTTCACTTTACCGTACGGATGTGTCGATATTGGCATGTATATAAGCGGGAAAACTTCGAAGACCGAAACTTCTTTGTGACTGCCAATCTAGAAAAATGAATCCTTTCACACAGCCACAATCCACTGAGATGTTCAAATTATGTGATGACAAAGTTGAGTGTGATGTTGTACCTTGCGATTGCCGTGATTCTGTTCCCTGTGACATCATCGATTCAGGATACAATGGTAACTGTGCTATGACTACTACACCTACCATAGAAAGTGACGCTGTGCGTGTAAAACCCAAAGGATACAAAAGCGATGCCACTCCTTATCGTGGACTCTTTGCTAGTTTTCATAATCAACGTGATACTGAGCGCCAACCACCTTATGGATCTCATCCATGCTTCAGCAAACTACTTCGGGTATCACCGTCACCTGTGAAATGAACCTGTGGAGAAAGAATATTTGTTCCCTGTGCGTTTGCCTGGAAGCTGCAACTTTAATAATCGATTCGAATTCGTTCAAAGGAAAATGGCAAAAATAAATGGGAGGACCTACCCCCGAAGAATTAGCCAGAGTTGGTTTTATCGACTTGGGAGAAGGACATAAAATCATGTGCTTCAGTTGTGGTTTGTCACTTCACGAGTGGAAACAGAAAGACTCTGCTTACCTGGAACATGCTAGATGACCTCCGCACTGTCACTACTTTCCTCTAGTGGGCTCCCGGTAATATATTCATGGATACTTTACAAGAGATTGCCTTTGGATTTGAGAGGACGCATATACAAAGGGTTCGTCAAGATACAATTGAAATGCAAGAAACAATTGGATTAGAAAAAAACATAACTTTTAAGTTACCCATTGTATCTGAGAGACTTGATTCATTTGAAAGTGTTCAAACTGTCGGTCATTCAACAACAACTCAAAGGGGAGAAAGACTTCGACTATTTTACTTCTGACTTCAACATTAAAATAAATTGTGAGATTCCAGGCGGCAACAGTTAGAACAGAACTACAAAGAATGTTCAATATCAGCATGGTGGTTAGGACAACCGCAGGACATCACACCTTTATGAGAAGTGATTTGTTATCGTATGTTAGTTGTATTAGGAAATTATGTTTGTGTATGGATACACTATTACCTTAAGATTCCTCGGATTAAACTATACCCTTTTGATTCACAATTCCATCATCCAGAAAAGAAAAGGAAACTTGAATAACTAAGATAAATTCAGAAGTTACCTGACGTGGGTATAAAAGTTTGCTACCATGTCACGACCTTTATTAGTAGTGATAAAACAAATTCCGAGGAAAGAAATGATTGACACTATTCATACTTTGGAAGATTACCAAAACGTTTTGCAAGAGCTGTTTCCTTAGAATTGGGGACGTCGTGTGGTGTGCGTGCTAGTGACTTCGTTTCTAACATTCCTGTTGAACCATTTACGAACAGTACCTACAAAAACCTTAAGGTGGTTCCTTTAAATGTGCACGACGGGCTCATACTGTTAAAAGCGTTACACTTTCTTCTCGATAATACTTATCTACTTCAACAATAAAATTTTAGCGACTTTGGATTCTAACGAAGATGTCTGTATACCTTGTGACCTACATCCACACTGGAAAGATGCACGTGACTGGAAAAGTCTTGGCTTTGATGCTTGGAAGCAAGAAATGGCAAACTATGCCAAAGATATGTGTCGTTGATTCCAGGAGAAAAGTGAATTTCAAACGTCAAGTGAACAATGTGACATTTAAACACGTCTTAGCCACAGAGCCAGAAGAACCCGACACAGAGGAAAACAATAAACTTCAGGACAGTAGCACTACTGTCGTCGACATCGACACCCAGGA
Source organism: Sinohyriopsis cumingii (assembly GCA_028554795.2). Classification (NCBI taxonomy): domain Eukaryota; kingdom Metazoa; phylum Mollusca; class Bivalvia; order Unionida; family Unionidae; genus Sinohyriopsis; species Sinohyriopsis cumingii. The sequence goes on from CM068831.1 coordinate 90,979,717, forward strand.
AAAACCAGTCCGGGAGAACACATGTGAGACTGTACATATTGTAGAGACTCCAGAAATATGACAAAGTGTCCATAGGACACAACGTCTTCGTCGAACATGTTGTACACTGACTTGTTTGCGTAGTATGTTGATCGTTTTGTTTGTCACTTTAGACATGTACTTAACCATTTGGCTCTTATGTATTTTTGTACTTCGTGTTTAATTTGAACTTGGAATAAACGTATCCTATAAAGTATAAAAAGGTATATTGTCTGACCTGTTATTTTAAATTGGTGGACACCTTCGCTATGACTAAATCTTCCTCTTCTACCTCTTCCTCGACTTTCATAGTCATCGACGTAAGGTAATATCATTCCAGTTTGGAGGCACTATATCTTCGCCAACCTTTTCACATTTTATTGCTGAACCGAGTGGTGCATCCAAAACCGACTTTGTCAAACGTTTGATTGAGTACAAAACCATTTGACGCAACCTTACTTCCCCAAACCACGGCCCTTGGTGACAGTGTCTCCAACAACAGCAGTAGCAGCTTCTTCCACTTCACCGTTGCTAGTGGTGCCAGCCAAACCCGATTTGACACTCATCTTTCCCAATTTGCTGAAAACATGGAAACCCTTTTCTAAAGGAACTACTCCGTCGGCGACGACCTCATCATCACCATTTTCTTTAACAGAAGCGGCACCTGCTAAATTAAGTACCCTCCCCCAAGATCAAATTCCAAGAGAGAGCGTGGGTGTTACAGATTTACTGTATTTATCCAAGCAAGAACTGTTACGATTTAGTCCAGAGCGAGCCCCCTCAACGTCGAGTAATGCCCTTCATGAAAATGATACGACGTACCGACAATCAGTGGAGATGTGTTCAGGTTTAAAAAGAATCGTTCCAGACGAATTGCATCAGTGAGTTTTCGCTCGTGAAAGAATAAACAATGTCACCCCTAAGAAGCTATCACTCGTCTCTCAAAAAAATGAAAAAGAAAATGGCTTCCTCCTCGTTTAGTCAAACATTTGGACGTATTGTCGGTGCTGTCGAAATCTCATTCACTAATGCAAAAACAACTCATTCAAATAGCACCTAAAGAAATCATCGATACCGTGTGTGAATGTTAATCGAATGTCTTGAAATGAAGGATACCTCTGTCCGAACATCAGAATGAACACTTATCCAAGCATGCAAACGTTCTTGGCTAAATGGTCAAAAAGAAAATACCCATCCGTCAAAAGACGAGATGTTGGTGCAATACGGAGGATTTTTGCACATGGTGATAGGACCCTTGATCAAAGAACTGACTGGAGCGATACCGGGAGAAATTGTGGGAGTTGTTTTACGCACCGGTCCGAGATATGAAGGGAGAAGAAAAGAAGATTGAAAAGACCCCTTTTGCACAAAGGCCTCATACGTGTACTTTACAATCACATGGAAGGACTAAAGCTGACTTTAGTGCCCTACAAATGATGGATGGAATTCCATCTTTGGCAATAACGGACCCCTCACTTACCTCCCTACTTATCCAAGTATATACGTATCCACCTACCCACACAAAGTTTGAGGACCGAAAGAGGCGAGACAACGGAGAATTTGGAAAAGAAAGAAAAAGGGAAAGGACCAAGAAGAACAGCCACAGTTAAGTCAGAGTTAACCGGAAAAAAGCAGGTTATGAAGTTGTACAAGGCAATGATTTCGATTGTTCACTCGATTATATGATGAACCAATTATATCTGTTTAAACAGATTGGCTATTTATATAAGTATATTTCTGTTTGAAATTCGGTGAATGATTTATTTCAAAAGAGAAGTGTATCTTCTTAATGAAAAGTATTATCACAGTTGTTTATGTAATTTATTAAATTGTTGTTCATTTCATGTACGGGGGCTAGTGTCATTCTGTTCTGTATATCTGCTCATATCTCTATTTATTCCATCTATAAGTTTCATAGTTTATACTAATATTTACTCGATCCGGGCAATAACGCCGAGGGCGATCACCTTCTAGATAATGATAACCAAATAAAGCGGACGACTTGTAAGAAGGTATAATCCGCCAATCAACTCCACCAACACATCCAGCGCCACAGACTGTGTATTGGTTAGTGGAAGTTTGTGCTAGTAAGTTGATGTGGTGCTGGTCAATAAGACTGTGTGTTGGTTAAAATTTTGTTTTCTTCAAATTATTTGGATTCCAAGAGATTGTTTTTCTCTGGAAATACTTGTGCTCTAAATTAATTCTTGGACAAGGACAGTTATCGAAATTTTTCAAAAAATTCAAAACTGGAATATTACTTTATGTGGTTCAACAAAGAACTGTTGACCCATCTATACGAGAGCCACCACAGCATAGGTCATCGCCTTCCATTTTGGATTTCATTGGAATTCGAACTCAGTTTTATTATGACTTTTTATAACTAGGACTTCTATTTTTTAATTCTTGGGTTATTCTTGGATTATTTTTGGACTTGATTCGAAAAACCGTAAGTCCTTTTCTCATTTTACCTTGTTTATCTAGGGAAATAAATTAATTGTTAAATTTTACAAAGCTTTTTGTCATCACTCTTTTCTTGTTGCGTTTTGTAAGAGCTTAAATGTAACTATATATATATATATATATATATATATATATATATATATATATATATATATATATATATATATATATATATATATATATATATATATATATATATATATATATATATATATATATAATTGATAATACATTGAAAAATTAGGAGACACTTTTCTTTACTTTCAAGCAGCTTAAATGGTCATGTTGGGTAAGAAAATTGGTTGAGTAGGTTTATGCATATGTATTATAGCCTGAATATATCTCTTCGTGTTTTTATTATATATATATATATATATATATATATATATATATATATATATATATATATATATATATATATATATATTTACGCCTCAAAATATTTCAATAATGGATATCTTTACTGTGATAAAAAGTGCAGGAAACTTAGTCTATTTATTCATTGACGGGGGCCTCAAGTGGCCGAGTGGTCTAAAGCGGTTTCCGTTACTGATCACTGCCATCTCACCTCTGTCTGCGTGGGTTCGAGTCTAGGATTCGGCAGTGGCGTCGCTAGGGGGTGAGGGGGATGCAGACCGCACCGGGTGACACCATCTCAGAGGGGTGACACCAAAATGAAAAATTGCAAATTTTACAGAGCACACACTGCTCGGTCTAGTCGGATTTCATAAGCGGATAACCGATCATAGTTAAATACATGACTAGCAGGCACAGCAGTGGCGTCGCTAGGGGGATGCGGGGGGTGCGGACTGCACCGGGTGACACCATCAGAGGGGGTGACACCAAAATGGCATTACTAAGGATTCTGTATGGTCTGTTACGGAAGGAGGACCATGGGGGTGACACCATGAGCTACCGCACGGGGTGACACCAACCCGAGTGACGCCACTGGGATTCGGCCAATGTGGGTATGTGAGAAAGCTTGCCAGTAGCTTCTCGTGGATCGGTGGTTCTTCCCGGGGTTTTCCAGGGTTCTTCCTCCACCATTAATGCTGGCCGCCATGCTAAGCCTATCCTGTGCTGAAAAATGGCGTTAAACCCAACAATAACAACAACAATTATTCATTGACTATAACAAGAATGGCCCTAACACTGAAACCTCTGCGCCATTCATGCTCAACGGACTTTTCATACTGACACGGCGCCATATTGCGTTCACGAGTCTGTTTTCATCAGCCAACAGAGTGACGTAATTTATCCTATTCTGATAATTCCGTAAATTACCATAATGTTGCGAGTTTAAAGTTATATCCCTATGCACACATGAACATAGAAATTACTCCGCTTGTTAAATCCACGTTAAAGGCAAATTTGTTGTTATCGCTCTTTTCTTTTGCTTGAATCGACATTGTATATATCGGAACTAGACGACTTAGTGTTTTTCCTCTATGTACATACAGTTGTGGTGGTGAATATACCCTTTCGCTGAAAATGGACTTGTCCAGGAAATGGAAATGACTGGCGAGCTGGGTCGTCTTTCACACTGAAAACTTCCATTTGGAATGAAACGCGCAAGCGATAACAATGTAAGCCCCCCCCCCCCCAACATAATCAGGTTTTAAATTTTGAATCAATAAATGAACTAATAAGTTCTGTGCATTCTTTATCTCAGTTGTGCTTTTTGTTTTTTATCGGTTGGAATGTTACCGTTCGGGTGGCCTAGTGATTAGGGTGTCCGCCTTAGCAGCAGAGAGGGCGAACAGACCATAGAATTCCGACAAACAAATAAAACAAACAAAAAAATGAAATCTCGTAGAAAGGTCCAGATTTTCACAAATAAACGTTTCCTGTGAGGTTTTTATTTTTTGTTGAAACCAACCCCATCAATAAAACCTTAGTTCGAAAAGGTAGCTGAAAAATAAAGTACTCTACGTATTTATTTATTTTTTTTGTTTAATTACTGGACGACTAACGTTGGTAGGCGCCCTCTCTGCTGCTATATTAATTAAAAAATTGTTATGTTAAAAATAATGGTACATCCAGAATCTCATACTGCAAGAATAGCACGAGAACGATTAGAAGCAATTAAAAAATTTCTTCCCATGCGAGATTCATTTAGAAAAAATCTACAAGCGCAGCAAGAAGCACGAGTTGAGTACGAAGAGGACACTAAAAAACTGTTTAAGCCCGTCACTGCAGCTACTGAGAAAGTTACAACAGTCATCAAAGAGGATCTTCTTCCGGTATCAAAACAAACAGCAGAACAAACCGAAAAAATAGCAAGAAGAACTAAACAAACAAAGAAGATTTTACGAGATCTTCCACCTGGCATAGCCAGGGAAATAGCTGCGGCTCAACCTCCACCTGTTGGTGAGGAAATACTTGAAGAAATTGGAAAACTTCGTACTGAAGTCGCCGACGTGCAAAAAGAGCATGCACGTAAACCCGAACCAGTAGAAGTAAACGTGGAATTGATTGCAAAATTTAGGGAAGGAGTTGTTGAAGAAATTAGAAATACTAAAGAAGAACAATTACCCGAGGTAATATTAAATAGCATATTTAATAAATCTAGTATTTTAAAACCCCATCATGAAAAAATAAATGATGATAATCTTATTAAATATATATATCGCGTATATTACAACAAAAATCAAGCTAAAGGTCAAAAATATGAAATTATTAAAGAAGAAGTAGAAAAACTTAGAGGGGGACTGAAACAACAAGAACAACTCTCCCAGCATCAGCTTCCTCCACCTATGCGACAAATAGAACAACAACAATCTTCTTATTCACCGATGATGTCGAAAATTAAAGAAATTTTTGGAGTGACACCATCTAAGAAATCAGACGAAGGAGCTACTGGCAGTGGTCTGGGAAATAATTTTATTTGTCCTGATAATATCATTAATGATGTGTCACGGTTAGAGGTTCTCATAGGAGGAAAACGTGCCGGAAATAATTCACCAGAAATAATTAATGAAGCATCTGATATTTGTCGGTGATTATTTCAAGGTGGTATCATGGATATAGGCGTTTACCGAGAACTTATCGATGAACTTGCTGATGACTAGTTGTTAAATAAATGGTAAATAAAAATAAGATGATCATACATGATAATCATCGTAAACCCATGCAGGTCAGAGTGGTAAACTCACGATTACCAATCTACAGAGCTACTTACGGAGATGGACTTGGTGATGTTATTCAGGGATTATTTACAAGGATAGCTCCAAAAGCAATACCTGTTGCCAAACAATTATCGATGAAAGCTATTGATATTGTTCGTGATAAAGCTCCTGGAGCAATTGTCAATGTTGCTGGTAAGGCATTCTCGGCAATCAAAGAAAGACTAGCACGATTATTGCGACGAAAATCACAACCACCGGTGAAACTGGCAAGTACTGAGGTGATGCCAGCAGACGTAAGTAAAATAATAAATCAGGCTGCAAATCAAAAACTAGCGGCGATATCTGAAGAAGCAGAAAAAAATATAACAGCAAATTTAATAGCAGGAAGTGGTCTTCGTCGACGATGATCATCATTTGAAAAATGGTAACTATAATAAAAATGTTCAAGCGCGAATCAGACCCAGCATTTGATATGGAGGCACCTGTCCTTAAGTACGAATCTATACGTGATTATCAATTTTATTCTTATGACGCAAGACAACCAAATCAGCGGGGGAGAATCGAATTACAGGTTCATGATACAAGTAGATATTTCTTGCCTGCTGAGGCATTTATTGAAGTAGAAGGTGAACTTGTAAAGGGGGATAATACGACATATGGTGCCAATCTGCGTGTTGGTTTTGTCAACAACGGGATTATGGCGTTGTTTGATAGCGCCACATATATGATTGACGGAAAAAATATTGAATCAATTCAGAAGGATGTTGATGTTGCTACAACAATAATTGGTCTGGCGAGATATTCTGACGACTTTACAAGATCAGCCGGTCCAACAATGATGTTTGCCAAGGATATTACTAACCACGCTGATCATATCAGGTATGCTAAAATACGAACAGCAGTAGGTACTGCAGTTGATCCACAGCCAGTTAATGAGGGTCCTGAATACGCAGCCAGACCAGCTGCTGCTTTTGATATTGTAAAAGGTGATAGCGCGAGATACAATTTAGGGTTTGCAATACGCCAAGCAGCGTTGTCAGGAAATAATAGAAATTTTTCATGTGCAATTCCATTATCTCACATCTTTGGATTTTGCAGAAATGTTAGAAAGGTCATCTTTGGAGCTAAACACACAGTTGTGCTTGTAAGAAAAGGTGATGATAATGATGCAATCTGGCGAGGTTTTGGTGTTGATGACGCTGGTAAAGTAAATATATCGAAGCTTTCATTGTGGATGCCAGTAATGACTCCATCTATTACTGAAGAACAAAAATTACTCTCTTTTATGAATCAAGGCGGTAAATCATTGCTATCATGGTTAACAGTAACCACAGATGCTATTCAAAGTTCTGTTGTTGGTTTATTTACATGGCATATAGCATCACAGCAAGGTGTTTCTGCACCACGACATATTTTTATTGCGCTGCAAGATAATGCTAGGATAAATAATCAAGAACGTTCACATATGACATTTGACAAACTTGAAATTAATGAAGTTTCCTTACGGATAAATGGACATCAAGAACCAGCTGAAGATATATTGTTAAATTTTGGTCAAAATCACGTAGCGCGTGCATATCATCGTTTAATGTCATTCATGGGACGTGATCAAAATATAGATACTGGTTTGCAAATATCACAACTAGATTTTACAACATTATATCCGATTTATTATTTTTCGCTGGAACATCTTGATTTATCCAAACAATCTGTCGTTGATATACACTTTCGAGCTCGTGTTAATGCCCTGCCACAAATCGCGGTTGGTCCACCGGTTGTTCATGGTCCTTATAGAGCAATCGCGGTCATACTTAGCGATAAAGCCATGTTACTTGAAGGTGGTAGTGGTCGAATGAGAGTCGTTGATGCACCAGTGGAAAATATTTAATCATGTTATTTAGAAAAATATATTTTATATAAAAATGTCGTATGGTCATGTTAATGTTACTCTGACTCCTGGTCAGGTAAAAAAGCTTCAATCAAAAACCGCCAACAAATGCGGAACTAAAATATCACTAAAACGAGATCAAATTGGTGGTGGTCCAAACAAATTATCGTTGACAAATAATCAGATTAAACATTTCAATAAAGCCCTGGAATCAAAAACTGGAGTTCAATTTCATCTTTCCGCGAGCGCCATCAAAGACATGGTTAAAACCGGTGGTATATTTCCACTTCTTGCGGCTATTCCAGCGTTAATAGCTGCTGCTGCTCCAGCCGTAGCAAAAGCAGCCGCGTTAGGTGCTGTTGGAACAGCTGCTGGAATGGCTCTAAAGAAAGCAACTGGAAGTGGATACAAAAAAAGGGACGCGGTCTAAGATTACCCGGATCTCGCTGGGGAAGAGGTCTGAGGCTTCCGCGTTAGATACTCCAGCATCAAATTTTGATTTACTTGATGCCGCTAAAAAATTAAAAATAAAAGCCTTTAGAGGTGTTTTTATGCGAGATCAATTACCGAAACAACCGAATAAACTCGAAACGGGTATTATTAATCTCGATGAACGTTCTGGACCTGGTACTCATTGGGTATCATACGCGGTTGATCCACGTGGAATCGTTTATTTTGATTCGTACGGGTTAGCTCCACCCGTTGAATTTATCAAGTATGTCGCACCACTCCACGCAAGAACCTCTGGTTGTAAAGTTTGGTATTCAACGCTACCCACACAAACAATGACAGATCCGCCAATATGCGGCCGTGAAGTAATTAATGTACTCGACGCTATATCAAAAACATCCAAACCACCACATAAAGTCGTGCATGATTATACAAGTGACCGATTCGTTTCGCGTAAAGCGTTTTAAACAACAGGTCTTATTATAATGGTTGATATTTACGGAAGAAGATTCTCACGGGTTAAGAGAACCTCCGGCGATGTTGATCTGTCGAAGTATGCGACTAAAGATGAACTCGCTGATATCATGAACCTGGCTGGAGTTGACCCAGATGAGGTTGTTATTTTTCAAGATCGATATGGTAAACTAAAAACGAGCAACATCAGATGGAATGATATAGTTCGACGAGTACTCGGTGCAGTTACAGATAATATTCCTGTGTTCACTGACGGCGGCAGAATCAGGGATTCAAGTATGTCGTTTGAAACCATCAGAGATGAAATTACAAGAAGCGTTGCTAATCGTGTGAAAAACACCGGCGACACAATGACGGGTGAACTCAGCATGAACGGAAACAAAATAGTAGTTTTAAGAGATCCAACATCCGGTGAAGATGCTGCAACGAAAAAGTATGTTGACATTAGCTATGGTACCGTAGATAATAAATTATCCACGTTACGGGCTGAGTATGATGTTCACGTGGGCGCTTTTGCAAGATTTCGCAGAAACCATCAAAAAACCGCCGAAGATTTTTTTGGTTCTCCGCACTCCGTTGACATAAAACTCGTTGATATCAAAACCAACATTGACACGATCAAACAAATACAGCAAGATATCAAGACCAACATTGACACGATCAAACAAACACAGCAAGACATCGTAGCGGGGATTCCTGAGATCGTTAACAAAACCGGTCTGATTAAAATTCCAACCGGAATAACTCCCGGACATATCACAAACATCGTGTACACGGTATCATCTGGATTTGCAACATGGTCGCAGCAAAACAATACTATCAAATATACCGCAACAGTCACTGGCGTGTACAGGTTGTCCGTGTTCAGTGCTGCGCGATTTGAGATATTTACAACGTTTCCATGGCGTCATTCCACCGACAGGTTTTCCGGGGTTGTATCTGTTATATTAAATAGCGGAACTGAAGAAATATTTATCCTGGAAGCAGCTGATAAGAAATTAACCGCAACATCTTACTGGTGGTGTTTGGAATTTGTAGCTGAAACACCTCAATTGGTTACTGCATAAAAATATATGGACGGTGCACAATACAGGTACAATCAAGCGCGTGAATGGCAGGCGGCGTTGAAAGATCAAGTCGAACAATATACAGTAAAAGTAAAAAAAATCGACGACGATTAGTTATCGTCGACGTGATTGTTTATTCAGTATCCGCTGCTGTTGCTGGAACGGGTGTTATATTATCAGCGGTGACAATGATGTCACCAGTAGCTGTAACTATTTGTATTTCAGCGGCAACAACGATTGCAGGTGTGCTCAATATCATCGCAAAAAAAAATATGTACTTGCACGAACGAAAAATTATCCGATTACATAATAAAATTACACACAGCGACGGTAGCATACTCGAAATTATCCTCGTTGTTATCAGCGAGTCTCAGTGATGGAATTGTATCCGATTTCGAGTTTTCAATGATGACTAAAATATACGACCAAGGTATCGGTATTAAAGATACAAATATTAATAATGACAGAATTACTGCAGCAGGTCGTGACTAACACAACTCCGCCAAAGATAACGATGATCTCGGTAAGTTCATCTGATCCTGAATTTAGTATTAATTTTCCTACTGCAATTCCAGTAAAAGAAATAGCGTTAGCTCAATTACGGGTATATTACAGCTGGCCAAATATCAGATCAAAATCATTTCATGGTACACCAGCAAATAATTTGCTCGTATTTGCTAACAAGAACAAGCCAGATGGTACTCCTGAATGGATAGATGTTGGAATACCCACTGGTAGTTATGAGACTGAAGATATCAATGAGGAATTTCAGCGTAGAATAAAATCAATAACCGGAAAAGAAGCAAAAATATCAATTAACGTTCATGAACCGACGCTATCTTCGACGGTTGAGATACATTCTCCTGATTACGTCGTTGATATTTATCAATCCACGATAAGATCCGTACTAGGTTGGCCTGAAATTCCCCCGGTGTATGAAGGACCACCAGAACCAAGTCGGGATGATTTTACATCATCGAAAAGTTTTCATCATAATATTAAAATGAATTATACAAGTTTCTGGTGGAACATAGAAAAACGTGTATGGGATAAACGGGATCAATTTCGTGTCAATAATATTGGTGAGTACTATTGGCTCTTACACAACGTTGATGGTGGTAATTCATTTTACGATATAAATATCAATAATGTCATCAGTATCATAAATTCAGATCACGAAGAACAACTAGACAATTTACGTGATAGTTTTCGAGAATATTTGTCTGATTTGACATCTACGAATGAAGAAATTATTAAACGAGTAGAAATTTTAAATAATATAGCTGATACTATTGAATATTTTCATAATAGAATCATAAACCTGGTTTTTGAATCATCGGGCGATCATAGAAGATTTTTCGCAACTAAGTACAAAATACCCGAAGCTGACATTGTAACGTTTAAGTTTCCTGATTATAATCCAGATAAATTAAGAAAATCTGTCAATGATGTCATTGATGAGTTTTATCCTAAAATACTCGACGCACGGAGAAAACTAGCACCACTAGCAACTGTTCTCAGACATAATAATGATCCACATGGCGGCGGCAGACACGTTTCTCCAGGAATCTTTAATATAACCAGCACGATCGTGGTCAATCTGGTTTGTGACGTAGTCGATGGCAGCTATCAAATAGATCTCGGAAGATCAAATCAGGCTCAACAAGGATATATTTTATATACATTTACACCACAAGTTTCCCCCGGAAGTTTAATCGTGCAAGAACCAACTAATCCTGTGTATCTGCGGTGTCACAATAATATGTTAACACGAATAAATTTTAAGCTCACAGACCACCTTAATCGCTTAATTGACATACGTGGAGAAGAACTTGTGATAAATCTGTATGTGAAATCTTAATTAATCAAGTAAATATTATATACTGTACCAGCACGTGAGGGTTTTTATACACGACAAAGAAGTACCTGAAAACGCCATCAGAACAGCGTTTTCACAAAACATGGAGCAATTTAATGTTAATTTAGTTATTGATGAATACGAAAGTGAGGATTTCTTATTAACACAAGAACAGTTAGATGAGCTGCGTCAAAAACATATTATCGACATCATTTGTAGCAGAGATCAGATTCTAAATTATGCACACTCCTGTATTAAACTCGATCAACTTAAAAAAATAATATTTCAGAATAAATAAATAATATTTTTTATTATTGGTACTTAAAATTATACAAGTATATCTGATGGGGTGGTTGGTACTTAAATTCGTGTAATGAATCTTTTCCAAAAAAATACTACAAAAAATATTTTATTATTATTCTGAAATATTTTATTTTTTCAGAAATATTTCAACATTTTAGTCAAATTTGTTTTTTTTTTCAGCTATTTTAGTCGATTTGTCAGGGAAAATTTGTCAAATTACAGTTTTTTCGTCGGGTCAAACCTCAAGCGGTTCTCTAATTGATTTATCGATAAATCGTCAAAAACCCTCATTTTTTTCGAAAATTACCAAAAAAATTAACAAAAATAGGATGAAAAATCTCATTTTTTGAGCTAATTTTACTGATTTTTGATGATTTATGGATAAATCAATTAGAGAACCGCTTGAGGTTTGACCCGAATGATAATGGAAAATTCATCAATTTTCACTAACAAATATTTTGAAATATTTTATTTTTTCTGAAAATTTGATCATTTTACATAAATCTGAGTACCAACTAACCCATCAAAATTACAAATTTGATCATTTTACATAAATCTGAGTACCAACTAACCCATCAATTTCAGAAAAAAATAAAATATTTCAGAATAAATATAATCTCAGAATAAATATAATCTCAGAATAAATATAATATTTCAGAATATAATCTCAGAATAAATATAATATTTCAGAATAAATATAATCTCAGAATAAATATAATATTTCAGAATAAATATAATATTTCAGAATATAATCTCAGAATAAATATAATATTTCAGAATATAATCTCAGAATAAATATAATATTTCAGAATATAATCTCAGAATAAATATAATATTTCAGAATATAATCTCAGAATAAATAAAATATTTCAGAATAAATATAATCTCAGAATAAATAAAATATTTCAGAATAAATATAATCTCAGAATAAATATAATATTCCAGAATAAATATAATCTCAGAATAAATATAATCTCAGAATAAATAAACAATAATTCAGAAATAAATAAAATATTTCAGAATAAATAAATGTGGGGTTAATTAATCACAGATGGGATAAATTAATCAGTTTTGTATAATCTGAAATGAATCAATCTGATGGGGTGGTTGGTACTTAAAATTACACAAATCAATCAGATGGGGTAATTGGTACAAATCAATCTGATGGGGTGGTTGGTACTCAATTTGTATAAATTAATCAGTTTTGTAATTCTTATGGGATGATTATCTTTGATCTTAATATTTTATTTTATTTTATTTTATCAGAAATATTTTATTTTATTTTATCAGAAATATTTTATCAGAAATATTTCAACATTTTAGTCAAATTTGTTATTTTTTTCAGCTATTTTAGTCGATTTGTCAAGGAAAATTTGTCAAATTACAGATTTTCGTCAGGTCAAACCTCAAGCGGTTCTCTAATTGTTTTATCGATAAATCGATAAAAATCTTAATTTTTTTCGAAAACTACCAGAAAAATTAACAAAAATCGCATGAAAAATCTCATTTTTTGAGCTAATTTTACTGATTTTTGACGATTTTTAACCTCTATTCGAGTCTTTTAGCAGGTTCATTATGCAATGAGATGTAATGAATGAAATATATGTAATGAGATGTAATGAGATGTAATGAATGAATGAATGTAATGAGATGTAATGAATGAATGAATGAAATGAGATGTAATGAATGAAATGAGGCCATTTTCTCCGCCTAACAGAATACCCACCCACCAAATAATCAACCCGTGGGAAATACAAAAACATGTATCTACCACGTTTGACATGATAGGATGGTGTTCTGAGAGCGGAGAGGGGTGGGCGGAGCCCCAATTAATTAGAAAAATCGCAATTATGCGCACACCACCGACAAGTTGTCAGCCATGAGGATTCGATCCTAGACCGCGAGCGTCACAGTCCAATACGATACTGATTGAGCCATCGAATCTTGTTAGAAACATATGTTTCGGAAGATAATATATAACTAAGGAACTAATTTCAAATATATTTACACTGAAATAGCGGTTTCTGAATAATAACTATTTCTACACTTAAATAACTACTCCTGCATTCAAATAACGGTTTCTGAATTATAACAACGGTTTCTGAATTATAACAGCGGTTTCTGAATATATCTGTATTATGCAGACTGCAAAACCTGCGAAATCAATAACGGATTGTGAAATACACCTGTACACCATAACAACGGTTTCTAAGCTGATTGCATACAGCTACCTGCGGATCAATAACAGCGGTTGTAAAATTGCCCTGATTTCTCGTAATGTTGTATGATGGGAAATATTTAAAAACCATAAATATACTTCTACGAGTAATTAATTACGACGTAATTAGTTAAACTGACTAATTGCGATCATAAAAAATAAAAAATCTACGAAGAAAACTATATATTACAAAGTAATCTTCCCCTTATATAATCAAAAATTCAGTAGTGTATGGAGGACATACTGTGACATAAATTAAAAAATTAATTCAATGTGGTGATGATAATTATTGATACTGAAAGATGATTTTCTGCTTATATTTTTTTCGAGAAAGAGGTTTTATATATATTTTCTGCTACTTTTTGTACTGAATACGGGTGAATATCAAAATATTTCGCAGCAGAACATATCGAACGAAATATAATTACTTTGCCAGTTTCTGTGTTTGTGGAATTTACCGCCCTCTTTCCGATTGTTTCACATCTTCCAGTATTACCACATGCAGAGTTCACGCTTTGCGTGACAACACGAAGGTTGGATAAACTATTATTTTGAGGATCTCCGTCAACATGATCAATAACAAGATCGTCTTTGATCACTCCGAAGAAACACTCGTACGTAAATCGATGACAGAGATACCCTTTCTTCCCAACAGTGAATCTAAGATAACCATGACCAACTGTTTTTTTTAACCTGCAATTTCTAATCATGCCATTACGATCTGATTCATAGTTTGTTATTGTGGGATGTGGGACAAATTTATTTTGCTCCATATATACAATAATATTATTTGTTTAAATCATTGTTTGTCTGAAATCTTGATATATAATCCTCTACGGATTTTATAGCGTTTTCACCATTATTATTTTTTTTGTCATAATATCTTTTAAGCTCTCTGAACCGTTTTCCCCCGCACTTTCCACATAATTTTGTTTTGCCTCGCACTCCAATACCACACCGCAGACAAGGTATTGGTCCTAGACTTCCTCGCCGTATGCCCTGTAAGTGCGTCCAACAAAATTCACCTCTACAGGATTTGTTGCATCGATTTACTGAACCGATCATCAACCATCTGCATTGAGACATTGTATACATAATATTTTTTATTTAAATATTTGTTTTAATTATATGAACGAGTTTGAGAAATTATCCCAAGCTAGGCCTGTTAAGCATAAATTCAACCTCGACAGATTATCTTCTGACTTGCCGGTACGAGATCTGGTTGATCCGAAAAATAAAAGTCTGATCTCGAAAATTCACGACGCCAAGAAGGAATTTTACACAGATGGTGCATCTCATACATGGTCAACGTTCAAGATTATTCGCAATACTGTTAAGGACGCCACAATGAATGACAAGCGAGCGGCAACTATCATTAACTACATCACTGAATACGAGGGCAATCAAAAATATTTCTTCAAAGTAAAATTTATTGTATTAACAGAAACTGGTAGTTGGATTATCCGTGACAAATATGATCCTGTCCTTGGTAATAATAAAACTGTCATATTAAGTAAAAATTCCAGACCGGGTCTATTGACGGGTATTGACAAACCGTATTATGAGCGAGCGTATCCTGTAACAGCGGTTATTTATGGAATTTATGAGATAAATAAAAAACCCAACGTTGATAAACTGGCACCCATGAAATTTTCAAGGTTAAATTGTGTAGCCGAACGAGTAATGGAACACTTTACAAACGCGATGCGTGGAAATGGATTAACTGATTTAAGTCGTAAAAAAATAAACTCATGGGCTGATTCAGTTAAGGATACCGGTGCTACAATAAAAGATGTTGCTGAACTAGGAAAAATATTAAAATTTCCAATAGCAGTATCAACAATAACGGGAGAGGTACTGTACGAATCGAAATATAAATCGAAAGGAGCTTCAATAAATATTATTGATCATAACGCACACGCATGGACCAGCGCAGTAACAATATTTCCACGTGATCGAACTGTTAGATTTTACCCCTCAGACATGTTTGATTTTATCAACGAAATAAGTAAAAACGATCCTGTATCGGTATGGTTATTTAAAAGTAATGAGGAAGGTAAATTTGATCAGTTTGTTAGACCAAATGGTGAAATATATCGAACAGAATCTCTCCATGACGAGATGAAAAATCTCGCGCAAAAGTTTTTCGCGGAAAATACCGATAAATTACTAACTAATTGTTTTACCGTTCCATCTGTTGCGGCTCATTTCGCTAGAGAACGAAATTCATGGAAACCAACGCGATTTGATTTACTTGAAGATGTGCGTGCAAGTTGCGTCGAATACGGACATGGCGGATTGTGGAATACCAAATATAATTACGATGATGTTATTTCGGTTGATATGGTTGCATGTTATCCAGGAAGTTTTCTAGGATACGGAGATTGTTCTGTGTACTTTAAAAGATTCGGTCACCCTACAAACGAGATGACGCGAGTGGTAATTAATGGACCATTACCTGATTTTGATCTGACTGGATTTGCTTGTGTTGAATCATTCTAGCTTAACGAAAATCTTCACAAGATTTGTTATGTTTGGTTTGGCAGACATTTTTGTGAAAAACGTTGGGCACCTATAGTTTTGTTACGATATATGCTAGATTGTGCGATACTGACATCGTTGGTGGTCAGTGAGGCAATTATATCATGCACAAACCGAAGTTTGGTTGCCCATGCCAGATTATATCAGTGCCGATGAAGTTATTAGCGAGTTTAAGGAAAAATGTCCTGATGTTTCCGAAGATGATATTATCAAAGAAGCCCCTAAAATTCTCGAGATTAAACTTAAAACCGCAAAAGATCTCGGTAGAAAAATTATAGGTAAATTTACTCAAGGTGGTGCATATGATCATAAAAGACATCACGCACGATTAATTTTAGATGATGCCGAATACGATTTTATAATCGCTGATACAACAGCGAGAAATATATTTGTAAATCGAGAAAGTGTTTATTTATCCGACGGAACAAAATTGGGTACGATCGTTAGTTACATAAATGACGTCTCCCCACAGTATACTCATCTAAGATCTTCCATGTTGGCTTATGTTTCTATAAATTTATTATCGATGATTAATAGATTTCCCAAGACCGCAGTCAGAGTCGCAACAGATTCGTTTTATATTTCGAGTAAATATTTAAAATCTGTTATGAAGTTCACAAGTAATGATGAACGATGGGGTTCGTGGCGGATAAAAAAAGAAATATTACACAATTACACAGAATCAGCAGATGTTCCAATGAGAGATTTTTATCGTAAGGGTAATAAAATATCAGAAATGTCGAAACCGCCGCCGGTGAGTGATCCAATAACCAGATATAAGACAGTATATCTCAATGGACCTGGTGGATACGGCAAAACGACTCGAGCAATTAATGTTTTTAGAAATTCAGATATGATCGTGCTGACACCCACACATAGACTTGCACGCGAGATGAAACAACGGCAAGCACAATCGTGCACGTATCATAGTTTCTTTCGGTGGCGCGGGGATACACGGACTCCTGAACGAATGGGAGAAAAATATATACCTAAAATAATTATTTGGGATGAGATATGCACGGTGTCATTAGATACATTAAAAACGTTTCTTGATTGGTTGTTGACGAAAAATACCGCTATAATAATGTGTGGCGATCATGGTCAACCACCGCCTTTTGTTGGACCATCTCCACATGATTGGTTAAAAAATTTCGTTGATTATTACGAAGAAATAGATGATGATCATAGAGCTCTCGATGCAAATTTAAAGGAGTTTAAAAAATTAATCAGATTACAATCAAACAAAATTCAGTGTGAAATAATACGCGGAGTAATCTCAGAGACCTCAGTGGGTGATTTTTTAAATTTATGGAGACCCAACGATTTGATCGTAGCAAGCAGCAAAATAATCAGAGACGATTTACAACAGCAGTTATTTCAACTACATAAAGAAAAATATTCAGAATTACCCGTACCGTTGTGTTATAGACCATCAGATACACGAAAACAGAATATTAATGTTGATATTCCATGGCAGACTGAGAAACAAAATCTCGTATTAAATGATATTGTCGCCGTTGATATCAGTGTGGTCGAAGATGCATTACGCGCTGACAAATCTCCATGGGTGTTGGGATACGCTATGACGATCCACTCGTCTCAGGGATTAACTATTTCTGACACACGAGTCTGGATTGTAGACGATCGTATCGAGTGGTCAAATTTAGTCTATTTAGCGGTATCTAGGGTGAGAAAGATATCTCAATTACGTAGAATTATAATTCCTGAAATCGTTGATAAATTTAACATCATCGATGATGATATAATAAGAAAAAAATTAATCGGATATAAACAATCTGATAAAAAAAATAAACGCGACTTTGATCTTGATGTTGAATTTATTATTGAGTTAAAACAGCAGCAGAATAATCATTGCACAAGTTGCAATTGTATAATGTTATGGCGGTATTCGAGTAATGATTCAAGACAATTTACCGTAGATAGGAAAGATAATAGTCGCGGTCATACACGAGAAAATACCATGCTGACCTGTCTCGAGTGTAATCGGCGTCGCGGCGCTAGTTAAGTGATCGCGGTGGTAGTTGTGTATCCGTGGGGATTATTTGTAGTTGTTCACGTACAAATCCACGTTGAGGAGCAGCCGAATCTAATCTGTAGATTGCAGGTCTACCTGAGGATCTTGTCACGGTGGATATTTTGTGTGTGGTAACACTCCAAATAGGATCAGTCGATCTCGCTTTACCACCTTCAAGTTCACCAGGCTCATATAAATATCTGACTGTGACATCACCCAATATTTTCTGTTTTTCAACATCTTTTCGTTGTGTTGGTATATTTTTTTTGTGACTGCGCTAATGGGTTTCATGTTGGTTGTTCGTGTGATCTCGCTATTTAATGCAGCTATCACGCTTGGTAATCTTGCAACCCATTCGCGAGATCTTTTATCCTGAATAAATTCCTTCGCGTATTGATATCCAAATAACCGCTCAGCGAGTGTTCGATTAAATCGCTCAACAATTGCCTGATCACGGTGAATTGCAGTATGACCTCGTCGTATTTTGGTATTATGTTGTTTCATCAACGATGATACTGGACCAAGAAATTCCTTACCAGGATCAACCTGTAGTAGCTGTGGCCATCGCAGACCACTTTGTGGTCCACCACCTCGTTGATAAATTCGTTCAAACGCATCGGCTACTTCAGATGATGTTTTCGTCGATAACGGTTCTGCTTCTTTATATCTACTTGCAACATCAACTACGGTTAACGCGTACTTGTACGTTTTTCCACGCACAGTATCATGCGGTAAAAACAGAATATCAGCTTGATGAACTTCATTAGGAACACTGACATCGAAATACGCGTACTGAATTTGTTTCGGTGGTGGTAGATAAATTTGCCATATTGCTTGTTTAGATAACCACGTTTTAGCAGTAGAATGTTTAACCGCTGCTGCATCAGCAAGTTTACCAATTGCTGCTTTGCCTCTCCAGTATCCTCTTGGTGAATAATAAATCGATTCCATTTATATATTACCAGCCCCAAGCGCTAATTTACTTTTCATCGCGGATCTTACTAACCAATTAGCTAATTTTTCTTTGATATTTTTATTTTTTATAGAATCTAGCGCGTGAATTAATTTCACATCCGCAATATGTCTATCTTGTAGATTTTTACTTTTATACGCAACATCATGAGCGTGACAAGCTCGATCAATAGCGTTTATTGGTTCCTCGCCTGGTTTTGGTTGATCTTGATTATCGAGCCTGATATCAAGTCTGGTACCGGGACCGCAATAATTATATCCTGGTAGATGTTTTTCTCCGCTGTATTTAGCCCATGGAGTACCTGGAAACTTTGACATCAAATTAGCAATATCACCACCGCGCTTATTAGGTAAAAACGAAAATTTCTTCCTACCGCACACAGAACATTTTCCACCATACGCTATTTTTTTATTTTTTGTTGTAACCGTAGCTAAATCAACAGTTGGAGTTTTAACTCTACAGCGTAAACAATATACATTCATGATATAATATATATGGATATAATTGATTTCTCAGCGACAAGAAAACGAGAACCTGTTAAGCATCATCCTGCGCTACCGAACTCCATCAGAATGATTATCATAGGACCATCTGGATCGGGTAAGACGCAGTTATTACTTAATTTGATAATGAGATGGTTGAAATGGGATAAATTGTATTTAGTAGCACCATCCGCTGATGATCAACGATGTTATGATGTACTTAAAGATTTCAGTGAAAACGCGCGATTATTGGATGAAGGTAATGATGTTATAGAAGTAGTGAAGGGGGACACTTTACGTATAATGGGAATTAGCATTAAAAACACCCTTGGGACACTTTACGTATAATGGAAATTTAACATGGAGAAAAATCGTGGGACACTTTACGTACAAGGGGAATTAACATGGGAATAAATCGTGGGATACTATACGTACAAGGGAATTTAACATGGGAATAAATCGTGGGATACTATACGTACAAGGGGAATTTAACATGGGATTTTTTTTTTTTAAAAAGTTTTTTAAAAATTTAAATTTAAATTTAAATTTAAAAAAGGGGTAGGCAATTCAAAGACTATCTCTTTTCGAGAAATATGGCTGGCCCTGAAAAGGGCCTTTGGGTTTATGTTAATATGCCCTTAACATAGAGGGCATTTGCGACATCTTCTTTTCCTCAAACTTCGTCTTACAGCAGGGCCATACATCAGAGTCCTCTTGAGGCAACCTTGTCTCTCTATATAGACTCTTCTTATCCACAGGTTGCTGTTGGTCCTGTGGACAACGGTCCACTTGGATCGGACATACATGAGCATGTCCGTCCTGAACATCATTGTTGACACAAGGGTTGAAGATTCAACGTCGGTCCACATGTTGAGGCTCCGAGAATAGGTGAATCAATGCAGTGAACGGCGCTTATTTATAGGGACAGAAAGGATTGAAACGGATTGAGTTCATTCACCAATCCTAACACGCGTTACAGAATTCAGTCAGCCCGCATCCAATCCGAAGAGAGCAGTCTGTGACGTCACGTAGTCAATATAGATTCGCTAGCGCTTGTGTGCAGTCAATCTATGCGATAGTGATTCAACATGACGGAAACTCAGAAAACGATCCAGTGGGGTGCACCAGCAGGGGAGACCGCCCAAGGGAACCCGGACTTACTTTCAGAAGAGGTGAATTGGGATTTTGTGGATTTTCTCTCCTCGCAAGAATTTGTTCCGGAACCTTCGTTACCTTCTTCATTACCGCAAGTGGAGAATTTTAGACAGAGACAGAAAGAAGAATTGGAGAAATTTATACAACGACAAAAGGAAGCGGAACAGGCTTTTCTCCTACAGCAACAGCAACAAGAAGAAGAGGTAAGAAAAAAACAACAGCAAGAAGAAGTAGCAGCAAAGAAACAAGAGGGTGAAAATCAAACGGTCACGGTACTGTTGGACATTTTAGCGGAGTTAAGAAGTCTGAAACAAATGTATCAGACTTCTTTATCACGACCGAAGAGAATACGACCTTCCCGAGCCAAACACGTCAACCCTGTGACTAAGCCTACCGTACCACCCTTAGTGATTTCAACCCAATCATCATCAACATTACGCAGTCCAGAAGTAGGCCTTGGCCGTGGCAAAGGCATAAGGCAGTTAAAGTTGATTGCTTAAACTCACCCCTGCACCGAAATAAAAAAGGCCCTTTTCAGGGCCACCCACATATCTCGAAAAGAAATACAATTTCAATTTGCCAATAACTCAAAAAACTCACCCATATTACCCTTATAGTACGTGTCTGTGTATGAGTACGTGAGTGTAGCTTCTTATTTTAAAATCAAAACTCAAAGACACTTACCTTATATCATTCATTTATTCTTTTCTCCATTTTTTACAATCCAATTCACAATTCACAACACAACACTTTAATAAAAAAGTTCATTGATTTCTTCTTTTCTCCTTGTTTAGTCTCTCTGTTTTTTGAATTTCTTCACCGTCACACTCTTTTCCTCTTCTTCTTTCTCCTCGCTTTCTTCTCTTCTTCTTTTCTTCTCGTGTTTCTTTGCCTCATTTAAATAGAATTGTCTTTTTTCTTCCTCTTCTTCCTCTGAAGAATCCCTCTCTTCTTCTTCTGAAGAATTCCTCTTTTCTTCTGACTCCTCTTGTTTCTTTTTTGGGCAATCTGGAGACCAATGTCCTTTTTCTTGACAATAATAACAGGTATCTTGACTTTTGTCTTTTTTATCCCCTGTTTTTTTTTTCTTTTTTGACGGTCTGGACACTCTGAAGACCAATGCCCTTTCTTCTGACAGATATAGCAAGTATCTTGACTTTTATCTCTAAAGGAAGGAGAGTAGTCCGTAGGCTGGTCTGAAGAGAATTTTCTAATGACCCCTCGCAAAGCTCTGACGAAACGTTCCATCTGGTTAGTCTCTTCCATCGTTGTGCTCGGCTTGAGAGTGAAATGAATAGTGAAAGGACAAGACACACACCCTTTTATATACGCTGGTCTGCCAGGACTATAAAGTAGTTTATGGTGTTTGAACTTGAGTCATTTGACTTTTTGCTTTCAAGATGAAACGATCCCATTCATTTGAGAAGAAAGAAGAAGAAAGTAAGAGGCAGAAACGTGATCTATCGCCTCGTACCAGGGCTGAAGTCTTGGCACAAATTCATGCCAGTGATTTTGAAGAGGACATGAGTGAACCAGAATCCAAACCCTCTAAACAAAGTTCGCCACACTTAGTTAACCCTGAAAAGTACTATTCCATTCGAGAGACGGAAAAGCGCTCCTCTAGAAAATTTAGAACCACGGCTTACAAATACACGGTGAAGTTTAAAGATTTCAAGGCTGAAGTGCCGTTAGAGAAAGCAGAAGTGTTCATCACTGAGGTGTGGGATTCTTTGCTCACTGCACTCAAGCGACAATGTCAACCCAAAGAAGACGATCGTTTGAGACTTTCCATACAACACGACGGTTTGAAATCCCCTGTTTGGATCGAGTTTAGCACCCCTGCAGAACTGACTGCTTCCAAAGTCATGGACAAGATTCAACACGTACAACAATCTAATGATCAGTTTGACATCACCGATGGTAAAGCCACACTGGACATGACCCACGTCTCTCCTCCTCAAGGGACTGGACGCAAAAAGATGTTATTGGTGGACGACCTTCGCAACACCAAAAAGAGTCTCGTCCGAATTAACAACTCTCATGACCAGATGTGTTTAGCCCGTGCCATCGTGGTGGGACGAACCTATGCCGACAAGAACGACACGGTAGAATGGAAAAGAACCTGGAACACTATTCAACGTTCCCATCTAGCCAAACAACGAAACGAAGCAGAACTCCTGTTACAACAAGCCGGACTGTCCAAAGACACACCCTGTGGCATTCCTGAGATGCAAAAATTGCAAGATACCCTAGCTCCACGATACACCTTGAAAGTGCACCCTCAAGAAGTACGCGGACCTCTGTTGTTTCGAGGCCAAGACTTTAAGGACGGAAAATACATTCATCTTTATCATCACGATGAACATTTCGATACCATTACCAGTATCACCGGATTCCTGAAATACGGTTATTACTGTGAGAAATGTGACCATGGTTATAACAATCGAGAGCAACACAAGCATTGTGGATCGAAATGCACAGGATGTTTGGCCTCTTCACCCTGTCTGAGCGAAGAACCAGTGCCTTGTTCCACTTGTCTGCGCACGTTTGTCAGCCCTACCTGTTACCAACAACATCTGAAAACGCAAGGTTCACAGAAGAAATGCGCTTGTCAACTGCTGAGATTGTGCTCTACGTGTGAACAAGTCATACGTACCAATAATACCAAGGCACACGTATGTCGAGGAAAGAAAAAATGTCACATTTGTCACCACATCGTGGACTTGGAACACCAATGTTACGTGCAAAAATACCAACCCCCACCTGAGAAAGAGGACGGTCACAAGAAGAAAGGCAATTTCATCTTTTTCGATTTCGAATGCATGCAAGAGACCGGCATTCACATTCCTAATTTCTGCGTGGCTCATCGAGCGTGCGAGAAGTGCATTCAAGAACCTATCTTCAGTCATTGTCCTCACTGTAGCAAGATTCCCGGAGGGCGTGAAAAAATCTTTCGGGGACCGAACACGTTAGCCGATTTTGCCCAATGGGCCTTAGACCCCGTCGACAAGACGTGGAGCCAAGAGGACATCGAACGTTACCGAGATTGTCATCGCCATGCCACGGTGATGGCTCACAATTTCTCCGGATACGATGGACAGTTTCTTCTCAGATATTATACGGAACAAGGCACCGAACGTCCTAAAGTGACTTTGAACGGAGCCAAAATCATTTTCATGCAAGTGGGACAAGTGCAGTTTAAAGATTCGATGAGCTATTTGGCCATGCCTTTGAGTCGAATGCCTAAAACGTTTGGAATGACAGAAATGGCTAAAGGGTACTTTCCACACTTTTTCAATACGGAAGCCAATCAACACGCCGTTCTACCCCATTTGCCTGAGGCTCACTATTACGACCCCGACAACATGCGTACCGAACAACGAGAAGCTTTCTACGCTTGGTACCAGGCTCACGCCTCGGACTCTTTCGACTTTCAGGAAGAAATGCTAAAGTATTGTCGTTCCGACGTGGACATTTTACGACGTTGCTGTGGAAAATTTCGAGAACTGTTCATGGAACACGGAGGGGTCGATCCTTTGAAAGAAGCTTGCACCATTGCCAAAGCGTGTTCCTTAGTGTATCGACAACGATTCATGCCTGAAAAGACCGTGGCTGTCATCAGTCCTCAAACGACCCACTTTGTCAAACGTCAATACTCGGTCAAAGCCCTACGTTGGTTACATTACTTGTGCGACAAGGAAGACAAGTGGATTCAGCATGCCCGCAACGGAGGGGGCGAAAAGACCATCGGAACGTATTCGGTCGATGGCTGGGACTTAGAAAACCCCAAGATCGTGTACGAGTTTAACGGTTGCTTATTTCACGGATGTCCCGTCTGTTACCCTGATCGTAGCACTAAAAATCAGTTTTTACAACGAACCATGGAAGACTTGTACCAGGACACTTGTCAGCGGCGCCGAAAGTTGGAACAGGAAGGATACCAAGTGGTGGAAATGTGGGAACACGAGTACGATCACCGTATGAAAACCGATCCCGAGTTTAAACGCCTCGTGGAAAGTTACCAGTTCATGGACCCGCTGAACCCGAGGGATAGTTTGTACGGAGGAAGGACCAATGCCACCTGTTTGCTGTACCAAGCCGACGAAGAGAAAGGAGAAGAAATCAAATACTTGGACGTGTGTTCGCTGTATCCCTACGTGTGCAAATATTGTCGCTTTCCTGTAGGGCACCCGCAATTGCTGACGGAACACATCGACCTGGTCAACATTCGACAATACGAAGGCTTGATCAAGTGCAAAGTTTTGCCTCCCACGAACCTATACCATCCCGTCTTACCTCACCATTGTCAAGGCAAACTGATGTTTCCCTTGTGCCGTACTTGTGCCGAAACGTGCAACCAAGACCAACCTTGTCAGCACAGCCAGGAAGAACGGGCCTTGACGGGAACCTGGGTCAGCGTAGAATTGTTCAAAGCTCTGGACATGGGATACCAACTGTTAGAAGTGTACGAAATTTGCCACTTTCCCAAGACACAACAATACCACAAGGGTGACCCTACTCAGAAAGGCATTTTCGCTGACTACGGGGATGCCTTTTTGAAACTGAAGCAAGAAGCCAGCGGCTATCCTTCCTGGTGTCACAGTCCCGAAGACCAAATAAAATTCAAAGAGAAATACTATGAACAAGAAGGCATCTCTTTAGACCACATCGAGAAAAACGAAGGCAGGCGATCGTTTGCCAAAGTGATGTTAAATTGCTTGTGGGGTAAAATGGCACAACGACCGTGTTTACCCAAGACGGAATATTTGACAGAACCTTCCCGCTACTTCCAGATGATTCACGACAAAACCAAATACATGAAACACGTGGACGTCGTTCGAGAGAATTTGATCTTGGTCAATTACGAAGAAGATCTGGACTTTGTACAAGACGACCCTTTTGGAAATGTCATCATTGCGGCTTACGTGACAGCCCATGCTCGCTTAAAATTGTACGAAGCTTTAGAACTGTTAGGGGAACGCGTCCTGTACTTTGACACGGACAGTTGCATTTACATCCATCACCCGATTCAACATCACCCTAACATCGAAGGAGACCGTTTAGGAGCCTGGACAGACGAGCATCCCGACGACAAGATTCTAAGTTTCGTCAGTGGCGGTCCCAAAAATTACGGCTACGAATACCGGGACAAACAAGGAGAAGTGCACACGACGTGCAAAGTGAAAGGACTGACTCTGAATTATCGTACCAGTCGAGTGGTCAACTTTGGGGTATTGAAAGAAGCCTTGCAATCGGGAGAGGATGGAAACTTTAAAGTGACCACCTACCAGCCGAACAAGATTGTACGTTTACCCACTCACCACATCGTCAGTCGACCCCTGGAAAAAGTCTATCAAATCGTGTACCAGAAGCGAGTTCGACTTCCCAATCATTTCACCTTACCGTACGGTCACGTCGGTATTGGTCTGTATATAAAAAAGGAACCCTAGGCAAGATCGATAGTTCATTGTGACTACCAAGACCGAGCGAACAAGATGAATACTTTGAAAGAGACATCGTTCCAGTTTGGGGATTGTAAAAAAGCTGTATCTTTCTCTAGTGCGACTAATACTGGATGGATAAGACCCATGCATTGCGACGGAAAATGTCCGGAAGGAAACTGCGATTGTCCATGTGGTTACCATTGTAATTGCGTAACGGAGTTTGCAGACGAGTGCGATTGTGAGCCTTGCGATGGGACCGATGCTGTACGTTGTGACCTGAGCGATGCCGTAAAGCATCATGGGAACTTTAGTGCCCCTACCCCTGTCATGGAAAGTGATGCTGTGCGTGTCAAACCTGTGGGATGCGAAAGCGATGCTGCTCGTCCTCTTGGACATTTTACTGGGTTTCGTTTTAAAGGGGAATGTCGACCTTCACGTTTACCTCCCTACGGATGTCATCCAGCCCTGAGCAAACTCCTGCCCATTTCACTCAACCCTCATCGAAACGAACCTGTGAAAAACGAATATTCGTTTCCTGTGCGTTTGTCGGAATACTGCGACTTTGAAAATCGTCTTCAATCGTTCAAAGGAAAATGGCCAAAGTATCTGGGAGGACCGACCCCCGAAGAATTAGCCAGAGCCGGATTTTTCTACTTGGGCGAAGGAGATAAAGTCAAGTGCTTCAGTTGCGGTGTGTCACTTCACCACTGGGAACCGCAAGATTCGGCCTTCGTTGAACATGCTCGATGGTCACCGAATTGTCATTACTTACCCTTAGTGGGACCGAGACATTGAAGTAACTTTTTACCATAATCATCTGTTCATGGATACTTTACAAGAGAACATTCGTGCTTTGCCTGTGGAGTTGAGAGAACGCATTTACCGAGAGCTGGTCAAAATACAAGTGAAACGTAAAGAACAATTGCATCCGATACGTCACCGGTGTTTGAACCACTGGTACCTGAAGGCTATACAAGGACTGATTCAATTGAAAGTGTTCCATTGGACAGACATTGATCAACGACCTCCTGGTTATAAAAAGGAATGGTTTGGTATTGACGATTCTATCTACTACATTGTAAACGTACTGCATCGAATTCCAGAGGAAGAGTTAACGAATTACCAACATCTTGAACACAATGTCAACTTGGTGAAAGAGGAAACTTCTGAACGAATTGTAATGTGTAGATTAGTGACTCAACGATTTAAATTCGACACTGAAGTGAAACCATGTTTGTGCAAAGAGTACATTTCTTGTGTCAGACCAAAGAGGATTTAGTATGACCTATTCATGGATACTTTACAAGAGAACATTCGTGCTTTGCCTGTGGAGTTGAGAGAACGCATTTACCGAGAGCTGGTGAAAATACAAGTGAAACGTAAAGAACAATTGCATCCGATACGTCACCAGATCTTTAACCACTGGTACCTGAAGGGTATAAGAGAACTGATTCGTCAGAAATTCTTTCAATGGTCAGACATTGTTCAAAACTTTGAGGTCGCTAATGATCGACATGTTCATGATTATGGTTACTTCGAGATTCACCTAGTGCAATGCATTGAGGAAGACAAGTTAAAGGATTACCAACATATTTTACGTGGAATCTACTTAGAGGAAGAGGAAACACCTAAACGAACTCTGACGGTTCGGTTACAGTATGCAAGATTTAGATTCCCTACTGGAGAACGAAGATCTCTGGCTAGAAAGTACGTCTATTGCATCCGAAAAAAAGAGAATATAAAAACAGGCTGCCATGCCACGGTTTATGTCACATGTCATCCAACAGATTCCGTGGAAGGAACTCAATGACCATATTCAAACCGTGGATCATTACCATCAATTATTACAAGAACTGTATCCATTCAATTTGGGACGACAAGTGGTGTGTGTCTTAGTGACTTGTTTTCTGGGATTTCGTTTACCAGCCGATTCTTTGTGGACTCTTTACGATCAGTACTTACCACCTCCATGGCCTTAAATGGTCACGAAAAACTCCTTTTGTTCAAAGCCTTGCGTTTTCATCTGGATACTTCTCGACCTCAACAGGAAAAAAAGATTCGTCAACTTTTAGCGACCCAAGACGTGTATGACGATGTGTGTGTAGCTTGTGACTTACACCCTCATTGGACAGATGTTCGTGATTGGAAAAAGGGGGGTTTTGAGGCTTGGACCCAAGAAGTGGCCCAGTATGCACAAGAGTTGTTCAAGGAAAAAAGTTACTTTTCAACCTGTGTTAGTGACGGTGCCAGAAGAACCCGTCACCGAGAACAACCACTCGCTTCAGGACAGGACTGTCATGGACATTCCTGAAAGGTCATTCCGGGAGGACACTTGTGTGACAATACCTCATGTAGAGACTGTAAGAACATTACACACTGTCCCTAGGACATCTTGGTTACCCAAAACATGTTGTACAGACACTTGTTTATATTTCACTTTGATCGCTTTGCTGTGTTTTATATTCCTGTACATCACTATTTGGGTTGTATGTATTTTTGTCTTTCGTGTTCATATTTGAAAAAAACATTCAATAAACGTGTTCTGAAAAAGTATATAAACTCTTGTCTTGTTTGTTTTTTCGTGTCACAAGTGACATTTCTCATACCATGGCTACCTCTGCTGTCTCTGCTCCCTCTTCCTCTACTGTCAAAGTCATCGACGAACACTTAGATCGTGCCAGTTGGGAGGCTTTGTATCTTCGCCATCCCTTTAACATGCTCATTGCTGGACCTAGCGGTTCGGGCAAAACCGAATTCGTCAAACGTTTGATCGAACATAAACATCATTTGATCGATCGGCCACCTCAACGGATCGTGTGGTGTTACAAAGAGTGGCAATCGGCGTACAGCCTCTTGCGAGAAAGTCAAGGCGATTCCATCGTGTTTGTGGAAGGCATTCCTAAAGAAGACGATGGCATCGTCTCTGACTCCCGTCTAACCCATTTGGTCATTTTCGACGACATGTTAGGAGAAGACGAAGAAGAAATTAAATTGTGGTTCACGCGCAAAGGGCATCACCGTAATGCCAGTGTCGTTTACATCACCCAAAATTTGTTTCAACAAAGTAAAGCCCATCGCACCATCAGTCTCAATGCGCATTACGTGGTCTTGTTTAAAAGCCCTCGAGATAAATCGCAAGTGCAAGTCTTAGCCAAACAGTTAGGAACGCCTTGGCTGACTCAGGCGTACGACGATGCCACTCAAACGCCACACGCCTATTTACTCGTCGATTTGAAACCTACGACCCCCGAGGATTTGCGATTTCGTACCCACTTGTTTCACCACTGGTGCCAAGACGGAGGGCCTGTCCTGTACACGTCTCCGTCCTCGACTTCATTTCACTCCCCATGAAAAAAATCTATAAAAACCTCAGACCCTTTTTCGTCTGTCTCACACAGTGTGAACATGACGTCCCTTCAGTCTCATCTTCCCGTCAAATTGATTCGTGCCTTGTATGGCATCAGTCGAGAAAAAGATCCACAAACACGAGCCCGTGTCTTAGAAGCTAGTCTCAAAGAAGTCTTACGATGGTTCACGGTGACGGCACGTCAATTACTCCAAGGAATCATTCAGATTCCTCATCAAACCCAACGCTTTTTCGATCGAAACAAAGTCGCTTTGGTCCAACTGGCCGATCCCCGCATCGACACTCAAACCAAAAAACAAATCATTTTGAAACCTGGAGGGAGCGGTACTCTAGGAGGGGTCATCATTCGCTCACTCTTAAGATGGGATCCTAATGCCCCCAAAGTTATCCCCAAGACAAAAGTCCAACGAAGCCCCAAGAAGAAAAAGAAAAAGACCAGGTCCCCAAGAAGAATAACTTCTCCAGTGGCAGGACCCTCCTCTTACCAGACACCACCACCATCACCCCGGAAAAAGAAACAGAGAAAAAGTCCCCAGAAAAAGAAAAGTCCACAGAAGAAGAAGAAAACTAGTCGCAAGAGAGGCACTTCGGCCAGGACGCAACCTTACACTCGCAAACCACGACCTGCCACAGCGGTGACTGCGTCTCCGGCAGCCTCACGTTTGTCCACTTCTCCGTTGATGTCACCAGGAACTGAAGAGTACTTGGAGACGTTGATCACACCAAGAACTTCTCCGTTGATGACCCCCAAAAGAACTTCCCCAGTGGCAGGACCTTCCAATTTAGCAGCAGTGGCTGCTGCTCACAAAGTACCTTCTCCCAAAATCAAAGTCCAAGAAAGATCGGGCATGTTACAAAGTTTACTGGATTTGTCCAAACAAGAACTGGCTCGATTTAGTCCGTTACGTACCCCTGCACGACGTGTCATGCCTGTCCTCAAACTGATAAAACGTAAAGACAATCAGTGGCGACGCGTTCCAGTATAAAAAGACCTGTGACCAAGTCGGGGGTATCAGTGAACTTGTAAAAGATGTCACCTCCAAGAAGCCACAAAAGAAAGAGACAAAGGCAGACGCGTCATCCGACAAAGCGCTTAGCCAAGCATCGACGTTACCCTAAAAAAAGACACAGTCGTTCCAAGAAAAAGAGGCATCAACAAAGGGGAGGATTCCTTGGCGATTTTCGGAAAAACATTGTCACCTTTATGACAAAGCGATAGTCCCAGAAAAAGATAAAAGGGTGTGCGTTAAATCATCGACGTTAGTGTCTGTTCGGTGAATGTCCCGGAACCCACAAGCAAAAATGTCACCCTCCAGAAAACCCCAAGGAAAAAAAAGGAAAGGACTGCCACCACGTTTAGCCAAACATGGGGACATGTTATCTGTCCTGTCCAAAGCTTCTCCACCCCTACGAAAAAAACTCATTCAAACGGCCTCCAAAGAGGTCATCGATACCGTGTGCGAATGTTGTTTGAACGTTTTGAAAGGCACGATCCCTTTGTCCAAACACCAGAAACAATGCTTAGGCAAACATCGTCACGTTCTTCGGAAAATGGTTCAAAAGAAAATTCCCATTCGTCAAAAAAAGAAGATGTTGGTCCAACGTGGAGGCATTTTACCTCTCTTGTTAGGCCCCATACTAAAAGGAGTCTTGGGAACCATGTTGGGAGGACTGATGGGAGCAAGATAAAAAGGCCTTCGGAAGTCCCAAGATCTCAGAATTCACCCCTGACAACCCCATGGAAGGACGAAAACTAGCTTTAGTGCCTTACAAACGATGGATGGAATACCATCGGTGGCAAGAACAACGCACCCCGCATTTACCTCCCAATCCCAATTTGAGCGAGATGTCCCAGTTACAACACGAATTGCAATCCTTGATGGATCGCCAAGATTTGTCCGAAACAGAAAAATCGCAAAAGTACGGTCAACTCTTGCAAAGACTGCAACTCTTTCACCAGAAAGCTTTAGACGAAACAGCTTTACCCACTCTAAAAGATTTTAAGACCTTGATGAAAAGTCCAGCACCATCATCATCATTACCATCACCACCACCATTACCATCCCCAAGGGTCACCAGAGATGCTACCCCACAAAGACCTGAGGAAGAAGAGACGCGTGAAGTGTTTCAAACACCGTCAGCAGCTCCCATTTCGAGTAAGATTTCAGCATCCTTGTTGACCCCGTCCCCCACACCCCAACGAGAAGAAATGAAAGCTTGGGTTAAAAAGATGATGTCCACGCCTCCTTCGACAGAAGTGAAAAAGAAAGAAGGGAAACCAGAAGCGAAAAAAGAAAAGAAAACCAAAGCCATTCCATTGCCACCTCCACCACCACCACTACCTTCGACTTCTACTCCCGTAGCCCATCGGACACGTAAATCCGTTTCCAAACCACCCTTTCGACCCACCCAAAGTAGCATCACCGAAGAGTGGGTGACTTATTAACACACCAACACAAAAAATGGAAAAAGTCTTAGCCAGCATTTACTACGATCCCTCGCATCCTGCAGGTTACGCAGGAGTTCAAAAATTGTATCGTGCTGCCAAAACGCGACTGAAAAGTCTCCGTTTACCTCAAGTGCAACGATGGTTACAAGAACAAGCTACCTACACTTTACACAAACCCATTCGACGCAAGTTTGCCAGAAGTCGCACCCGAGTGGAAGGCATCGATCATCAATGGCAAGCCGATTTAGCCGATGTCTCTCATTTGGCCAGCTACAATCGTGGTTACAAATATTTGTTTTGTGTCATCGACGTCTTTTCCAAATTTGCCTGGGTCGTGCCCTTGACTTCTAAATCGAGCAGCGAGTTAGTGCGAGCCCTGCAACGGGTGTTGAAACAAAGCGGTCGTCGCCCTCTTCGATGGCAAACGGACAAAGGCACCGAATTTCTGAACCAAGCTTTCCAAAAAGAATTAAAGAAACGTGACATTCATTTTTTTACCACCGAGAATCCCGAAACCAAAGCCAGCATCGTGGAACGTTTTCAACGCACTTTGAAAGAACGCATGTGGAAATATTTTACGCATCACCACACTCTGAAGTACATCGACATCTTACCGCACCTGGTGCAAGCGTACAACCAATCTTACCATCGAAGCATCGGACGTGCCCCGCAAGACGTGACCCCCGAGAACGAAGTGTTGGTGTTTGAGCGCCTGTTCGGTACGTCCCCGACGAGGGCTGTCCCCAAGAAAAGTGGAGAGTTGGCCGTAGGAGATTGGGTGCGCATTGGTAAAACCAAACGCACTTTCGACAAAGGTTACTTACCTAACTGGACGACCGAATTGTTTCGCGTCACTGGACGAGTGCATGGCCGTCATCCTACCGTCTATAAATTGGAAGACATGAACGGAGAAGTACTCAAAGGAACGTTTTATTTGCCCGAGTTACAACGTGTCACCAAAAAAGAAGACGACGTGTACGACATCGAAAGCATTCTCGAACGCAGAACCCGTAAAGTGGGCAAACGACGTGTCAAAGAAGTCAAAGTACGTTGGAAAGGATATCCACCCAGTTTCGATTCTTGGATCGACGCTTCGCAAGTCATCGACTATAAAAAGAAGAAGTGACCATCATGCCCTTTCACACAGCAGACGCAGCTACGTCGACCACTCCTTTACAAAAACAACCCTTGTGGGTGTGGTGTGGAGAACGTGTGCCTAAAACGCAAATCGTCTTTTTCTGCCAAATCTTCGTGGTGTATTGTGTCATCGGGGCAGCCATCGCCAATTTGAGTTTGCAACAAGGAGACAAACAATTGTGGACCATTTTATTGAGCAGTTGCATCGGTTACCTGCTTCCCAACCCCTCCCTGAAATTCTCCTCGAACAGGAACGTTGTGTCCAGTGCCAGTGCCAGTCACCACTCCAACAACCACAACCAGAACCCCATTTTGGGCGGAGACACACCTCTGACATCCACTAATATTCCCTCGGACAGCCACAGAACTCTGGAATTATGAGTCACCAAAACCAATTTTACTTAACCTTACCCAGTGACAGTTCCATGGAGGTGTTTCCCCACAACACGTTGTGCTGTTACACGGCCAAATTACCTCAAGCCATCCCCTTAGATCACGAAGCCCATTGGGAAGTGGCTTTAGTAGAAATGATTCACCCGACCCAAGTCCTCAATGTCCTTCCCAATCAAAATAAATTTGATGTGGAAGTTTATGACGAAGAACTGCAAAAGTGGATGAATGACAATAGCAAATATAAGTATAAAAACCCTAACAAAGTCAATCCAAAGTGGACCGACTATCAGTTGTTCATTCCCCCAGGTTATTATTTTAGTGGTCAACATTTGATCACCACCATAGCCACCAAGTTTAATGGCGTGTTTGGGGAAGCTTTTAAGAATACCAGGAACAAAACTGTCACCCTGGAATACCACAAAACAGCTCGTCGCTTCCTGATCAAATTTCCTGAGGGGGAAAAAATCATGGGTTTCTATTTTAATGATGAATTGTTTGACATGTTGGGTGGTGACATAAAGATGAGGAAGAAAACAGAACAAACACTAGCCCAAAAAACCGTCATTTACAGCAACGAGTCTTTTGGCCAGTATTTTCGTACCCCGGTAGAACTGAACCAAGGACTGAATTTGATGTTTGTGTATTCCGATGTGGTGGAATACAACGTGGTGGGACACACCTCCGTGCCGTTACTGCGTGTCATTCCTTTCAAAGTGGATTCTGCCGCAAACGCTGACGAGGAAGGTGGAAACACTTACCACGTCCACCGCGAATTTGTCCATCCTCACTATTTGCCGGTCAGCAAGTCGTATTTGGACACGGTCAACATTACTATAAAAGGAGATCTGGGACAAAATATTCCATTCACCAAAGGAAAAGTCACGGTGAAACTCCATTTTCGAAAACGGTTCTCTCACGACTCGTAAGCAAGTCATGTATCCAGTGTACCGAGGGGTGGCACGACAGCGAGGACACGGTTTAGGAGATATGTTAAAATCGGCTTTTC
Source organism: Sinohyriopsis cumingii (assembly GCA_028554795.2). Taxonomy (NCBI): domain Eukaryota; kingdom Metazoa; phylum Mollusca; class Bivalvia; order Unionida; family Unionidae; genus Sinohyriopsis; species Sinohyriopsis cumingii. Next base: position 91,014,566 of record CM068831.1, read on the forward strand.
GTTCGGTGGCCCCGGTGTTGAAACCGATGGTGACACGCGGATTGCACGCCTTGAAAGATGCGGCACTGACGCAAGGCAAAGAATTTCTCCAAAATGTCATCATCGACAAACAAAACCCTAAAGAAGCCTTCATGAGGGCAGGCAAAAATGTCTTGCTGCAAACGGGTAAAGACATTTTGGGCCGACGAGACACACCTATAAATGCCCTGCACGCTACCGAGTCAGGCATTCAGCAAGGACAAGGCAGAAAGAGACAACGAAGAAAACACCCTTTCACCAGACTTCAAGCGAGAAAAGCCAAGAAAAGAAGAACCGTTCGAGACTTAGACGTTTTCGATTATTGAGAAAAGAGACAAAATGATGCACCGAGAGTCTTGCGCTTGTTCCAAGACGGAACTGGATATGTTTGCCATGCCCCCCACCATGATGACGATGCAAGAATCCCAGTGGGTGGAATTTCACCCCGTCTCCTCATTGACCGATTCTGCTCCCATCGAGTTCGAAATCAAAGGACAGCCCGAAGATTACATCGATCTGAATAGCAGTTACCTGTACTTGAAAGTCAAAGTAACCGAAGCGAACAACGATGCCATAGACAATGATGATGTAGTAGCTCCCGTCAACAATTTCATGCATTCCTTGTTTAGTGATGTGGACTTGTACTTGAATAACAAACTGGTCAGCAGCAGCATGGATACTTACCCTTACCGAGCGTACCTGGAAAATCTCTTGACGTACGGAAAAGAAGCCAAGAACACTCATCTGGATGCTTGCGTGGTATGGAAACCTGACAAAGCGACTAAGTTCAACGGCGTTGTACTTGCTGGGGATGCTTCAAATCCAACGGGATTTGTAGAACGACGAGCGAAAACTCATCTAAGTCGTAGTTTAGAACTGATGGATCACTTGCATTTGGACATGTGGTTACAAGAAAAGTATTTGCTGAACGGGGTGGATGTCCGCCTGAGACTGAATCGCAGCAGTGCCGCTTTCCATTTGATGGCTGCAGAAAATTCCACTTACAAAACCTTCATCCAAGAAGCCAGACTCTACGTGCGTCGCGTAGAAGTGTTACCTAAAGTAGGTAACGACATCAGTCAGACGTTGAGCAGAACAACCGCCAAGTATCCCATACGACGCGTGGAAGTGAAAACGTTCACCATTGCCTCTGGACTCCGATCCAAGATCGAAGATCATCTGTTCCAAGGACAGTTACCCAAACGTTTGATTGTTGGTATCGTCAAGAATTCAGCTTTCAACGGAGTCTACCACGAAAATCCTTTCAACTTTCATCATTACAAAGTGTCCAAGATCGAAGTCAGTCGCGACGGCAAGACCTTGTGTACCCGACCTTTCGAACCTGTCTTTAATACCGCCGATAGGACTAAGTCGAATTACTTGAGATCGTACTTGTCCCTGTACCAAGCCACCGGACAGTTAGGAACCAACACCAGTCACGGCATTACGTACGACGATTATGACGGAGGCTACGCTTTGTGGGCTTTCGATTTCACTCCTGACCAGGGCAGCGACGAGGGACATTTCCACCCTATAAAATCCGGCCAGATTCGTGTGGAACTTCAGTTTGCGACTGATCTACCAGACACGGTGAACGTCATCCTGTATGCAGAATTCGATAATACCATAGAAATCAACAGTTTGAGAGAAGTCATTCTAGATTATTAGAAGCCATGGAAGACTGTTGTCCCTCTTTACCTAGTGGAGAAACTTTGGACATGGAATGTGAGGAGACTGTGGAAGGAGAATCCCAAGACAAAGACGAAGAAGTTGTCATGATGAAGTCAAGATGGCCAGAACAAGAAGCCCATTTAGTCTCCTGTTTTGCCAAACACTTGGTCGACAAAATGACGGAATTGATCAAGAAAAATTGTTATGGATGTCAAAACGATCATCCCAGTCAAATTCAACACGATAAATGCCTGATGTTGAGTCAAGAAGAAAAATTGGACGAGTATCTGGACGAAGCTTGGAGTCTCATCTCGAACAAAGACGTGTTGCACCAGTGGTATAAAGACTTGCGTGAACATTCTTGTCCACCATTAACCACTCAAGAGATCCATCGTATCGAAGCTCTCCTGAATCAGAGTGAGGAAACAGAACGAATAACCGTTTATTCGTCAGACATTTTCAAGCAAAAAGTCAGGATTGAATTGATGACTTATTATTACCTGTGAAGAAGAAGAAGAAAAAAACACAAAACAATGGATACCTGGGAACTTTATTACCTTTTGAACCACAGTTCGTATACGGCTTCTTGGAATCCTGTCGTCTGTGCTAAAGATGAACTGCCTCATCGCAAACCTAAAGACCATCAAGCTTACGTGATCAACACGGACGAGAGTCATCTCCCAGGAACCCACTGGGTAGCCGTCTACTTTCCTCAAGAAGGATGTGTGGAATATTTCGATTCGTACGGATTGCCCCCTTTGGAAGACGATATCATCGACTTTATGAGAAGAAATGCTCAAACCACCCGATTCAATAACGTGAAATTACAAGGCACAGATTCCTTGGTGTGTGGACAGTACTGTGTGTATTTTCTGCATCATCGCAGCCTGGGCTATTCCTTAGAACATTTAGTGACTCATTTCGATCCTCGTTCTTCTGCTAGAAACGATGTGAAAGTAGATCGATGGTTTTGTGACCATTATGCTTATCTTTTGTCTCAAGCTAGGAAACGTAGTGTCCATCAATGGCCTAATGATTTCCAACAGTGGAAATCACAATTTCATTCACAACGTTGTCAGCCCTGTTTAAAGTAGATTGTCATTTGAGAAAAAAATGTTGGTGATTTGAAAAAAATTGTTTGATGTTATAGTGTTGGATTATTGTTAAAAATGTTGTTGTTAGTTAGTGTTAAGTGATTTTTGAATAAAAAATGTTGTGTTTAGAAAAAAATGCCTTTGTCTTTTGTTTAACTATAAGAATGTTGGATTGATGCTCTTTCATTTCTTACTATCCCTCTCATGAACGTTGCGGCTCGAAAACCGTGTGGGGATGTTTTCCTTCACGTCCGCGCTTTAACTTTAAGAACCGGGTTGTTCCCAGTCTAGCCATCCATTGTCGACTCATCCTCCTAAGAAGATGTGCTCCAAACTAGCTAAGCTCAACGAAGCCTACGTGAATCTGCATAGGGTCAGACACAGTCTGATACCGAAACCAGAAGAAATAGAGAACGTGAGAATGTTAAAAATCACCGAAGACCTGATAGAAGAGCTCTTCAGAGAAGAAATGAACAGGGAGAAAGAAGAATGGACAGAGAAGTACAGACTTCAGAGACAGCAGCAACAGCAGCAACAGCAGCAACAACAGCAACAACAGCAACCTGAAGCTGACAGAGGCTTTGTGGATTGTCGTATCGACACAAAAGAATTCTTCTTCTCTTTCCGAAGAAGCAGACCTATCGCCAGAAAGTCTATCCTCAGAGGACATCGCATTCTTAGAAACTAAAAAAGAATGCCATAGCAAAAACAAAAAAACAGCCCTTTTCAGGGCTACCCAATACTCTAGAAAAGAAATAACCATCAATTTGCCAATGTGTAGGTAGAGTAGTGTGAAAATAAACACTAACTCTTTCTAAGAAATGTGAGGGTATGAGTTTGTGTGTTTGTGTGTTTGAAAGTGATAAAATAGGTTGGTGTGGATAGTAGATTAAAATGATGTTAGTTTTTTGGCTGTTAGAGGTATATATTTTAGGTTAGATTGGATTGCTTTGCGTATGTGGATAGTCAATTGAAGTGATTTATAAAAAAATTTTAAAATAGTAATGGGTAGCATAAAAAAGTGAGCGAGTGTTTCTTTTAGGTCCGAGCGTTGTTGTTGTTTTTTGGTCATGATCCAGGTAAGATCAATTTCATGTTATTAGGGGGATGTTTTCCATCACGTCCGCGCTTTCACTATAAATTGAAACTCGCTGGGCAGTCTAGCTACCCTTGTTGATTGATCAACAGTAAAAATGAGCAACAGACTGACTAAATTGATGGAACTTCAGATGCATCTGGAGTATGCCAGATACCTACTGAACGAGCTGACTGCGGAGGCCCTTGTGGAAGAGGTGAGAATAGAACAGGAGGAGGAGGAGAGAAAAATGAAAGAAGAGAATGAAAGAAAGAGAGAGATCAGGTGTCACCCTATGATGAACCCTGTGTGCAAGGTGATACCTGAGGCAAGGACATCTTGCCAGCCTGTAGCTGAACCACAATCACAACGAAGACAAAGAAGACAGAGGGAAGAAGAAGTGTTCACTATTCCGCAAACGGAGGAGTGGGATAGTGAAGCCACTCACCCACTGTCTGCTCTTCAAACAAGTCATGTGAATTGGACTAATGATTGGAGTAGACGTTGTGTCTGTGGTGCCAGACCCGGAAGGTGCCACCATTAACCAGGGCCTCTGAAGTTAAAAAAAAAAAAAACAGCCCTTTTCAGGGCTACCCAATACTCAAGAAAAGAAATAACCATCAATTTGCCAATGTGTAGGTAGAGTAGTGTGAAAATAAACACTAACTCTTTCTTAAAAATATGAGGGTATGTGTTTGTGTGTTTGTGTGATTGTGTTAGTAAGAGCTGAGGTATGTTTGTGTGAATAGTAGATTATGGGTTTCTTAGCAAATGTGGAGAGTATAGTTAGGGTTATATTATATGAAATGAGAAAGTAGGGGGATGTTTTCCTTCACGTACGCGCGATGTTAGGTCATCATCTAGGTAAGATCCATTTTATGTTTTAGGGGGATGTTTTCCTTCACGTACGCGCTTTTCGTATAAGAACCCACAGTGTTGGTCGTTCAAACCATTCTGCAAAGAATAAAAAGAAGATGGCGTCAAACCAAATAGACAAAATTCAAACCTTGCAAGACGTTTTAGACAACTTAGGAATAATGGAACAGATGCTATTAAGACTGGTTGAAGACCATTATTCCTATAGTCCCCATCGTGTGAAGATGGAAATTAATAACTTAAGGAAAGCAAAGGACAAGATTAGTGGTGTCATGAAAGAGATCAAGGAGGAGAAGGAGGATGAAGAGGAAAGAATAAGAATACGCAAATGGAACGAAAAGATTGAAAAAGAAGAGGAAAATGAGAAGAGGAAGAAAGAAGAAGAGGAGGAAGAGAAGAAAGAAGAGAAGGAGAAAAAAAAGAAGAGAAAGAGTGTTGGAGATAAAATAAGAAGTTGGTGGAGGAAAAGAAGAAATTAGAAGAAAACCCAAAGGCCCTTTTCAGGGCCAGCCATATTTCTCGAAAAGAGATAGTCTTTGAATTGCCTACCCCTTTTTTAAATTTAAATTTAAATTTAAATTTTTAAAAAACTTTTAAAAAAAAAAAATCCCATGTTAAATTCCCCTTGTACGTATAGTATCCCACGATTTATTCCCATGTTAAATTCCCTTGTACGTATAGTATCCCACGATTTATTCCCATGTTAATTCCCCTTGTACGTAAAGTGTCCCACGATTTTTCTCCATGTTAAATTTCCATTATACGTAAAGTGTCCCAAGGGTGTTTTTAATGCTAATTCCCATTATACGTAAAGTGTCCCCCTTCACTACTTATAGAGTTTATAACCGATATTGATGAAGCACCATCCGTAGATGTTTTAGACGGATTTATCAATAATTTAGTTGTATACGACGATGTAATGCTAGATAAACAATCAAATCCAGCTAGAATATTTTCCCGAGGTAGACATAAAAATACAGATGTGATCTATGTTACTCAACGATATACACAAATTCCGAAGGTGATTAGAGACAATTGCAATATTTTAGTTGTGTTTAATGGCGTAGACACACACACGCTGCGAAATATTCATCAAACTTGGTGTGGTGGTGACATGGATATAATTAAATTCAGAAATTTCTTCTCACGAGCGCAAGCTACTCCGCATGGATTTATAACAATAAATTTACATGATCCAAGAACAAGATATCGTGTGGGTCTTGATAAAAATTTTTAATTAACATAGCAGCAGAGAGGGCGCCTACCAACGTTGGTAATCCAGTAATTAAACAAAAAAAATAAATAAATACGTAGAGTACTTTATTTTTCAGCTACTATTTCGAACTAAGGTTTTATTGATGGGGTTGGTTTCAACAAAAAATAAAAACCTCCCAGGAAACGTTTATTTGTGAAAATCTGGACCTTTCTACGAGATTTTATTTTTTTTGTTTGTTTTATTTGTTTGTCGGAATAATATGGTCTGTTCGCCCTCTCTGCTGCTGCCTTAGATGCGGAAGGTCGCGGGGTCGAACCACGGCAGAGTCAAACCAAATACTCATGGAAATGGTACAAACAGCTACCTCGCTTGGCGCTCAGTATTAAGATGTTAGTGTTAGGCCTAGGTGGGACATTATGCTTATTGTCTGCGGCAAGATGTCCGTGCTAGACATCATTATAAACTGTTAGTGATATGACATATTTTTTTTTAAAGCTACGTTAAATAAAAATCCAAAACACACACACACACACACACACAGTAGAGGAGTACAAACAAAACGGCGAGGTATATTCAGATTAAGGAATTAAGGAATCTTATAAAATCTTATAGATAGTAGCCAAGGGTAAATATAAAACGTAGAGGATTTTCGCCCATGGATTGTAACAATGGGTAAAAACAAGAACACGCCTTCTACAAAAGAATGCCACGTCATGAGCAGCCGAATAAGAATTTGTTTTTGTTGATGATTTTTTTTTTCTACTTCTGGCTTGAGAGAAAGGGCATAAGTTGTCCCCATTCAAAATCTCCTTATACAAATTCACTGTAAATGGAGATATTTAAATGAAAGGTTAAATGTTCAACTTCCTCATCTTCTTTATCACTGCTGTTATAAACTCTGTTTATGTCCACCGGAGTAATGGCACAGCATTGGCGCTGCGACATCATTTATTTGCAAGCACATAGAGAAGGCGTCAATCGGTAATTTTCCACAGCTGGCTCTCAAGTCAAGGCAAGAAATTGATCAACTTACATTTGAGTAGCCAAAATTTACATAAACACCGCTAAGCTTCATTGCCCATCTGATCAAGAAACTAAGAAGACAATGACCTAGGACGGTAATTGGTCAGTTTACATATAAATATGGATGTTCGATTGGATACAGACAGTGCTTGTATCGAGGAATCGCGTAGAACCTCCGAAGCACTATTGGCTTCAATAGTGAAAAAGGATAGAAAGGATCACGTGCCGGAATACAATACTGGTGAACGCTCCCCACCCTTTCCATCAGATAGTCCTCAAGACTCACAGTCGAACCTATTTTTTTTCACTTGCGTTCTTTGTAATGATGTGTTTGAACATAAATTGAGTTTAAAGGGCCATATGAAAACGCACACTGACCAAAAACCGTATAAATGTGAATATTGTAAGATGATGTTTCAGAATGCTGCTCACTTGGTTCGACATGTTAGAAAACATACAGGCGAAAAACCATTCAAGTGTGAAATATGTAATAATTCTTTTGCAGTGAAGGGAAATTTAGATCGCCACAGAAAAATGCACACGGGTGAAAAACCATACCAATGTGAAATATGTAAGCAAAATTTTACGACGAAGAGAAATCTTGAGCGGCATTTTATGGTTCACACTGGTGAAAAACCTTTTAAGTGTCAACTTTGTGAACAGTCATTCACACAGAAAGGGTCTTTGGACCGACATTTGAAAATACACAGTGGTACTAGACCATGGAAATGTGAAATTTGTGGCAAATCTTTCATTCAGAGAGCAACTCTAGAATATCACAAAATTCGACATACCGGGGAAAAAAAATTTCCATGTGAAACCTGTGGAAAACATTTTGCAAGGAGTGGTGACATGAAAAGGCATGTGCAAATTAATACGTGTACAAGAGTTTTGAATTGTGACAAGTGCCACAAAATGTTTAAAGGGTGGGGTAATTGGAGAAGTCATAAATGTAAATCCGAAAATTCTAACTCAAAACATGCTTATTCCTGTAAAATATGCAAAAAGACATTTATTGATAGAAAGTCTTTGCAGAATCATGAGAAAATGAAGCACAAGGTTGATGAACCGCATCGGTGTAAAACATGTGGGATTGCATTTGAGAGAAGAAGAGTCCTAAAATCGCATGAATTGACCTGTAAATTAGCTGTCAAAGTAACTCAGAATGTGGAATCTGATCAGTCAGCTGATGAGAACATGGTTCATGACAGTGAGAATCAGTCCGAAAGCAATATTCAAGAAAAACTGCATAAATGCAATGATTGCAATTTACTTGTAGTGCTCAAAAGCAAAGAGAGTGTTGATGAACACAAAGCCACACATTCATTGAAACTTGGTGAATCTGCTGTTACTGATGAGGTACACCTTAAGGAACACTTGCATTCACCTTTTCAGATAAAAGAGGAATGTAACTGTGATAGTATTGATACTCAGGATAAATTGCTGAGAAATAAGGACATTCAGTTAAATTGTACACTTAATATTTGTGCAGAATCTAGCAAGATGGAGAATTTCAAATGTGAGGAATGCAATTTACCTGTTTTGTTCACTAGCAGAGAGAGTTTCATTGCTCATAAGACAGTTCATATGAATGGGGATGAACAGTCACATTCTAACTAAATCAGTATTTTCTCAGGGTTTTCAAGAAAAGGACCGTATTGTCTAATTTACATGACCAGTCTCACTTTCGGGGGACTTTACCAATTATGACATTTATGAACCTGATTGGAGCAAGATTTTATTAACAGATTTAATCTGATAATACCACTCCTTTTGTAATAGATGGTAAAACCCCAAAACGTCCATGTGAGTTGCAGATCATTCTAATCCCATTATTTCATTACAGTTTCAGGAGTTTTGATTCTTGATCATGACTTGTTTCTTTCCTTGTTCAGATTAATGTCCATAACATGAACACTTATGATGTTAATTTGTTTTATCATCTAATATTTATTTTTAAAAAACTTGTACTAAACTTTAACTGGCCAGAATAAACTCTTAATTTCTTATGGACTTAGTTCTTTCCATCAAAATAAACTCTTAAAAATTTCTTATGGAACAAGTTCTTTCCAGTAGATGAAAAATGTCAATTTAAATTCAGTTTTTTAGTGGTCGTCATTCAGAAAATTCCCACAATAATAGTTCTTTTTAACTAATTGTATCTTAAGATTTCATTCAGTCCTAATACATTTATTTATGCATATAATCATTGAAATCTGTTTATGTCCTTATCTGAATTGGGCTATTATATGAATAATATTGCCCTCTTCTCCAGTATCTTGAGGTTCCACACTAATGGATTCAGCAGTTTTATCAACCACAACTGTCTATTTTTTTTTTGTTCATTCTATTTCATTTTATTTCCTTGCTATGAATCAAGTCTGATTATGTTTTACTAATTCTGTTTTAGTGGCATTTCCTCTCTTTGCATATCTAATTAGATGTGTTGCATTTATTTGAATTCAGTTTCTGACAACATTATTTGAATTTTCCGTCCATACATCAGGTCAGATGCAGGTCACTGTCATGTTGTTGAATGTCATCTTGTTCATTAAGGGCGGTAAATAATGTTTGAATGGGTTCACTCAATTATACCAGGGTTTTCTGGGATTCTGAAACCTATGTAAAAGAATGTCTTCTTAATTTTGGATGCATGAAAATGAAACATTTATCAAAGAGTCCAAGTGATTGTAAAGGGATTAGGCTAAGTCACATTGGGGGGATCTGAGATAAAGAGGTTAAAACACCTGTTAATTGACCGTAAGTGCCTTGTCATTTTAATCAGTAGACTAACTAGATGCATCTTTTAGACTGATCTACAGCCAAGTCATACCAAAGACTTATAAGAATGGTACCTACAGCTGCTTCGCTAGGAGGTCAGCATTAAGTGGTTAGCATTAGGACTGGTCAGCCTGGTGTCAGGATAATGTTACTGGGTGGGACATAAGTCTATATGCCTGTGGCATAATGCCCCAGTGCTTGACATCAGTATTAAGTTGCCACACATAGCGATATGACTGATAAATTCTTAAAGCTATGTTAAAAATCCAAATCACACACACATCTCACTTTGATAATCATCATTAAGCATACTTACATGAATCCTACATTAAATCAATCTGTTGTTTGGAAATCTTGCATTTTACCATGCTCTTAACAGAGTTTCAGCATGAGGATTTATGGATTCTTTAATCATGGAAATCAGGAATCCTCAGCATATTTCCAAGTCTGTGGAATAAACTTGGGAGTCACTCACCTTCAGAAGGATCAGAGGAAAATGAATAAGTATACGATCATTATTTTATTACATATTTAATATCACATAAAGAGAAAATATTTTTAAATAGAATATTACATTTCAATTTTCATACATGTAAAGTTATAATTTTTTACCACTTCAACAACACTAAAACCCAAAACTAAACCATAACAATAATATCATCAACAATTAGTTTGAATCCCAAGTATGATCATTTAGAATGCAGTGTTATTTTCACTGCAAGTAAAATAACATCACAGCAAAGAACTAACAGGAGTAAACACTTTCCATTACAGTACTGTATACTCAAACCTAAATTGCCATCATTGAAAGAAACAGAGGGTATAGAAAAAACAAAGCAACATATGTAGAACTAATTCAAAATAAATATTTTAATTCATAAACAATGTTAATTGCCACTAGAGCTGGACCTAAGGAACAAAGGTAGGATATAATGTGGGCATTATAGAGAACACGAATTACTCTTAGCACATGTATGGTGGTTAAAACAGCTTGAGACTGCAGAATGAGATGTGAAATGTTGTAAAGGTGAATTCACACAATCTACTAATAATCAAATATCACCAGGCAAGTGGAACTTTCATCTTTTTTTCTTCTTTTTTGTCAGCATTAGTGTCATTTTCATATCAAGTGGGTTTTCCAGAAAGTTGAAACAGATTTTGCCAAATCAGTTTACATTTGCATCACCAGTTGAACTTAAACACGACTGCAACAAAATAGGACATCATTCATTTGCCAGGTGCATACATAATCTCACTCAATATAACATTGGTTTCTTTGAAGTTCATCAGAGGGGCAGTCCTTTTCAGATAACTATAGTGGTACGGATTAACTGTTAATTGGTCTCACTAGCTTCATGCCTATATGCTTAAGTCTAGCCTCTCTTTCTGCAGATCAGCCAGAGATTACCAAAAATATGAATGGGGAAGAATCCCAGGGGAAAATGAGACATGTCAAAGGGATAGTCGATACGTCACTTACGAACCTCATACCTATTTGACCCAGAAGCTTGGGTCCAGGAAAGTCCTGATTTTAACATATTTCATATTTGGGAAAATAATACTGAGATTTTGGAACTTCTTGATATTGTTCCCTAAAATGCAATTTATTATTTTCTCAGTGATATGGAGAGGGGCAGAGGGGAGGACTCTTGGAGGTCAGAGTAAGACTTCAAGGCACTGAAAGGTGGTGCCTTGGACTCATCTATCTCTGTCTAATAGGTTTACTAGTGTTGTGTTGCTTTAAAGATGGAAGAATAACAAGTGAATGGAATAAGGTCATTTGTTTTCTTTTTCAAGTATCTTGGCAAATTTATATATGAAATGAAATTAAGTTAATTAAATAAATCAATACAGAAATGAAACTTTAACCTCTTCAATGATTCATTCTGGGTGCGTAACAATTAAAAGAATGGCATGTTCAAGCCGTTAAGAATTGTTATAACTGTAGCATCATAGTGTAAATTATAACTGTTCTCAATTGCAGTACACTTTCATTCTTGTTTTATTATGTTATTTCCATGAATGAGCAATCTGATGATACATATAGTGCTGACAAAACAATATACTGTGCATATTGCCTTGATTATTTCATTGATTAAAGATCTCATTATGGGGACTCCTACTTTTTAGGGCTTGGACTCACAACTTTTTCAAGCAAGGAGTCCTAGATTCCAATTTTTAAAATCAAACAGAGAACCCTGTCTACACTGTCAGTCTGAGCTATTTGGATGCATTTCATAAGAGATCTATTTGGCCTCTGAACATATGCTTGCTACCATAAACTAGTAATACATGCTGTATACCTTGCTAAGGGAGATAACTTTCAAACACATTAGACACAAAATGTGGTCCGTTGTCACTGGTTATAGGTGCAGGCAATCCATGTGTAAGAAACAATTCTCTCCAAATGTTTTGCAATATTTTCTGAAGTTGTGGTCTTCATTACATCAACATCGTAATGACTACAATAATGCACTACTATTATTATGTGATGAGCAAAAGATCAGTTACAAGGTCACACAGTGGCCTAGCTGGCAACTAACTCAGCATGTCATTGGTTCTGGTGCCATTGTTGCACTGACCATTTGACATCCATGTCAGGATCTGCACAGATGTTTCAACTTCTTTGCCCATCCCTGCACATATACAGTCTCTCTTTATTTCCGTCATGACCTTCATGTGCTTTTACTATCAGTTTACTGTATACAGATTTTATATGGAACTGTGTTCCCCTGGGCTTTAATTTTCCAAACAGTGCACGGTTTACATTTAACAGTTAAATACTTTATATAATTTCTGAGTCTGCTTATTTCTTCATTTTTTGTCTATATTTCATTTCTACTTGTCTGTTTTGTTATTGCCACAGATATTGCTGATGGGGCTGCAGATTTTGCAAACTCATAAGCTGCATTTGTGTGGACTTGGTTTAAAATTGTGCATTGGTGATGTTTGACAATGCATCTGCAGTATTTGTCCTTTATTGGTGTTATTTCATTGTAAATATGAAAGGTTCCAAGCGAAGTACCCACCAGTGAATTCTTGCCATCTTTGCTTCCCAAGGGTTGTTGATGCACTTCATTCCACATCAGTTCTTGGCATAATTAGTTAGCTGGAACAGTATATGCTGCTGTCGTATCTGACTGGATGCATCGAAAAGAAACTGACCAAATCTGACCTTTTAATCCCAAGTCAGTGCATGTGGACATTATGGAAGTCACTTCATTGAATACCTAACAGGTTACATTGCAAGTTCTCTCATTGGTTAATTGATTTTACTTGCTATGGGCAGTGAATCCTGTCAGCAAGAGGCTACTTGCTAAAAACACTATTTCAGCTAACTAAATTTGCCAAGGGTATATATGGAACATAGTGGAATGTTGACCCATGATTCATGAAGATGAATTCATGCATATTGTTTTTATTTTATAGATTAAATTAATTCTAAAGGTTTATGATCAGTTTTAAATGAATTGCAGAGATTTTTGATCAGTTGTGAAATTAAAGTCAGTTAGATGCATGTTCATGTTGAGCCTCTCACATTCCCAGAATATAGCTAATTCATTCTTCTCAATATTTTGTTTGGATCTATTCTCCACATATGACAGGCTTTTGCATGCATAAATGGCTCTTTCCACATTTTGTTGAACTTGTGTCAACACTGAACCAAATCCTACAGGAATGGAATCAGCAGTAACAAAAGTTTTGGTTTTCTTAGTCCACAGTTTCAGCACTGATGAGGCTTTCTTTCAAAACATTGAAAGCATTCTTCTGCTCTGGGCCAATGCTAAATGATATACTCCTCTTTGTTTAATAGTGCTGGTAATGTTGCTAAATCTAGAATAAAGTTGTGCTGGAATTAATTATCCCCATGAAACTTATTACAATTACCGGTTTCCTCTTCAGTTTTTATTTGGTGATATCCTCATTTCAGATTAGACTTGAAGAGTACGCTAACATTGTTTATTTCTTATAATAATTTATTGATAGTTGGAATAGGATTTGCCTTTCTCATACTAATGCTACCTTATATTGTCACTCATAGGCCAAGTCCAACTACAAACTGCTTAGACCCAAATCTGCCATCGCATAATGCACCAACAGATCTGGGTCTATGCAGTTTGTTAATTGTAATCAGTAGAACACACAACATAGACCCTGACCTTCTGGTGCATTATGCAGTAGCAGATGTGAATCTTATGTTGTTTGCAGTTACAAACATTTGCCATAATTACAAAAAAATATATCCCTCCATCTGACTCAAGTACAATAACTATTGAGATTACCCATAGTGTTGGAGTATTTATTTTTACACCTATATCCAGCTGTTCTAATTCATCTCGGTTTTTACTCACATTTTTATGTAACCTAAATGACAATCTGGGATTCTGGCTTGACTGTTGTGCCAATATGAAAATTATGTTCACAGCCTGTCAGCTTTCCTTTTCCTCAAAACAATCTTTGTAAGCTGCAAAAATATTGCATCCTTTCAACAAGATAACAACTGGTAAGCCTAGTTTGACTGCCATTTCTGCCAGGATTAGCTTGTCCCATCATTAACAATGAATTCTGCTGTAGTATTCAACCAATCACTCTCTGACCTATGCTTCTGCTATAAAAGATTCCTTTATTGCTGTTCCATATATACTTTTCTTTGATGTGCACTTTCTGTGCTTTGCTCTAAGCTGTAACCACAGATTTACAAATTATATTGCTGTTTGCTCTGGAGTTGATGATTATCATGTTGGCTGGGATTTCTCAGTGTTATCCTATCATACCAATTATCTTTCACTGTAGAAACACTCTTGCTGAAATGTCTCATGTGTAGTGTTTGTGTAATGCACTATTTCCAGTGTCATAATACCTACTGCTACCCTCATTTGTGATGCAACACTTCTTAAAATATCCATTTTTCCTATATTTGTGATACTTGTTGATCTTTATTGGTATCGTTGGTCTACCAAAATGTTTCATCTTAACATGCTAGCATCATACTTCTGCTTAAGGTTTGTTGAGTTGCCTCACTTTGCCTTTTCCATGGGTGTCATCACTGGTAACAACTATTTTTTCCCCAACATAGTTCCACTTTAGTTTTGTTATGTTGCCTCCCTTTTCACTTTCCAATGGTGCTTACAATGTTTATAACTACTTCATCCCAAATAACTTACATTGTTTGACTATATTTGCAGGCTTTATAACTGCTGAAATCGTGTATTTTTACCAATGCTAACTATGTTCTTGTTTGAATCATTCTTGTAAGATCATGTTTAATTTGCAGAGGCTTGCTTCCTAATTTGCTAATCAGTTCTATCTCCATAATCCAGTTAAACAGCCTTTTGTATTAGTCTTGTGACACGTTAATTCACAATCATTTTTAATTTTGGGTCATTTGGGATTTGAAATAGATAAACTTTCACAAGTTTTATCATAGTCATCATTGTTCTGGTAGTGTGAATAATATATCTTGGGTGTCAACTTCAGTTCAGTGAAGACTTAGCCTCCATCTGTTATTCCTTTACCAGATTTGGCCATGGGTAGCCAAGTGGTTTGAAGTGTTCATCTTTGCAGATCACTAACATATCACTTCTGTCTGTGCGGGTTCAAGTCTTGGTCTGACCAACATGGATATGTAAGAAAGTTTACTGGTAGCTTCCTGTGGGTCAGTGGTTCATCCTCCACCAGAATATACTAGCTGCCATGCATAGCCTATCATGTGCTGAAGAACATTGTTAAACCCCTCAAAACGAAAAAAGATCTTTACCATCTTCATGCAGTTCATATGAATGAAGCTACTGTCCCAAAGCAGTCTAGTGCTTGTCAGGTCATCTTTGCAATCAAATAAAATGACAGACATCTAGTAAGTTTTGCTTTTGTACTATTGCTGCCATTTCTTCTTTTTTACTTGTTACCTAACATAGTCTCAGGGAACTTGATTGAACCAAGATTTGATGAATGGATTTGACCACATGACAGAATGGTTTCTGACATCCGCATTTAATTAACATTTAACTCTAAAACTTCGGAATGAGTTACATATGGGAGGTTATTTTAATGACGTTAGTCAGTTTATAACACGTCTCTAAGGGGTTCTCTCTCATTGTTTACCGGTATTACTTTTCCTATATACAGTATTACACCTATTATTTCATTATTTTCTGTAAACTCGTTAGTTAAATATTACATCACCATGCACAGTATTCCATTAAAGTCAATGCAGTAACCTCATAGAAGTATTTTTCACTGAAGCTAAATTTGCTTTTTATTATTTATATATATTATTTTTATCGGTTCTTATTCTACAGATAATTGATATAAGATAGCATTTTCTCTGTTATGCTGCAGTTGGTTTAGAAAGTTAAAAACACACTTATTTTTGTGTGTGGAGACATAAAAACAGAATGGGATCAACCAAGTATTGCTTCAAATTTTTGCAGAACCAGCTACTTATAATTTGACAAAAACAATCCATTTTATGTTCTCAATTTTTTCTACCAATTTCCAGTTTATTTCATATGAAAAGATATGACGAATGTGTAAAAGGATTGTTAGACTGAAATTACACACCATTATAAAAGGTACATCATGCATTAGCCTGAGAATGAAACTTAAGGGCTCAAACTAAGATAAGAAAAATGGGAGAAATTACTTACTCCCTCCAGATGATATTACATGTATGCGGCATGATGCCCCAGTGCTAGACATCACTTTAAACTTCCACACTGCAGACACTGTAGTGATATGACTCAAAATGTTAAAGTTAAATTTTTTTTAAACACTTGTCAGCATAGTTATTATTTTAAAACTCATTTTCATTTTATAAAATGTCTTGCAATTTAAACAGAATTTATAAGTATGTGGTGAAAATTTCATAAAAATTGATAAAACAAAGTTAAAGGCTTTTTTAAATATGAAATTGTACATGTTTATACTGATAGTAAATAATTATGAATCACCTAAGGTTTTGCCATAGGAAGACAGAGGAGTAGTCCCAAGCTATCAGAATTCCATGGAAATTGGTTTGGAACTCTCCTTTTTTCAAAAAGATATGTAAATAGCATAGAGACTTTTCATGGGACTCAAAGACCAGGAATCCTAAGAAAAACCCTGTACACAGTTTGACAGTCTCTTGTCCAGCCACCAAACACTACAAGTGTAAATAGAGTATATATTGATTCATGTTTCACACACACACACACACACACACACATATATACGGGGTAAAGGTAGACTTGAATTTATGGGAGAAGTGAATTCTCCTTTTGGAGAGAATAGGGAGAAGTGATAGTGTGGGCTGAACAGGGAGAAGTGGAAGCAAAACAAGATATGCAGTCAATATATAAATGAGTGTATGTATGTATTGCTTTTACCCAATATTTTTTTTCAAGAAATTATTTTTCAGAATTTATTTACATTAGTAGTAGAGAGGGCGAACATCCTCTAAATGGTTCACCCGTATTTTCGCAAAATACGACTTCCTACGAGATCACAAAAATTGTTTAAAAAAATGCGATATCCAGCGTAAGACAACTCCGTCGATGACAAACTGGCTTACCTGTTATCGCTGATGTTTTTTTTTCTTTCTTTCTTTGTTGCGTTGAAGGAAAAATGCGCGATCGTCGGTGACAAGTTGGAGGCTCGCCTTCCCTGCTGCTCAATTAAATTTTTTTATCTAACCCGATTCGATACCGTGTTCTGGGATCGTGTAGATTGATTGTTCTAAACCCATGTGGGGTTATTTTAGCACGACTAAAGAAATTTTTAAATTTATTTATGTCCATATCGCCGCTACACCAGGTCTGATGGATATTTCGTAACGTGTGAGTATCAACTCCGTTAAAGACAGAATATTAGTTATCCCTGATCACTATAGGAATTTGTGTATACCAATGGGTTACATAAATTATATCTATGTTTTTGTGTCTACCGCTGGAAAATATCCTAGCTGGATTTGATTGTCTATCCAGCATTACATCATCATAAACAACTAAATTATTAATAAATCCATCAATATCATCAATACTTGGTGCTTCATTAATGTCAGTTATAAATTCAACAACATCATCTCCGCTCTCGTTTAACAATTTTGCCTTTTCATTAAAATCTTTTATTACATCATAGGATCGTTGATCGTCTACAGATGGATCTACCACATATAATTTATCCCACTTCATTATTAAATTAAGTAACAACTGCGTCTTACCACTTCCAGATGGTCCTATAATAATCATACGAACAGAATTTGGTAGCGCTGCGTGATGTTATTAACTGGTTCTCGTTTCCTTGTAGCAGAAAAGTCAGTGATCTCCATTAGAATAATATAAAATAAATATGGATTTATATTGTGTGAAATGCATTGCGTGCACGCCAACAAGTGATCTAACAACCATTACAACAAAAAATAACAGTTCTGCGGTTACGGACAAGTGTGAACGATGCGGTACAAAGAAATTTAAATTTATCTCTACTGACAAGTCAGTGCAGTCAGGTGAAAAACCAAAACCAAAATCAAAGCAAAAGCCAAAGCCAAAGTAAAAAAAAAAAAAAGCAACACGGAGTGACATCGCAGCAAAATTAACAAAACTACCTGGAACTCCGTGGGCTAAATACCCAGGAGAAAAACATCTTCCAGGATATAATTACTGTGGTCCTGGAACCAGACTTGATATCAGACTTGATGACCAAGATCAACCAAAACCAGGTGAGTATCCGATAAACGCTATTGATAAGGCGTGTCATGCTCATGATGTAGCTTATAAAAGTAAAAATCTACAAGATCGGCATCTCGCGGATGTGAAATTAATTCATGCGCTAAATTCCATCACTGATAAATCTCTCAAGGAAAGATTGGCTAGTTGGTTAATAAAATCCGCAATGAAAGGTAAATTAGTGCTAGGTGCTGGTAATTAATTATAAATGGAATCGATTTATTATTCCCCAAGAGGATACTGGAGGGGTAGCGCAGCGATTAGTAAACTCGCTGAAGCAGCAAAAGTTACGCGCGTTACTGCTAAAAACTGGTTATCCAAACAGGCAATATGGCAAATTTACCAACCACCGCCTAAACAAATTCACTTTGCACATTTTGATGTCAGTGTTCCTAATGAAGTTCATCAAGCTGATATATTATTTCTGCCACATGATACTATTAAAATCCGAAGACGTCAAATTATATACAAATACGCGCTAACTGTAGTTGATGTTGCGAGTAGATACAAAGATGCAGAACCGTTAACGACTAAAACAGCATCCGAGGTTGCTTCTGCTTTTGAACGAATTTTATCAACAAGGACCTCTACAATGGCCACAGCTGTTACAAGTTGATCCTGGCAAAGAATTTCAGGGTGTAGTATCATCGCTGATGAAGCAACATAACGTCTACAATGGCCACAGCTGTTACAAGTTGATCCTGGCAAAGAATTTGAGGGTGTAGTATCATCGCTGATGAGGCAACATAACGTCAACATTAGACGAGGACATACTGAAATTCACCGTGATCAGGCAATTGTTGAGCGATTTAATCGAACACTTGCTGAGCAGTTATTTGGATATCAATATGCGAAGGAATTCATTCAGGACAAGAGATCACGCGAATGGGTTGCAAAATTACCAGGTGTGATAGCTGCATTAAATAATGAAATTACTCGAACAACCAACATGAAACCTATTAACGCAATTACCAAAAAACATATACCACAACGACGTGATTTTTCAGCACAACCAATACTGGGTGATGTCACTGTGAGATATTTATATGAACCAGGTGAACTTGAAAAAGGTAAGAAAAAGAGCGACTGATCCTATTTGGAGTATTACCACACACAAGATATCTGGTATAACTAGATCTACTGGTAGACCAGCAATCTACAGACTGGATTCAACTGCTCCTCAACGTGGATTCACACGTGAACAATTACAAGTAATTCCCGAGGACACACAATTACCGCCTAGATCACTTAACTAGTGCCAAGGGTGTCAGCACCCCGACGTCGATTACACTCAAGACAGGTCAGTGTCAGATTTTCGCGTGTATGACCAAGACGATTATCCTTTCTATCTACGGTGAACTGTCTTGGATTATTACCCGAATACTGCCACAACATTATACAATTACAGCTTGCACAATGATTATTCTGCTGTTGCTTCAGTGTCATGATAAATTCAACATCAAGATCAAAGTCGCGATTATTTTTTTTTGTCATTTTGTTATAACCAGCCAATATTTTTCTTATTATATCGTTGTCAATATCATTATTAATGGTTTCTGACGAACCCATGGCGATTCTCCGCAATTGAAATATTTTTCTAACTCGAGACACTGCAAGATAAACTAAGTTCGACCATTCGATGCGATCATCACAATCCAAACGACTGTATCAGTAATAGTTAATCCCTGAGATGAATGAATCGTCATTGCGTATCCTAGCGTCCACGGGGATTTATCGGCGCGCAGTGCATCTTCAACAACATTGACATCAACTGTGACAGTATCATTTAATACGAGATTCTGTTTCCCTGACTGTCCTGGTATATCAACGTCGATATTCTGTAACCGCTAATCAACTGGTCTATAACACAATGGCACTGGCCGTGTTGGAAATTTTTTCTTGTGTAACTGAAATAACTGCTATTGAAGTGTGTCTCTGTCTTTCTACTTGCCACTATCAAATCGTTTGGTCTCCACGTTTTCCAAAAGTCGCTCATTGAAGTCTCTGAAATTATTTTACACATAATTTCACATTGAATTTTATTCGGTTGTAGTCTGATTAATGTTTTAAATTCCTTTAATTCTGCATCAAGAGACATGTGATCATCATTTATTTTTTCGTAATAATCAACAAATTTCTTCAACCAATCGTGTGGAGATGGTACAACAAACGGAGGTGGCTGACCGTGATCGCCGCACATAACCACTGCAGTATTTTTTGTTAATAACCAATCAAGAAATGTTTTTAATGTTTCTAACGACACTGTGCACACTTCATCCCAAATGATGATCTTTGGAATATATTTCTCTCCCATTCGGTCAGGAGTCCACACACCACCGCTGTATTTGAAAAAGCTGTGATAAGTACAAGAATTAACTCCTCGTTGTTTCATCTCCCTGGCAAGTCTATGTGTTGGTGTTAGTACAATCATATCTGAATTCTGTCGAAATAATTCGATTACTCGAGTTGTCTTACCAGAACTCCCGGTCCGTTCAAATAAACGGCTTTGTGTCTGGATACTGGATCATACACAGACGGCGCCAACGACGATTCTGATAATTCTGATTTGCAATAACTATCTTTAACCGCAACATCCGCGGATTCACAATAACAATGTAACATTTCTTGTTTTATTCTCCACGAACTCCATGATTCAACATTGCTTGTAAAACGAGCCAGTAATTCTGAATATCTTTTATCAATATAAAATGAATCCGTAGCAACTCTAACTGCAGTGTCAGGAAATCTGTTTATCATCGATAGTAAATTTATAGAAACATAAGCAAGCATCGAAGATCTTAGATGTGTATACTGAGGTGATTCTCCATTAATGTAACTAACAAGTGTGCCCAACCGTGTTCCGTCAGACAAGTAAGCGTCTTCCCGATTACAAAATATATTTCTCGCAGCGGCATCAGCAATTATGAAATCTAATTCAACATCATCCATAATCAATCGTGAGTGATGCTGTTTATGATCATATGCACCACCCTAAGTAAATTTACCGATTATTCTTCTACCGAGATCCTTTGCTGTTTTTTCACTGTTGCTGAGTTTAATCTTAAGAATATTGGGAGCATCATTAACAATGACATCAACAGAAACGTTTGGACATTCCCCCGCATACTCTTCAATGACCTCATCGAGGCTGATACGCTCCGGTGTTGGTAACCAAAACCGAAGTCTGCGGCCGATATGATATAATTGTTTCACTGACCGTCAACGATATCAATATTTTACTGTCAGGCATATATCGTAATAACACTATTGGTGCCCAACGTTTCTCCGAGAAGTGTCTGCCAAACCAAACATAACAAATAGCATGAAGATTCATAGTGAATTCAAACGACACTACACGAGCGAATCCTGTCAGATCAAAATTGGGTAATGGACCGTTAACTGATACTCTTACCATCTCGTTTGTAGGCTGACCAAATCTTTTAAAATATCCAGCACACTCGCCCATCCCGAGAAAACTTCCCGGATAACACGCGACCATGTCCACAGAAATGACATCCTTGTGGTTATATTCGGTATTCCACAAACCGCCATGTCCATACTCAGTACAACTCGCCTGAACATCTTCGAGAAACTCAGCGCGTGTTGGTCTCCATGAGTTTTTTTCTCTCGTGGCGTGGGCAGCAACTGACGGAACTGTAAAACAATTAGTTAATAATTGCTCAGTGTTTTCTGAATATCTTTGTGCGAGTTTTTTTCATTTCTTCGTGGAGAGATTCTTTACGATATAATTCGCCGTTAGGTCTTACAAACTGATCATACTCGCCATCTTCTGAACTTTTAAACAACCACACTGACACGGGGTTGTTTTTACTTATCCGGTTGATAGCATCAAACATTCCACCCCAAGAGCTTTCTGACGAGTAATATCTCACAACACGATCTCGTGGAAATATTGTTACTGCGTTAGTCCAAGCGTGAGCGTTATGGTCAATAATTTAAATTGGTGTTCCTTTTCCTTTATTCCCTGATTCATATAAGACCTCTCCCGTTAATGTTTTTACTATCATTGGAAATTTTAATTTACTTGATAACTCAGCGACATCGTTTATTGACGCTCCTGTATCCATAACCGATTCAGCCCACTTCGCTATTTTTTCACGTCGCAGATCAGTTAAACCGTTTCCACGCTTTACATTTGTAAAATATTCCATTAATGTTAGGTCTATCATTTAGCGGATAGATTCCATAAACAACCGCGGTCACAGGATACGATCGAGCGTAATATGATCTGTCAATCCCAGTCAACATTCCTGGTTTGGAATCTTTACTTAACACAACGGTTTTTCCATTAGCAAGGACAGGGTCGCGTTTGTCACGGATAATCCACCTGTCATCATTCGAACGCACAATAAACAGAGCAAGTGGTTTAAAGTGGGATCTATAACTCCTTGTAATAAATCCTGCAGAAAAGAATTCTGCGGAGAACATTTAAAAAGCATTCGAAAAGGGAGTTTAGGACCAATACCGTGTCTGCGATGTGGTATTGGAGTCAGGGGTAAAAGACATTTATTTGCAAGTTGCGGTGGTAAGCGATACAGGGAACTTAAAAGATATTATGATAAAAAAATAACAATTATGAGCTGAAATTTGAGCGCGATTATATAAGTAAGTTTCAGGCAAATTATAAATTAGACAAATGACATTATTATTGTATAAATGAATCAAGAATTTGCCCCACATCCTACTATTAAGAATTACGAAGCGTCTCGCAATGGATTAGTTAGGCACTGTAAGTTGAAAAGGCCAGTTGGTGTAGTTGGTAATGCTGGTTATCTAATGTTCAAAGCTGAGAATAAAACCTATTATAATCATCGATTTGTGTTCGAGGTTTTTTACGGGAAGATCAAAGATGGTCTTGTGATCAATCACATTGATGGATATAAATTTAATAATAATTTATTTAACCTACAAGCGATTACACAGAGCAAAAATTTTGCATGAGGTGGTACCGGTAAATTTAAGAGCATTACAAGGAGAGCTGTCAGATCCTTCAACATAAGTACCCGTGAAGAGAGAAAATTTGAGTCAATGTACGCGGCTGGCTAGTATTTCGGTATTAACCGGAGATCAGTCCGATTTGTTGCAGAAAATGTAATTAAATCAACGTTTTCATACCGGTTTGATAGCTTGATTTTATTTTCCTATGTATATGCAGATAACGGAGATAACTCTACAGCGACTGTGTAAAAGTCAATGATGCAATTCCCTCCCCGAGATTGCGCAACACATTACCTTACAGGTAATATATTATTATCAAGCGGGGCAGAACTGTATGCAGTTATATTTTTTTACAGCCAATACAGATCGTGGAGTAACTGTCTTATTGTATACACACTGCATCACAGTCTATTTCAATAACACTTCCGAGTTTGATAAAATCAAAAATTGTCAGTACAGGTAGGTGTTATTTTCACGGTAATGTTTAGAATCCAGTTCAGAATTTAAATTCAGCTGCAGACTGTCTATCAACAGTTACCTATATGATAATTTTAAAATCCTATATCATTAGATTAGACTATGGTGCAGTGGTAGATCGGCTGACTCTCGTCCCCGACTCTGTCAATGCCAATGGTTCAAGTCTCGTAACGGACATACAGTCGACAGTCCCGATATATAGGATTTTATAATAATTGGGGGGCGGCAGCCGAAGCCGTTCATGCCATATCTCTTCCACGTCAAATCGTAGGGTGTGTTTTTCACCCCTGGGATTTGATCGGGGGGGGGGGTATGTACATGAATGCAATACACAGACAGCCTTCTGAATACTCTAATATTTCGCTTCACTTTCGCTTAGAGAATTCGCTGGAGGTATGTTTGTGACGTGCCCCCAAATAAACAGTAGCCTTGGATGCATAAAGCTTTATGTCACATGGGTCCCACAAAAACAAAACATTCAGAAAGAATGCGGCCAAAAAGAAACGATCACGAGGATGCCGAGAATCTTTCAGAAAAGATCTGTAAAACAAAAGTCTCAACCGAGATAAAATCTCCGAGATAAAAGTTTGAAAGGACCTCGTGGAGTACACATAGGCCAGTGCAAGACCTATGATTGATAACCGCTCATCATGGCTACCGTTTATTTTTGGTCTAAAATATTTTTCTTTTAAATATATTATTATATAAATAATAAATTACGAAAATATCAATGATGTAATTTCTGCTATTAAAAAATTAGAAGAAAACGGAATTAATATATCTGATGAATTAAATCATAAAAAAATTATTACTGATTTTGAAGCATTGTATGAGGCTAAATTGGAAGGGCGGTATATTTTGCCTGCTCAATATAAATTTATAAAGAAAATTGAGACGGAGTTATATAAATCACTGGCTGCAATAGAAGAACAGCGACTGGATGAATTTGTCTCTCTGTGCCGTGCAATCGAAAAAATTAGATCAGCATTATCTGAAGAATACGAAGCCAGGAGGGTAATTCATAGACAATTGTTAGGTGATTTCGTTACTTAGAAATGAAGTCAAGTACGTAGAGATGGAATCGAAAGTAAAAAAAAATAAAATATTTTTTACCTGCATCAATCTGATGAGTTAGATAAAAAAAATTTACCTGTATCAATCTGATTTTTTTAAACTTGTATCATGAGTTAAATAATATTCTTTAAGCCGATCAAATTTAATGCAGGAATGCGCGTAATTTAAAATCTGGTCTCTGTCACATGTGATCATACAAATACGTTTTTGTCGCAGTTCATCTGTGTTAATAAAAAATCTTCATTACCGAATACATCAATAATTAAATCAACTGTGTTGACCGGGGACTGCATGAACACCTCTTTGATGTAGTTTTCAAGTGCTTGCTTGTCGTGTATGAAAACCTTCACATGTTGGTACATTATATAATACTCGTTTGATTAATTAGAAATCAGGGTCTGTCAGTAAAAAATAAATTTCTTGCAGATATTTTTTGCTTTTTACTGAAAAACGTTAAATTCGCATGATTTTGACTAGTAAACACTCCTATGAAATTAGCAAATCGGACGATTTTCATGATTTTGACTAGTAAACACTCCTATGAAATTAGCAAAATCAGTCGATGTGTATGATTTTGACTAGCTAAGTACTTTCCGAATTAGCAAAACAGTCGATGTGTATGATTTTGACTAGTTAATTACCTTTCTGAATTGAGAGCTTTGACAGTTTTTCAGTAAAAAAATAAATTTCTTATTCTGAGCAACAGTAAAATAAATATCCACCTTGACTGTCAGGAGAATTATTTTTTTTACTGTTTTCTTGAATCAGATTTTTAGGACAAAAATCTTAAGACAAAATCTTTACGATGAGATCCTTAGGATCTTACAAGTAAATTAAAATGTAAAGTTT
The DNA here is from genome assembly GCA_028554795.2 of Sinohyriopsis cumingii. NCBI lineage: Eukaryota > Metazoa > Mollusca > Bivalvia > Unionida > Unionidae > Sinohyriopsis > Sinohyriopsis cumingii. The sequence continues at coordinate 91,040,381 of CM068831.1, forward strand.
CATTCCTTAAATCCAGAAGGTGGCCTGATTGGTCTGTTAGTTTGAAATTTATTCTTGATAACAGTGGATTATAACACTGTAAATAGACCGGATTGATGGGCTCTTGCACAATTAGATATCCAGATGGTCTTTTTGGTGTGAATGAATAAAGAACAAATCCTTGCTGGGCTTGATTTGATACTGTCGTGTCTGTGCTGTAGCTGCCGTCAACGACATCACACACAAGATTGACCGCGACCACAGGGGTTATATTTATGATTTCCGGGGATACATGTCTTCCTGTCCCTCCGGGTCATTGTTGTGTCGAAGAATAATTGCTGGTGGTAGTGTTTTTCTCCACTCGGCAAGGATATCAGGGAAGAACTCATCAATGAGATCACTGACTGATTTTTTTAGTTCGTCTGCGTTGTACCCGGGAAATTTAAAATTCGACAGCGTAGCTTCTGTTAACGAATATGTAGTTAAAAATCGTTGTTTAGAGATACCCTTGTCAGTAATTATTGCCTCAAGTAATCGCCGGTGATTATATTCCATGTCGGATACAAGCTGAAGCAGCAGAGGGGGCGAATCGGACATTTTGTCCAATCGTTATTTTGCTTAATTATTACTTTCTGCACTCAACGATCTAGTGTCGTCAGCGCCTGGTAAAAAAAAAACGACGACGTCGTTGGGGGATCGTCGCGTCGTCATTTGGTTTAATTAACACCTTCTGCGCGTCGATCCCCAGCGTCGTCAGCGTCCGGTAAGCACATCGACGACCGCGTCGATGTCATCGCCCCCTCTGCTGCTATGATCTTACAAACAGAGTGATCACTAACTCCTCCTCTTGCAGATCAATTAGGTTATTTGACTGATCGGTAATTCTAAAATTAATTCTCGTTAAAAACCGATCATGGCATCGCATATAGACCGGATTAATCGGACTCTCAATGATCAAAAATCCCGGAGGGGCTGTTGGTGAAAACGAATAAAGGATATATCCCTGTTGAGCCTGATTTGATTGCTTGGTATCCACCTGATAACTCCCTTCGATAACATCACACACTAGATTGATCGCTATCACTGATGCGATATTTACGTTGTATGGAGCAATATGCCTACCACCATCTCCGTTATCGTGTCTGAGGATAGTTGATGGGGGGGTGTCCGCGGGTGGATTCTCAGGCCATCCTAGTATGGTTCTTATTGAACTGTTATAAATATCAACCATATACCCCGGTGTGCTTATTTCAATCGTCGACGATAACGTCGGTTCATGAACCGTAATAGCGATTTTTGATTCCTTTCCTGTGATCGATTTTATCCTGCGTTGAAATTCTTTATTGATTTGCTCTATTTGGTATGACCCAGTTGGTATTGTAACCTCCTCCCAGTTTGGGGTCCCATCGGGTTTATTTGTCCGTGCAAAAACCAGCGAGTTATTAGGTTGTTGTCCGTTAAATGCGTCCGCTCGGATATTAGGCCAACTGTGATATACTCGCAATTTTGCCAGCGCTATTTCCTTTACTGGAACCGGTGATGGGAAGTTCACACTGAATTCGGGTTTCGTTGATGTTATCGATATCATACTTGTTTGTACCGGAGTGGTGTTCTCCGCGATCCGCTGAAGTAATTGAGACCCTTCGGGGTTCAGCGACATTATTATTATTCGTTGTTTTTAGTGTCTAATTTTAACAACCAGGTGGTTCCGGCTTCCAGTTGAAAATCCTCGATTTTTGACATCGCGGAGCTATACAACTGGACCATCGTGGAGAATTCAACATCGGATACGAACAAATTATCAATCGATAACGAGATCAACCCGGATAATTTCGAGTATGCGTCGGATACTATTTGATGTTTTACTGTATACTCGTTGAGTTTTTTCTGAAAACACGATGATATCTTCCTAGTGATTGCGTTGGCAACTCCAGCAACTGTTGTCATCGCGGAGATAGCGATTGGAACAGCGATCGGGGTTATCGTGGTCACCGTGGATAAAATAACACCGGCGCCAGCTACTATACCCGATACCGAGTACACGACCGCGTCGATGGCGGTTATTTTACGACGGTATTTTTTTATTTTTACACGGTATTGTTCGGAAAGCGTTTTCAAGTTCGCGGAGAATTCTTTTGCGGTATCGAATCGATATTGATGTGACGTCGGTGATACCTCTGATTCAACTTCCTTGGTGGTCATTTTTATTTTAAAAGAGCTAGTGTTTTTAATTACTTAGATTCGCTGCAAATTCCACATACCATGTAATGTTTGCCCGGGCTAGATTTCTATCAACGGCATAAATTGTAAACTGTTCAGTTGCGTTCTTGTCTATAATTGTTGATATTGTATTGTTAAACCCGGATGAACTCGACGATAATATATTAAACTGCATCATTGAAACCAGTGTCAGTCGATAAATACCCTTAACAGTTGCGGTGATATTTACTGTATTCTGTGTAGGAGTCCAATCGAATGATCCATGCCGAATTGTGTATACTGTGTTGATGATGTTCTCATGAGGGATTTTTATTTTTTCGAATTGCTCTGCTACTCTCGGTAGTCCGTTTTTAATCGCTTCAACATCAGTTTTAATCGTTCCTATTTCCTGTATATGCGTGTCCACATCTTTTTTGTTCGCTGCAACATTAGTTTTGATTGTTTCTATTTCCCGTGTATTCTCGGTTATACTTTTTTTGTTCGCTGCAACATCAAGTTTGATTGTTCCTATTTCATATGTATGAACGTCTATACCTTTTTTGTTCGCTGCAACATCAGTTTTGATTAATCCTATTCCCCGCCAATACGCGTCTACATTTTTTTTGTTCGCTTCAACATCAGTTTTGATTGTTCCTATTTCCTGTGTATGCGCGTCCACACCCTTTTTGTTCGCTTCAATATCAGTTTTGATTATTCCTATTTCCTGTGTATGCGCGTCTATATTATTTATGATCGTTGTAACATCAGTTTTGATTGTTTCTATTTTCCGTCCATGCGAGTCTACATTATTTATGATCGTTGCAACATTAGCGCCGATTATTTCTATTTCCCGTTCATGCGCGTCTACACCCTTTTTGTTTGTTGCAACATCAGTTTTGATTGTTTCTATTTCCTGTCCATACGCAGTGATATCATTTATAGTTATTGTGATTTCATCCGGCTTGGTATATTTTTTACCAAGGAATTTATCAAAGTTGTCATCGATCCTGTTAACATTTTTTCGTAACGTGTAAAATTGGCCCGACAGCGTCGTAAACTCCAAAATAGTATTTTTTATTGTTGCAAGATTTGGTTCGAATACTATCGGGTACCCAAAAAATCTATCGATAGTTGTTTTCACATGCCCTTCGAGTTCGATTATTGATCTATTCAACCTTATAACACCGTCTTGGATTAATTCTATCGTATTCTCTATCTGAAATATATGTCTACCCGGTTTGAGTAGTCCGTCGCCGGTATACAACGCTATGGTGCCATCGGCGGCATCACGCTGTCGTATTAAAACGTCATTCAGCGACACATTACTGGATTTCAATTTACCCTGGCGGTCTTGAAATACAACTATTTCGCCCGGGTCAACACTTGTTAGATTCAACATATCAGCGATTTCATCCTCAATTAGTTTTTTTATGTCGGCGGCGGCCGTTTCCGTGGATTCTTTTAGCGCCGAAACCGATCGTCCCCAAATATCAATCATTATTATTGTAAATGTTATTCTCTAAAATCCGTTGAGCTTCTACGACCCCACTAGTGTATTCGTTTACAACCACATGAGGTGGTTTCCGCGATGATGAAATCGCCGCAAGTACGTTCAATACCTCGCGGCCACATATCGGTGGGTCACTTAATTGCTGTGTTGGCAGCGTGGAATAAAAAACCCGGGTTGAACACGCCGGGGCTGAACACGCTCGGATATACCGCATGAACTCTTTCGGCGGGGCTAACCCGTATGAATCAAAATAGACGATCGCGCGCGGATCAATCGCGTACGCAACCCAATGAGTTCCCGCTCCGGAGGACCCATCGAGGTTAATTATGCCGGTTTCAATATTCCTTGGTGCCGCCGGTAATTGATCCCTCATGAAAACACCTCTGAAGTTTTTTATCGCTAACGCGTTTGCGGCGTCTATTAAATCAAAATTAGACATTGGAGTCATTGACTCAGGAGTCATTGACTCCCGAGTTAATAAACGGTTCCCGGTAGTCTTAGACCCTTTCCCGAGTACCATGAATACGGGGTTCCCGGTAGTCTTAGACCCTTTCCGGCCACGGGTCGTTTTTTTTTGTAGCCTTTCCCGGTTGCCTTCTTCAATGCCATCCCCGCCGCGGTACCAACGGCTCCTAACGCCGCCGCCTTAGCCACTGCTGGTGCGGCCGCGGCAATCAACGCTGGAATCGCAGCTAACAGTGGAAATATCCCACCGGTCCTTTCCATGTTTTTAATTGCTGCGGCTGAAAAATCTATTTGAACACCCTTTTTATTCTTCATCGCATCATTGAAATGTTTTATTTGACGCGCCGTCAACGATATCTTATGATTACCACCTGCCATCTGTGACGGCTTCAGCGTTATTGTGGTTCCGCATTGTTTAGCCGACTTTGATCGTAATTTCTTGACTTGACCATCAGTCAACTCTACACTGACGACACTATACGACATTTATTGTAAACGCGTTTTGTGCTTTCAATTACATGTTTTCCACTGGCGCATCAACGATTCTCATTCGTCCACCAACGCCTTCTAGCAGCATTGATTTATCGCTGAGAATGACAGCAACCGCTCTATAATTAACACCACCCGGGGCTATACGAGCTCGAAAGTGTATATCAACGACGGATTGTCTCGTTAAATCAAGATGTTCCAACGAAAAGTAATAAATCGGATACAGGTTTTTAAAATCAAGTTGTGATATTTGCAAACCAGTGTCGACGTTTTGATCACGGCTCATATATGACAGCAATCGATGGTATACACGTGCAATATGGTTATCACCGTAATTAAGCTGTATATCCTCGGATGGTTCCTGTTGTCCGTTTATTCTCAGCGAAACATCCCTGACTCCTAATTGATCAAATATCATATGGCTGCGTTCTTGACTACCCAATCGTTCCCTATTCTGCAGCGCTATGAATATATGACGCGGGGCTGAAACACCCTGTTTTGACGCCAGGTGCCATGTAAACGTATCGGCGACGTTATCCTCTTTAGCATCAGTTGTTACCGCTAGCCAACTCAACAACGATTTTCCTCCCTGTTCCATAAATGCTAACAATCGTGCTTCCGTGGTAACTGATGGAGTCAGCACCGGCATCCACAATGCCATTTTAGTTAAAATGACTTTACCGGCAGCGACGCCAGCAGCATGCCATATTGCATTGTTATCATCGCCCCTTCGCGTCAGCGCGATTGTATGCTTAGCCCCATAGACAACTTTTCTGACATTTCTGCAGAATCCAAATATGTGATGGAGTGGAATCGCGCATGAAAACTGTCGGCGTGGTCCTTGCAACATTCCTACTCGTGCTGCGAATCCTAGATTGTAATCATTGTTGGTGCTTTTTATAATATTGAAATTAGCGCCTGGTCTTGCTCTGCGGTCTGGATTGGCTGCTTCAGCCTGTGGGTCAACTGCGGTATCTCTTTCCGCCAGCACGTTAACGTACTGAAGATGGTCAGCGTTATTAGTGGTGTCCTTCGAAAACATCATAGATGGGCCCGCCGATCTTGTATAATCATCCGAGTATCTCGCCAACCCAATTATCGTTGTTGCAACATCAACCTCGCGTTCTATTGATTCAATTTCTCGCCCGTCAATAAGATATCTGGCGCTCTCAAATAACGCCATGATACCGTTGTTGACGAAGCCAACTCGAACACGATGGTCATCTGCGTATGGTGCATTATCGGCGGCATTTGTCACGAGTTCTCCCTCGATTTCGATAAACGCTTCACACGGCAAAAAATATTTACTGGTATCTTGGACTTGAAGTTCAATTCGCGATCGTAGGTCGGGTTGCGCTGCATAATAAGAATAAAATTGATAATCACGGACAGAATCATCCCTGCGCACTGGGGCGTCCATATCAAACGCGGGATCAGCGGTTCGCGCAAACATTCTATTATTTATCATGTTGATGTTTTCAATTGAAATCCATCAACGTCGTTTTCGTCGTAAATTCTTTGAATTTAAACCACTCCCCGCTATCGCGTTCATGAGCGCGTTGGTTGCCGCATCGGCGGATGGCGAAGTCGCCAACGACTGAGTCGTCGCCAACGACTCTAGTTTCTCTTCCACGGCGTTATTTATTACTTTACTGACATTTGCAGGCATCACTGTCGTTGATGGCATTACCGGTGGTTTCTGTTTTCTTTTTGAAAATCTCTTGGATTTCACCAACGACATTAGTTTGTCTCGTGCGGCAGAAAACGCCCTTCCGGCAACATCTCCAATGGCACTAATACCCTTATCACGAATAACATCAATAGCCTTCATTCCTAATTGTTTGGCTAACGGCGCTACTTTTGGAGCCATTCTTGTAAATAACCCCGCAATGGTGCTACCGAGACCATCTCCATAGTACGCGCGGTAAATAGGCAATCGCGAGTTTACCACGTAGACGAGTACTGGTTTATCATGGTTGTAGTGTATGATCATCCTTATTAAAAACACCAGTTTTCCAATTAATCATCCACGAGCTCGTCTATGAGCGTTCGATATGCATTAATGTCCATAATACCGCCTGCAAATAACCGCTTGCAAATATCAGCGGCCTCATTGATTATTTCCGGAGAGTTATTTCCGGCTCGTTTTCCTCCGATTAGTACCTCTAGCCGTGATATATCACTGAGAACACTATTAGGGCAGGTAACGCCGTAGGATTCTTTACCAACAGGGTATCCTTTTCCTTTTTTTGGTGTTATACTCTTAACTTCCTTGTGGAATGCATCGTAATCGGATTTACTACGATGTGGTAATGCATCTTTATGTTTACTCGCTAAATACACTATTCTTGCCCAGTCCTTTAACGACTTTATATTTTTCTCGTAACCGCTATTGATATGCTTCTTATCTCGTATGCTCTTAGCAAAATTGTTGGCAGCAAAATTAATTAATTCTTCCCTGTTGCTGAAGCCTCTAATTTCATCTATTGTGCTCTTCTTGAGTACAATACGGGGTATATTCCCCTCTTTTTCTTCCGGTATTTCTTCTTCTGGTGTTTCTTCGGGTATTTCTTCTTCTGGTTCTTTCGCAGTAGCACCTAATTCTTCCTCGTCGGCCATTGTAACATAGGGTTCTTGTGGTTCGGTTATAGCGAGTGGTGGTGGCCTCCGTGTTGTAGCAGCCGCTATTTTTGCAGGGAGTGTTTCTAAAGACCTTTTTGTTTGTTTTGTCTCTGCCGCTATCTTTTCAAGCGCACCAAGAACGGGTACAGTTACCGCCGTAACATCCTTAGTCGCTTTAGTTACCGGGGCAAATAACTGTTCACTTCCAACAGCAAAATCAGTTTGCATTTGTTGTCGCGTTTGAAGTTTCTCTCTCACCCTGTCTCGTAACGGTATGAACTTTTTAAGCGCTGCTAGCCGCTCTCTGGCTAGCCGAGTAGTAAGTGATTCACCTACCATTATTGTAAATTGATCCGCAATTTCTAATTTTCCGCCGAGTGTACCATCGGGGGTTCCACGGAGTTTTCGTCTATAATCCTTCTAATGTTTTTAATTTTATTAGAGATTTCTCGACGTCGTTCATAAACACGCCCGAGTTTTTTTCGTATTATTTCAACGGCAGTAAATAGTCCAATGAATGCATTTGCGTCATTGTGGTACAAGTTTTCATTGATCGTATGTTGTAATCGTTTTATAAAAAAGTACTCGCGGGCCAGGGTAAAACGCCCCCGTTTCGACTGTTCGTTAATAATCTCATAATCGGATAATATTTTTTCACTGTCGAGACCATCAGATAATTCAATTCCTTGATTTTTTAATTTTGAAATCTCGGCTAATATATTATTGATGTCTTCGATATTCATTATTCCTATAAAACATCTTGTTTTTAAATAAAAAAAAAATGAAACCCCGTGTATCAATCCCGAGGTGTTTAATAATTCGTTTTCTTCCGGAATGGACAATTTATTGTCATGGCGACTTCGTCAGCGCCATAGGCGCCGGTGACTTCGTCACTCGCTGATATTTACATATGAAAATCGAATTCTATGCCCGGTCTTTTTTGAGATTGCTGTTTGATATACTCGTTCTGCTACTTTTCGTATTGAGGCGATACAAATGTCAAAGTATCTACTGGCTTCATTCATCGACTGAAATATTTTTTCCTCGTGAGTTGTTGTATCAAATGACTTTACGGGTTTTGCTTTCTTTGGGTATTTACCGGTTTGGCCTTTTTTGGTATTTTGACTCTGCGAGACAGCTTGCAAGTTTATAAGAGAATTATCAGTCTTATTATTATTAATATGATCAATCACAAGTCCATTTTCGATTAATCCGTTGAATACCTCAAATACCGCCCTATGAACATAATACTTCTTCTTTCCGGCACCAAACATTAAATACCCCCGATTATTCACGGTACCAACCGGCTTCTTCAGTTTGCGGTTTCTAACAATACCGTCGCGAGATGCCTCGTAATTAACGAGCACGGGATGCGGCTGAAATTCTTGGTCCATTTGTATAATAATACTACTTGTCTAATTTATTATTTGGTTTAATTATAAATCTTTCAACGTAGTCTTGGGGGGTTTTGATGACGAAGTCTGCGGTGGGGTCAATGACGGCGTTTTTAATTCGCTTGTCATAATAGCGTTTTAGTTCCCTGTATCGCTTTCCGCCACAATTAATACACAACTGCGATTTTCCTCTTACACCAACGTGACAAACCAAGCACGGGAGGGGGCCAAGAGAACCATTACGAACGCTTTGTAAATGATATCCGCAGAATTCACCTCTACATGATTTATTGCACGGGGTTATCGACCCAATCATCAACCATTTGCAGTGATTCATTATACTATATTCTTTCATTTAAATACTTGTTTTAATTATATGGATGAGTTCGAGAGATTGGCAGCAATTAAGCCCTGGAAAAATATTAAATTCAATCTCGATAGAGTCCTCAAGGACACACCAAAAGCGTTAATAAACGATAGAACCCTGTTGAGTAAAATACGCGATTGTATCAATGAATTCAAGCGTGATGGTGCATCTCATAGTTGGTCAACATTTCGAATTGATGGCGTTGTTGATGCTACCATGAACGACAACCGCGCAGCAACGATAATATCACAACTTGACGGTAAAAGGTATTTCTTCAGAGTAAAATTCATTGTCCGGGTGGAATCAGGCGATTGGATCATGCGTGATAAATTTGAACCAGTTCTCAGCGACATGAAAACAGTCACTGTCAGCCGCGACTCCAAGCCGGGGTTGTTAACCGGAATTGACAGACCATACTATGAACGAGCGTATCCTGAAACAGCAGTTGTTTATGGAATATACCCGTTAAATAAGAAACCTGATATCGGAAAACTGAAACCGATGAAACAGTCAACGGGGATAAATTGTGTAGCAGAACGAATAATAGAGCATTTTACAAATGCATGTCGAGGAAACAAATTGACTGATTTACGACGCAGCAAAATCAACCAGTGGGAACTAACCGTAAAAGAGCGTGGAGCAACCATCAGCGACATAGCGAGATTAGAAACATCGCTGAGATTTCCAATAACCGTTACAACGATAACCGGTGAAGTATTATACGAATCGAAGTATAAATCGAAGGGAGCCCCAATCAAAATTATTGATCATAACGAACACGCATGGACGCCCGCGATCACAATATTTCCACGGGATAGAACAGTAAAGTATATCCCCGAAGAATTCCTGGGAGAACAATTCTCCAAGGACGGTTTTCTCGCGGAGAGGAAACTATTTGATGCTATTGCCTACTTGTGTAAAAACGACCCTGTATCAGTGTGGTTACTTCGCAGCGCTGAAAACGATGCGGATACCTTTGATCAGTTTGTAAGGCCAAACGGTGAATTATATCGCACTGAAGCATTTCACAACAGGATGAAAAAAACCGCCATAGAATTTGAGGAGCATGATGAACAACTGCTAACAAATTGTTTTACGATTCCATCGGTTGCGGCTCATGTTGCAGCAAGGAAAAATGCGTGGAGACCAACGCGCAAGGAATTTCTACCGGATGTACAATCCAGTTGTTTGGAGTATTATCACGGTGGATTATGGAACACTGAATACAACCGCGACGCTATGATCTCGGTTGATATGGTTGCCTGTTATCCAGCGAGTTTTCTCGGGTATGGATCCGCCGCTGAGTATTTCAAACGATTTGGACACCCCAGACATGAAATGACTCGTGTTGCTATTAATGGACCACTGCCTGATTTTGATTTAACCGGATTCGCTCGCATAGTATCATTTGAATTTGCGGCAGGACTTCATCGCTGTTGCTATATTTGGATCGGTAGACACATGAATGAAAAGAAGTGGTTGCCAATAGCGCTGCTACGGTATATGATTGATTGTAAAATGCTAGTTTCGTTGATTGTCAGTGACGCGATTATATCATACCGAGCGCAGACTGAAGTCTGGTTACCAGAACCGGAGCGTCTAGATAGCATAATTGACGAATCCAGAAAACACATCGATGCCGACGAGGAATATATCGTCGAATGGTCCAAAAAGATATTCAACCAACGAAACCACGAGGCAAAAGATCTCGGTAGAAGAATAATCGGTAAGTTCACACAAGGTGGAAAAAACTGCAATTACAAACGATATTGCTCACGGCTGATTATAGATGACGCAGAATATGATTTCGTAATCAAGGACGCAGTGGCGAAAAATAGATACGTGAACTGCGAAACAGCTTTCTTGTCCAATGGAACAAAGTTGGGTACAGTTGTTACCTACAGCGATGGAGACAGCCCGGCATACCCGCATTTGAGGGCGTCTATGCTGGGTTACGCCGCTATCAATTTATTCTCGATGATAAATAGATTCCCCGACACCGCGGTTAGAGTAGCCGTTGATTCATTTTATATAGACGCGATGTATAAGGGAAACATAGCCGAGTTTACTAGTCCGGACGAGAGTTGGGGTACATGGAGAATTAAAAATGAAATACGACGCGATTATTCCCCGTCAGCAGATGTCACCGTTGAGAACGACTACTTACGCGGTGATAAATTGTCAGAATGGTCTAATGCACCATCGTGTTCTGATCCAATTTGTAGACACAAGACGGTTTATTTAAGCGGCTGTGGCGGGTCAGGAAAGACGACTCGGGCAATTGAATTATTTCGAACGCGGGCAAGTATAATCGTGCTTACACCGACCCATAGACTAGCGCGAGAAATAAAACAACGAAATGTTGACGCCGTTACTTATCACAGCTTTTTTCGATACAGCGGCGGTGAGTGGACTCCTGATCGAATGGGTGAAAAATTTATTCCCGACATTATCATCTGGGATGAGATATGTACTGTTTCGTTAGATACTTTACAAATGTTTCTTGAGTGGTTGCTGCGCGCGAATACAGCGGTAATCATGTGTGGGGACCATGGCCAACCACCACCATTTGTCGGCGAGGGTCCACATGATTGGTTGAGCGGGTTCGTAGACTATTATGAAGAAACCGATACTGATTACCGAGCACTTGATGAACAACTGCGCGAGGTTAAAAAACTAATCAGATTACAGCCGGATAGAGTTCAGTGTGAAATAATCCGCGAGGTAATTCCGGAAACGCCGTTGAATGAATTCTGGGAAACATGGAGACCAAACGATTTGATTGTAGCGAGTAGAAAGATAGTCAGAGACACACTTCAGCGGAAGTTGTTTACGTTGCATAAGGAAAAGTTTCCAACGCGTCCAGTGCCGTTATGTTATAGACCCGCGGACACACGGCGGCAGAACATTGAAGTTGAAATTCCAGGCCCGACAGCGTCGGGGACAAAAAAACAAATTCTCGTGCTGAATGATATTGTGCTCGTTGATATCGGTGTCGTCGAGGACGCGCTACGTGCTGATAAATCCCCGTGGACGCTAGGATACGCAACAACAATACATTCCTCGCAGGGACTAACCATCACGGACACAATTGTTTGGATGGTTGATAATCGCATCGAATGGTCGAATCTAGTCTATCTTGCAGTGTCCAGAGTACGAAGGATAAATCAGCTTCGAAGAATTGTTATTGATGGAGTCAGTGACGGAGTCACCAACGACGAAGCCGGCGACAAAGTCACCATCGATGCAAGCGTCATTGATAGAAAACTCTCGGGTTACCGCCAACAGGATAAAAAAAAACAGCGGCGTTTTGATATTGATGCCGAATTAATAATCTCGCTACGACAACAACAGAATAATCACTGCGCGAGTTGCAATTGTATAATGAGTTGGCGTTATTCGGATAAAGACACTCGCCAATTTACCGTGGATAGGATCGATAACAGTCTCGGTCATGTCAAAAACAATGTGAGGTTGACCTGTCTTGAGTGCAATAGACGCAACGGCGCTAGTTAAGACCACGTGGGGGTAATTGAGTATCGTTAGGTATCACTTGTAGTTGCTCGCGTGTAAATCCGCGCTGAGGAGCTGTTGAATCCAGTCTATAGATCGGTGGTCTACCAGTTGATCGTGTTATCGTTGATATGTTATGTGTGGTAACACTCCAAATAGGATCAGTAGCTCTTTTTTTACCGCCTTCAAGCTCTCCTGGTTCATATAGATATCTAACAGTGACATCGCCAAGAATCGGCTTGGAAACGCTATTTATTTTTGATTTTCCGGGTATATACTCGTATTTAATCGCGTCGCTGGGCTTCATGTTGATTGCTCGGGTAATCTCGTTATTTAACGCTGCAATTACACCTGGCAACCTTTTAACCCATTCACGAGATCGTTTTTCTTGGATGAATTCCTTCGCGTATTGATATCCAAATAACCGTTCAGCGAGAGTCCGATTGAATCGTTCAACAATTGCCTGATCACGATGTAGCGCAGTATGACCTCGTCGTATCGCGACGCTATGATGTTTCAGCGTTGATAAAACAGCGCCGCGAAATTCACTACCGGGATCAACTTGTAATAGATTTGGCCAGCGCAGAGGGCCTCTTCGATAAATTCTTTCAAACGCAGCGGCTACTTCAGTTGCCGACTTTGTTTTTAACGGCTCCGCTTGTTTGTATCGACTCGCAACATCAACTACGGTTAGCGCGTATTTGTAACCGTTGTCATGCGGCAAAAATAGTATATCAGCCTGATGAACTTCATTAGGTACGCTGACATCAAAGCGCGAGAAGTTGATTTGTTTAGGCGGTGGTAGATAGATTTGCCATATAGCCTGTTTGGATAACCAATTAGCCGCAGTGGTCTTTGTTACCTTTGCAGCGCTTGCAAGCTTACCAATTGCGGCCTTCCCCTTCCAGTATCCTCTCGGAGAATAATAGATGGATTCCATGTTGTTATTATAAACGCTATCGTTTTCAATTACCAGCGCCAGAAGCTCCGCTTCCAATCATTAATTTACCTTTCATAGCCGATTTTACCAACCATGAGGCCAATTTTTCTTTGACGGATTTATCAGGAATAGCATTTAATGCGTGAATTAATTTTACATCCGCGATATGACGCTGTTGCAGATCGCTACTTTTGTAAGCAACATCATGAGCATGACACGCCTTATCGATAGCGTTTATTGGATACTCACCGGGTTTGGGCTGATTTTGATCATCGAGTCTAATATCTAATCGTGTTCCGGGGCCACAGTAGTTATATCCTGGGAGGTGTTTTTCTCCTGGATACTTTGCCCACGGTGTTCCGGGGAGTTTTGCCAATTTGGCTGCGATGTCACCTCCTCGCTTTTTTTTAAAACATCTCCGGGTCTAATAGAAATAAATCTAAATTTCTTTGTACCGCATTGTACACACTTACCAGTAAGCGCCGATCTGTTATTTCTTGTCGTAACGGTTGTCATATCATTTGTGCCAGTACGCACTCTACACTTCACACAATATAGATCCATAATTTATGTATAGAGATATGAATATAATTGATTTTTCGGCGACTAAAACAAGAGAACCAGTTAAGCATGTTGCAGCGTTACCAAACTCGATCCGGATGATTATCATCGGACCATCTGGATCCGGCAAGACGCAATTGTTACTCAATTTAATAATGAGATGGATGAAGTGGGATAAGTTGTATTTGGTTGCTCCTAGCGTAGATGATCAACGATGCTACGAGGTGTTGAAAGATTTCAACGAGAATGCATCAGCGATCGCTAAAAAAAATGTTATTGAGTTTATTACGGATATCAGTGATGCACCGGGTATTGATGATATTGATGGCGACGTTAACAATCTAGTCGTGTACGATGATGTTATGTTAGACAATCAAAAAAACCCAGCTAGGATATTTTCCAGAGGCAGGCATAAAAACACTGACGTGATATATGTCACTCAACGATACACTCAGATTCCAAAAGTAATTAGAGACAACTGTAATATTCTTGCTGTATTCAACGGCGTTGATACACACACGCTACGAAATATTTGGCAGACATGGTGCGGCGGTGACATGGACTTTAATGGTTTTCGAAACTTTTTTAGTCATGCTCAGTCGACCCCACATGGATTTGTAACGATAAATTTACATGATCCTCGGACACGATATCGTATTGGACTTGACCAAATATTCGGTTAGTTGTAAATAATTTTCATTGTAAATAACCACTTAGCAGCAGAGGGGGCGATGACATCGACGCGGTCGTCGATGTGCTTACCGGATGCTGACGACGCTGGGGATCGGCGCGCAGAAGGTGTTAATTAAACCAAATGACGACGCGACGATCCCCCAACGACGTCGTCGTTTTTTTTTTACCAGGCGCTGACGACACTAGATCGTTGAGTGCAGAAAGTAATAATTAAGCAAAATAACGATTGGACAAAATGTCCGATTCGCCCCCTCTGCTGCTGCTGATTTAATACTTTTATGCGTTTAATGATTTCACTGCGTGAACTTGTTATATCAAAAAGATGTTCTTGGAAACTTTGCCGTAGTTGTTGCAGTTGTGTTTTGTGTTCTTGATTAATAATTTTAAGATGATCAATGTTTTGGCTTAAAGTAGACGCAATACTTCCTTCTCCTGTGGAATATTTTTCAGAAGTAAACTCCCATCTCATATTATCCTTCTCGTAAAATGTAATAGAATCATCCAATTTTGTTCTTTTTAGTTCATCTATATATTCTTTATACAATGGTGCCAAATCGTGATACGAAGTCTTATCCGTGACATAGTCAGACTTTTTTGATTCTGGTGGTATCGGTGGTGCTTCAGGTGGTATTTCAGGCCATCCTAACACTGTTCTGATCGAACTTTGATATATATCCACGGCGTAGTCGGGGGTGCTTATTTCGATCGCAGAAGACAGGGTTGGTTCATGAACGGTTATTTTTATCTTGGATTCTTTTCCTGTGATATTTTTTATTCGACGTTGTAATTCCTCATCGATTTCTTCGATTTGATAAGACCCGGTTGGTATCCCAATGACGTTCCAGTCGGGTGTACCAGCGGGTCGGTTTTTATTTGCGAACACAAACGAATTATTTGCTGGTAATCCAGGAAATGATTTTGATCTGATATTGGGCCAACTGTAATATACTGGTAATTGTGCTAGTGCGATTTCTTTCACGGGAATTGCAGTTGGAAAATTAATACTAAATTCTTGTCTAGTCGAACTTACCGTTATCATCGAAGTTTTTTTGGGACTTGTATTTTCGGCTATCTGTTGAAGTAATTCTGTCATTATTTATCTTGTTGTTTTTAAATAGTGGGTGCAATCTTCGTATATCTTAACCGTTAACGCGAATTCGGAATCTGATATTGTTTCGTCGTTGAGGCTTGATGATATCAACGACGATAATTTTGAGTATGCGGACATGGCTGTGTTTAGATGTATGATATAATCGTGCAATTTTGTGCTCGTGCATGAGGATATTTTTTCGCGATTATATTAAAAACACCTGCAATTGCCGCTGATGATGAAACGCATATTGTTACTGCGATTGCAATTGTTACTGGTGTTAGCGCTAATAATACTACTCCGGTGGATGCAACTAACGCGGATACTGAGTACACTATAACATCCAGGATGACTGCTCGTCGTTTATGTTTCTCTACTCGCGTTGTGTATTTGTCGATGAGGATTTTTAACTCTGATTGCCATTCGCGTGTTTGATCGTATCTAAATTGTTGCGCATCTAATGTTGTCGTTGATGCTGTCATTGACTTCGTCGTCGTTGGCTTCGTCAGGGAAGCCATTTATTATTTTACGCAGTAACCAATTGAGGTGTTTCAGCTACGAATTCCAAACACTATCCGTAAGATGTTGCGGTTAGTTTCTTATCGGCTGCTTCCAGTATAAATTCTTCTTCGGTTCCGCTATTTAATATGATAGTCACAACCCTGGAAAACCTGTCGTTGGAATGTTGCCAGGGATATGTTGTGAAAATCTCAAATTTTGCAGCACTGAACACAGAAAACCTGTACACTCCAGTGGCTGTTGCGGTATCTTTGATAGTATTATTTTGTTTAGACCATGTTGCAAATCCAGATGATACCGTGTATACTATGTTGGTAAAATGCCCGGGAGTTACTCCAGGTGGAATTTTAATCAAACTGGTTTTATTAACGATCTCAGGAATCCCACTTAGGATATCTTGCTGTGTTTGTTTGATCGTGTCAATGTTGGTTTTGATATCAGCAAGTTTTATGTCAACAGTCAACGGATCACCAAAGAATTCCTCTGAGGTTTCATTAATTTTTCTAAAGGTTCTACGAAGATTGAAAACGCGTTTACGTGAACGTCATATTCGGCCCGCAACGTGGATAATTTATTGTCTACGGTGTCAACATATTTTTTTGTTGCCGCGTCCTCGTCGGATGTTGGATCCGCTAACACCAGTATTTTGTTTCCGTTCATGTTGAGTTCACCTGTCATTGTGTCACTGGTGTTTATTAAGCGATTTGATAATAACGCTCCTAGGGTTGCAAAATGCGCGTCAACATATTGTTTGTTTGAGGCATCTTCCGGGGATGTTGGATTTCTTAAAACAACTATTTTGTTCCGGTTCATGTTGAGTTCACCTGTCATTGTGTCACCGGTGTTTTTTAAACGATTTGATAATAACGCTCCAAGGGTTGCGAAATGCGCGTCAACATATTGTTTGTTTCAGGCATCTTTCGGGGATGTTGGATCTCTTAAAACAACCATTTTATTAACGTTCATGTTGAGTTCACTTGTCATTGTGTCACCGGTATTTTTTAAGCGATCCGCTACAACTTTTTTCATCTCGTCTCTGAGACTTGCAACTGATACACTTGAATCCCTGATTTTTCCGCTGTCAGTAAACACGGGGATGTTATCCACGGTAGCTGCAAGAACCCTGCGAACTATGTCATTCCATTTAATATTGCTGGTTTTTAGTTTTCTGAATCGATCCTGAAATATAACAAGCTCATTTTGGTCTATCCCGGATAACGTTAAAAGATTGTCGATTTCATATTTGGTCTCATATTTTGATAAATCTATATCATCGCGTTTATTTGTCTTTGTTTCGATGAGAGATCTTCCGTAAATATCAACCATTATTCTTTAAGGATTGTTTAAAATATTAAATCGACCCGCAATATACTCGTGCACGACTTTATGAGGCGGTTTGGTTGATTTTGATATCACGTCAAGAACATTTAATACTTCACGGCCACATATTGGTGGATCGGTTAGTGTTTCTGTTGGTATCGTTGAGTACCAAACTAGAATGGGAGCGAAAGTACTTCGTGCGTAGTTTAGAAATTCAACTGGCGGTGCTATGAATCGAAATAGATAATTCCACGTTTATCGATTGCGTAAGCAACCCAGTGAGTTCCTGGACCATCGCTGTTATCGAGATTAATAATTCCAGTTTCTGGATTATTCGGTTGTCGTGGTAATTGATCTCGCATAAAAACACCTCTGAAATTTTTTATTTTAAGTTGTTTAGCAGCATCGAGCAAACGAAAATTTGACATCGGTGCGTGAAACACTGTGTTTTGTTAAAACCGTTTTGGGTACCATGAAGGCGGAGTTCCTGGAAGTCTTAGACCGGCTCCGTACTGTTCCGCTGATAATTTTAGACGACCCGGATGAGTCATATTGGATGTTTTTGGACGCCTTGTTGGTTTTTGTGTCCGTGATGATCTTTTTTAAGTTCTCCTTGTATAAAATTCCCTTTCCAGTTGCTTTCTTTAATGCCATTCCAGCAGCTGTTCCAACAGCTCCTAACGCGGCTGCTTTTGCGACAGCTGGGGCCGCAGCAGCTATTATTGCTGGTAACGCGGCGAGAAGTGGAAATATACCACCAGTTTTAACCACATCCTTGATGGCTTTTGGAGCGAAATCAAGTTGAGTTCCAGTTTTTGCTTGCTTTGCTTTATTAAAATGTTTTACTTGGGTTTTAGTCAGCGACAACTTGTTTGGGCCACCATTAGCGATTGGATCGTTTTTTTAGTGTTATCGTTGCCCCACATGCGCTTGCGTTTTTCGATTGTAATTTTTTCGCTTGACCAGGAGTCAGAGTGACATTAACGTGATTATATGACATTTTATAATAAACGCGATTGGTCTAATTGTCTACACATTGTTTTAACAATGTTACATGTTTTCTACTGATGCATCAATAACTCTCATTCGGCCACCAACACCTTCAAGTATCATCGTTTTATCACTGAGTATAACAGCAATTGCTCTGTAATTTTCAGCTGAATTTACCTTAGCTCTGAAGTGTACATCAACGACAGATTGCTTAACTAAATCAAGATGTTTCAGCGAAAAGTAATAAATCGGGTACAGCTTTATAAAATCCAGTTGTGATATTTGTAAACCAGAGTCTGTTTTGATCGCGTCCCATAAATGTCATCAAGCGATGATATGCACGTGCTACTTGATTATTATTAAAATCCAACGTTATATACTCGGATGGTTCTTGATGCCCGTTTATTCTTAAAGATACTTCAGTGACATCAAGTTGGTCAAATACCACTGGATTTTGTTTTTGATCGTTTAATCGTGCAGTCCTTTGAAAAGCAACAAAGATATGTCTCGGTGCAGAAACACCTTCCTGTGCTGATATATGCCAAGTGAATAAACCATTAACAAAATTTTGATTACTGACGGCAGTCACCGTTAACCACGACAATATTGATTTACCGCCTTGATCCATAAAATAAAGTTGACGTTGTTCCTCAGTGATTGATGGTGACATTACCGGCGTCCATAACGCAAGTTTAGATAATATTACTTTTCCCTCAG
Source organism: Sinohyriopsis cumingii (assembly GCA_028554795.2). Lineage (NCBI taxonomy): Eukaryota > Metazoa > Mollusca > Bivalvia > Unionida > Unionidae > Sinohyriopsis > Sinohyriopsis cumingii. Next base: position 91,059,749 of record CM068831.1, read on the forward strand.
GAGAAAGGTTGAATTGCCAGATCGCATCATTATCCTCTTTTCGAGAAAGAACAACTGTGTGTTTGGCTCCAAAAATACCCTTTCTGACGTTTCTGCAAAATCCAAAGATGTGGGATAATGCAATCGCGCATGAAAAGTTTCTATTAACTTCTTCTAACATTGATTGACGTGTTTTAAAACCTAAGTTGCAATCTGGATTTTCATTAATAATCATGTCTTCTATGCCAGCAACATCAGCAGGAATAGGAGCAGTACGGTCTTTTGTTTGTCTTACAATATACGGTCTCCCATCGGGATGGTCAGAATTATCCTTAGCAAACATCATAGTCGGACCAGCTGATCTAATATAATCATCTGAATATCTTGCTAGGCCTATAATCGTTGTAGCAACGTCAACATTATCCTGGATTGTCTCAATTTCTTTTCCATCAATCATATAAGCGGCATTTTTAAATAACGCCATGATGCCATTATTAACAAATCCAACTCTAACACCTCTTCCGTATGGTGTATTAACGTCAACATTTGTTACAATTTCACCTATGACTTCAATAAATGCTTCAGCGGGTAAGAAATACCTACTTGTATCCTGAACTCGTAATTCAATTCGCCCCCGTTGATTTGGCGATATTGCTTCATAAGAATAATACTGATAATCACGCACAGATTCATCCTTGAGTACTGGTGCATCCATGTCAAATGCTGGGTCAGATACACGTTTAAACGTTTTATTATAATTTGTTATCTTCTAAAACGAAGACCACTTCCCGATATAAAACTTGTATTTATTTGTTCAGCCCCTTGATTTATCAGCGCTGCTAGTTTTTTATTTGCAGCTTGATTTATTACTTTGCTGACATCTACAGGCATCACTTCGGTGCTTGGTAATTTGCCCGGTTGTGGCTGGACCGCTTTTGGCCTGCGTATTAATCGTGCTAGTCTATCCTTGATTGCCAGGACGCTTTACTGGCAGTGTTACCAATAGCGCCAGGAGCTTTATCACGAACAACATCAATAGCTTTCATTGATAATTGTTTTGCGATTGGTACTGCTTTAGGAGCTATCCTTCTAAATAAACCCTGAACAACATCACCGAGTCCGACTCCGTAAGTTGCTTTATAGGTTGGTAATCGCGAGTGTATTACCCTGACTGGTGCGGGTCCACGATGAGAAGTGTGTACGATCATTTTATATAATTATTTATTTATCTAACAACTAGTCACTGTGGTAGTCATCAACGACCTCATCAATAAGTTCTCGATAGATACTAGTATCCATGATACCGCCTTGAAATAATCGCCGACAGATATCAGCGGTTTCATTAATTATTTCTGGTGAGTTATTCCCAGCTCGCTTTCCTCCTATGAGAACTTCTAACCGTGAAACGTCATTGATGATATTGTTAGGGCAGTAAAAAAAAACACTTCCTGAAAACCCATCACCGGATTTTTCACCCGGGTAGGGCGATGCTTGTCGTCTCCGTGACCGAGGCTTTTTCGCTAACGGTGTTGAAACACCCCTTAGTTGATTAACTTGACGAACAAAATCATCATATTCGAGCTTATGTTTACCGATGATTTTTGGAATATCTTTAAACTCACGAAATACTTTTGCGTTCCACTCGTGTTCTGGAGTATTACGAAATTGTGGCTTTAGTAACTGACTTTTTAGTTGATATCCCGTCGCCGCAACCTTAACAGGATCCTTTAATATTTCCCCGTAACCGTCCTGAGTAAAATATCTTGTTTCTAATTCTGGCTTAGGTAGTTTATCAACAATATTTTTAACATCATCGATTCAGCACGTATTTTATTAGCAGCCTCTACAGCTTCAGCAATTTGGGTCGGCAGGGTTTTGATAACATCTTGCGACGCCGCCGTAGCCTCCGCGGGTTTTTTTTTTTTTTTTTTTTTTTTTTTTTTGATAATTGAAGAATACCCTCCTTGTCAACCTCAATATCTCCTACAATACCCGTCACAATTTTACTAGTATCTTTTGTAACGGGTTTAAATAACTGTTCTGCACCTTCTGCAAATTCAACCTGCGCTTCTTGTCTTGCTCGAAGTTTTTCTTTGACAGAATCCCTCACAGGAAGGAATTTTTTAATTGCTTCTAGCCGCTCTCGAGCTAATCTAGTAGCATACGCTTCTCCAATATTGGCCATTATTTGGTATAGCAATTTTTAATTCATAGCAGCAGGGAGGGCGAGCCTCCAACTTGTCACCGACGATCGCGCATTTTTCCTTCGACGCAACAAAGAAAAAAAACCCATCAGCGATAACAGCTAAGCCATTTTGTCATCGATGGAATTGTCTTACGCTGGATATCGCATTTTTTTTTTACAATTTTTGTGATCTCGTAGGAAGTCGTATTTTGCGAAAATACGGGTGAACCATTTGGAGGCTGTTCGCCCTCTCTACTACTACATTATTAATATATTAATACATTTTGTATGTGTATAAAAATTAGCTTATTCATATGACTTTAAAAGAGCACTGTAGAAACTGTACACTGTAATGAATTTTAACTGATAGGAGTAACTAGATTACAGTATTGTAATTGCAAGTTTGTGAAAATGCTTAATTAACTATCCACAAACAAGAACGTTTTTGTTTTACTTTATTGAAGTTCACTATCAAATGACAGTTGAAAGACAATTGATAAACTTCTTTTGAAACAACCCCTGTAACACGTACATAAGAGTAAAATGCACACGTCTTCATGCCATATATTTACTGTTCGTCCCATTTTATTTGTTGCCGATAAAACATTACCGTAAGTATTTAAAGGTAACAAACTGAAGCATTGCAGTTACTATATGAATGGACTAAAACCTTCTTTCCGACCAAATTGAAACGGCCAATATGCCAGTTCATCTATTTTTAGAAAGAGGGGTTTTCTTGATGTAAGTCTAGCTTCGTTACAACACAGCCCGCTGATAGGATTGCTAATTTATGGTTTTATTATTTGTCTACGTACGTCTAGTAACGCAGGCATTGGTTAAATAGTATTTGCTTCGCTACTTCCCCCCCCCCGGTAATTTCACAAAAATTAGTGAAAACAACTTTGACCTTACATCGCTTCTCGAATTCCACAACTTAGCAATGATCTATACGTTTGTGACCTATATTATTGCATCTTTTTTTGCCAAATCTTAATAAAATCATATTTAGAATTTGCTTTCATTTAATTGAATACTTTCCTTAATATATTTGCCCAAATGTAATAAAACAGTGTGGTGCTTCCCAGGCATGGCGATGTCCGCTATAACTTTCCCCACGCGCACACACTACAGTTAAAATCGTCAGATCACCGAATCTATTATTGTAACACAAACTGTTATTTACATACTATTGTCTAAGTTTAAAAACACAATTTTGTTTTCTTAAATGACGACTTGCAGGAATCAGCCATTGACAGCTGCTATAACCAGAGATATATGCAACACATCTCTGCTATAACTTACTCGGGAAAGGGTTAATGTCAATCAGCTATCAAAACTCATGCCTGTGGATGTACTAGAATTTGTCTGCGCTGTTGAAATTAGCACCATCTATTTGATGGTTTGATGCTTACATTTCGCCTTTAACTAAAACAACCACCAGAAATAATCGGCTACGGCAAGGGAGCATCTAAAAGTATATCATCTCTCGAAATGTATATCTAAAATATCATGGAGAAGTCGTTTTCGATTTTCTAACAGAAGGCGAAGTTTTCGTTTTCTTTGGCAACTTAGTTGCCCACTTAGCCTGGTAGCGTAACCCTTTATATATATATATATATATATATATATATATATATATATATATATATATATATATATATATATATATATATATATATATATATATATATATATATATATATATATAGATAGATAGATATATATAGATATATATATGCTGTATCAATGATATACCACGATATGTATAAATGTTCCATTAATAGAAAAATTTATACGAGTGGCATATCATTGATACATAGTACATACTATACTTATATTTTATTTATATCGCATACAAATTTACATATTTGCCTTTTGAACGAAGTTACGACCGACTACGAGCAACTGCGTATTGCCCGAGTGAATAAACTCATATCTTGTCGAGTGTGTCCGCTACAAAATGTAGTTCGTGCATTTTATGGCTATTCACGATCACTTTTGCATATTCATTGCCCTTCTTACTTCATCTAGTGAAATATGTTGACTTGTTGACAAACGAATCTTTCACTGAGGAAAAACCACATACATTCTATTAACTGATTTTAATCTTTCGCATGACAATTGACCGTCGTGTTATCACTTTTGCCGCTGCATGGCACCTTGATATTTTTCCTTGAATGTGAAAATCTTCCATACGCTATATTGGTTCCCATGGTCAGCTGGACTCAGGTGTACTCAGGTGTTGAATATCTCAGTCATTCAATCTAATTGGGAATAAAAAATAATAGACCTTGTCTTGTAGATATAAAGCAGATTGCAGATTTCAGTAAACAGACTGCTGTTTAATTGTCGCTCTTGGTCTGAGTAAATTACTGACAGCACTGAATCGTACAACAACCTCTTCCGCTATGAATCTAGCTACTGTCTCAGCAGCCATATTCCAAAGAGAAAATGATTCTGTCCAGTTGGAAAAGTAATCCGAAATCACGAGAATGTACTTGTTTCCATCTTACATTTCAGGAAAAAGTCACATGATATTTACAGGTATGGGAAAACCTGAAGAAATTTAATTTACACTTAGAGGGTCATTTCCGATGCGTACAAGTCTCTCAACGGGCTCCACACTGTATTACCACCCTCTGTAGACCAGGCCAGTAACAGTTCCACTGAACATTGCTTAAAGTTTTTGAACCCCCAAATGACCACCAATTTCCTGTCATAGTTGTAAATAAGAATATCCATTCTCTCTGAGTATGAGATGACCGTCTGTATCTTACTGGCCATGATGTTCAAATATTCTTATCTTATTCAGAGAACTACATCTTTGAAAAAAGTGTGTCACACTGTTCTCATATAGATTTGACCGTGTATCGCAAACCAAATATTTCCGTGGAACTCGGTTTGTCTGCCTTTTCCACCCAATGTCTGACCAGATCAATGATTTTATCCTGGTTTTGGGATTCTTGTATGGTCTTATTAACCTAGGCGCTGTTTTCAATCACTTTCTGACCATCTTGATGAATGGCATTGACATTCTTTTTGAATGTTTAGACTAAAATTATATCCTATGTGCCTAAAAGGGGGCCTGATCAAAGCATCGACATTCTAATGCCGCTTTCCTGGCTAATGTTCAATGTCAAAATTCGTAGGTGGAGAGTGTTTCAATTTATCTGGCCACTTGACTGAGAGGATCTTTGGTATTAAAAAGCCAGCACAAGGAGCTGTAGTCAGTCCTAATCAAAACAGAACGTGTGACCATAAAGGTCATGCCAGGAACATTTTAGAAAGTACATCACATGTAACAACTCTTTTCTTGTCACACAGTAGCAGCATTCCTGTTAGGTGACAGAGTGAATGGCAAAGCAAATCACTTTCTCCTGTCCCTTAGAGGTTTGCGACAACACAGCGCTGAAGCAAAATCACTTGCATCAATGTCAAGTATGAAAGGTTTTGAGAAATCAGTATTAGGCAGCACATGTGCACGAACAAGAGTATCGTGAAGCTGCTAGATAGACGTCTGGCAGTCTGGCGTTCAAACAAACTTATTCCCTTTATCGGTTAGCTTGTTTAAAGGCTTTGGCTTATCCGCAAATTTTGATGTTAAACGCATGTAGCAGCTACATAAGCTCATGAAGGATAGAACATCACTGAGATTGACTGGAACTGGACGTTCTTTTATGGTGTTAACCTTCTTTGGGTCAGTCGAGACGCCATTCGCTGAAACTTCTTGACCAAAAAATTCAACTTGCTTGGAGAATTGATAACATTTTTAGGCTTGCGTTTTAACCCTGTCTCTGCCATAAATTCGCGAGTATACATTCAAACATCTTTCCAATAACCTGAATGTCATTAAAATATCAGCCAGTTAAGTCAGTTTTGCCCGTCATTCCTGCCGGGGTATAGGCCGCCAACAAAAGATCGCCAGAGACTTCTGTCCTGTGCCATCCCATCGAGGTGACTCCAGGTGTGACCCAGCTTAGTGATTGCAGCCTCAATGTTGCGTCGCGTCGCCTAAATATACGAGGCAAGTATTCCACTGCAGTTGTGCCAGAACCTTTTCCATAAGCAGTTCGAATATCGCTGGTGCATTTCACAGGCAAATAACATTACAATAAACACAAACAGGCCACAGTTTTCAGACGATCTGTTTCATCAACCTCGATCTGCTAATATCCCGAGCAGAGATCTAGTGTTGAAAACCATTTGCATCGGCTAATTGATCAAGAGATGCGTCTGTGTTTGGAAGAGGATGCGCATCTTTCACTGTGATATAATTCAGTTTGCGGTGGTCGACACAGATCTTTATGGTCTCCTCCTTCTTCCTGACAAAGATAACTCCTGACGACAATGGACTGCAAGAGGGTACATACAATATCCCTGCTGACCATATCATCAACTTGTCTACCGCTTCGTTTGTATGTACTGGCAGGCAAAGCAGTGGCTGCTTGACGGGCGTGGTTGTTCCTGTTTCTGTGGTATGTTTAACTATAGTCATGTTACTTGGCTTGAAAATACATATACCCCCCCCCGCGTGCTTACATAGCAATTGTTATACTTTTTCTGCTTGCTCCTTTGATAGTTCAAACATTGCTGGTAGATAAACGTGGCTGTATGTCTCCCTTCTACTGATGTTCTGGTCGCACGTACTGTTTAATAACATCACTCGGAGGTAGACCAAACTAATCAAAGTAGTTGTTGTTGTAAAGTGCTACCAAATGTGTACCAGATCTATCATTGAAATTTTGAATATTTATTACACAACCTAGATTTGTTAGCAGAGAGCAAAGCTCTCCAGATCGTGATGATAACTCATCCTTTGAAAATACTCCGATAAATCCTTTGATATCTTTCAGTTTACCTAGAATCTCAAAGTTGTTTAACGGCGGGTACCAGGTAGCATAAGTCCTCGCCTGTGTCCTATCCCCAACAGACTGGGAAGTAAACATACCGTTATTCCGGCTAGTAACGGCCCTATGAATCCACCTTGGACCCCTTTGTGGTTCGTTTTCTATGAGGTTCTCTTTTTTAATTGTTTTACGTTTCGTTGCTGTTTTACGTTTCCCAGGCATTTTTTTATTATAGTCGTCAGATACAATCACCAGATTACTAACTGTTTATACCGTCACCGGACATAGCGTTTTTGGTTGCTCTGGATATGGCACCTGATGCTGCCGCTATACCGTTTTTACAACACATTTTTTGTTAGGTTCGTTTGAGATGCTCAACGTATTCGAATACTGTTGTTGAATTATCTGCTGTTATTTCCTGTCGGGTCAAGGTACTATTTGACAGGCATTCTTTATCTGTTATTGTTTGACAAATGTCAGAACGCCGCAATATCTGGACGTTGTTGTGTTTTTATCGCAAGTTTTCTAATAATTTCTTCGCCTGGCGGAAGTAGCAATTTTTTTGTTTTTATCAACACAGTAGCTGTTTCTGATATTGGTGCAATTTCAGAAATTACTTGTTTTATATCCCTATCGCTTGCGATGGGTGCACTTGACAAAGTTCCAAGTATTCTGCCCTTGATTGTATCAGCGATCTTTTGTCATACAGCTGTACCTGCTGAGGAGGCTGCCCATGTGGCAAACGTTTTTGATGCATCTAGCGCAATTGGTTCTACTTTATTTGCAATTCCAGGTACATTTTTAATTATTTTAGAGAATATATTTCCGAAGAAACCTCCTACGATTTTTCTGCGATAAAGTTCTCGTTGTTTCATTTTGTTATATGATAAAATTGACTTTGGTGAGCTTACTGTGATTAGTTAACTGAACTCGAGTTACTATGTTACAATTTCGTTTTTGAGATTTAGCTGTCGACCTGATTGATCAAGAAAGCGTCATCGTGATAGAAGTTATTTGATTTCAACACTAACAGGATAGTAGATTATCTGTCTTTGATTTACTTGTATTAGCGAGCTAGGTGGAACATCAGAAGGAAAAATAATAAATTGTTTGTCTTTGGCTACCTTTTGCTGAATACGATCCAGTTGCAATAGAGCAGTTTATTAAAATCGTGTTTATTTATGTGATGTTAACAGCTGATTCCCTATCATTCGACGTTGTTACAACTATTGCAGATCCATACTGTTGTTTATTAAATCCGAGTAATGATACGATTGTATCTTGTTTACTGAGATCGATGAACAAGCTGTTTTTAATATTATTCTCGATCGCAATGTGTTATAGTTTGGAATGAGATTAAAATAATCTGATGAGATACCGCTGCTGCCAACGGTTATATGATATTTTATTGTTTTGTTGAGATCTATAACGTTGTAGGCGCCTTGTTGTATATTAATATAATTTCATTTAATAACATTCTTTTCGTACTCCGAATGTAAAATCATTATTGATACTAGTTTTAACATTTGCGATTGAGTGCCAGGCAGTAGCTGATAATAGTCCTACTTCGTACTGATTATTGCTGGTCAGTTCTATTGGTGGATTACAAATAACAGAGAAGTTTGTGCTGTCTGCCGTAGTCAGAGAAGAGTAAAGCAGTAATGTAGATAACATTCTTCTTTTATCTGATTGATAAAATTCGGATTGCTTTTGCGGTTAATTAATTTCTATGCTCACATTTCCGGCTCCTTTTGATGAGATTAATAGCATCAGTCGATCAACTATTTCAGATTGGGAGTTATAGATTTTTAGACCACGAGTTACTTTCTCTTCTTTAACGCGTTTATCAAGCCTTCTATTGGTATCCTTAAATAGAGTATAAAATGTCCATTCGTACGGATCTCACCTCTGTCTGCGAGTCTCGGATTCAGCCAATGTGGGTATGTGATAAAGTTTGCCAGTAGCTTCTCGTGGGTCGGTGGTTCTTTCTGGAGTTTTCACGGGTTCTTCCTCCACCATTAATACTGGCCACCATGTGTAGCATATCGTGTGCTGAAAAATGGCGTTAAACCCCACAACAACAATAACAACAACCATTCGTACGGTATTTCTCTAGTTCTATACATGTTAGCAGTAAACGATATAACACCAGCGATAATTCAAACAAGCATTTCATCACGCGAATTTAAAAATTCTGCTTTAGTTTGTGCTTTGTTAATATTATTCAGCTTTTAATCCTATATTTGGAGTATTTACCAGATTATTAATAAAATTATTGTATTTATATGCTGGCCATTCACAAATTTAATAAACGTTATGTTGGTCAGTAGGAATATAATCTCTCCAAAAACAAAATTGTAATCTTCTAGTGATATTGGTTTCTCTTTTGCAGCTTTTTTTTATAAAACCTAATTTGATCCACCTCTGACATCTTTGTGACCAGGATATCAGTAGGAGCCTTTTGTTTCCCTGATAATACTTTCTCACGTTGCACTGATTTAGGGATTAAATTTTTTACCTCTTTTTTTAGCGTACTAGGGTCTCCTATTTGTTATATAACTTTCTTCTGCTCTTCTTCAAGTATACCAAGTAATCCTTTTTCTTTTAACTTTTCGGTATCTTCAGGTGATACCGCAGAAATATATGGTTGTTTGCCAAGTACAGCTTCAGTCACTGGTCTAAAACGTCGTTCAGTTTCTTCTGCTGTTTGTTGTTGGCATCGTCGTTCCTGTTCAACCTTTTTCAAAAATTCAACTATTGTTGCAACAAATTTCTTTAGAACCTTAATTCGTTTCACGTCCATTTTTATAAGTATCTGTTAGATTAATTTTCTCAACCTTGTCCATTCCACATCTGAACATGCGATTTCGATCTCGTGCTAGCTTATCACATAAAATTAAATTTTGCTTTCCTTGGCCAGTTGCGTCATAATAAAGCTCAGCAAATTTATACTTTAATACATCTGTTCTCGTGCTATATTTTGTTCGTCAATGTTGTCGAGTCCAGCGAATAATACAAAACAACTTGTATTTCGTCTAATATATCGATCTACGTTATAAAAACCCTATGCCAGATAAACTGCATTACATTTTCTGTTGCGCGTTGACGAAAAGTAAGATTGTATCTTATCCATTTCGCTGTTGCACAGCGGGATGTCAGTATAGACAATTATTTTATCATCGTCTGAATCTAGCTCGACAACTGGAATTTTATGTTCAGGTTGTTTTATGATAACCAATGAACAGTTCGTTTTTTTTTTAGTTTTCGTTATACTCACTGAGAAGCTTATATTTAATCTGATGTGGATGTATTGTGTAAATATAAACTCGATTGTAGTCAAAGAAGTCGATAAGTAATAGATTCATCAGAAGGTGAATTTTGCATGATCTAGTTCGTCCAACTATAAGATAATGACAGTCTGGTAGGTCGTGGTTATGTTGATGTTTGATTAATCGCTCCATGTCAAAGTTAATTTTACTCATTCTATTTTAAACTACATTTGATAAAACTAAATTTTATCAGGCGGTCAAATTTAATTTTTATCAGGATGTTAGAACCTGGCTCTATCATTAGTGGTAAGATTAGTTTGTATTTATTTTGTCACAACGATGAGAGTTATATAATAGCAAAAGCTGAGACTTTAAAAATATCTCGACATGTGGCTGTGTAAAATTTTGTGTGAATGTCAAAAATAAATAGTAGTAAAATTTTGTGTGAATATTATAAAAGAACTGCAGTAGTGAGCATAAAGGGGATTGTTTCTTAGCCAACCCTTTTTTGTTTGACAATGATGATTTTCTTTATGGGTCCTCGAAGTGGGTAATCGACTAAGAAATCAATTTTGTTGCCTCAACAAAATTTGTTTCGTATTTGTTTTGCTAGCTTGGGGTCTATGGGTAAGATAGTCTGGTCGTCCTTATACGAAATAGGGGTTTGACTAAGAAATCCCCTTTATAACCACTACTGATTCGAATCGTGGAACGCCTTCTTCGGGCTCTTCCCCTTTAGTATACCTAGTAGAATAATTGCTTCACGTTTTTGTTTGTTTTTTTTTTTTTTTCTTTTCTTTTTCTTGCTTTTCTCTGATCTTCTTTCTCTGAGAACGACACGTATCACCTTCGGCGTTGTATACACTGGTACAGCATGACCTATCACGTTACCCTACGAGTTTGTTTATTACTGGACCATCTTATTCTTAATATGGGGATACTTATCAAAACGAATGACCTAAGATTCTCTGGAAAATCGCTACAATAAATATGTATCATATTCCAGTGAATTTTGATGACCCGCTAAAGTTTATTTCCTACAAGGTAATTCGCCAATTCACACATAGTAGAGCTTAACTTAAACAGAACGATTGAACAGTTATAACTAGACTCTCTTGACAGAGTTTCTGTTTTGTACATGGTAGTTTCAATTTGAAATGCTATCTGATCAAAGCTCTTATTAAGAAAGAAATAAGTCGATTCTTTTGACAGGTTATATTGCTTGTTAGGTGTGTTGTTTAAACTGTATCGTACATAGAGTGCTTTATTCTATTATTTGACTAGTTCATGTTTCTTGTCTACTTATCTTATAAGCAGTCATACCCCTTTCAATATGTGCTTGGCCAATTAATGTCATTTATTTTCTTTCCATTGTTAATATTTTCAGTCATTCTGCAGTGGAATATTTAAATAGTTAGTGCAAATTTTGTTTAATCTGTTTATTGTTGTTCGATGAATTGAATTATTTAGCATGCGGTTATAGTAGTTGATCATTCTGATAGAATCCGTGTTCTTATTCTTATTTCAAAGTGTACATGAAACCAATATATTGTTTCGATAAACTCAGATATACTTTAATATAGTAAATGCCAACAATATATTCAACATCCCGATGTTGCCATCCATACTGCTTAGTTTAACTGAGTTTGCCGAAAGTTTCGTATCTCATTGTATCATTGCATTATCAAATGCCGATCATACCCAAGCAGGTTAAGAAGTACAACTGGAAATCCTGTTTTGCCTATGTAAATTCGCAATTGCAGATTTCATGCATCTTGTGCGGCGTCTTGTGCGGAGCCTCGGTACCATCCAGTGACATGACATCCATCGCATGTCCAGCAATGCGTCGCCGAGGTAAACTCTAGAATGTTATCCTGGGCCATGATCATGTCAGCGGGCGAGGCAAGCAGTTGCCAGATCCATTTCACGGTAACATCGAACGATTTAAGGAGTATATTTATTGAATCCTTGCCATGATAAAATATTGGCAGCTCAGTTGTACCATCGCTTCTAGCCATTCTGTAAAACCCGTATGTAGCTTGTTCTTTAACTTGCATTGTATTGAATGAACTTATAGAGGTTGACTTCACGGGGATGTGTAAATATTCAAAGGCCATGGAAATCATAAATGTACTTTCATCTTCCGTTGCACCACGGTGAATTTCAAAATATTTTGGCCTTAATCGATTATTATCTTATACTGAGACTTCTCGCTCTCTCCTCGACAGTAAGTCATGGGCGTCGAGCTTTTTTTTGCATGCTAATTACATGCACATGCAGGCAGCATTCACACAGAAACTTTCTTTCGTGGTGCGGGCTGTGTCAGCAAAATAGTCTGGGCAAATCTTTAATCCACATATAATGTTAACGCGCATCTTGACCATCTCTGTTGCTTAATAACTGCAGATTAAATTTAGTCCGCTCGCGTGCATTTAGGGATAGTCGAATCGGACAAAAGCCTTTGATCCAAATATTTGAAAGATGCTTGATGACGTATTTGCCTGGTTTCTACGCTTGTGGGAAGATTGCCCAAAATGACCAGTAATTGTGCAGCTTAAACTCAGGGATTCAAACTCGTTGATACACACAAGCAGCAATAACATCTGCAATACGGCTGCGGTCTTCTTCATCAGCGACTGAGCGTGCGATTTCAGCCCGAGTGGCCCGTGAAGGAATTTTAGTACGTAACTGCGTGATTGTTGCACGGAGCTGCTTCAGAGACAACCGCAGTTAGTCCGATGAAAGTCCTAATAATATTATGTATGTTTTTCTTGTACTTTTTGGCATCTTTATTTCATGCTTTCGCGCGTAGTGTCTGAGTTGATTCAAGGGAGGCATACGTATAATAATAGTTATTATTTATCTAATTGCTTATTGGTCAGTGGCGTTACACGATTGAAAACAGAAATCGCTTCGATTCTAGATATTATTTTATTTACTTCGTGGTCCTTTTCAACAGTGTAGGGTCGACAGCATAATGGTTTTTTCCGCAACAGTGTTGATGGCATCTTTGTTTTTTGCTCAGCGGCGTCAAGATTCGCGTTGATCAGTCTTCGTCGCCAACTCGCGATAATACCCTTGAACAGATCCGCATGATATGCATAACTGATTACGCGACTTAGCTCCGATGCCCATCTCAGACAATGCGTCACTCGAGCAAGTGAGATTTACAGTCTTTGTAATGACATGTTCTGTCACAACGTTCACGTCGACCAAGGAAAACGTGTTCGCATCTTTTGCGTCCCAGCGCCATCAGACTTGTTATATGGACTCTATATTATTTAATGTAATTCCTGTTCTGTTATCAGTCGCGTTTGTTTTATCTCGTGGGAATGCGGTCGTACATGGACAATGAGGCAAGGCGGATAATCTAGACAATATGTTGAAATTGTACGAGATCCATCAAGCGATATACAATACTTTTGTTTTATGGTAATTCGAAACTCCAAATGGAATCCTGCACAATAATTATGCTTTGTTTTTTCTTCTGCAAATATCATTGCAAACCTGGGGAAACTTGCCATGAAGTCGGTCTCAGCCCAGATAAGCTCAAATGACCCAACACCTAATACTGAACCAATTCGAATACGGCCGGACTTTTATCGTAATATCCAACGACATTATATGTCTAGGAGTGCTTGTATATCTCGGCTTTCGTATGTGCTTCATCGGACATGGATAGGGCTCTGAAAAATTCCGGCTTTGGCAGCACTGCTTCGATGCTACTTTGTTCTGTATCCATTCGAATACCCCATCAAACTCGAGTATGGATTCCATTGATGTGTTTTCGATGTAATTGATTTGCTCTTGGTGATTTTTGCCTTTTTTGTCGTCTCCTCAGTCGTCCTTGTCTTCGTCAAATATTTAATTTCGTCAATGGTCACTAACACCGGCGACTCAACGTCAGCAAGGAGAAGTTTTCTTGCACGATATCGTACAGTAACTTTTCACGCTTTTTGTTTTATTGACCGCCGAGTTTTCGCTTTGCGCGTCCTTAAGCGATCAATAATAATCCGTTTAATTTTTCAGTGTGCTCCGGCAACATGTTTGCATATATATATACAACATTTTGGGGCCTTTAGTAAACATATATGAAGCATCAGGATAAACAGTGTTTTAACTTTTCTGCAACTATACAAACATACCATTTAACGGGCAATTTAATTCTTGCACTGGCCACGTACGCTAATCAGTACACGATATTTTGCGTGTCAAACGGTAATTTTTTGTTGTTATTATTATATATTACTGTGATTATTTAATACAATATTCTTGTCGATGCTATCATTCTGAATACTTCAGTGCAACAGTTACGATCACTAATAACTTGATGACTTCGGGCACGCAGCAGCCAGATAGGGCAGCAAGGGTATGGCCAGTTAAAGATGAAATAATAATAATAATAATAATAATAATAATAATAATAATAATTATTATTGTTATTATTATTATTATTATTATTATTATTATTATTGTAGCTGTAATGTATGACAGTTATATACAGAGCTACATGCAAGTGAAAGGCATGAAAACAACCATCCCATATTGTCGCTGGTGACTTTTTCTCAATAAATCCCTAACTAAAATAATCAGTGTAAGAGCGAAAGCAAAATTAAATGTAGTCAGTGCAGAAGGAGATCCTAATTTGATCCTGCATGTTTACTGTTCACTGTATCGTATATTATTACATCCTTTGTCAATTCAATAAAAGATATCCTTTAAAAATATTTGTTTGCTAATCGCATCCAGGAGACCATTTGGAAACGGCAATTTCAGTCATTCACATTTCCCTATTTCTTGAAATACATAAGTATGGGTTACTTATTTAATTAAAATACACACTAATTTAAAAAATTTGCGCATTTCAGGAAATAAAAAAGAAATATTTGCTTGCCTGGAAAGCATTTATGACGATGATTCAGGAGCGGATGAAGGAAAAAAGTATGGATATATTACTGATGTCCTGTTTAATAAAGACGTTTTTATTTCTGTATAAGAACCAGCAAGTGGTTATATTCACTTTTATCATGTGTATAAAGATATGTATGTATGTATGTATGTATGAATGTATGTATGTATGTGTGTGTGTGTGGGTGGGTGGGTGGGTGTGTGCTTGTGTGCGTGCGTGTGTGTGTGTGTGCTTCTAAATGAAAAAGTCTAAAATTCCCGTTGCAATCTTATCGGAATGAAAGCAAGTCATAAGCTTTTCACCAGCACGCAATTTTCGCTATAGTATTTATATAAAAAAAATATACTACTACTAATTATTATTATTATTATTATTATTCGAGTGGCCGAGTGGTCTAAAGCGCTCACCGTTACCGGTCACTGCCGTCTCACCTCTGTCTGCGTGGGCTCGAGTCTCGGGCTCGGCCAATGTGCGTACGTGAGAAAGCTTGCCAGTAGCTTCTCGTGGGTCGGTGGTTCTTTCTGTGGTTTTACCGGGTTCTTCCTCCAACATTTATACTGGTCGCCATGTATAGCCTCTCTTGTGCTGAAAAATGGCGTTAAACCCTACGACAACAACAACTACTACTACTTGTTATTATTATTATTATTATCATTACTCTGCTAAAACATTCTCTTGACATCTTTCCTTTTTGAACCTTAATAAATAGCTATACAGGGATATTATTTCTTTGATGTTTCGTCTCACTGTTTCCGACCTTTGTTCACAACCTAGACTTAGGTCAAAACGTGTTTGTTCTATGTATGATAGGCACAATGGCATTCTTTTATTTATTTTACACAACTTCTTAATTTTCGTCTCGTTGTAAATTTCCCCCAATGATTCTAAAATGTGGGAGTCCATAATTTCTCTTAGATTTTGTGTTTAGTATTTTGTTTTTTGTATCTAAGCTGTTTATTTTCCCAATGAAGAACTCATTTAGCCGTTCCGTTATCAATAAACGATGATGCCGACACATGAGCATCCTTGCATGTCATTGTATTTTACTTTGGATAAACTTAAAAACTTTTGGAATCAAATACGGAACGAATGCTGACTGTGGGCCTACTGTTAATGTATGTACCTTTCCTAAAAGACTTCTATTATATATAGTCCCAATCGTTCGCTGAGTTTTCATCAATTTTTTTATTTTTAATTTTAACTCGTTTCAGACAGGAACATTTACATATGCTAGTGACAGCCTCATGACTTTTGACTTGTTTTGAGTTTGAATTTGATAGTGATTCCCAAAATAAAGTTTTTCTGAGACTAATCCCGTTTTACATTTTGTTAAGTTTTGCCACCCTCAAAAAGGAGATCATGGCGACCCTCCAGAACGTCCTCGCGATTTTGTCGCGACCTGGTGGTTGGGAACCAGTGATGTAGGACATAAATATGTGCACATGATATTTGTAAAAAAGCAGAATTATACGTGACCTGACCTAAATTCCTCATTAGGTGCCATATATTTAGTAAACAAAAATAAATGATAAGTCGACTTTAGTTAGATCTTGTTTTTTTTTCAGTGCTTGAATAAAAACTGCATGGCCAAGATAAGAAAAACTTGTTTGGTGTGTCTACAATTATTAAGTCAACTTTTCTGTCAATACTTTTTGGTTTGTGTTCGGGCACCTTTGTAAGAACTGTATTTTTTTTATTTGTGTCCAAGACATGCTATATTTATGTCAATATATAAGCACCTATCTTTAACATGCAGTTCTACCTAATCACACGTAGTATGTGGCTTCACAAAAGTCTTTCGTTTTCTTTTTGATTTTAATCTCGGTCCTTAGGCCCTTGGACATGACAAGATAAAACCGCACAGTAATTAGGGACATGACAAGATAACACAGCAACGTAATTACAGACATGACAATACAGCAACGCAATTAGGGACATGACAAGACAACACAACAATGTAGCTAGGGACATGACAAGATAACACAGCAACGTAATTAGGGACATGACAAGATAATACAGCAACGCAAATAGGGACATAACAAGATATCACAGCAACGCAGTCAGAGACATGTAATGGAAAACGTTATGTCCATTTCTGAGTACTTTATTCGTAGTGCTCAAAAATAATAAAACAGTGAGAGAAAAAAAATCAAAATACTTTATTTAGTCAGAGTATTAACTAACAATCTATGCAACTTATTAAAATAAAAGATATTTGGACGGACAAAGCAATAGCGAATAACATAAAATTGACAATATGTCCACATGTGCATTGGAAGAATTGATAGGGTGGGTACAGGTTGAGACATAATGCATAATTTACAATTTCCTTCGGAATAATGATGCAAAAGAATTAACAGTCAAGAAGATGGGCCAAAAATTGAACGTAATATTTGAAAATTAGTTGACGTTTTGTGGTCAAAAATGTTAAACATTCTCTCCATTTTAAGCTGCATGTAAGTGGCAGAAAAAAATGACTTGCGACCTTATAATGACTTTTTTGTTACGTCATCTCTTTAATGATCCCACTTTTATGAGGATTCTGAAAAGTCAAAATTGGAGCACAATAAAAAGTCTTATGTATAAATTAGATAACACAATGTCATTTAAAGGAATTGATAGTTTGGAAAGAGCGTTATGTTTTACAACTTTTTAACTTTCACCTTTTTTTCAGTGTTGTACAAATAACGGGAATCTGACTACAACATCTACTCTACAGTTAGAAATATAAACAAAGATATGAATACATGTTTTTATCATTTCTATCGGTACCCATAAATTTTTACTACAAAGATAAAGGTTGGTGCCTTTTGACACACTCAAAGAAATACTCCTTTAAAAATGCATCCGGGTACATAGGAATCCTCGTTTTTATAATTTTTTCGTATATAAAGCTGGCTTAGAAACATAGAAGATCTCTCTCTCTCTCTCTCTCTCCCCAAAGGCGAATGATCATTATTACACACACCTTCATTAGTAACAGAACATTTCCTTGGAAAACACAAAAATAACACCATAACACTTGCAACACTGAAGAAGAGGTACATCATTATTTTTTAAGTAAGTACACGCATGTCAAACGTTATGATTTTATCTACCAAAATTTATTTCTGCGTCTTGTTTTTTGTTTAGTTTTAGGGGAGTTGGGGGGGGGGTGAGGTTGGGGAGTGACGGAATTAAAAGGTATGAATGAAGGTACTAATTTTAAATGTTAGTGGAATAACAGCTAATGTTTATCATTGGTAGTCCATATTCAAATAAAACCATATTTTTTTAAATAAAAAGACCATAACAAAATGTTCAATATTCTGAGCCATTCATATCCAGTTTTTAAACAAAGTCAAAAGAACACCGGAATCGGTAAATGGATGCATTTTTAAATGCAACCGAAATCACTAATATAACAAAAATGTTTGGTTTATACGTTACTCTTGTCGAATAATAGGTACACAAGTCAGAATATACACTGGATAAAGGCACTAGAAAAACACAGAATATACACTAGATAAAGGCACTAGAAAAACACAGAATATACACTGGATCAAGGCACTAGAAAAACATAGAATATACACTGGATCAAGGCACTAGAAAAACACAGAATATACACTGGATAAAGGCACTAGAAAAACACAGAATATACACTGGATCAAGGCACTAGAAAAACACAGAATATACACTAGATCAAGGCACTAAAAAAACAATGTCAATACAGAATATACACTAGATCAAGGCACTAAAAAACAATGTCAATAAAACATCATATTCAACAAGTGATATCAATACTATTATGTCAATAAACCCCATATTCACCAAGTGATATCAATACCATTATGTCAATAAACCCCATATTCACCAAGTGATATCAATACCATTATGTCAATAAACCCCATATTCAACAATTGATATCAAGACTATGTACATAATATACTGATAAAGTAAAAAATATCACAGCTTCCTCCATTTATTTTTAGATTCAACACACATTTTCATCAGCTGTCAAAACGTGTCTACCTTTGACACAATCAACATCTTTCCTTAAAACAAAAATACCTAAAGTTACATTTGTTCAATATGGAAATCATTTTAATTTTTGCATCTTCAATCATTCGTTGTGTAGTAAAGGAGCATTCAATGCAGAATTATATACTGTTGGATAAACCCTTTTGCAAAAGACAATAGCGCGATTCAAATATTTTCATAAATTATGCAACACTAGACCATCACTAACTCAGCCATAATCAAATTCATCGTTCTGGTACCCACTAGCATAGCAGCATTGCGGTGTCATGTGTTTCATGCACGATTACTTCTTTCCAAAACAAGCAGAATAAGGCGAAAATTAGCAATCAGCGGTGGAAACTCACTGATATGAGTAGCACTTCTAATATCTAACAAATACTTTTTTTCTATGAAACAGTATCACGTTTAGCTAGCATCTGAGCGTTTAACACATGTTCGGCAAAAGCTCTTCGTCTTGGCAATTTCATATAGATAAAGTATAATCATTTACTCAGACCTTTGCTTTTCTTCTTTTCTTCACTTGTTTTTTTGTGGGTTTTTTTCGGGGAGGGGGGTCAGCGACCTTACAACAAAATGAGAAATAGCGTCAAGCCGTCTAATGAAAGCACCTGTCCTGTAACTGCACTGTCATGCACAGAATATACCGGAAAAAAGTAAGGCCTATCTTGTTGTTTTAAGGTACTATCGAAATACATGAGGTGAAAAGCTAATACAGTGTGTAAATAAATAAAACCAATTCAAGTGCTGTAAGAAAAGTATATTATACAGTAAATGCTTCCTAATTTCAAAATTGGGAGTTTCATATACGCCTTCTTAATAAACTTCCTCAACTTGGCTGTGTCATCTATAAACACATGCATATGGTTTTATCAGACAGCAATGTGCATGTTGCAGATTGCCATTCTTCTAGCCTGAATTTTCTCATAAATATTGGAGGTCATGGCTAGACCTGATGATTATACTTAATGTTCCAGGCATGATCTGATCCTTCTGTTTGCCCTTTCCGAACAGTTCGTATTTCTTTGTCTCGCCATCTTCTGTTCCATGATCCTTTATGCGGGCTTCTGCGATGTAGTCATCTATCAGCACGTTACTGTTCCAGATCTGAAAGGTACATGGTGAACATGTCAGACGCACTTTAACAGTTATACGTGATTCAAAGATTATAAGCATAATAGTTCATGGACTTCACTTTAAGATGTATTAACCCTTTAAATTATTCCTCACAGTGATTGGTTTACTTCTCTAAGTATGGTGTGAGTGTTTATATTTTCTTAGTAAAAGAATAAATTTACAATTTTAAAAATATAAGTGTATGTTCGTCCTACTTACAAATACATTTTAAAAAGAACTATAATATACATCTCTTTCAATACTGTGGTAAAGATTTATTTGATATTAAACTATTTTTTATCATTCTTGCACTCACAAGAAACAATTAAATTTGTACATATTTACCCACGTAAATACCTGTGTGCTACCTCATTCATTTCACTATAAACTTACATATGTAATCTGAACTGTTTCTTGCATGATTCCATGCTTGCTTGCTAAGGTGCTTACTTTCTTAAGTCCGACACACACAAAAAACATAAAAAATTATAAATAAATGTGTACAAGTCCCAAAACATTGTAACTTCCATTCATTTTCCAACATCGCAAAAAATTTCAGCTTTTCCTCCTTTTTAATCTGTCCATCTCGCAGAATAAGAATACTATTTCTGTATCGGAACATATTTTATATTGTTTTCTCACAAATCTTTCTGTAAAGACATTCGTACAAATTCTTTACCTCAACGATAATAGGTTGATCGGGCTTCTTCCTGTAAAAAGTCCCTTTGACGTTCCAAGTTGGCTTCCTTGTTGTGGGTATAGCCTCGGAAACTACCTTCTCTCCCTCACACACAATTTTGACATATGGATCTAAAGCTGTTGATGTGTATATATATATATATATATATATATATATATATATATATATATATATATATATATATATATATATATATATATATATATATATATATATATATATATATATATATATATGTATGTATATATATATATATATATATATATATATATATATATATATATATATATATATATATATATATATATATATATATGGTTAGCCAGTTAAAAGATTTTGACCAGCACGTACTCAGAGCAACTGGACATTGGTCATAGGATATCCTAAATATCATTCTATCAAAATTATCTTTGATTTTGTTTAGCCATTTATCGGTCATATCAACACCTGAACGAAGCGTTATCGTAAAAACCAACGCAAATATAATTACCACAGTGAAATAAATGTAACCTCACATTGAATTTTGGACGTCCATAAAACAAGTTTAGTGATTCGACTTTATTTCACCGAAAAAGGGTCCCACCTGTCGTTTTTTCCTTTTATTTTTTTCCCGCAAATTGCAGTCTTCTGCTGTCTTCAGCGAGTTTGCGACGGAGTTTAATGTTTGGATTTTGTTTTCCGACTTCCCTGGAATTATTGATGTTATTGTTTATAGGACATGGACATGTTTTATTCTATAGCCAGATAGTATGGTTCTTTCTTAACTGATAAGACATTCTTCTTCTTACCAAAACTATAAGTCACATAAAAATTGGTCGAATGGTAAACGTTCCGCAAATGTGATTATCTAAGCTAAATGTAGATTTATAAAATCATTAATTTGTAACAAAACGGTTATGGGTTTCCAAAAAATGGGGTTTCTCTTCATTCTTATCTGTTCTAGCGATATGTCTTTCTTATTTGTTTATTCCTCATACGATCTGATTATGGTTTGTTCAAGAATTATTTGCATTTCAGGTATGTTAAAACTGTTTGCTGACCGTAGGCTGCGAATTCTGTCTGAATTATGTTACGGAAAAGTTTCAAATATTCACTGTTATGTATTCACATGAACTGTCTCTTTTATACATGTCAAAGTACTTTTTTTTCTTTGAAGTACCTCCAGTTGTTATCTAGTTCTTTTGTGGCAATGCGACAATATAATCTGATTCACATGATACATCATCGAATTTTAACCAGACAAGTGATCGACAGATGAATGACGAAACTCTATAACGTCGTTTCTCTATATCCTAACCGTTGTTACAGTGTTGGTAAATAATTGGGACGGATCATATATATATATATATATATATATATATATATATATATATATATATATATATATATATATATATATATATATATATATATATATATACGTGTGTGTGTGGTTACGACTTTATGTTTTAAATTATGTGACAGAGAGAAATGAAACTAACAAGTTTAGTTTAAAAAATCGAAAGATTATTTATTTCTCATAGTTTCAAAGTGAATATTTCATAAGCACTTGCAGTATTGTGGAATAATTCCAAAATAATCCGAAATGTCCTATCACAATTACAAAAGTATAGAATGTTCCGAATGAATTTCAATCGTCTTTAATATATTGATGTACCAATGGTCTTGAATGCCCAGATATACCAATGATGAAATCGAGAATGTCTTCGAATGAATTCACAAAATTTTCCCCAAGTTGCGTTATTCCACTCAATGAGCGCATAGCAATTCCAATGAATGATTTAAACAATAATTCTTCCAACTTTTATCTGAACAGACTTGTACATGATTCAACAGACTGATCTTAAAATAGGAATGAATAATTGGATTACTAAGTCTCCCTTTTACATAATATTTCACTTGACTTACGCCGCGGTATACAAGTATATGATTTTAATTATTAAAGAATCATGTATATATGTATATGATTTTAATTATTAAAGAATCATGTATATATGTGTATGATTTTAATTATTAAAGAATCATGTAAATATGCATATGATTTTAATTAATAAAGGATCATGAATATACGCATATGATTTTAATTGTTAAAGCATCATGTATATTTGACTAATATGCATAGTATGTACGATGTATCATTAATATTTTCGAGATGTATAAATTTTTCATTAAAAGGAAAGAGACTTGCCAAGTTTCCATTTAATGAACAATGTATAAAACGAGTGATATATAAAAAAAATAGCATACATACTTTGCATATATTTTATTCATATCACATACAAATACACATACGTGTACTTGCATTTCCAAGGATTAATTACAGAAAACTGTTTTACGGATCGAGTGAAATCGTTAGATCTTTTCCCAGATTGTCTGATTCAAAATGAAGATCTTTACTTATTGCGGCTTTTAACAATCCTTTTTACAAATGGACAACTTGTTTCTTTTCTTTTTGTTAAGCTTCTATTTATATTTAAACTGATTAAATAATTATAAGACACACTTCTGATTTAAACGTTAAATATAGTTTAAGTGAAGAAAAGTGAGCACTGCAAACATGTCATGGTTAGCGCTGTGTAAACATAACGAGCAGCCATTCAGTCACTGTCGAATATATTGAATCGATTGTGGAATATAGACTAAGTTGAATGTCGAACAACCAAAAGGTAATTGGAACATTTAAATTTATTTACAATTGATATGAGTCATATATTGTGTTTTAATTAACAGTTATACCGACCATAAGGTTACCTTTATCCTCGATCTCTCTATTTTCAGTTACCGTTGGTCGATTTGTCAGTATGTTTTACCATCATTTGTAGGTCCAAAGACAATCGTTGTATGACACAGGCAAAACTCCGCCACGCTCGTTTTCTTTCTTCAAAACGTTTGACCCAATGTGTGTGTCTGTGTGTGTAAGAGAGAGAGAGAGAGAGAGAGAGAGAGAGAGAGAGAGAGAGAGAGAGAATGAGCTTTGTAGACCGGATCTCTGCGTAGAATGGATAGCTTCGTAACAAGGAAATCCATGGCAGAGTGCAGAGATATTTAAAGAAAGTGTACACCTGTCTAATTGCCTAATTTCGGGCGAACATTTAGTTTTCTTTATTGTACTACCTGAAACAGTTATATTTCTAAATTTGTTACTTCTTTACTGTTAAAATAAAACTAAGCAGAAAAGATTGATTTATATTAAGATGACTAATTGTTATATTCGCCATTGTTGCCATTTCGTGTCACCATACATTTCTATTCTCATCTATACGATGGCCACCAGTGGCCCTGTCATCAACCGTTCCGAAACAAATAACGTTATAACCGAGGTATGCGAAATTTAGTCACGGAACAATGTCTGTGGCCATCAATAGTTTTGATGTTTTGACTTTTAGTGCAGGTATCACGATGATTCAAAGTGTAAATGAACTTTAAATAAAACTGGCATTGTTCATGAATTATTCTGCGAGGATATATAACGCTTCACAAATGTTTTTAGTATGAATCGCTCTTGTATTCTCGTCCGGTTTAAGATGGTGCGAGCAAAAGACCTTTCTATGCTGGATTTCCGCAAAGAATGGATAACTTCTTATCCAAATGGATCAAATATGACTGCACACTACCAATGCATTTACACGCCCCATTTGTCAATTAATTAGCAGGTAGTGCCTATAGAATAATTCATGCGATTAATTTAATATTTTATTTTTAATTCGTTTTTATTAATGCTTTGATGCATATACATTCATCCTTATTCTATGGACAGTATTAGAAAACAGTAAAAATTATTATTTGTATTGTGATAACGTCTCATCCATTAATTGTTCAAAATGACTGACTGATCAATGTATATCCGAACCTTCTATGTTCCCACAGGAAAACTTCTGCCAGGAACTTTTTTTGACTTCGCATGCAATAAACATAGAGAGAACTTTAGAGATTATCATTGTGAAATCTCGTAAGAACACATCTCCACGACTGAATTAGCGACACCTACTCAAATTATGATAGTATCTACAATAAAGCGTAAATACTATCTTGGGCATAAATATTGCACAAGGAAAGTGTATAAGAACTCACATTTGTTCTTTTGTTTCTCAGGTAGTTCAAGGCCGTCCGCAGACACGACGGTTATTGTTGTCACGAGTTCGGGATTCTTCGAACATGGACACTTGGCTGTAGGGCATTCCTCTGTTAGCTCTCTAGAAGTTCCAAGAAGTTGTAAAAATAAAGTTATATTCCTAAGAAACATGTGCAATTTTTTATATAAATTCTGACGCAATTTCCTAATATGTCTTGCATTTATCATATCTAAGATTTTGTGACATCAGTGCTTAAACTGTCATTGTCCTTATGATCCACGAGTATTTCACTAAAGCGCCTATTGACATAAATGTAATGTTCACCGGCATGACGGACGAACAACGGTGATTTTATATAGATAGAATCTAGGTTGGGGTTTGGACAGAGACAAGGAAATCCCAGTCAAGGGGTTATATTATTTTCTCCCCACGAGGCTTGCCCGAGTGGGGAGACATATAATGTAACCCCGCGACTGGGATTTTCTTTTCTCGGTCCAAACCCCAACGTAGATTATTTTTCTCACCCAATATTTTCCTTTAAAGTAAAAATAATTCTTCACTAGTGTTCTCGTTTAATGTTTACATGTGGCGCATGAATACAAATATGTTAATGAGGGCTGTAGTGTGGCCGTTACTTCCGAAGTACACAGTTTATACGCGTGAGCGAGGAAAAATAACGACATAAATCGTCGCATAGTAATGAGGTATTATCACATTTAATATATGGATGTTATATGAAATTGACAATAAATAATTAATATTTATTACAAGAAACTGTTTTATTTTCATTAGTTCCAATTTTGAAAAGTTATATTGTAAATAATAAAACGATATTGGCTACTCAGCTCTACTGTAGTTATACTTAGTACAAGCTGTAACGAAGAGTAACATCTTTCTTTATTATTTATAGGTAATTAGAGATCTGTGTCACTATCGTATATAACAAAGAGGTGAAACTGTTTGTGACATACTTGTGTTGTCCTTAATATTGATTGTAAAATTACTCCTGTGTATAATAGACTCTCCAAAAATGGACTCTAGCGGATAACCATATCCTAAACTTTCAAATTCACGGATTCTTTGAACATTGATTTTTCTGTCCTGGAAATATGGCAAGTGCTACAGTGAAATTTGCTTATGGATTAATGTGCTGACAGATAAATGATTCCTTCTAGCTGATAAGTGCCTTATTTGTCATTAAATATTGTACGTATATTTTTGATTCAGCCGGGGCACAATGGAGATGCTTAAAAAAATTAGAATAAAGCATGTTTTATATAACACTTTTCTGGTTTTTGTTACTAAGTTTTCGGTAGTTGTTAAGAGCAGTGGCGTCACTCGGGTTGGTGTCACCCAGTGCGGTAGCTCATGGTGTCACCCCCATGGTCCTCCTTCCATAACAGACCATACAGAATCCTTAGTAATGTCATTTCGGTGTCACCCCCTCTGATGGTGTCACCCGGAGCAGTCCGCACCCACCGCATCCCCCTAGCGACGCCACTGCTGTGCCTGCTAGTCATGTATTTAACTATGATCGGTTATCCGCTTATGAAATCCGACTAGACCGAGCAGTGTGTGCTCTGTAAAATTTGCAATTTTTCATTTTGTCACCCGGTGCGGTCCTCACCCCCCGCACCCCCCTAGCGACGCCACTGGTTAAGAGAGTTGGGAGGCTATGAAGTGTATAGGTATATAGTCTATGTGCATGGATCAATGTTTTCTGTCATAGTTCATTTCACACAGCATTGAGAATTTTATCCTGTCTGTAGCAGTCATTTTTCCCGTCAACGTCATTAAATGTAGCTAACAGTATATAATTTGTTTCACACAAAGTATTTAAAACTAGTTAGGTAGCTTTAGCTACATTAATGACGCTGACCTGAAAATGTACTGAGCTAGGCCTGTATATAGGATAAAATTGACCATGCTGTGTGGAACGAACTAGCATCATACCAAAAAGCTCGACATCGTATGCGTTTGTGTCTTTGTCTCTCTCGAAATGTTTTTGCATGGTGTGTTCTCAAAGATGGATTTACCTTAAGTTACTATGGTTTTGTTATATATGTGTTGATGTTGTTGTTGTTGTTTGATTTTAGTATAACTACGTCAGGCACAGCAGAAGACAACAAGGGTTTCTTTTTTTAAAAGTAGTTCTGAGCGCGTGGACACCTTGACTGAGACGACTGGTCTGAGATGACTAGACTGAGATAAGAAAAGTAAGGTTAGCAAAACAGCTAGATTTCTCTGTCGCATGGGTGAGAAACCCTTGTCACTCTCGCGGCGTGACATACAAATTAAAGAGTTGTTGGTAAGAAATCGCAGAAACATTTAAAATGTGTCTTTATTAAGGCTAACTTTACATGTTAACGCCTTTTGATATTTGAAACAAAATCTGGAGTATATTCATAGTCCAGAGAAAAGATATAAACAGGCATATGTAAGGTTCTATTAGAAAGAAACAAACCTTGATGAAACACGGATGTCCCACCACAATCACTGAAATGATCTAAACGTAAAACTTAATGTGTGACGAGCAGATATATATATGGACAGACAAATATAAAACCATAAACCCTTACCTGTGTCGTGGTGGCACATAAAATACACGCATAAATCCATGTAGACAAAGCAACAGTGCAGAAGCGGTACGCTTACAAACTTGTCTGATATGCTGATTAATACAAAAATAAAGGTTAGAACACGACGCCTTTATACTACTCCGTTTGCCGAATCCACGCTGTCGATGTCATATTCTATACCTTGCAAGTTGAAAATATTGAACTGGTTCCATATTCTAGAAACCTGTTGAGCACTAAGCTCAGAATTGAGTTCAGAACAACAAAATTAGATAAGACACTTTAAAAAGTGATCCTTTTCTTAGAAATTGAAAATAATAATGGAGGGAACACCATAATTAAAAAAAATCCCCCAAGCTTTATGATTCTATGATTATTTAACTTTACATTTATACTTGAGTTTTATGCTTAACGTCTATCCAGTGTGCAGGCTAGATGTACCTCCTCATCTATTTTGCGTGTTCCCACAAGATATTTCGCTGTAAGTGTTCCTACATAGCAAATTCCGTTATACAAGTGCTATTGTGTTTCCACGTCTTTGCTTCCGTTATATAAAGCTTAGTGT
The DNA here is from genome assembly GCA_028554795.2 of Sinohyriopsis cumingii. Classification (NCBI taxonomy): domain Eukaryota; kingdom Metazoa; phylum Mollusca; class Bivalvia; order Unionida; family Unionidae; genus Sinohyriopsis; species Sinohyriopsis cumingii. The sequence continues at coordinate 91,087,985 of CM068831.1, forward strand.
GTTCCCACCTCTCAGTTACCCAGTATGCAAGACTTAATGTGTTCCCACATCTCACTTTCCAGGTCTATAAGGAATAAAGTGTTTTCAAATTTCATTTTTCAGGTTTGCAAGGCATGGCGTGTTTCCACATCTCTCTGTTCAGGTCTACAGGGTTGGTATGTTCCCACATCTCATTTTCCAGGTCTACAAGGATTGATGTGTTTCCACATCTTACTTTCCAGGTCTATAAGACATAACGTGTTCCCACATCTCACTTTACAGATGTAAAAAGTTTGTTTTGTTCCCACAATTCACTTTCCATGCCTATAACGTTTGGCGTCTTCCCACATCTCTGTTCCAGGTCCATAAGGCTTGGGATGTTCCTATATGTTCCCACATCTCACTTTCCAAGTCTATTCGGTTTGATGTGAGTAGTAGAGGTAAAGGCGGTTTTGGCTCACTTATATCACTACATGAGAAAAGAGTGACCCAGAGATCCCCCGTGAAACTATACTACTGAAAAATAGGGGTTCTGGCTCTCTTATGTCCTCATCGAGAAATGGGGGTTCTGGCTCACTTTCTATCACTGCGTGATAAAAGTGGCCGAGAGATCCTCCATGGATCTACTGGGGTTTCTGGCTCACTTGTTTCTTAGTAGTCACACAATCGCAGAAACATGAAGGGTTTCTGACTCACTGCGCGATCACGAGATCTCCCATGGAACTGCTGATGTTTCTGGCTCACTTTTATATTGTGTTAGAAGTGTGCTTGTGATATAGCGAAGATGTCTCTTCTGTGTTATCCATGGGAGTAGATCGATTGGGACTGAGTGACGTTAGCAAAAGTCCAGTACTGGAATTAAGTGAGGATGAGTCTAAGGAGTGGCTGAAGCATGCCAAGGAGATGATAGCGTATGCGAATAAGTATCTGAGTTATATGCCTGAGATGGTATATCGTGATGAGAGCGAAGAAGAGGAGTATGAGAACGAGGAGTGGGTGAGATGCAGTCATAGTCATCAGAGGTACAACCAGCAGTATTACATCAAAAATAAGCTGAAGCGTTTTCACTTGTGAGAGCCACAGCGAGATCAATTTTTTATTGGTTGAATAAGGTGACTCGAATTCAGCTGGTACGTCGTGTGAAATTCATAAAATCTGAGTGTGTGTTTAAGCGCATATTTGAGAAGATGTGTCTTCACGATCATGCGGATAAATGTAAGATGGTCTCCTGGAAGAGATTGAGTGAGGAGTACTATGAGATTATTTCTGAGTCGTTAGTCAAGGATGTTGTGGAAATCATGAGTTGAATAGTTCAGGATAACCAAACCACTTGACGAGAGATTTTTTACCTTTGGAAGAGATGACTTTTTCGACTCTGAACAGAGCTTGTTTGGTTTTCTGTAATTTCTGCTCATAGAATGGACCCTGGATGAATTGTCCTGAGGAATCATTGAGTGTATAGGTGACTGGATTGGTTTTTTAATGGTATCTACAAATATACTTCTTCAATCCAGTTAAGTGTGTATCCCTTTTCGAACATGCTATCTTGTCTACTGATTGTGACGCGGTTTCTTACTTTGAATTTGGATCTAAAAAATAAGGTGTCTGTGGCTTGTTGTTTATCGTTTAGTGAGGAGGCTTCTGTAGTGACATTTTAATGCTGAGATGCCGGGCGTGATTGTATTGGTCGACAATATCTGGCAGAAAATTTAAGTATCGGTGGGGGTTATCGCTGGTAAATATCTTCCACATGCGTTTTTTGAGAGTTCTGTTAAACTATTCGAAGACGGCTGCTTTGATTAGATTGTATGTGCGGTACAAGAGAATATCATTTTTTGAAGCCAATGTGAAAAAGTTTTATTATGAAATTCACTTCCATGATTTGGTCATAATTTATGGGGATTTCGTGCACCTACTATTTCATTGAACGCGTCCACGATAGAATGTCCTTTTTTGTTTTTGAGAGGAACCACCCTGGTATATTTGCTGAATACATCGATGACCGTCATGAGATAGTTGAAATGATCGTTGTGCGCTCTGTAATCTCTCATGTCAACGAGATCTGCCGACCATATATCGTCTGCCGAGACTGAGATGACTCTACATCGTGAAAATGTTTGCATACTGGTTTATGCAGTTGTTTTGCTAGTTCCCAAAGATCTTCTGTTGATTTTTATCACGCCGATTCCCAGCTTATGCTTGGTGCCAATGATGCCACGCACAAAAACCCTGTCCAAATGTTCTCTGAAACATTTAGTTTTGAGTTCTCTTAAGTTCCCCACCATGACTCGATCGCATTCCGCTTTGTCGTGGGGATGATCTCTGTTAATATATCACGTTGCATTGCGATAGAATCGACGTCGCTCTAGGGCTCTTGCCTGGGTAGCTGCTACTCGTTTTCGTCCAGTTGTTGTTCCAGGGAATTCCACAGTCTGGTGTACTTGTGTCCTGGCAGCGTCCATCCTCCACGAAGTCTAAGAAGTTTTCCGATCAGCACATGGACGTCCACGCCATCGAGAATTTGTCTCTCACTCCAGCCTTTACAGTCTCCCAGGCACATATTTCTTACCGCGCGAAGATCTTCTCAGCTCGTGTCAAGATCATAGTACCTGCAATGAATCATTTTTATACAGAGACATTGCACTAAGTATCCTCAGCTGATGATTTACCGGTGACGATGTGTAATTATTTTAGAACCACATGCGGCACACCTCGATTTAATCATGAGGCGATGATTCCTAGTGAAGAGGTCGATATTATCCGTTTTAGTTTTACACTTGAGACACCACGAGTTTATAATGTGTATTGTTAAGGCTAAAACAGTCTCTACGCGGGATCGTCCTACGCACCTGCGCTGGTTGTAATCGATACAGTACCATCCACACGTGCTATCGTTGACGTCATGAAGTTTCAACGAGTTATTCACATCTACCTTGTGCACTGTTTGGAGATAACACACGACTTCATCGGGAGGAGATAACCCAGAGGAGTCTAAATACTCGACATTGCTGTAACGTGGATCGTTGAAGACAGAGAACCAGTGAGTCCCATGTCCATCGTAATAATTTTGCAGGTTAACGACGCAACTCTCGTCGGGCATGATGTGTTCGAGAGTTGATCTTTAGGAAAGACGCATCTGAAATGTAAAGCATTGGTTCCTACGAGGTGTTAGAGGTCGACGTCAGTTGAAACCTTTTTTCTTCTGCCATTCTGAACACGGTGGTCTTGTGCTCATCCCAATCTAGTTCTTCCACGGGTCGAATCTCTTTTGGATCGCATATCGTGAAAACGTCTCTGGAGACATTGTCTCCAGAAACACAGTTGCTATTTTCAGAGACTACGTTTCCAAATTCATTCAGCTTGCTGTACTTGTCCTGTTGAGGTTTGAGCGTGTAAATGATCGCGTGATGATACTTCAATATGTTATTGAGATGAGGATCATGTTCATGTGGAAAATCTTTTCACAACGACCAGTCTGAGGCACGATCATGTAATGGCCATCCGGCATCAAGAAATGATGAGGATGCGCTTTCGATTTATTTTGCGTGTAGAAGTTAATGATGTTCACTTTCTATATGAAATCACTGTGTTTTACACATCTTGTGGAACGCTGCTTGGATCTGGATGTCGTTCGTCGACCAAATAAGGTGATATGGAAAAAAATGTCAAGCGCGACGGAGATTCCATGACGGGTGATTTCAACATGAGCAGTCACAGCCTCACCAACCTCGACTACGTGAGTTATCCACCCCCGGATGCCAATGCCGCATGATTGTCACACGTGAGCAGACTCACGCAGACTAAACTGGCGTTGACCGGTGGAACCATGACGGGTACTCTCAACATGAATGGAATGAACTTATACGGACTTTCATCAACCCGTGAGGGAATCTCGATGTCTCGCTGGCTGATAAAGACGATAAAATGGGCGGCACAGTCAGCAGAAAAGTCGCTAAGACTTGAACGCTTTTATTGACGGGACAGGTCACGAGAGATCTGACGATGTCCTCTTCAGCTTCTGGAACCACTTTTCAAAATACCAGGCATGTGGGAGTAACTGCAGGTCTTAACACCGGAGAAAGTATGGTTTACAATTTTGGAACTTCAGATCGTTCCATGTGGATCGACAGAGATATTAGTGGAAAGCATACTCCAACCGTGATTCAAAAAGTGGATGGACCAGGAGTGCAGAATTCTATTTACTATTGGCTGGTGGATATCAACGACACAAAATGTAGTCTATACAGAGCAACCTCAATGGAAGGGCGAAGATTCTACGGATTTTCAACGGCATGGCCTATCTTCGATAACACTCAAACGATCTCGTACGCAGAGACCAACTCGTTTGAAAATGCTCAATTGTCACTGACTGGCGGAATCCTAACTGGCAAGCTCGGAGGATTTTTGATGACGAATTTACCTACGACGGGAATGCCTTCCCAGACAGTGCGGTAAGTTACCAACAAGTGACGGATTATGGGTTGGCACGTGCGGTGGTATCGATGACGGACGACCTCAATATTGACTAGAATAAATTTAAAAGAAACTTGGAAAGTTCAAAGATGAAACTTGTGGGATACCCATCACAGAATTCGTCGGACTTCGATCCAAAATGTACTGCCTCACACGCAATGATGATGCCATCAGGAAAATAGCCAAAGGTGTCAAAACAGCTGTCATTGGTCATATCGCCACTATCGATTACTACAGACAGTCACTCCAAGGACAACTACGCTACTACTCCATGAGATCTTTCTGATCACAACGACATCACATATCTACGATGCTCATCCACAAAAAATGGGTTCTGTCCCGTTGACGATAAGGGTTACTCCACCGATGGTATTCAAACACTCGCACACGGACCGTATCGCACGCAAAAGTAAACCCCTAGTGAGCCAGAAACCCTCCATTTTTCTGCCATGGAGTGACCCCTAAGACAAAAGTGAGCCCGAAACCCCAGTAGATCCATGGGGATCTCTCGACCACTATTTATCATGCAGTGATAAAAGTGCGCCACAATCCCCATTTCTCTATAAGGAAAAAGTGAGCCAGAACCCGCATTTCTCAGTAGTGTAGTTCAATGGGGGATCTCGTGGTCATTCTTATATCACGTATTGATCAATATGAGCCAGAACCCCCATTTCCTATACTACTAACGTGTTCCCACATCTCACTTTCCAGGTCTATAAGGATTGGCGTTCTCATACATCTCACTTTCCAGGCCTATAAGGCTTGGCGTTCTCATACACCTCACATTCCAGGTCTATATGGCATGGTGTGTTCCCAAGTCTGACTTTCCAAGTTGATAAGGTTTAGTGTGTACCTACATCTGACGTTCTTTTCCAGTCTGCTAGAATCGGAGTGTTCCTTGTTGTTTGCCATTAAAGGCTTGCCGTTTGTCCCATTTCAGCTTTTCGGTTGACAAGTTTCAGCGTGTTCCCACATCTCAGTTTCCGTAACAGTTAAATAAGGTCATTGTGACATACGTAGTGACCTCAGATTAACTTTTCGTGTCTCAGATTATGGAAACATGCTTGAAAAAAAATTGTACATATATTTTTGCCCGAAAACTTCGATCAGTGCGATATCATCCCGATCGAATAAACTTTGATTAAAGCGGTCCTGGTATGATTTTGAATTAGATAGGTATGCAGAGGCAGTGTTAAGCTCAGCTTTATCTTTAGACTCAATTCCAATATGAACAATTTGGATGTCAAAAATCCCAATTTAATTGTTAGTCTTAAACTTTAAATGAAATAGTATATTTAGAAGAATTGCATGAAAGCAAAATTAAGTTAATAAAGCACAATAATATTAGTCTTCTGCAGTTATTGTATACGACATGCATAGCTTGCCGTACATTGTATACATCACGTAAAGCTTGCCATATATTGTATACATCACGCAAAGCTTGGCATGCATTGTATACATCACGCAAAGCTTGCCATATATTGTATCAATCACGCAAAGCTTGCCATACATTGTATATATCACGCAAAGCTTGCCATACATTGTATACATCACGCAAAGCTTGCCATATATTGTATACATCACGCATAAAGATTGCCATACATTGCATACACCACGCAAAGCATGCCATACATTGTATATATCACGCAAAGCTTGCCATACATTGTATATATCACGCAAAGCTTGCCATACATTGTATACATCACGCAAAGCATGCCATATATTGTATACATCACGCATAAAGATTGCCATACATTGCATACACCACGCAAAGCATGCCATACATTGTATATATCACGCAAAGCTTGCCATACATTGTATATATCACGCAAAGCTTGCCATACATTGTATACATCACGCAAAGCATGCCATATATTGTATACTCTTTGCAAAGTTTACCATTCATTGCAATACATTCTATACGCCACGCAAAACCTGCATAAGTTGTATACGCCATGCAAAGCTAGCAATACATTGTATAAGCTTGCCATACATTTTGCAGCATGCTTTAAAAACCTTTCGCTTGGCAAAAGTATGATTTTACTTACTGCGTCTTTGTGTTTTGTCTGAAAAAGGCGTCAGTCGTGCAGAAATAAAAACACGTTGTTAAAAATATGCACAGAAAGAGTTGCTAACTCAACAAAATGCAAGCGTATAACATCTTGGCACACATATGATAGGGTGTAAAATTATTTGCATGCAGTTACAACAACTATAAAAGAAAATATGAGGCATACAATAAGAACATAGCATAATGATCAGAATGTTAAAGATGATATATTATTTTATGCTCATTTTCTTCTCAATTAACTTTGTCAGAATCGTGCAGAAATGTTCACACTGAAAGGCTTTATACTGTACGAAACATTTGTTTAAAAATAGTAACGTGTATGAACTGCTTTGTAAACAAGCCATGTACGTTCATGTAGTAGACATTTAGCTTTTGGTTTATTAGACTTTTTGTGAATGAACTAAACAAGCTGTTTCGTCCATTTGAAAGTAGAGATGATAAAGTTAAGATACGCAGTTACAAATGAAACTTTCAAGGAAGCAAACGAATAAACGTGATATTCACAATGTCCGCAACAAACGTGATATTCACAATGTCCGCAAAAAACGTGAAAGATGCAGTATCCAAAATATCATCCTGATTATTTCAACAATTATTAAGTAGGAATGTTCGTAGCTTTTTGCAAATATACTTTTTTCAGACTATGACCAGTTGTCTCAGGGGTCTATACAAATAGCACAGAAAAGCATATCAAGGCAAAGGAATATCGCATATCCATCAGAGACGTACCATTTGACAAGTCTATCAAGACAATAAATTTGAAGGAAAAAATGCAACTGAAGGTTTTGGTAGAAAACTAAGAGCCTCAGAACCATAAGGCCAAGACGAGGAAGAAGTCTTATTCCCGCTAGCTAAACAGACTGTCTCACAACGGCTGCTTTGCAAATGTCTCCTTGTAAGGTTTTTGATAAATGTTTTGAATGTAGGCTAGCGATAGAAGCCATACAAGTCATGCACATAGCTGGGTTCCCTCCAACAGCGAGCATGCAAATGACAGGGCATAAACATGTCTTCTTTAGCTGGTAGTAAGAATAGCAAAAAATATACATACATTTACGCACCTTGAACTTCCTCAAAATATACTATTAAGTACTGCACATCCGAATTACATGACCAATATGATGGGTTCCAAAACTTGATACACACCGCAAAATTGTACTGTAGTTTTGACTACATTTCCAACCGAAATCTCATTCTCCTTACTGCACTCAAAACGAAATGTTTATAATACTATAGCGTCTTTTTGATAATTTCATTGAAAAGATTTTGTATGTTTACCACATTATGATTCCAAACAATCAATAACAGAACAGAAAAAAGAAGTGCAGTTGATTAAAGGCGGGTCTCTCCACTGCTCAAATCACATGCACATCGTACGGAATTGACTAATCTAATAAATACAGTTTATCACAAGCAGAGAAGCAGAACTGAGTTGGATCGACAGAGAAACAAAATCCACCCATTCCAGACCAACTGGGAAAATGTTGTTTCAATGCGCATTCGTTCATAATATGACTATAAATCTCAAATTTAAATAGACTAAAATGAAAAGATTTTAAAGAATTCCATGTTCGCTGGGAGATTCTATTATAGAGATCATAAAGGGTTTACTGTGTGATAACATTTGCTAGAGCAGGCGGGAAGGGTATCATATCGAACTTTTACGTTACTGTCATATCAATCGAACAGTAAATGCCTCAGAATGGTGTCTTTCATAACAACACGTAAGACTTAAACCATATGATTAAATAGAAATGTACCTAATTAATCCATACATTACGTACATTCAAGACTATTTATATTTGAAAATATGTTTGAATAAACTACTGAGCAACTGACATCAAGAAATAAGGTTCATAAAATAAAACATTTATGCTCACTTCCCTGATGCAGAGCTCCCCGTATAGAGCCTCAACATGAATTTGCCGGTGTCCCCCGGGTCCTTTGTGGTGGGTATCAGGACGTAACGCCCTTTCCTTAGCTCAGTGGTGCCAAATATGCTTCTTGATTGTATGTAATCGGACTTGAACGTCAATTCCCCGTTGATATGAACTTTGTATCGACGGTTTTCCTCCACCTGAAATAATCAATGCTGATCACAAGAACACGAAACGGATCATATTTAGTCATATCACGTAATAGTATCTCATATCACACGATGAAAACGTTACCATCGTGGGTTTACCTATAAAATGTGGTAAACAACTATTCTAGATTTTGAAAAATGCTCTTCCTCACGTGATATCTCACGTGATGAATGCAAAATCAAATGTTAGTAACTTTAAAACTTAAGGGCATTTTTGTAATGAAGTTCACGTTGAACGGCATGAAAGCTTACTTTAGTAATACCAGATTTCCTTCGTAAAGCGTTGTCAGTTTCAGGTTTGTTAAATAAATTACGAAAATAAAAGTGAGATGCAATATAAAATTGAATTCAATTAAATTTTGGTTTTATATAGAACTTGGCATCACATGTGCGGAATGTTTCAGGATTTGTATCTGCAATGAATGTACCAAATACCGTACTTTAATAGCATGTGTAATTTTCCTTGATTCATGCAAATGGACTCCAATAAATGAAATTACTAAAGCTGTAACATTACTAGTTCTATCTGTTACTGACTTATTCCATCAAATGTACCTTCATGATCTGAAATCCTATTTTGTTCAGTTTTTGCCCCTGTTCACCATGACTGAAATCGTGTTGCTCTAGGGACACCATGATCTTATCCTGTTGGCCTCCGATATCAAACATAAACTGCAAAAAAAGAAAAAATTTTTAAAAAATTATCACGTGACTTCATGTTATCACTTTAACGATTCTCATATTTTAAATTGATGATATTGCGAAAATCAGCTCATAACCTAATGTGCGAGGCATCCGAATGTTTCTCAAGTCATGCCAATGACAAATTTAGCGGGGATTTGTACCAATAATTATATTGGTAAGTATGGCGCTCCTTTTACATGAAAATAAATGGACACTGTCAAATAATTGGGCCTAAAGTGTTTAAATAACCACTACTCACAATGAAATAGTAAGTTCAATGCATTTGTTCAGCAAAGATACAATATGATGAGACAGTTTATTTTTTCTTGTAGGTGGAGTAGGGGTGAGGATGAAATGTGGAGATCTGTTTTGGGGGGTTGGGGTTGGGCGGGGTACTCAACCCTACCTAGCTGGGTCAAAATATTGTTTGCTCCCCTTAACTGCCCGTTGACCCATGCTATCAAATATTAATGCTTGGTGCCTCATGTATGCTTCAATATAATGATATACACAAAACTGAATAAGTGTTCTGTTTGGAGTCAGCTGAAAGAGCAAGCTTTTATATGGCGTAAGGATACGTCTAGGTCGTCGTTATGATAAATGAGTTTTTATCTTCCTCTGGACCAGGACAAAACACGATTATGGTATTGTATTTATTACATATCCCTTGTTTTACTCTTTCCCAACATTTTAGGTTTTCATTTACACAGTGTAAATGGAAACAGTTTTGTTTCTTTGCTGTTGTTGATGATGGGTTTAATGGTACAATTTACTCATTATTTGCTATATCATGACAAGGAAATGGGGCTTAAGTCACACAGCGGCAGCCGACCCAGACTGGCCTGATTGGTTATTGGAGCCCACCATTGAATTACAAGGCCGACACTGTACTAACAGAACAGAGCAGCCGCGGCTTATCTAAATGGTATTGAAAACGAACTGCGATTACAACAAGTTCGATTAGGGTCAAGTAAAAATGCGCAGGTGTCTGTGAAACAAATAAATAGTACTAATCTGAGCTTCCGGTACGGAATTACGGATTTTGTTGTTGAGTTTAATTATTGTAGCGTTCGCACAATTGTGCATGTGCCACTTTTTTCTGACTGCACCGCAGAGTGCTAGTTGTTCCTGGGGAAGGGGATGGTGCCACCTCCCCCAGGCTTTTATGGATTCAAGGAACCCTGATAGTTTGGCCTCAGTCTGTGGGTCCATAAAGGTCCCTACAGTTGAATGGTTAGCTGTCATTAGTGGGAAGGAGAGCTCGGGAACGGTCCTGCTTGCTTTACATCGCTGGTTTCTTGTTGCATTTGCCTGTTGTTTTTTTTTTTTGTTTTTTTTTTCGAGATTTTTTTTCTTCTTTTTTTTTCTTCTTCAAAATGTTCTAAAAGGAGGGGGATGTTCTATGCTGTTTATAGAGGTTCTTAGTAGATATCATGTATGAAGAGAGATTTTCAAGGTTATTATGGAATTACGGATTCATCATCCATATTAATCGTTAGATCAATGACGTAAGATTATATGGGTATGTACTAAACACGACGAAAGATTCAATGACTATGTACTAAACACGACGTAAGATTCAATGGATATGTACTAAACACGACGTAAGATTAAATGGGCATGTACTAAAAACGACGTAAGATTCAATGCGTATGTACTAAACACGACGTAAGATTCAATGCGTATGCACTAAACACGACGTAAGATTAAATGGGTATGTACTTAAAACGACGTAAGATTAAATGAGTATTCCTAAACACGACGTAATATTAAATGGCTATGTACTAAAGACGACGTAGGATTCAATGCGCATGTACAAAACACGACGTAAGATTCAATGCGTATGCACTAAACACGACGTAAGATTATATGGGTATGTACTAAAGACGACGTAAGATTAAATGGGTATGTACTAAACACGACGTAAGATTCAATGGGTATGTACTAAAGACGACGTAAGATTAAATGGGTATGTACTATAGACGACGTAAGATTCAATGCGCATGTACTAAACACGACGCAAAATTAAATGGGTATGTACTAAACACGACGTAAGATTCAATGTGCATGTACTAAACACGACGTAAGATTAAATGGGTATGTACTAAAGACGACGTAAGATTAAATGGGTATGTACTATAGACGACGTAAGATTCAATGCGCATGTACTAAACACGACGTAAGATTCAATGCGCATGTACTAAACACGACGTAAGATTAAATGGGTATGTACTAAACACGACGTAAGATTCAATGCGCATGTACTAAACACGATGTAAGATTAAATGGGTATGTACTTAAGACGACGTAAGATTAAATGGGTATGTACTAAAGAGGACGTAAGATTCAATGTGCATGTACTAAACACGACGTAAGATTCAATGCGCATGTACTAAACACGACGCAAAATTAAATGGGTATGTACTAAACACGACGTAAGATTAAATGGGTATGTACTAAAGAGGACGTAAGATTCAATGCGCATGTACTAAACACGACGTAAGATTCAATGCGCATGTACTAAACACGAAGCAAAATTAAATGGGTATGTACTAAACACGACGTAAGATTAAATGGGTATGTACTAAAGAGGACGTAAGATTCAATGCGCATGTACTAAACACGACGTAAGATTCAATGCGCATGTACTAAACACGACGCAAAATTAAATGGGTATGTACTAAACACGACGTAAGATTCAATGTGCATGTACTAAACACGACGTAAGATTAAATGGGTATGTACTAAAGACGACGTAAGATTAAATGGGTATGTACTATAGACGACGTAAGATTCAATGCGCATGTACTGAACACGACGTAAGATTCAATGCGCATGTACTAAACACGACGTAAGATTAAATGGGTATGTACTAAACACGACGTAAGATTAAATGGGTATGCACTAAACACGACGTAAGATTAAATGGGTATGTACTTAAGACGACGTAAGATTAAATGGGTATTCCTAACAAGACGTAAGATTAAATGGGTATGTACTAAACAGGACGTAAGATTCAATGGGTATTCCTAACACGACGTAAGATTAAATGGGTATGTACTAAAGACAACGTAAGATTCAATGCGCATGTACTAAACACTACGTAAGATTCAATGGGTATGTACTAAACAGAACGTAAGATTAAATGGGTATTCCTAACACGACGTAAGATTAAATGGGTATGTACTAAAGAGGACGTAAGATTCAATGGGCATGTCCTAAAGAGGACGTAAGATTCAATGGGCATGTCCTAAACACGACGTAAGATTAAATGGGTATGCACTAAACACGACGTAAGATTAAATGGGTATGTACTTAAGACGACGTAAGATTAAATGGGTATTCCTAACAGGACGTAAGATTAAATGGGTATGTACTAAACACGACGTAAGATTAAATGGGTATGTACTAAAGACGACGTAAGATTCAATGGGCATGTCCTAAACACGAAGAATGGTTAAATATTGGTGTAGAAGTTCTCAAATCTATTTAAAAAAGCAGAAAGGAAATATTTTATTTTCGACAGAAATAATATTCTCTCAAAAAAAGTGCAGCCTTTAAGCTAGAAAACACAACTCCAAAATACAGCGTGGAAGGTTTTAAATTTTTTTAATTTAAAAATATCCCTACATCATGATGCTTAAAACAGTTATATATATATATATATATATATATATATATATATATATATATATATATATATATATATATATATATTGATTGAATATTCAGATCATTATTAATATAGATAAACATGATCGTTTCTATCTGAATTTAGGACATTACTTTTTTTACTTGGAAATTCCTGATCTTGTTCACAGCTAAGAATGTTTTAGAAAAGGAAGTTGACCTACATTCTGGTTCTGTTATTATGTCGTAGCACACTAAATATAAATGTCGTTTACTTGAAAATTATGAATTCAATATCTTAACATCAGTCTTAGAGAAAGCAAAGTTGTATTTCAGCTAATATTTGAGACGATTTATTTATTTAAATTATGCATTGGAATAACAGTGCTCTTTGATTTTCGGACTAAATCGCTAATTTAGGACTACTGTGAATTCATTCAAGGACGTTTTTGATTGTATCATTGTGAATACGTTACGAATATTGGCACAATAGCCCATTCGATGCTACTGGCAAATAAACGTGTTCAATATTTGAATCACCAATGGAATTCATCTGGAACTCAACGTTTGGACTTGTGATACAACTTTGACTATTTTGGATTTATCTTACAAGAATGTAAGTTCTTTTAAAATTTTCAATTGGTATTCTAGAGAAATATATTATTTGTTAAATTGTACAAAACTTGTTGGCTTTTGCACTTTTCTGTTACTTAGTTTAAGACAAAGATTCGTAACACTTCTGCTTGAATTAAGGCTCCGTAGAGGGACCTAGCATAAATGGTATGTCTATATTAGTATACGTTTGTCGGAAATCCCGCGGAACCTCAGTTTGATTTGAGAACGTATCCTGTAAATGTCAGGATTAACTTTGGATCTTCCAAAAGTGAGTTTGGGTCTTTTTCTAAGTACATAATAAAACATCTTGTCTATTGTATGCCAGATAAAAGTTCGTCCAATCAAATTGCTGGAATCTAATCTTAAAACTCGAGATATGCTGGTGACATTTCATGTCACTTACAAAATGATTCTAGAATGAAGGATACATCGTGTACCATATATCACAGAAAGAATGATTCCATAATGTATGCTATATCACAATACACACATGTTGTCTTTTAGTTACTTAAGATATAGAGAAACACGTACACATCTGAACTAGGCTGATTTTTAAATAAGTAAGCTTGTATCGCAGCCTAAAATAAGAAAGGTGTTGTTTTACAAACATACTTTACCTGAGGATTGCTGAGGAACGTGGTGGAGTTGATGTCACTGCCTCCACTTCTTCCGCTGCTCCATTCGCTGTGGAAAATACTTTCATGCCAGGATTTCTTGATAGCGAAGAAGGTGGTGTTCACAAAGTGACTGATGTCAACATTGGTGAAGTTTTTCACAAAATCATCAAAAGCCATCCTTGTGATAGAGGAAGAAGTTTAATAAATAATGTAAATGTTACGCATCACAAATATAAAAGTTTGCTTTTTGCTGTACCATGTATTAAATTGTATGGAATAGTCTGCGATACATCATGCATCAGTATTTATGGTTGGTTGCTTGAATGTTAGCCAAATATTTACACCTTTATTTTGGCTATATCACGCCGAGTAAATATGACTAGTGTACCTAACCCAATGATACAATAATGCAGCATACATGTTGGCCTGGGCCGGTAACAAGCCCACGAGCCTTGTACTTTGCGTCTACATTCTTCTCAGTGAGCTAGCGCGGTTCCCATATCAAAGGGTGAATTAACTTTGCTGTGTTTTTAAAGGTAAAAACCGATGAACGCGATAGTTACTTTTAATTACTATGGCTGATATAATAACTCATGCATTGGCCCTAGACTATTCACAGCCCGTGATAGCACTGAATATCATGCCCTTGGCTGTTCATAGCCTGTGATAGCACTGAATATCATGCCCTTGGCTGTTCATAGCCTGTGATAGCACTGAATATCATGCCCTTGGCTGTTCATAGCCTGTGATAGCACTGAATAGCATGCCCTTGCCTGTTCATAGCCTGTGAGAGTACTCAGTACGATGCCATGACTTTCGTCAGTTCATCATCTGCGATAGCACTGATTTCCACGCCATGTCCCTCGACAGTTCATAACCTGTGATAGCACTGAATACCATGCCATGTCCTAGACAGTTCATTGTTTGCGACTGCTCTGTGAGAGTACTGAGTACGATACCCTGGCTCTCGACAATTAATAGTCTGTGATAGCACCGCCTATGGCGCCTTTGCCCTCAACACTTCATAGCCTGCGATAGCACATAATACAGTGCACTGGCCCTCAACAGTTTATAGCATGTAATACCACCGAATACAAAATGACATGGCCTTCGACAGTTCATAGCAAGTAATACCACTGAATGCAATGCCCTGTCCATCGACAGGTCATAGACTGTCGTATACTTAACACTCCTATCCCAAAAGCACTGAATACGATGTTAGATTACTTTGAAAGAATTAATATTAACGTAGACGTTAATTATGATGGTGGAGACATCTGTGTTTTAATGTCAGTGAAATACATTTCGATTCTGCTCCTATTTTGAATTCGATTATATCAACTGAGCAAATAAGTGTGGTAATAAAAGTAAAAATAGAAAACAGAAAAGCTTCAGAATTGGATAATGCTATGAATGAATTGATTAATGTATAATATGTTTGCTATAGTTAACCCCGAAATCGACATGCACCTGTCCTGTCCATAATGCATGATATCCACAATGATATGCATTTGTCTATGATACTTAATGTAATATCATTAATCGTAAACTATTTTTCCATCTTTCTGAATTTGACCCTTTATCTTTTGGTTCCCCCATCGAGAGGCGTTCTTTTCCTACCCAAGTACAAGCTATCAGCAATATCCAGTCACACTTCGGATGCAGAGTTCCTATTAATGTGCGGAACCATATCTTGTCAATGAATTTAACATATTATTGGAATAATATACAACCCTATTCTACGCTAGGTTCTATTTTTATATAATAATGATTCATATGTCTTAAATCTTGTGAGGAAAACCTTTTCTTTTATTATTATTTGTTTGAAGGAAAAAAATGGTATATTAGTAGATTTACTAAAAGCTGTCGATAATGTCTTGAGACTAGAGTTACGGAATCTAGTAATTTGTCCTGGTATTGTCGAAAAATAACTTCATGTAATATAGAACGTAAATACTGACGTGTTTACAAATTAGTGTTGAATTTTGAATAGTTAAAGGGTGTCAGGCAAGGTGAAAATCTGTCACCACATTCTTTATGGATTAGTTTTGGGGCTTTTTTATGTATGTTTTATAAATGGATATGACGATTTGATGATAATTGTTGCAGTTTAGAATTCTTTGTATCCATGAAACTATTGTTTCGACATAATGTATATATGAAAGTGTTATTTATGCTCAATGTATATATGAAAGTGTTATTTCTACGCAGCGTATATACTAAAGTGTTATTTCCACTCAGTGCATATACGGAAGTTTTGTTTATACTCTCTCTCTCTCTCTCTCTCTCTCTCTCTCTCTCTCTCTCTCTATATATATATATATATATATATATATATATATATATATATGAAAGTGTTATTTCTACTCCATGCATATATGGAAGTGATTTTTATACTCAGTGTTTATATGAAAGTGTTATTTCTACTCCACGTGTACATGGAAGTGTTGTTTATATTCAATGTATATATGAAAGTGTTGTTTCTACTCAATGTATATATGGAAATATTATTCTACTCAGTGTAAATGATATGCTTATCTCATAAAACAAAGTGCAAGCAATCTTCAAAATATTGATCCTTAAGCTATATACTATTAAATGTGGAAAATTAATGTAATCCTACTAAAAAAATACATTTATGATACTTGGAAATTATAAAACAACTTAAGTACTCTTTAATGTATAAAAATGAGAAATAGGCATTAAAAACAAAATATACATGCCAAATGTATCAACACTCACCAAAATTCTCCTTCTCGTTCGAACTTAAGTCCAAGTTTTTGCCACTCTGACTGGTTGACCTTTTGCCATTCAGGAGCACTGTAATAATTCAAATACATCTGGATCGCGCAAAAGTCTACGTGCATTGTTTACTTATAATAAAGTTTTATTTTTAACACTAACTGTACATATTTGTTCTTGAAATATTTGTCACTGTTTTTAAACCTTTAAGTACAAAAAATGAAATGATCATGTAAACGCAAATGCATCGCAACAATGAATATGAAAATATACCATTGATCCCAATGCAGGACACACGGAACGGTGAACAGTGTAGATCAAGATCGCTCGACAGAGTAGATCAAGATCGCTCGACAGATAAGAGACCACTCTCTTCCTTATCCACTGTATGATTGGATAATATGCTATTTGGAGTTAGGTGAGCGTTTTCCATGACCAAATGTAGTAAAATATAGTGCCAGTACTTGCATAGCGCATCTTAAAATTGCCCCAGTGCTAAGATATGCAGTATATCTAAATGAGAGCATAGGTTAGGTATAAATAAAACTATTTACTTCGTATGTGTCTATCATGGGTTCGATACTAGTCAGCTAGGTGCAGATGTCACCAATCTATATTCTGGAATGTACTCCATTTACGAGAAATAGTCTGAGCACAATGCTTAAAGGCTCCGAGATAATTCTGCTTTTATTACCACTTGATGAAGTAGTGCAATTAGGTGGGAAAATACTACTGCGACAATTCGGGATTTTTGTGATTTCATTATTTCATTAGTAGTATGGTAATAGCGGCTTTAGATTCATTATTGATCGAGGTCATAAACGTCTAACCCCATGATTTTACCCCCATAACACGCGCACATACCCACGCGGCAACGTTAATCACAAGTGCCCCTTCGAGAGGAAAGTCATGTGGGGTAGAAGGCTGCGACCTTTCAGTAACTAGTGAAACCTCTATTATGATACTACTACGGGTTCGCAGACGTTGCAGGCACATAATGAGTGCGGAAATATATTACAGACACAATCGTTGAACCTGAGCGTAGACTACAGTGTTGCTTGGCCGATCAGTAATTGTACAGTGCCAGTACCAAATGATATTTGCATAGACTGATTAGGTTCCGTGTTAATTTCTTAGTATAGTGGGGCTTTTCTCTTGAATAAGGATATCTAATTTTTATATAATAGAAAAAAAAACATTTCTTCGAATGCCGATTGTCACAGGAAAAACACATTTAGTCAAGAAATCCAATTAATATATTTCTTTTTGGTATACAAGAGCCAGTCAAATTCAATATTGGCAAAAATTAAATCTCATCGAATCAGTGACTGGTGAAAGATCTAGCAAATATTTGCGAGACATATAATTATTATTCCATGACTAGGTATGCTTGCCATTACAGGGGACCCGGTATGGATATGTATATACTAAGTCGTGAAATAGTATTCCAAGATGTCATAGATTTTATACTGACTAATTATAACGGGGGGACGCATGTTTTCCCATCAGGATCCTAATATCATAACTTCAAGTATAAGGTTTTCTTATTTGCTTTCTAAGTTTAGTCAGTGGCATAGATAGTTACAGTGTAATACTGCTAATTAGAATATAACCTGCTCGAGCCAAACTCGCAGAAGAAAAAAAATAAATTTCTTAAAAATTGTGGAAATGTCGATAACTGAGTTGATTGAACATAAAAATAAAAGTGAATGGGATGATGTAATGTTGGTGTCAATTATAAGTACGAGGCACACTTAAATCTTTGAGACGAACTCGAATAGCTTATGCGCTTTGTAGTCTGTCGTTGGCATACTAGGGACTCTTCTGTGGTTGTATTCCAACTGCTGTAATTGATATGGATTGCACACAATTTCTTGACAGAAAGAACTTACAGTTGGTAGCGTGATTATAATCTCAACGATACCAGTTCACAATCACATCCTCAGCAGAGATTGTTCATTTTCTATTCAACAATTATTGCCGTATATATGATGGCGAAATACTTACAAATTGATACGTATATTATTTCGAAAGGTTTTATGAGCGTATTTATTGCTGACATTATTTCTAACATTACAGTAAAGATGAAATCACCATTTCGCTTAAATGTGTCACACAGGTTTGTCAAAGATGCAAACCGGAACATCTTGATAAATTAGTTCACTTAGGAATTATCTTGGAAGACTAGCACTGCAAAATTGGCACCGAATATAATAAAAAGCGAGAAAAGTCCTTATTTGATATTTTGCAAGAAAACCTCAAAACTTGAGGTTTGCCGAGCCGTGAGTGAGCGAATCTAGCTCACCAGACACTGTATACTCCACCAGTGATAATGACGACCACAGTTGGAAGGATTGTTTCAGTATTAAGATAATGATATCCCAATGGGCGAAATTTTATGAACCCCTTTTGAAGTCCAATAAAGAAAAAACAATTGCTGAGATATACCAACAATCCAAAACGTTTTAAATTATTGCATTTGACGTGGCCACGGGTATTATGTCAGCTTGAGCAGTGCTAAGTGAGGGATTATTTGAGCTCATGTGGACCACTAACGACTTAAGGCATATTATGCACAAGTTTATTGATTTGTTTCTTTTAGTGATTTTTTCAGACTGCTAGCCTGTCAGCATGGCATATTACTGAACTGGCATTGGGACATTGTTCGTGGATTGCTTATAGGCGCACTAAAGGTGCTCGCGGACTTTCCTTCGCGCGCTGCACCGATCACTAGAAAATGGCAATTCCAGATGTTGATAAAATAACGTTGCTGCTTATTGGTTAAAACCTTAGCATTGTGAGAGATTCAATCGATTCGAGATCGACTTCAATAACTAGTGACTCCAGTAGCACCAAAACCAGATACACTTCCATCAACAGAAATAATGTCACCCTCGGTCATTCACAAACGTACACCTTGATTTATGTTTGAAAATGGGGAGCAGTGTGCTGTTGTCTCGCAAAAAGGTATTAGATGAAACTATCAATGTATAAACAATGGCTTAAGTTAAAGATGCGAACAGCGGACGTTATTTCATCGACGGAAAAGAAATTGAATCAATTCTAGACAAAATCATTACAACGGTGATTATCGGACTTGCCAGATACAGCGACAAGTATACAGATCATAAAACATACATAATTAGGACACCTTAAAATAATGCATTCAAAAATCTCGCAGATGTATAAGAAATGAACATTAACACCAATCTGGCTTTAACTAAGGAATTTTAGAGTGTGAAAAACAGCTTCATGGAAGGCCATTGAGCTTATCGTGTGCGATTTCTCTATGTCATCCATTTGGGCTTTGCAGAGATGTTCCCAAAGTTATTTTCGGAGCAAAACACAATCCTGTTACTACGAAAGGCATCAACAACGATACAATTTGGCGCAATATAAGTGCCGCTGTTGGCCAAGGTGAGTTGTCATCATTAACTTAGTGGTTGCCTGCGCTAATCCCTTCACTGGCTACAAAATCATATTTGTTGTTATTTATGCCGTTTGTAACCGCGTCAACGCTGTTGTTTCTCACGCATACAACAGACATGGACCCAAGAAACGATATTATGGGGCAATTTAAATGGCATGTAAGTATCCATTATGGTCTTACCGCATCAAAACATGTATTTGAGGCTTTGCACAATATGGACGAGAAAGTAATCAGCAAAAATATTTGCTTAACTTTCCAGACAATCAAGTGGCACGTGCAAACTACAAGCTTTGGTCATGTCTAGACCGATATCAACGTTGAAACAAATCTGCAAATTTCTCAGCACTACTTTTGTACGTCACCCTCTGTTTATTACTTTTCATTGGAACACATGGAGTTGCTTAAACAGTATGTAGTCGACATGTACTTTCATGCACATGTAGGTGGGCCTATTATCGTTCAACTTTCCAGACGTCTCAGGTAGTTACAGATGCATTACTGTAATTTTCCAAGATATGTGTGCAGGTGGTCGAATGAGTGTCCTTTGGAAAATTCCTAGATTTGTAAACAGACCTGTTATATTTTCAAAAAATTAATAGACCTGTTATATTTTCAAATAATAATGTCGTATCACCAAGTGAAGGTTTTCCTTAGTCAAAAGCAGCTTGCGAAAATAAAGAGTGCAAGATGGAATGATATAGAGGTCACAATGAGACTTCATTTAATCCAAGTGAACTGAAATTATCCCCATGCTATTGGTCCAAACAAATTTAATCAGCTTAATGCAACGAAACAAATAAAAAGCCTCGATGATATTAAAGTTGTCAAAGTCACAGGTGGCACACATGCAAAAGACCAGTGAAATATTTATCTTCCTCGCGACTATTCCAGCGCTGTTAGCACACGCGGCTCAAGCGGTCGCAAAAGCGGCTAGATTAGGAGCAGTCTGAACTGAATCCGGAATGACATTGAAAAAGGCTGCTGATGGAAAATTCGACTATATTTCTCGAAGTTATAAATCGTCTTGTACACAAATGAAAAACAAAAAGCCATCAATTACCGGGGACATTTCGAGGCTTTCAATCATTCAACACAACTCGCAAAGGGCCACGCGGCCGTTAACCAGTCTTGTTTTACTTTGTATGACAAAGTAAATTAAGCATTATGCGAAATAGACTTATATCAATGATCTCATGTTTAAGGGAAACCGGCGTTGTTAACCTGGATTCAGCAGGAACTGGGCCTCACTGAGTTGTTTACTCTATGACGCCTAATTATCTATTATATTTAGTCTCTTTTGGGCTTGCACGACCATCTGAAGTTATTGATTTGTAACCCGAGGCGCACAAAGTTGTCTACCACAATTGTATTCCATTCTTCCATTGCGAACTTGGCTAGACAAGCCAGTATGTGAACATCATGTGTGCACAGCTGTGCGCATTTGAGCGCTCACCTACTCCGCAAACGTTTATTGATTTTTTATCAAAGTAAACTATACACACAGTCCTCAAGCTGACGTGGCACTGATGTGGATCTGAGCAAGTTTGCTACCAAGGGTGTTTTGCTGCGTTTACCAATAGGGCTGATGTTGAGCTGCTTGCGACTTTCGAAGAACAAACTTGAACACTATAAGCGTCTCATGTAGACATTCAGTATATGTTGTAAGGCTGCGAGGCACCGTCGCAAAGGATCTGGATGAAATCAGTGAAATCCGAGGAATTAATGACTTTGGTACATCGATTGCGTTTACCAAAGACTACTGAGACACAAATAAAAATCGAAAGTTAAAAATCTTTCGCGATCACATGAGTGGGACATCATGAACGGAAACCAATGCAAGAGCCAATCGACAATGATGCTGCTGCGATGAAACAACCCGTGAATGTAAAACTCAACGAGCGATTATCTATTATTAATGTCCTAGATTACAAAACCAGATTGTCAGGAAACTTCATCGAGGAGGAGGAGAAGTAACCTCTGGGCATTTTATGTAAGATATGTAAATATCGATGGATTTCCTCACAGTGTTTACTTAGAATTGTTGATATAGACTTGACACACTATGATCTGTTAGTATTCAAACAGGCACAATCATCCGATAATGATAATGTTCAAGCCAAACTATCACAATCTCTGATTTTTTTATTCAGGTCAGGTCCCAGTGATAGGTCGTATTCAATTGCAGGCTAGTTTAAAATCAATAAAGACAACAACAAAAATAATGATACATGGGACACATGTTTGGGATGAATCCTTTTTATCGTCTTTGGTGTCTGTATTTAAATTTAGATTTATCATTATATAAGTGATAGAGTCTGACCACGGTGATGGGCTTGTGGAATTTGCCGGAGGAGTATTGCATCAACAGGGATGCTAACAGTGGTGGTGATTTTGTTCCAATTGTCGACTAATATTTGAATGATGTTAATAGGTCTTTGTATACTCTGAAATATAATCTTGCTAAGGGCCAAATATAAATCAAGAGTTGGGACCACCCTGATGTGCCAATACGAACTCGAGGCCAGCTTAACTTTATAGCATTACCTCAACCGTTGACTGTACTGCAAAGTATGAAAAGACCAAGGGATTGATTCTACAACGATGAAGCCGGATTCATCGACAATTGCACCCATTTACATTTCCCGTTGATTATGTTGTACTAGCATTGACTCAATCAAGAAAAGAAAAAGTTCAACTGTTATTCACCAAGGATGCACTTGTTGCGATAACAGTGTTTAGACGAAGGCGAGACATACAATGGCGTAATTCATTTGTATCTATATGAACGTTAGGCCCGCAGAATGTAAAATCGCCAGACTTAAATATTTTAGGCGAAGATTTTTCTACAATTATATGAAAGTTGTACCAGTCAAAAAGGTAACTGGTTAAACATACGTGTTACGACTGCACGTGATAAGACTTGTCATTGTCTTCCTGTCGAGCAACTATAATACACAATCATATTATAAATAGAAGAAATATGATAGACCTTCAATGTTACCGACGCGAGAAAATAATCGAAGAGGAACGTAAGTTGCGTCACAAAATCATTAAGAGAACCACGCTACTTTGTGCAATAAAAACACGCGATTTTGTGTGTGTGTGTGTGTGTGTGTGTGTGTCTGTGTGTGTCGGTTGTCTGAATGATATCGGAATAACAACTATGCAACTCAGGCACACCAATCGGAACTGTTGTATGAGCCATATCGATAGCAAGAGGTGTAACTGACGATGCTGGTAAAATAATCTGGTTACCAAAATGAGGAAAAAGTCATAGTTATAGCAGAAGACTGTTAGACAGGGCAAAAACAAAAAATCTGAAAACCTATATTATCATACTATTTTATTTTATGGTCTGCATGACAATATTTTAAGTCAGTTTTATTGAACGTTTACCTGGTTACCAATTTTGTTCTCAAGAAGTCAGATGTTCCTGTTACCATCTAAGTACATTATGCATTAGCAACAATTTACAAACAAAAAACCACTTTTATTTTTTTAAAATTTTTGTGCGATTCCAGTCAAATAACCATCGTGTTAATACAGGTTCAGAAATGTAATATTATGCTTACCCATCTGACCAAGGACCCGTCCATTCTTTGGTTCCCCAGGGGTTGGAAAGTCGAATCATCATTAGTTCACCTGACCCCACCGCTCCCTGCAGACTCTTGTCCACTTGAATGTTCAGAACCTTGTTAACGATGTAGCCATGACCCTTTATGAGTCCTTGATTAGCTCCTGTCCCTATCTGTTCCCTAGCGCACTGAAATTAATTGAATTTGTCGGAGATTCTGCACTCAATCGTGTCTAAGTTAATACAGATTGAAACAAATTGTAGAGTTAAATAGTAGCCAAAAGTCATGAAACGAAAAATGTAATCTTTCTTCTTAAGACTACATGTTATTGTTATTATTATTATTATTATTATTATTATTTGTGGTAGTAGCAGTAGTGTTTTGTTGTTGTCATAATGTGATACTAAGACAAAAAACTTGTTATCAACATAGTTTTTACATGCATATTCTTCTGATAATCCACTTAAGTTTGTAACAATGATTCTTATTTTAACAAGTTTCATAAGCAGTGTTTTATTCGTTGCGGCTTATCGGGTTAATCTAAGCGCAAAATAATAAAATGGTTACAAAAATCAAAGCACTTTCTGATTTTGTTCTGATCGAAACATTTATTTTGTATGGAGTGTTTACCACAGAGGTGTCTGGACAATATTAGTATTTTAATATAAAAATATGTTGAAAGCTTTGGGCTAAATAAAGTAATTGGGATGACAGTTACTGAAACAAAGAATCCTAATCCGAAATGAATATATTCAATTTCCTTTCCGTCTTACATCAATGTTGCATGTCAGCAAAGCACGGTTGTCAAGAGCATCTCTCAGCTTTCGAAAAAAGGCAAGTTTCGCATCTGATCCATTCAGAGACAGTTGGGACAGTTGCAATGTCTCTGCTACACCCCCTGTGAAATCGACCAGAGCATCTGCCGTTCTCCCTGTTCTCAGCGATTCGTAGTCACCGTACAGCCTGAAAAGAATAAATCTGACTAAAGTATCGCAATTTCACTTGAAATTTCAGTATCCCAATAGGACTTTTCGATTTCGGTACCTGAGAGGTCAGCTCCTTCTAAACCCCATGATTTTTGTAATTTTACCCCGATGGTCACGCGCGAATGTATGCGATGTGAAATTGAGAAAGATACTTCTAACGCAAGAGAAAAAGATTTTGCTGTGCAAATCGGCTGGTGTAATATGGTGTAACTGTTATTATTGTTTTTTTTTTGGAACTAAAATTAATAATTAACGGAAATAAAATTCTTACATCCGTTAGTCAAGTAAACGGCAACATAGACAAAACTCTGCCACCGTATATGCAGATAATCCCGTTTTTGTGTATGCAGTGTCCCTGTTGTGCTCATTTACATTTTCATTTGCACTGGATACTATTCGGTCACGAGAATGATTTTTGAGTAGCAAATATTTTCTAGCTTAAAAGATTTTGCAACGCAAACTCTGCTGCCAGTCAGGCAAATACATTATTATTGATTCTGATTATACAACATATGCGGATATAACTTTTCTGTGAGACTAAAGGTACTACTACTGTAATAGGAATATTGGTTGCCATATTACTGTATAAAATATTCTGCTGTGTTATTTTCCTAGTGCATGTTTCTTTTCTTTGTTTAGCTATACTTTAAATTCACTCTGGCAAAGATTGTGAGAGAATATTGCATCAAATGATTGTAGCAGTTTACACATAGAATGTCGAAAAATTCAGAGATTGGTGAGTAGAATATTTTGAAAGAATGTATGAGTGTATCAAATTCTGGAATGAAATTCTTAGCACATTGGAGTGTGTGTAACGCTACAGAAAAGATAAACCGCTTGTTCGCCTAATGCATTATACAGATAAAAGAGGTTCAAAAGGAGTATGATATTTTCAAATACATCTCCGAACATCTTGACAAATTAATCGACTTACGAACTATCCTAAAACAGCAAGGACGTAATCTTGGTCAATCTTATGAAAATTTGAACAATGTGGATACTATATTATGCAAGAAAAAATGAAGCTGCTTACGTTGACTAGACATCCAGTGTATATAATAAAAACAGTATTGAATACTCTTATGATGATGTTGAAACAGGAAATCAGTAGTAGCAGCAACGAAGATCACCAACGATAAATTAATTAATACAAGAACTTATCAAATGGAAGCATTTCTGTGAAGAGTGATTTCGATGTAAAGATACAGAACTCAAACAGTTCAGATTCAAAAACAATGATTATGAAACATTTTAAATTCTTCCATGCGAGCGCACAGTGGATTGTCAATTTCAAATTGGTTAGATGCCTTATCTCAAAGGTAACTCTGCAGTGACTTCACCAAATACCTGCTTGAAGACAATTATGTTTGTACAGGAAAATCGTTTTGATATGAAACTTCTAAGGATGCCATCAACAGAACAACAACTGGAATAATTAGAACCCGATACAAATACCAAGAGGTGCGAGAAAAGCTGACATACATGTGTTATTAAGATGCGTGGTCAAACCGCGACAGACTATGAGACAGCTTCGTGTAACAAAAGCACCATTAAATATCAAACTTTCTCCACAAGCCAAGCGGGCAGAAATTGTACGTGTAGTCGAGAATGAACGTAACTACCGACGCAACGCTTGGACAACTGAGCACGTTCATCATCGAGCCCAAGTGACTAAGTTTCTGTTACATAGACGTCGTAGTTGAGTTTGAAGATTATCATGTGATTATTCCGAACTCTTAATAACCAAGCAATGACACAAGAATCTGGTTTTAAAAAATGCGTCCAGGAATCGTATTACAATGTTTTAGCACTTCCGATGTACATTTGACTATACTGCTTCATCATAAGTCATCAAACAAAGATGCATCAAACATTGCAGCCCCGTGGATTTACAGTGGTCCCGTTTAATCTTGAACCGTAAAGACGCCAAGGCCATCAATGATGAATTCGATAAAGGCATTGGAAAGATTCTTGAGACTTTGGAAAAATACACCAATGCAGGTTCAAGATGGACTCTTGAAAATTACGTAAAAGTTCAACTGCATACCTCCCCTAATAGACCATTTAGCGGTTCGAGGTACATACCAACGCCAAAGTATATTCCTCCACGGTCGGTAATCCACGTGAAAAATAATGACAATGAAGCTAAACTAAGTTGCCGCCATCAGAGCGTTTTTATTCAACACTGACGATTGAAATCCTAGGTGCCAGAGATATCCATGCAATAAATTATTGGCCTTCGTTTCATAGTCAAAACGTCTATTACTATAGTGACTAGTACCTGCAAATATATGTGCTTCTGATGGTGGAAGTCTTTGATATGTTGCATGATACAGTTGGAACTACTCCTTGAATCAGTAGATGTTTATTGTACGTGATATTATTGTAGGTATATCAACGCAGAGCCACCGATACGCTCGCACAAATAATCCAAAAAGTGGACGGATATGACCCGTTCATCCCAAGAAGTTACATCATACACCGGGATGCCAGCTTTTCAACGGCTGCTTCACATTTTCATTAAACACGAGGAGTGAGGTATATTGCAGTTAAAATCAGCTCGGAAGCAACGCTTTTCTTGTTCATGTTTGTTTGTCTATTGATTATGTCAATATATGTTACCTTCAATGAATGAACTTGATCAGCCTAATGGCTACCAAGAGAAATCTTAACCTTGATTTTCCGTCTAGAAATTCTTTCTCAGAGTGTAGGATTAATTGCGTTTAATTCATGGATGGAATCGACATCAACACGTTGACATGCACTGCTTTCATTTGATGCCTTATGAGCATAATCATGTCGGTAACATGTAGCATTGACACGGGCTATATGTTCTTCTCCAGGTTTTGGTTGGTTGTTCGACTCAAATGGTATATCCAGCCGTGTACCAAGCACACAGTATTTGTATATAGGTCCCGGATGGAGTCAGATATGTTCTACACCAGGATATTTACTCCATGGTTTCTCCGGTATCTGTATTAAAGCAGCAGCGACATCACCACTTGCGACTGTTTCTCTAATAAACGTGAACTTGTCTGCTCCACACCAAACACACTTTCCAGCGATCGAAGTTCAATCATTACGTCCTTGAAATCCAGTTGGATTTGCGGTACTTGTCTTAATGCGGTATCGCACATATTATGAAAACATGATTGAGTTACACCACAATTATTATTTAGAATGGCACTAGGGAAAGGAAAGACCTCAAAAATGCTTCGAACAAACATTTACACCGCTAAAAAAAAACACGTGCGAAACCTTAGAACAAGTGAAGAAAGTGGCAGAAAATGCCGACAAGATGATATGAACAAAAATGAACCGGGTTCAATAATTAAGACAGTCGAAGCTATCGAACGCTTGTTAGAGCAGACTACGGACACGCAAAAAAAGAATTACACATATTGAACAACTACCGTCCGAGTCGATAAAAACGCGAATATTTAATGAAGTATGCCTAACAATATCGACAACGATGTTATAGCATTTGTTAGTGATTTTCCCACCAACTGGAAAAGTTACATACATGAACAATATTTTAATTCTGCTCGAAAAGCTTATAAAATTTTCATCAAGTGAGTATTTCGGAAAATGTTTGATCAGTATCCGGCATACTAACAAAGCAAAGTGAGGGTATCAGTAATATACATCTTTTACGTACTGCTGATTGCGTGACTACAGACCCGCAACATGCAAATGAACTTGTGAACAAGTTGGAAGTTCGGGTTGGAAATACACTATGAAAACGCAACGGAAGCTATCGATGAGGCCGCATCGACTTGTCAGCGGTTGCTACAAACGACATAATTGATTCGTAGACGTTTCGTTTGCTGATGCACAAACTCATTAACATCGAACATGTATATTACGATACCGACGATGAGTTCTGAAGCACTTTGTGTCAAACGCTTCACGTTTATCATACAATTTATGTCTCGAGCCAGCGTTTGGTTTTAATTACAACCTCGAGTGTTACCTTGATGATTATAATCTTAACAACACCATAATTTTGTAACTTTTCTACATCGATCACCGATGGGTAACCCCGCATACTCGAGATTGATTTGTCGTCGTTGTGTACGTGTTACCGTTAGCGCAATGTCCGATCGCACCGTTTGTGTTTTCGATGCACGAATGCGCAAGTAGTTGAAAATGGAATCGATCAATGAAGAAAATTGACGGAGGATTTTGTTAAAGACTGCAATTTGCATACGCAAACACGAACCACATTCAGCTGTGTGATCTCGATTAAATGTGCACTGTACGAGGTTGATATCACACGGTCGTCAGTAAGTGCTATTTTAGGTTGGCTCGAAGATGTTAATACAATACCAAAGAACAAACGAATCGTACGAATGGGTTCTGGAGGTTACGCATCAATTATCGCTCCAAGCATTGTTCGGATTACTCAACGATTCAGCCGATCAATTTAACCTGTAACGCAATCAATGTCAGTTACAAAACCTGAGGTTCTTCAAGCATAGTTGATCAAGCTAACATTCTGTTTGGGTTTTCCCAATCTGTGGAACCGGGTGATTTGATATCGGTTACTCCCACGGCGCCTGTGTACTGTACATTCCCACAATCCCCGGTTCACACATATTCGTTTTACTATGACAGGCACATGAGAAATCTCTTCTGCTTTGCAATACAACTATACATCAACGATTAACCTGATATTTAATACAATCACAATCGCACATGGAAGTGTGTTACCGGTGTGAGTTATAAACGCCAGAAAACCCGTTTACATTACATAGTACAGAAATGGCTTTGGTTGACGATGTTCAGGGTTTGTTTACAGGTGTACCAAAGGTTCTCACGGCCTTGTCTTCACGAGCTGTACAGACTTCTTAATTTGCAATCTGATCTGAGCCGTTGAAAATATCAAAAAGATTGATGTGGATCGGTTGAAAAATATGGAATTGCAAACTGCTCTGTCGATTCGAGATCAACTACGACAATTAGTGAGTCAAGTTTCGTGGGTAGAATCAAAGGCGATTACACTTCCAACAACAGTAACGATGCCTGCACCTATCCGTAAAATCATCAATGAAGTCGCTGAACAACGTCTAACAGATTCCATCATTGCAAATGTGCAATGGGAAACGGATTAAGTTTGTGGACTAGACATAGACACGAGTGGTGGCGAAGGCGTCAGAAAGGTATTAGACGAAACCGCTAATGTATATGCAATGGTAAAATTTGAAAAACTATCCGATGCCGTGTTGACATGGACTCCCATATAAAGATGGATCGAAGCAAATAAGACATTTATAATTATTCTTACCCGGCAAAAGATCCTAATCAACAAATTTACAAATGTATAACACGCCTCCGATTTTCTCCTGTGCTTCCTTTGTAATTGATGGGAAACTTATACAAAATGACAATGCTGACTACCCCAAGTGTTGGATTTGTCAACAACGATGACATGGCATTGTTTAGCAAAGCACATTATTTTATCGATGGAATAAAAATCAAATCATGATTGAGAAACGTTGACATGCCACGTTGATTATTGGACAATACTGATTATGCAAGGTCCGCTGGACCGTTGATGTTGTTTTACGTTTTTGATTTTGACGTTGAAAATTCTAACGCGTTTGCTCTTGGAAACGTCAGAAACGTGATAAAAGATGCATCAACACCTGCTGTAATATGCACCAATGAAATTTACAGCCTTGCATTCGCACAGTGTCGAGGACAACTTCACTGAAACTCAATGTCGTTTTATTATGGGATTCCTCTTAGCCAGATATTTGGGTTTTTCAGAGTTGGTCGCAAGGCAATTTTTGGAGCTAAACACGGAGTCACGTTATATCGAAAACCCATGGACAATACTGCGATTTGGCATAATAGAGGTGTTGGTGGCAACGTTGTGCTGTTGAAATTAGCTTTGTGGCCGCCTGTGATAGTGATTTCGGTGCCTACAGAAGCACATTTGTTATAGCCTTTGAGTTCTTGAGGCATATCACCACTATTATTTAATACGCTTACTACTGATGTGCATGTATAATCCGGCCGATATCAATTAAATTGGGCGAATCAGAGACTCTGGTATGTCGATTACGTTTATCAAGAAATACTATTATTTAAGCGAGGCTGCGGTGAAACAATACATAGATGCAAAGATTGCAGAGATGTCCCCACCACCACGCTTAGTAACAGCAAGGAGACCGATCAACGAAATTTTAACCATCGTGGGATCATATCCAGCCAGGGTCCGGCTTGTACTCGCTATTATTCTGGTTGATTTGAATAATTTCACTGCTTTTGAAAGATCTAAATGTGACATATTACGGGTAATAGAGTCTGGAATGTATTTATTCGTCTTTGAGTATTACTGGATGATGCCCCGATGGTGATAATGGTATAGCATCTTTAAATAGAGATGAAATTCAGTTCACAGGACTGAACCTTTATCCGAACGGATACTTAATCCTTCTTTGGCATTTGTGTTCAAGATTCGATTTCGCATCACATACAAATGATACAATTAATTGTTTCTGACCGCGGTGATGAGGCTGCGGAATTTGCAGGCGATATTTTGGACCGGCTGACAACAGATGATAATATTGATGGTGATTGTCTTCCACGTGTCGACGAATATCTGCCTGAGAATGATGTTTACGAACCCTCATGTACACTGAAATAAAATCACGTTAAGGGACAAATATAAATTAAAAGTTGAAATTATCCTGAGATACTAATACCAATTAGATGCCAGCTTGGTGTTACACCACTAAAAGCGAAAATATCCGCCAGTTAACTACACCACCAGGTGTGAAAACACTCATGAATTGTTTCTACAACAATGAAATAATATTCACTGATAAATCCACCCTGGTTACACTCTCAGTTAATTATGTTTCATCAACATTGACTCGGCATGAAACAGAAATATCTAGTCAACTGATATTCAGCAAGAAGCACTTGTTCATATAAGAGTTCATGGGCGAAGACAAGCACAATTATTTCAGACACAAAAGAGCGCAATCAATATCAATCTACGTGAACGTAGTGTCTTAGAACACACAATGGACATAGACTTAAATACTCTCTGGGTTCATATTTTATATGACTGTATGAAAGTTGTACGAGTTAGTTAAAGGTAATTGATTAGAAGTGCATCTGCGCGTTGCACCTGATCGAGGCCAGCCTGTCGATCAAATATACTTCGCGATGAGATTTTTAACATGAGAACTATAATAGACCCTCGGTGCTATCGACGCGAGAAAATAATAGATGTGAAACAACAACTGCATGATAAAAATGCAAGGAGAATCGAATTGCTAATGAAATTTAATGCGTGTATTTAGTGGTATATACTGTTATCACTACCTCCACAGTAACCATTATAGGCACACTAGTTGGATCTGCTGTCTGAGCTGTATTGATAATTACCGGTGCTACTGATGGTGCTGGTGGAATAATTTTATTACAGCTTCATTCACGAATACGCATTTATCCTTCTATACAGCTCAACGTAATTTCAGTGCAATTAATAAAGTTTACTCGATGGCTATTGAGGATAAAACAATTAGCATGGATGAGTACGAAATCGTGCTGCTGAAAATGGAAAACCACCAACCTCTCCGCGCAAAGATAAGAAACAACGGCGTTAGTGATCAAAAATAGGCATTTGTTTAGTAGACAGTAAAAGCAGAGTAACTATTAGCTAGCAAAATTTGAGTTACAAAACGGTAAAATCAAAACACTAGCATAGTTTTGCTTCAAATAGTATCCAGATTGTTTCTAACAAGTATCCCCTTTCGAAATTTTAACGGCCGCAAGAACGACACCACATTCACAAAGACGGAATCGTCTGTACCTACCGTTGCAGAGCTTTGACGTAGCGCCGTTGTCATCGTTTACGCGACCAGAGAGTGTAGTAATTGTATTTCCAAAAATTAATAGTCATATTTCCAAATTATAAATTTGCGCTAGAGTTAGAGTCATCTTTTCAATCCCACATCGCTTACACTACCGTGTGACGATCAGGCTAAATGTAGTAGTGATGAGATACAGAAGGATCTTAGCTACCAAACACTACAAGACCTAATGTGATACTACTGAGTGGTCATACATGTTCCAACCGTTACACGAAATCACAAGAATACAGCATTTTATTCATAATGCATTCGTATTAAGATGAGAAATGAAGAAAACTTACTTGGATGACTTGCTATTCTTTTTCCTGATATACATGATAAACAAGCAAGAAAGGGGTCTCTATAATACTTTCTGCCACTTTTGATGTAAACTACATTTTCTTCGAACTCGTCTTTAATAAGAAATACTTGTATTCATCCCCTAGGGACTTTTGGACAAATACATTTGGACCCTTACCTCATTGCGTGCGTGGCTTAGAGCAACTCCAACAATCAGTGCAAGTAGGGGCTTCGACTTTTGAGACACTAATGGATATGTTATCTACATGTATCAAACGTTCTTCGACTAATGCAAGGACAGAATGAGAATAAAGAAGATTCAGTTTCTTAGAACATAAATTTGGGCAGGCTGCACTACTAATTTATCTCATATATTCATGAATTATTTTAAGTATTACTTAGAGCATCAGTTTTCCTTTATACCTACTTTGCATAGGCTTTTTCTATAAGTGCGCTCCAAAATTCGTTGCGAGCTTTTGAGTGACAAAATATTAGTTTGTCGTTCTTTGTTGGTAGTCTATCGTCTATCACAACGTCAGTCCACTCTCCAAACCGCCAGAATTGGAAATGGAAGATACCAGCATAGGTAGGTTTGTCTGATTTTTCATCCCATTCCTGTTCCTTTATATTCGGAACTACCTGTGATGGAGAAATAAGGGAAAATACATAAATGCGATACAAAAAGAACATGGCAAAGACGAAAGTGTTTCTCTTCCCATAGGCTGAGAAAGGACATGACACGTGCCACAAAAAGAAATGTGCTAAAAAGGAATTTAATGTGATAAAAAAGATGCTCAAATAAATGGGAGTGTTTTAAACAGTGAAGATAATTGGCACAACAATCGTGAGATACGATATGTGTTGATTTTAGAACAACTTCAAAGAAACGATAAATATATGTTCAGCATAATAAAGAGATGCAGGAGAGTTGTAGAATTATTGTCCGTGGATAATTCTAACATTCTTAATTTGGTGGACCTACAGTTGAACTAGCAGTACTGATACATAACTAAACTCCGATGTTGCGATCAGTGTGTGTGTGTGTGTGTGTGTGTGTGTGTGTGTGTGTTTGTGTACGCCCACGCTCAATGAAGGTACTTCTGTAGCTTTAGTTTCACTAATAGCCTTCTGGAACAAACAAGAGATTTCAGGATCTTTTTCCTGTTGTACCATAAGTGTTGTTTGCCCCTCTGATTGGAATAAATTGAAAACCTGACCAATACATGTGCAAGCTAAAGGAATACTTCCTGATCAACATCATTCTCAAGAATTATCTTTGCCATAGCTCTAATAGCTGCACAAGCTGGATATAAATCGGATCGACTTTTCTGTTCCAAGCAAGGCTTGTCGGTTATAGGTGGCTTAACAACAACCTTATTTCCAGCTAGGATATTGCCTAATAATAATTAAGTCTGATGACAAATTTACACGATGGAGAGGAACATTAACAAAGCCGCACTCTACTTCCTGAATAAGAACACTCTCATTAGAAAATGACTTCTGAGATAAAGGGCAAAGCTCCTGATAATATAACTCCGAGAATCTCATGTGTCCTTACAACTTTAATAGGAATAGGATTGGCCAAATCATCCATGAGTGATATAGAATCCTTCGACATGAATGGCTCATAATTCTCCATAATAAAATCAGACTGGGATTTGTTTAATCCAACAAATGTATTGCTTTAAATCCATGATTGCCACCCTGGCCTCTGAGAAATTAGAGCATTTGGAGTAGGTATGTCTTGATTATGTAGCTTATTTTTCAATTTGTAGCAATCTGAAGTAACGTGCCTTTTCTTCTTGTAATTTACACGTTGGAAGAGATAAGGATTTCTGGTCATT
This sequence comes from Sinohyriopsis cumingii, assembly GCA_028554795.2. Taxonomy (NCBI): domain Eukaryota; kingdom Metazoa; phylum Mollusca; class Bivalvia; order Unionida; family Unionidae; genus Sinohyriopsis; species Sinohyriopsis cumingii. The sequence continues at coordinate 91,122,888 of CM068831.1, forward strand.
CTTATCAGAAACTTGATTTGTAAAAGATGTGCCAGCTTGAGTTTTGGAAGTGTTCGTATTAGTCTGAAATAGTCTTTTACTAGAAGACTTCTGAGTGGAAGACCTACTTCCAAAAGAAACTTTATGAGCTAAAGAATACTCATAAGCTTTACGAGCAGCATTGTCAAATGACCATCAAGGTAAGTTTTAACGTGACAATGGACTCAGTTCGTTAACTTTTCAACTGAGTTGTTTGAAAATTTCGTAATCGTGACCAACTTTCTCGGCCAAACACCACCTATCAAATAACTGCCCTTTTTCTCTTGCAAATTCAACATTAGTTTGTCCAGTTTCTTTTCTGTGCATTGTGTTGCTGTACCCACAGTCTTTTGTTGAAAGACAGTAACACCATTCCAGGTTTGAATTCACTATAATTACCAATGAATGTCTCTGTCCAAGAATATTATTTTTAATGAGCAGTCTGTATTTCCAGGGATTCGCCGGAATTTAACAATTTGAAGAAATAAATTCCAGCTGAATGGACTGCTGGACACAACAATAATACAAATTGATTCTGCTTGATCGCAAGCAAGAATTAGTAATCATTCCAGTAACAAGATTATGTAGTCTTCCACTTGAAATCAGGTGACGATTAACATTTTCCATATAATAAAAAATATTACCTAATGAAAAATATCCTTCCATAAAGTTCTTAATGTTTACAAAATAAAATGTTAGTTATAATTAGAAAGTATGTTACTAAAAGTATAATATATAACTTGGACAATGTGAGGTACACCAGGAAAATTGTATGAGAATTCCAATATCCAAGATCCAGACCCAAATAAATGTATTTATTTCTATTAATAATAATCCTGATATTAAACCCGTACGCATAGAGACTATTTAAGCTATGTATTAATTGTTTACAGAACAAAATTTAAAAACTCGATAATTCAGGTCAAGGAGAAAATAAAATTGATTTTTGACAAGGTTAAGTCCAACATACAACGTTAAATTACAATTGCATATAATGAAATAAGAACAAGTTATAAAAAAGCTATCAAACAAACAATGCAAAGTAAATATACATAGCAATATTACCATAGTGAAAACCCTTTTCATACTACTATATTCAGGAGAATTAGATATGTAAAGATTTACAAGATGGTCGTCAAGGCAGCCACTTTGAATGCTGGATAGACATTCTTTTAATATGGGAACAACTCCATAATGCAATAAGGAGGTATGTTTTTTTTTCAAATATTTAAAAACAACCATCCATTCAGAAGAAGTAACTCTAACAAGATGTTTTACAACGGTGGCTGTGACGACCACTGTTGGACCTTATCTTAGCATCATTTAGAATGAACTACATATAGTGAGAATTGTTGTAATGGAATCTCTACGTCAAATTTCAAGATGATCGCCATAATCAAGGCCGTTTTGGAGGTCTGATGGGCACCATTTTAATATAGGATCAAATGCCTATTATAAGAAATCTTGTAAAATGATCACACCGATATGTACTGGTAATAAGAATTTCAAGATGGTCACTATCATGGCGGCCGTTTTGGACCAGTGATCCGTGCCATTTTTCATTTAACATAATCTACATGTCATAAGAAGAATTTCTTTGACGATACCACCGGCCATTCAAAAGAATAACAATATTTTCAATATTTTCAAAATGGCTACTATGCATGCCGTCTATGGTGGCTATCAGATCAGCACCATCGTCACTTAAGATCAATTAGACATCCATAGAAGACTCTTTGTTGTAACTCCACTGGATACCATTATCCTTTCAGGAGGAATAACGATATAATAAAAAAAAAACATAATGAGGCCGATCATATTAAATGTCTGACGAGCACTTTTGTTATCCAGGTCGAACTAGACGTAAGGATACATTTTGTGCGTTAACGGACGCACGCTGCCCTACGGACGACATATCATCGCATAAGCTCTCCTGAACTTTGACGAGTGCGCTAAAGCTAAATGAACCAGGCAATTGTGACTTGGAGACTACTTGTTGGAATTATTTACTGACAAACTGAGCTCCATAATCTACACAAATATGGACAAAACTATGATCTTCATAGACCAGCATTTTTTCACCGAATAGTTGACCTGCTTCGCTGTGGGCAATAATAGACCTTCGTGGTTTACAGGTAATAATAGACCTGCGTGGCTATAGGCAGTAAAAAACCTGCGTAGTTATATGTAATAATAGACCTGCGTGGCTATAGGCAATAAAAAAAAATCTGCGAAGTTAAATGTAATAATAGACCTGCGTAGCTGCATGTAATTATGGACTGGCGTGGCTAAATGTAATAGTGGACGTGGATGGATACGTGTAATAATAGATCTACGTGTCATCGTGTAATAATATACCTACCTGGTTGCATGTAATAATAGATATACATGTCAACATATAACAGTAGACTAACGTGTCTGCAAGTAGTAATATGCCTGTGGAGGATGGACAAAAATATATTTTAAATAGATGTTCCACATAAAGGTTTATCCGCAAAAACAAACCCAAAAAAAATCGCCAAAAATATCAAGGTTTTTCAAATTTCTCGTGTTTTTATTATGCTCATACATAAAATATCTCACCAATGGGGGATTGTGAATAAAATGTCTCATCAATGGAAGGTTTGTAAACATAACGTGTTCTAATAATGCTGTTAAATATATCATAATCAAATGATATGGATAACAATATGATAGGAAATCAATCAGTAGCATACAATCTGCAATACTCGATCATGAAATAATCAGAGATTCTCTTAACTTGAATGTAAGAACAAATGTTTAAACACACGGTTTGAAAATCAGGTACGGAAAGTTTTTTCCTTTCAAAATAAGTGCAGTTACCTTTACTTAATGGTACTTAAATTATAATGTCATTTTTGATAAATCTTTTTATTAAAAACAACTTTCTGAACTTCCCATATTTAGTGTAAAATATATATTATACTAAAAGATGGTGAACAGCGGTCACAAAAGGATTAAACCGGACCAAGTGTGAACGATACACGCGAATACAACTACAAAGTTGTGAATCTCTTACTGCTTGGAACAGGACTTCATGTTGTGCAAGACTTGCGCAAGCAGTAACAAACCAACAGTTGCCCAGTTCCCCTTGGTTTAGGTCATCGGAAGTCACCCCCTCCACCACCAATTTCGGTACCTTACAAAGCTCCTGAAAAAAATATTTATTTTTATTAATTTATGTATTTATTATTGAAATAGTGGATTATTACAGAAGAGGAAGAAGACTGTTTGGTTGGTGTTTACCGGAACATAGGCATATGAATGACTACTAAGTACCAAGGCAATCGGAGTAAAGTGACAGGAAGATTCGAACTAGCCACCTACTGCTCCTGAATCTGGACCGTCTGTTCGTCCGCATTTATGTCCAGCAGTGCGTAAAACCGTTGTAGGCTGTTTGGGATCAGATTGCGGTAAGTGACGTTGCTTTGGTGTGGAGAGGGAAGGTACGCTTTTTAGATTCGAATTACCCATACTGCTATATAAATTCGTATAAATATGCCAAAAAAATGTGTTTTCACAGTGTCAGTTATAAACGAACTTCTCTTTAATTTTAAATATATGTTGTCTAGATGTATATTTAAGTTATATTAGATTTCCTTTCTTAATCTGTCATAATAAAAATAAGCTTTGATGGTAGAGGTGTTGAACATGCATACATACATACATACATACATACATACATATACACACAGACACACACATACATACATGCATGCATGCATACATACATACACACACACACACATACATACATACATACATACATACATACATACATACATACATACATACATACATGCATGCATACATACATGCATGCATGCATGCATGCATGCATGCATGCATACATACATTCATACATTACATACATACATACATACATACACACATACACACATACATACACACATACACACATACATACATACATACATACACACATACACACATACATACATACATACATACATACATACACACATACATACATACATACATACACACATACACACATACATACATACATACATACATACATGTCTATATGAACTGCTTTGTATGTAAGGAAGTAATGGCATGTAACATCAGATTAATTTTGTTTGAATAAAATATTGCATCAATTAATATATATATATATATATATATATGTATATGTATATATATATATATATATATATATATATATATATATATATATATATATATATATATATATATATATATATATATATATATATATATATATATATATAGTAGAATAACATGTCTAAAAATACAAGGACACACGATATGATTTGCTCCATACGATTTGATTTGCTCCATCGAGATCTTCCTGGTCGAGCTAGGACCTTATATTTAAGATTATTTGGCGTTTTAGCGAACAAGTCATTCCGTCAAAACAATATTAAATGATATTTCAAAAATAATTGATCAATCATCGCAAACAGATAAAGTTGAATATTCCACTTTTATCTAAAAAGCATATACTCCTCGATATGTTCTGGCTAAACAATTGATGGAAGATTATAAAACATTTACTGGTAAAGTAGCGAAATATCCAAAATAGAATGTAGATCTGCAGATACTTGTAGAAAAAAATCGTTGATAAATCTCACGTAATCTTTGACGTAATCCCCATTAGGAAAGACAAATCATATACATACAGATTATATTTAGATAGATTAACTCCTGATTTGCCGACGAAAGCTTTATTTAAAAAGACTGGTAAAGCCTTAATGGAGAAAATCCGTGATGCTAAAAAGAATTTTACAAGTCGCTGATGAATATATATATATATATATATATATATATATATATATATATATATATATATATATATATATATATATATATATATATATATATATATATATATATATATATATTCAAGTCGTTGAGAAAACGGAGCGATTGCTGATGCTACCATGAACGATAATCGAGCTTCTGTAATAATTAGCTATCTCGATAGTCGAACATATCTCACTGAAATAAAATTCGTTGAATTTACCTTTGACAATTGAATTATTATCGATATAAACGATCCAGTTCCACTATTAAATGAATTCCACGACTTCAGAATTAATAAATAAAAATTCCAGTTCAAGAATGTTAACAGTAATTGACAAACCGTATTATAGACAAACGTATCCAGTATCAGCTGTAATTTATGCGATATATCCGGTAAATGAAAATCCTGACATTGGTGATCTTATGCCAATGAAATTTTGGAAGTTGAATTGAGTTGAAGAACAAGTGATGGAACATTTTACAAATGCAGCTCGTGGAATTAAACTAACAGATTTACGACGTGAAAAAATAAATATGTAAGCAATAAAATCAGAGATAACGGAACAAAAGTTAATGATGTTGCTAAGCTAGAAAGGAAACTACGATTTAAAATATCAGTGAAGACAATAACAGGAGAAGTATTATATGAACCAAAATATTTATCAAAAAGAGCTCTGATGAATATCATTTTATCATAACGCACATGCTTGGATAAATGCAGTAACAATATTTCCACGAGATAGAACAGTCAACTTTTAGCTAGGAAATATTTTTGATTTTATTAATCAGATTAGAAAAAGTGATCCTGTATCTGTATAATTGTTCCAAACCTCTGAAGATGATGGTGATCTGATAAGGCCTGATGGAAGTGTTTGTATCGAAGAAAAAAGAAGATTTGATCAGTTTGTAAGACCTAATGGTGACATTTATCGAACAGAATTTCTTCATACGAAACTGAAAGATCTTGCGTTAAAATATACCAGTGACTATGAACATTTACTAAGTAATTGTTTTACTACTCCATCAGTCGCGACTCATTTCGCCAGAGAGAAAAATTCGTGGAAGCCGACTCGGTTTGATTTTCTTGATGATGTGATATCAAGTTGTGTTGAATATGGACATAGTGGATTATGGAATACCAGGTAAAATTGTAAAACTATTATATCACTTGTATGGCAGCGTGTTATCCGGGAAGTTTTCTTGGAATGGGAGAATGTTCGGAACATTTTCAGAGATCTGGACATCCAACCCATGTAATTATACGAGTTTCTGTAAACAAACATCTGCCAGATTTTGGCATATTGGGGTTTGCACGAATTACATCATTAAAGTTTGCTGAAATTCTTCATCCGATTTGTTATGTCTGGTTTGGTAAACACTTTTTAGAAAGAAATGTGGGCACCAACAGTATTGCTACGATAAATGATTGATTCAGGAATTTTATTATCATTTATAGTGAGTGAAATATTAATGTCGTGTAGTCCAAAAAAACAAGTTTGGTTACCAGAAGAAAGAAAAAAATCTTTGGATCCATTTGATGATGAAGATAAGAGTGACTATGAAAATAAACAAGCCAAGGATCTCGGTAGAAAGACAATTGGAAAGTGTTCGCAATGTGGTTCACGTAATAATAAAAGATGCTGTTGTAGGTTAGTTATTGATGATGCTGAGTTAGAATTTATCATCGCTGATACAACGAAGAAAAATACACGTGTCAGCCGAGAAACAGCTTTCTTGTCCGATGGAACTAAATTAGGTACATTTGTGGGTTACATTGATGGCGACTCACCGTAATATACTCTTTTACGATCTTCGATGCTTGCATAGGTTTCAATATATATATATTGTCGATGGTAAACAGATTCCCTAAAGCAGCCGTTAGAGTAGCGACGGATTCATTTTATATCGCTAAGAAACATGCAGATTTATTAAAACAACATAATATCGGCACTGACTCATTGTGGGGTGGATGGAGATTGAAAAAAGAACAACTACACATTTATGATGAAACAGCTAATGTCGAGTGAAAAAATACTTATTGTGAAAATATTCAAAAAACAGTATCATCATCATCATCATCATCATCATCATCATCATCATCGTCGTCGTCGTCGTCGTCGTCATCATCATCATCGTCATCATCATCAATATATGATCCTGTTGCCAGACATAAAACAGTTTATCTAAACGGACCAGGAGAATCAGGAAAGACAACACGTGCAGTCGAATTATTTCGTGGACTTGATATGGTTGTATTAACACCTACACATAAACTCGCTAATGAAATGAAAGAACGAGGGGTAAAATCTTATACTTGTCATAACTTCTTTCGGTGGAAGAGCGACAAATGGATACCCGAGTGAATGGGTGATAAACATGTCACTAGAAAAAATATTTAGGATGAAATATGTACATTGTCTTTAGAGATACTAAAAATATTACTTGATTGGTTACTAACAAAAAAAATAGATAGATAGATAGATAGTTGTTGTTGTTGTTGTTGTGGGGTTTAACGCCATTTTTCAGCACAGGATAGGCTTTACATGGCGGCCAGTATTATTGGTGGAGGAAGAACCCGAGAAGACCCGAAAGGAACCACCGACCCACGAGAAGCTACTGGCAAGCTTTCTTACATACCCACATTGGCTGAATACTAGACTCGAACCGGCGGATAGATAGATAGATAGATAGATAGATAGATAGATAGATAGATAGATAGATAGATAGATAGATGGTCTTTTCTAAATATCTATGTCTGGTTCTGTAATCAACATGTACACCAAATGCATAAAACGGCTTACCCTCGGCCTTTTCCATTCTAAATATCTATGTCTGGTTCTGTAATCAACATGTACACCAAATGCATAAAACGGCTTACCCTCGGCCTTTTCTATTCTAAATATCTATGTCTGGTTCTGTAATCAACATGTACACCAAATGCATAAAACGGCTTACCCTCGGCCTTTTCCATTCTACATCTGAATCCACCTTACTGTAGAATAAGGATTTTGTGCTGGCCGGGAATTCTGGGTCCTCAAAAAGGATTCCTTTTTTCAAGCAGTCATTCTTGATGGAAGAGTACTTCTGACCCTTAAAGGCGGTCGGCATGATGGTGGTTAAAAACTACAAATAAAAATATCAGTCAATAAAATAGTCAGAACTTTAATCAACAGAAGTCGTATGTGATTGCAAGAGATAGGAAAACTGAGATCCAAATTTTAATAATAAAATGAACAGAAAAATATTGTGCACATTTTTAATACACCATGGGTCACCTTACATAAATGATCCCGTTGAAACGTGAAATATTTGGAAATCAGTTTTTTGAAAATCATTTTGAATCTTTATGTATATTTTAGGGTTTTTTCCACAAATATTCACTTTCTAAGAAAAGGTGTCTTCAGATAAATGAATTATATGTCAGTTCCGTTGGCAGATTTATGAATTTAATTTCGGGATTTATGACCCTATGGTAATTATATTCCATTGTTTCTTATATGACTTGAATGTCACGTGTTTATATTGCAAAAATGTCCATCTATTTAAAATTCTCTCCGCTATCGTTTCGAATAATCATGACCTTAATTAGCTAACATTTTTTAATGTTGTAAATGAAGCAAGGTATAGGAGCAAATATAAGGAGGCGGTTAAGAAAGAGAAAAAGAATCAACAGAAACAAAAGTATTAGTTATTTCCGTGTTAAGGTAAAATAGAGAAATTCTAATAGATAATTAAACTCCTCACCGTGGTCTGTTTTTTAATAGAAATGTATGACTTGCTAGTATTTATTTTCGACAAATAATTAGATTGTTTCACATCGGACATGAAAGCAAGCGAGTTGGAAAGAAAGACAAAGATCCTCGAGTTCTATTGCCTTACATTACGATTACACGAGTTACCTCCCATTGACTATAAGTTTGAGTAATCCTATCTTTCGTGCTGACTTATTAAAATTTGTATTTTATGTTTCTTTTCGAGACCAGAAAAATGGGATCAAAGAAAGAAGAAAGAAAAGAATAATACTTCACAGAGAACTGAAAATTAGGAGCATCGATTGACAAAAATGAACAGATATAAATCAGACATGTCGGGGTTGCGAACGATTTTGCAGGACTAGTTCAAGCACATGCTTTAACTTGTCGATTCATTTACAAAATCTTAAAAAGATTCCTTTTGTAGAAAAGATGTGCTTCGCATATGGTGATGAGAGCGATGAATTTGTAAATAAATTTGAAATGTTACAACAAAGAGGCATAATCTGTGAGTAATACACAGCACTGTTTAACTTGAAAATGTTTCAAAAGCGCATGTAAAATTAGAGTAAGCTATCGTTGAAATTGTTGTATCCTATAGAACCTCCTATTTGAATTGCTACAGATTGAATACCTGTGATATTATGCATGGGTTTTAATTTGACACAGCATATAGCCATGAATATCATTGCTACAAATTGAATACCTGTGACGATATGGATGGGGTCTAACTTGACACAGCATATAGCCATGGATATCATTGCTACAAATTGAATACCTGTGATGTTATGGATGGGGTCTAACTTGACACAGCATATAGACATGGATATCATTGCTACAGATTGAATACCTGTGATGTTATGGATGGGGTCTAACTTGACACAGCATATAGCCATGGATATCATTGCTACAGATTGAATACCTGTGACGATATGGATGGGGTCTAACTCGACACAGCATATAGCCATGGGTATCATTGCTACAGATTGATCACCTTTGATGTTATGGATGGGGTCCAACTCGACACAGCATATAGCCATGGATATCATTGCTACAGACTGAATACCTGTGATGTTATGGATGGGGTCTAACTTGACACAGCACATAGCCATGGATATCATTGCTACAGATTGAATACCTGTGACGATATGGATGGGGTCTAACTTGACACAGCACATAGCCATGGATATCATTGCTACAGATTGAATACCTGTGACGATATGGATGGGGTCTAACTTGACACAGCATATAGCCATAGATATCATTGCTACAGATTGAATACCTGTGACGATATGGATGGGGTCTAATTTGACACAGCATATAGCCATGGATATCATTGCTACAGATTGAATACCTGTGACGATATGGATGGGGTCTAACTTGACACAGCATATAGCCATGGATATCATTGCTACAGATTGAATACCTGTGACGATATGGATGGGGTTTAATTTGACACAGCATATAGCCATAGATATCATTGCTACAGATTGAATACCTGTGACGTTATGGATGGGGTCTAACTTGACACAGCATATAGCCATGGATATCACTGCTACAGATTGAATACCTGTGATGTTATGGATGGGGTCTAACTTGACACAGCATATAGCCATGGATATCACTGCTACAGATTGAATACCTGTGATGTTATGGATGGGGTCTAACTTGACACAGCATATAGCCATGGATATCATTGCTATAGACTGGATACCTGTGACGATATGGATGGGGTCTAACTTGACACAGCATATAGCCATGTATATCATTGCTACAGATTGAATACCTGTGACGATATGGATGGGGTCTAACTTGACACAGCATATAGCCATGTATATCATTGCTACAGATTGAATACCTGTGACGATATGGATGGGGTCTAACTTGACACAGCATATAGCCATGTATATCATTGCTACAGATTGAATACCTGTGACGATATGGATGGGGTCTAACTTGACACAGCATATAGCCATAGATATCATTGCTACAGATTGGATACCTGTGACGATATGGATGGGGTCTAACTCGACACAGCATATAGCCATGGATATCGTTGCTACAGATTGGATACCTGTGACGATATGGATGGGGTCTAACTTGACACAGCATATAGCCATGGATATCATTGCTACAGATTTAATACCTGTGATGTTATGCATGGGGTCTAACTTGACACAGCATATAGCCATGGATATCATTGCTACAGATTTAATACCTGTGATGTTATGCATGGGGTCTAACTTGACACAGCTTATAGCCATGGATATCATTGCTACAGATTTAATACCTGTGATGTTATGCATGGGGTCTAACTTGACACAGCATATAGCCATGGATATCATTGCTACAGATTTAATACCTGTGATGTTATGCATGGGGTCTAACTTGACACAGCATATAGCCATGGATATCATTGCTACAGATTTAATACACTGGTCAACAGTGAAATCATTACTGACTTGAAAAGGCCCTAATCTGTAGTATTTTGGTGTGCCGAACACGAATATAACCGTGAAAAATTTGTATTGGCTCTCGTTTTGAAGATATTCATATACCTCATTTTCTATGTTTCACTGTGTAAATTTCTCCAGTAGGACTGCAGCAACATCCGGAATAATGATGTAACATTGCATAATATCATCATGCTCACATCATCCACAGTTGATTGCATCATTTTCTGATGCAATGCAATACTAATGCCATGCGGCTGCTGAAGTAAGTTGACGTCAGCAGTGTACTATACATGTGTAGGCCTATTATACTAATGCCAGGCGGCTGCTGAAGCTGACGTAAGCAGTGTACTATATAAAGCCCAATCAGATAGGTTCAGCATTTAAAATATTTTAGACGTTGTGCGAGACAGTTCAAGCTACTGTTACATAAAACTTATTATTTTATCCATTTACGTACAATAAAGAACAGTAATGCCTCGAAAGTGTGTTAATACCGCGGACAATTTTTGCTATATTTGTGGGGAAGTGACATTTGCCAACCAGAAGAAAGGTATCAATTCTCAAGTGAAGAAGGCATATCATCTTTACTTCGGATGCAAGGTTGGTGACCAAGACAAGCCTTGGGCTCCGCATATATGCTGTGCTACATGTACAACACAGCTTTCACAGTGGTTGAATTGCAAAAGGTCATCAATGCCGTTTGCAGTCCCAATGGTGTGGAGAGAGCCAAGCAACCACCTAAATGACTGTTACTTCTGCTTGGTTCCTCCTCTTTCCAGCGGAATAACGAAGCGAAAGAAGTCGAGAATAGTCTACGCAAACATTCCGTCTGCATTGAGACCAGTTCCACATGGTGAGGGACTTCCTATTCCAGAACCTCCAGCAGAATATTCTCTTGATTCATCTGACGAAGACAAAGGTGAGTCGACCTGTTCTTCTCCTGGTCCATCAGCATGCAGTGATCCAGATTTTCACTGTGGTGCATCATCAACCCCACACAGAATAACACAGGAAGAACTAAATGACCTGATTCGTGATTTGGACTTATCAAAGAACAAGGCAGAATTGCTAGGATCAAGACTCCAACAATGGAATCTTCTAGAAGAAGATGTCACAATTACTGCATATCGAAAGCGCCACCAGCAATTGGAGCCTTTCTTCAGAAAGGAAAGTAATCTGATATTCTGTTCCGATATTGAGGGCCTCATGAATGCTTTAAAAATCACTCATGACCCACAAGAATGGAGACTATTTGTGGACTCTTCGAAACTGAGTCTCAAGGCTGTGCTTTTGCACAATGGAAACATTCTTCCATCTATTCCAGTAGCGTATGCTGTCCACATGAAAGAGACATACGATAACTTAAGGCAGCTACTGAATTCCATTGAGTATAACAAGTACAGCTGGCACCTCTGTGGTGATTTGAAGGTAGTTGCCCTTTTAATGGGACTGCAGCAAGGATATACAAAATACATGTGTTTCTTATGCAAGTGGGATAGCCGAGCAAGGGAAATGCACTACATGAGGAAGGAATGGACTCACAGGCAGAATGTAGCCATTGGAGAGAAGAATATCCAACACCCAGCTCTGGTTGAGGCTCAGAAAATCTTGCTACCACCCCTTCACATCAAACTAGGTTTGATGAAGAACTTCGTGAAAGCCATTGACCGGACTTTGCCAGCATTCCGATACCTGCATGAAAAATTCCCTCGACTCAGCGAAGCAAAGATTAAAGAGGGAGTTTTTGTGGGTCCTCAGATTCGAGAGCTTTTCAAAGATGACCGGTTCAACAACTTGCTGGAAGGTGACGCGAAACAAGCATGGAATGCTTTTCGCCTAGTTTCTACAAACTTCCTCGGAAATGTTAGGGCAGAAAACTATAAGGAACTAGTAGAAGACATGTTGATGAAGTATAAGAAACTTGGCTGCAATATGTCTCTAAAGATTCACTTCCTTCATTCCCATTTGGATTTCTTTCCTAGCAACTGTGGTATTGTTAGTGATGAACACGGCGAACGTTTTCATCAAGATATCGCAACAATGGAACAAAGATACCAGGGAAAATGGTCCACTACAATGCTGGCTGACTACTGCTGGACACTCCTCAGAGATGCTCCCGAACAGCTGTACAAGAGACAGGCGAAGAAATCTAAGATGTAGTCAATGACTTGATTTTTTATAGGTAGGCTATTACAGTTGACCTTTTACTATTGGAATGCATTTCGTTATGTAAACATTAATTTCTTGCAGATTACAAAAAAACTAGAGCCAATTTTGCAATTTGACTGTCATATTCGTGTTCAGCACATAAAAATTGATAAGAATTGACTAATTTTATTTCAGTAACATGACTTTTGTAAAAATTTGTTGTCCAGTGATACCTGTGACGATATGGATGGGGTTTAATTTGACACATTTGGCCATGAATATCATTGCTGAAAATATTTATATCAGTAATTTAAAAAAACCTGACTTTCATAGTATTAGCAGTTTGTAATTAATTACGTCCAGGCGAGTGATACATGCGACCGCCCGGGGCGAAAAATCGCTCGGGGAAAGGGGCGGAGTTGGAGTTTGCATTATATTTTACGGGGCTGGAGGACCGTATACGACTTTCGTATGGGGAGTCGTGTCGTCCAGCGCAAACGTGCTACCATACTGATTACGACAAATTATCTAGTAGCTCCGATTGTTGTATATACAGGCCAAAAATTACTGACATGTTACTAGAATCTCGCAACTCTGATTACTTTGTATGCAGGTCAAATATCCATGATATATTACTATGGATTCTCATAACTCCGTTTCTTGTGCACACAGGTCAAACATCACTGATACAACTACCGTTATTATTACAAAGAATTTTTTTCTTTAAAGGAATTAATTAATTCAAATAAAAAGTCCATAACGCTCAAGAATAGTCTCCGGTGGTTGAAAACATTGATTTTTTTACAATTCTAGTCAATAATCTAATTAGACAATATTACAGTGTTTCTGATTATAAAATTAATGATTTTTTCATGGAAAACCTGTTGAACATCCTTTTGTTCTAATATCAATAAACAGTGTACAAAGTTGAATTTTTCGTTTCATAAAATGATAAATTGTAGGTAAATAATTCCTCTTAATGCAATTTTAATTTTGAAAAGAGGCTTCCATATGGTGATAATAACGATGACTAGATGTTCAAATCATGGACGGTTCTGCATTCCGCCGAATAAACCGTTTGTTAAGGACCTGAAGAACCGCTCATCAAAACCACCCTCAATATGTATATCAATAAAACTATATTAGCCCATTTTGTCAACAGCTATGACGGAAGGGAATCTATGTTCACCTAGATAAACCACTTGCGTATGGAATAAAACGCTATAATAAATGTATATAAGATATATAATCCTTTTATCTCAAGTCCACGTCCCCAAACAAGTACATATTTTTATGCCACAAAGTCGTAAATATCATTTACAATACATTAATACTTTCGTTACTTCCTCTTACGTGTTATTTGCTATACAGAGTGAATTATTAATTCGAAAAGGTATCACATTTTTGATAATTGTAAAATTATCCAGAATTTAGTTCGTTGCGCCAAATATTCATGGTAAATAGTGCTTGGAATAAATCTATTTTGTTGACAGTAATAAAGGACACATGATAAAACACGGTGACCAACTCATGTATAGGACGTTCGAAATTTCTAATACCGGTGATTTGTATGCGATTATTTCGTGCATATTGAAATGGTAATGACTGAGTAACAACAAGAAATAAATTAACAAAATATGTTCCCTTTTTTATTTACAGTAAAAACATGTAGATGCTGTGTTTAAAATAGCGTTTGATAATCTCTGCAACGTTTGAGAATGGCAATCGGTCGCCAATTTTACAGTGTCATTTTTCTTAGGTAGCATGAAACAGTTTCGTATCATTAACCATGGGGTAAAAGTTTGATTGGAGAAACTTTTATATTTGTTCTTATTTTTCTCCCTCGTTATTCTTGGTCGTGTCAAGAATGCATGATTTCATTTTGTATCTACAACGAGGCGATTCTACGGTAGAAGGATAGTCGGGTATTTTGTAGGAAATCGGTCTGTTCGTGGTCCACTTTCCATTTCAATAAATAATTATCTGGAACGACCGTATGTACGACATATCTTTGACTCTATTCAGTATAGTTTTTTCCAGGATTAAAAATAGCAGGTTTAAATGATTTCGTGCCTTGATGGGTGGGGTAAGTATGACCCTAAAGGGAGTAGTCATGGAAAGATCAGTTTTGTCATGCCAATCTTTTTGCTGATTCGACAACTATTTAGTGCTACTTAGACTGGTTCCATTTATGTTGCTGGGCTAGGGATACAATTTCAATTCTTCGTATAAGCGGATGAGGATTAATAAACTTGTCTGTGACAGTCAAAGTGACGATTATTAATGTAAACCTCGTAGAATAGAAAACGGTAACCGATTTATTAACACTGGCTATATTACGTCCAGAAAATGGGAGCTAAGTGACTTCCCCAATGTCATACCCATGCAGCCGACCCGATCTGTCCTGGGCGGGTATCTAACCCCCGAATCTTGGAGTCAGACGTTCTACAACCCAGCTTCATTCGATTACCCATTTCACTTGTTCTTAAATTAAATATTTAGTTTGTACTAAATATCAAAGTAGTTTTCCTGCCAGTGTCAATCTGTGGAACTAGAAATATAAATGTGAGATCATTACTGCAGGAACATTGTTCGCCATGCATATTTGGCATGCCGTAATCATTATCAGGTTTCATCGGTTTGCCGTTTGATTATTAAATACATACATACCATCTTTCCTACATACATACAGACATACATACATACATACATACATACACCCTTTTTTGCCAAGATGTCATGAAGATTCAAAGCATCATATCATGTTGGTCTCCTTTCTTACATTAATTTTAGCATCTTCCTCAACTGAGGACATTTGTTTAGAAAGGTATAAAATTATATTCATGTTCAATTTAATATCGATTCGTATGGGACATACTTAAATTTAATGTTTCTTTCAGAAAAGTACACCCATAGTACCCTAGCATGCCAAAGATGCCAGTGTTCATACAAGTAAAGTCCCATACAAAAGTTACCAAATTTCATTTGTGGAATCTTTTAATCCTCACTAAATATTTTACAATATTAATTTAGACCATGCTCCTTACAAAAATCGTACGAGATCAGCGAGTCATGTGAAAGTAAAATGAACGATCACTGGTCAATTTTAGGTATCAAATATACTTGATGCTTGTTGATTTGTTTTCATTATTGAAGCAGAACATGCAAGAAAAGGTCCACGGTAATTAAATTTTTAAGCGAGAAATCTCTCTCTCTCTCTCTCTCTCTCTCTCTCATGTACAAAAGTTATTCTCTTTATGCAGATGAATTCTGGCCCGATTTTGTGTCAGGTATGTTTATACCTGTCATTAATGTTGATACTTGAGTCGCTAATAAAAATCTACCGACACTGATATTATAGTTCAATAATACGCCATCATGAACAGCTACGGATTGTCTGCCATCGATTTTTCCTGCCGAATTTAAGGATAGTCCATTTTAAGATTGTTTGCAATTCTCAGCTATGTTTATCTCAAAAGTATTTATAATTCAAAAACAAATACTTACAATGTTCACAAAGTATAATATGTTATATTTATCTATACAATTCTAGTAACATTTTAAAAGTTTGTGAACATTTGATTACTATTCCTCTTTGCAAATAAATAGTTTAATAGCTTGCTGCATCTAGAAAATCGTGTCTGAGATTTATATTACATACGCCACATGTATATATGTATGTATGTATGTATGTATGTATGTATGTATGTATGTATGTATGTGTGTGTGTGTATGCATGTATGTATGTATGTATGTATGTATGTATGTATGTATGTATGTATGTTTGTATACATGCATGTATGCATGTATGTATGTATGTATGCATGAATGTATGTATGTATGTATGTATGTATGTATGTATGTATCTATGTATATATGTGTGTGTATATATTGTGTTCAGTTCAATTCATTTATTGAAATTATTCGCTTGTATTACAAAGCGCTCATCATTGATTTCGGACTAAATCACTTTTAGGAATTCCATAAAACTAACCTTTTCACACGCGCAATAACAGCATGCTATTTTGATACTTATCGCATAGCCCATATATATATATATATATATATATATATATATATATATATATATATATATATATATATATATATATATATATATATATATATATATATATATATATATATACATACATACAACTGCTGACTGCCAAAACATTCATTACTCCGCCTTCAGGAACATTTAGCTTTTATTATCAAGACATCGGCGGTCTTTTTATTTCGATTGTCAAAAGCAAATTGGGGTTTAAAAAAATCACGTCTGTCTTAGTATGGCCATTTTACCCCACAGGGGCTCGTTACGCCTTGTATTGCATATCAGGCGCTGGAAAATGGTGTTAAACACCAAAAAAAGAACAACAGTAACAACAAATAAAACTAAACGTGTTGGTCAATTGATAGTGGGTTTTGGAAGAAGAGGTGGGCGGTATACATGTAGCATAGAATCTACCCTGCATACAAGAGTGGCTAAAACGCTAGCTTCTTGAGGTAAATAAACTCACCCTTTTTCTAAGAAGAATGTAGACATAAACCTGTCTCCAAAATGACAACGTTTTCATATCGTAGCATTTTTACGCGGTAAAATAACTCAAACGATCTAATGTTCTT
Organism: Sinohyriopsis cumingii; assembly: GCA_028554795.2. NCBI lineage: Eukaryota > Metazoa > Mollusca > Bivalvia > Unionida > Unionidae > Sinohyriopsis > Sinohyriopsis cumingii. The sequence continues at coordinate 91,140,700 of CM068831.1, forward strand.
ATTTGTTTTAGTTCCGACTCTAAATAAAAATTGTCTATGTCTATTGTAGTTTATTGGTCCAAATAAAATATTGTAAATACTCTGGTCACAAATACATTATAGTAAATCTGAAATTTCTGCATCCAGTAATCACTATCAAACTATGTGACATCACACGCATTGGACATTCTGTGTTGAAAAATGATTTTGTTTTGTGTAAAATGTTACATTTATTTAGAAAGACAAGTGCTCTTTTTTGATTTATAATTTGTTCAAAAAACATCGTCTCGGACAAATTTTTTCCCCGCTACAAATGAAAAGTGCATTATCTGAGTCAGAATGAACCATTTTATTCATTCTTCTTTCTCTCTAAAATATTTTCATTAAAATAAAAACTATGTGACAAGCAGAATCTGAAACAGGTAATTATTTAATATTAAATTTATGAAACTCGCTGAATAATTTCAAGCTCGCAAAAGCAGGACGTTATTCAACTCGTTTCATAAATTCATCTTTAAATCATTTCCTATTTTAGATCTTCAATTCATCAAATGGCTTACATATTTCCTGCCTCAAAGAAGAACTGTTTTATCGATTGGGAATATTATATAACTTTATATTAACAATACAAAATTTCAGGTAAAGATAACTCAGTTAAAAATAGAAAATATTTCCAATAAGTTCTAAAATCAGCAGCATTATAAAATAGATAAAATAATATATAAGTGCTATACTGAGTAAAAAAAAGAAATAAAACAGGAAACTCGATGCATACCTATAGAATAAGGATCCTCCAGATTTCTTCTCTGTCACGGGATCTCTTAATTTGTATATATAATGTTTCTTATTGGTAGATGTTTAAACAAATGCGCACATGGCATTCCAAGGAAGAAAGATAGGCAAATATAGTAGCTGAAAAGCGTTTTATATAGGAGCATGCTCTGTTAATGCCCCTATTCCTTTTTGCATTCAGTAGATGTTTCTATTTTAATATCTGTAAGCTGCTACTCTTTCGGAACAAACTGTATTTAATCCTACTTAATCTTACATTTCACAGCTAAATTTCTTCACAAAATGAGGTCCACCACAGGAAAAAGGATTCACGCTTTTCAAAGTCAATAATATAGACATTTGGGAGGTATTTCGTTCAAAAGGAAGTAAAATTGCTCATCAGAAGTAATCCTGCATTTGTTCGACCCTGATTTAGGGTCAGTACTTGAGTGTTATAGGCTAGTATTATATGCAAGTATTATATACAAGTATTATATACAACTTAACAAGTATTATATACAAGTATTATATACAACTTAACAAGTATTATATACAAGTATTATATACACCTAAATGAGAACAACAAAGACCAAGATCAAGTCCGTCATTTGATTAGCATTTGTCAATAACAGCAGAAACGTAACGCTCACCAGACAACCTTACAAATTTTAATTTGTTCGCCTATCATTAATATACAGTAATCTACTGCTTAAGCCCCCGTGCTTACGAATAAATCAATGATTTAAATGAGTCTCTCAATGAAATCTTACAATAATGCATCTGCTGACGAATGATTGCTTTCTGCAGAATTCTTGATGATATATTATTCTCTACCTTTCGCATTATGTTTTGGAGACGATATTTCTAATGCAGATGTGGCAATATCCTGCTGCTGTTAAATGTTAATTATAGAAAGTTACATGTACTTTGTGTAATAAAATAATTACAGTGCCATAATACGCAATTACTTGATGTAGGAAAATCCTTACAATGTCATAATACGCAAGTGCTTAATGTATGAAATCCTTACAGTGCCATAATACGTAAATACTTGAGGTAGATTGTTGTTGTTGTTGTTGTAGGGTTTAACGTCATTTTTCAGCACACGATAGGCTATACATGGCGGCCAGCATTAATGGTGGAGGAAGAACCCGGGAAAACCCCGGAAAGAACCACCGATCCACGAGAAACTACTGGCAAGCTTTCTCACATACCCACATACGCCCAACAAGAGACTCGAACACATACCCATACTTGATGTAGGAAATTCTTACAATTCTTCATTGCGCAAGTGCTTAATGCAGGAAATCCTAACAGTGCCATAATACAAAATTACTGGATGTAGGAAACCCTTATCATGGCATAATGCGCAATTATTTGATGTAGGAAATCCTCGTAATGACATGATACGCAATAACTGGGTGTAGGAAATCCTTACAGTGCCATGATACGCAATTACTGGATGTAGGAAATTCTTACAATGCCATAATACACAATTACTTGATGTAGGAAATTCTTACAATTCTTTATTGCGCAAGTGCTTAATGCAGGAAATCTTAACAGTGCCATAATACAAAATTACTGGATGTATGAAACCCTTATCGTGCCATAATGCGCAATTATTTCATGTAGGAAATCCTCACAATGACATGATACGCAATAACTGGATGCATGAAACCTCACAGTACCATAATACGCAATTACTGGATGTAGGAAATCGTTACAATGCCATAATACGCAATTACTTGATGTAGGAAATTCTTTCAATTCTTTATTGCGCAAGTGCTTAATGCAGGAAATCCTTACAGTGCCATAATACAAAATTACTGGATGTAGGAAATCCTTACAATGCCATAAGACGCAATTGCTTGCTGTATGAAATCCTTACCATGGCATAATGTGCAAGTGCTTAATGCAGGAAATCCTTACAGTGCCATACTACGCAATTACTGGATGTAGGAAATCCTTTCAATACCAAAATATGCAACTACTTGATGTTGAAATTCTTACAATGTAGGAAACCCTTACATTATTATACTAGGTAAGTACTTCATGTAGGAAAATCCTTACAATGTCATAATAAGCAAGTGTTTGATGTAGGAAATCCTTATAAAATTAATTAAAATTAAAATTTGACAAAACTTTCCAAAGGATTATAAAACATAAATTCGTTTTTTTCAGATTAGAAATTTGTCTACAAACGTTTTTATGAAAACTAGTTTTCTCAATATTCAATTGTTAGTTTAGGTTTCCTGTTGATAAAGCCTTGCGTACCTCTATTTTGTCTTTTGCAACTATAAATAAAACTAATGCTGCAAACATAGCCAACAGATCATACGTACAATCTCAATATCACACAATGTCTAGCCAAAATTGTTTCAAAATTATCTGTCTATGATGGAACTAGAGAGAAACAAAATACATTTTAACCCAAATCTCTCTCTCTCTCTCTCTGTCTTTTACAATGTATCTACACTCCAACGATAAATGTCACCTGTTGACATAAAATAATCAAATCACAAAATGATTGTGTATATAAGAACAAACAACCTTTATCTGCCGTCTAAAACTTTCTTACCTTCCAAACGATCTATGAATCGAATACGAAGTCACTGTTACTACCGTACCGATGAAAACCTGTTCAAATTCCTCTCGGAGTGAGTAGAGGCTCTTATCTGGTATTAAACAGTAAAAGTCACCAGATATTGACTTGCTATTTATTGGCCAGTTCTCCGCGAATATGCAGAATATCAACACAGAACTGCGTAATGACGTTTGATACTTCAAATAAAATGGAAGTCGATGGAAAACACAACTTTACACTAAACTGGCACCAAATGGTGATTAATAGGTCACATAACACGGATAGATAACAACAAAATCGGTCTTTATACACACACACACACACACACACACATACACACACACACACATACACATATATATATATATATACACTCACACACACACACACATATATATACACTCACACACACACATACGCACACACATACACACACACACACATATATATATATATATATACACTCACACACACACATATATATATATACACTCACACACACACACACACACACACACATATATATATATATATATATACACTCACACACACACACACACACACATATATATATATATATATATATATATATATATATATATATATATATATATATATATATATATATATATATATATATATATATATATATCTTGTATTCCAGCTTTTAAGAGCCATATAACATTAATCAGTGGCTATCATCAATGCCCCGTTTTCAGGTAGAAAGGTCAAATAAAATATTTTATCCGAAACACTCGTGCTTGTTTCCCTGGATACTTCTGCTTATTCTATGTGGTTATGTTATGTTGAGTTATTTAGGTTTTGTTTCGTGGAACACCTCTTGGCTGTGTTCTGTGTAGCAGCCGTTATCGTGATCCATGGAACACTTATGGTTGTTTTCTGTTGAACAGTTTGTTGTAGTTTTATATATACAATTTGTGTTCCGCAAACTCAATTGCTGTATTAATTGCAAAGGAGGGAATATGTCTAAATAATACTATTTTACCTTTTGACTCATGTGGAAATCAAATATATATGTGTGAAAATATACATTTAATAGCACAATTGGTAGAGGGTGATACTAGTAATTCAAGAGTCTAGGGTTAGATACCAGCCGGGATCGGCTATCTTAGCTCCCATTTCCAAAAGCATGGTATAGCTAATAACGCGCTAAAAGTGCCAGTAACACCAACAAAAAATCCCCAAAGAACCCATCTCGTTTATATGAAGTATAAATTTATGGAGGGCTGAATGATTGGATGGACGAATGGATTATTGAATGGATTCAATGATGAACGGATTTTTTATGCATATCTGTATGTCCATGTACTCAGTCAAATTTATGAAAAATATTTGGTATTATTAACACTTTTTTGGTGAAATACCTTTATTACAGTGTTCAGATTTGTTTAATAAAATAATCGACAAGATTTGATTTATACACATATTCTGATGAAGAAGGCATATTTGTCATAAAGTCCCATTCTATTTCTATCATCTTCATCCCATCCGCATCTACCCACAAGCCAGCCCTCGTTTCCAGCGGATACATCATAATTCTACCACATGATTAACGTTTAAATCCGTATTCCAATATTACCACAGTGAGCTCTTGACTATATTAATGGAGGCGGGGACTTCAAAGAGAAGGTCAAATGTACTGACATTTTCAGTACAGTTGCTAGATCCTGGCGATTTGGCACTCCCTATGCCGACTTAATGTATTTATGCAATACGTTGTGGCCTCTAGAAGTGTCTGTACAAATGTGGACATTTTGCACACAAAAGCAATCAGGCATGCGCATACATAGGTAGTGGTGTGCCCTCGCTTCTCAGCTCGTCTTTGAAAAACGTGAATAACATGGTTATATTCCCCGTATTCTTCTCTGGCATGACAAATTTAACGTTATATTTGCAGTCATATAATCTTAAATGGCGTATCATTATTTATGACATCCTTGAACTACACACCAGGAAGTGTGTCAATAACCACCAAGATGATAGGGCATAAATCAATACATTGCTCCCTTATTTTCGTCACCTGATATAAACATGAACTCTTTATTCGGTTACGAAGGTATTTCGCGGTTTTCTTTGGGTGCCAAGACTCATTTTTTTTTTCTCCCGAGAATTAGTTTCTCCGACAAAGAATTGTGAAGTTAACAATGTATTTAATTATTTATCCCGAGTGAGCCTCGTGCACAAGTGGCGTCATTTAATATACCTAGCAACCATCTAAATATTTATATGTCACACCATGCGACAGTGTATCGATCGCAAATTCATGTAAAGGATGCTTATTGTTTTCAAAACTCTCGCTGGCCTATGTAACTTAAGTACATATCGATTGAATTCTTATCATGCAATGTAGAGCTCTGTTGGCCCTTACCCAATATTCAGAGTTACATTCGATGGAAATATGACTTACTATGTGTTACAATTTAACAAGAAAAAATGATTACATTTAGCATTAAAACGAGAGTATTCAAATTACATGCTTCACCAGAAACGTGATGTGATTTTCGTTTGATTCGACGGTGTCGTTAGGAGGCTTTGACATAATACAGATAAGGGGTCAATTCAACAATGTAAATTTCAATTGAATCACTTTCATTTAGTAAAACAATTAATTCGTCAGACTCAAACATTCCTTAAATATAATAATTGTTTATACAAATACAGATGACTTTATTTATATTCAGACTCGTTGTTTTTGTATTTTAAAAATGTGACTGAAATGAATGGAAATAAATGGAAGACCTTTATACTGATTATAAATGACCTTTGATTAAGATCCGGTTCAAGGGTACATAGAGAACTCGCCCCATGGAGAACTCGCCCCGACGTATCTGGATAAGTCTCCCCAGGGTGGTTGGATAAGTCGCCCAAAATGGTTGGAAAAGTTGCTTCAAAGCTTGTAACCCAGAAAACCTATTTAATATTTAATTTTTTCCTATTTAATATTTAATTTTTAATTAAATAAGTTATTTAAAAGATAAAAGTGTTCACCTTTGAACAATAATGTGCGAAACAAAAATGTCGCCACATGGTGGTTACCACTTTATTTGATCGAAGTTTGAATTGTTCAATTACCTAGTTGAATTATAATTCATCGTGATTAACATTCGCACTGAAATTCAAATATACCACCCCACACACTTCTTGTTCAATTTAAAGTGTTTACTTAAGACTTCTATACGTCAAACTATTATTACCGATCATTTCGGAATCGCTGTTTGCTGTTGTTGATGCTGTTTAATACTGTCACCATTGTGAGGTGTTATATCAGAGTTGTTTGTCTGAAAGTTACCAACAGCGAGATGATGTAATCATCCTTATGGTGTCAAAGAAGGTAAGAAATTCATTTTGCCCCGATTGTCATATCATATAACAGATTACAAGATTATTTTATAGTTTCATCGGATATCTACGAAAAGAACACGAACGCTTGTTTAAAAATAATATTGTTGGTTCAGAGGTTCATTTACGGAATTATTTAGAACTGATTAGATTGCATACAAAATCACGTGTCATTGTTTTACACTCTGATATAAACATTTTTGTTCTTAACCCATTTTGCCAAAATATATGTAAGTCCCATGCGCAAGTGATTTAAATTCATAGATGTTCAAATAAATGTACTTAATTTTTTCAAACGTACTATTAAGTAGTCATTGTTTTAGTAAGTAGAGTGACCAGAATGTCAAATAGATCGTTGAAAGACTTTTCGTTTTTTTGAATATGTTTAGCACGTATCCAAATATTTTTTATTCTTCTCGTTCTTTTAGATGATCCTACCTTTGGTACTGAATACTATGGGAACTATCGCCGTTGTTTTCCATCATTGCTCATCTCTGACAGTTTTACGGCAAACGGTCAATATTGGTAGCAAAGAGTATTCGTTTGAAATCCTTACTGTATATCGTTGTTGAACTCTGATATATATATTGTAGAATTATATCAACATGGGTACTGGAACAATCTTCTATTTTTATAACTCTTTTTTTCTCCATCTTTGAAAAGTAGGAAATTATCTACTAAATGAAACAACATTATAGACATGTTTACGCTTTGCCATTCAATGTTTCCAACATCAATTTATTATGCACCTTTGATTTTGTATGTTACTGCATCGGATGTGGGGGCCCCAAGTGGCCGAGTGGTCTAAGGCGTTCTCCATTACAGATCACTGTCATCTCACCTCTGTCTGCGTGGGTTCGAGTCTCGGATTCGGCCAATGTGGGTATGTGAGAAAGCTTGCCAGTAGCTTCTCGAGGGTCGGTGGTTCTTTCTGGGGATTTCCCGGGTTCTTCCTCCACCATTAATACTGGCCGCCATGTATAGCCTATCGTGTGCTGAAAAAATGGCTTTAAACCCTACAACAACAACAACAACAGCATCGGATGAATGTGTATTTTTCTTCCATACTCACGTTCATAACTGTTTACCACAAAAATATATCACTTATAATTAAAAGTATGTAAGGTCATATGGACTCATTAGATATTTTATAAGAACACACACCGGAACACCACGAGAAAAAAATTTTAAACAAATTTTACTGTTAACTGTTAAATTTGTTTTTAAAAATTATTTTCTCATTGTATCCTATGTACGTCGAGCAGTTCAAATATGCATTTAAGGCAACAAAATCCCGTTAATACGCGTTATATATATATATATATATATATATATATATATATATATATATATATATATATATATATATATATATATATATATATATAACGTAATCCAGTTTATTTTGTATCGGTAATTTGGTAGTGATATGTTTTTTCGTTCAACTTTGTGCCAGCTTTAAATAGTTTATTTTATGAAGAAATAATAAAATTACGAACTCAGACTAAAAAAAATCAAATACTCTCAATGACGAGCGTGATGCAGGTGAACTTGCATAAACCGTCCGAATTCTGTGCATTAGCCATGATGTTGAACTCAGTAGCGACCGCATTTCATGAGTAGGCATCAGAGATGGCTTTTATTGAGTTGAAGTAACATTCGTCAATGGTTAGCAAATCTCCATGACCAATCAGATTAAATTGTTCGATTAGAGAGATGACACTATAACCATTTGGCTTATTGACTTCCGGTCAGCACCAATCAGTCGATTTCGGGTTATGGAGGTCCTTGCAATAAAGTCATCTCAGGACTGCTTTGGCTATTACGTTGGAACCCTTTCATATATAAAACTCAAATCGTCACATCATGCTTACATCCGCTCTATTTTTCCAAATAAAATACCTCTAATGAGTTGAAGAGCAGAGCAAAAAGGGCGGAGAACACTATTATATCGTTCAGTACAGAAGCGGAGTTGATCAAATAGAAAAGTTGAAAAGATGAAAATTGTATAGATTAATAAGTAATTAATTAATTAGTATATATGATCCTTGTGGCTACATGTCCATGCGCAGTGGGGCGACTTCTCCGACCATTATGTGGCGATTTCTCCTGATTCCTGGGATGGGTTCTCCCAGGTCGAGGTCTCCACTCTTCGATTCTAGACAATAAATCCTAGATGATATAATCGACCCTATGGGTGGTAAGCCTGAAAAGGATCAGACCACTAACTATCCGCATGACCCACTATTGGGGTCACTGAAAAGGTCACGTGTACTTCTTGACTTAAGTCAGCAAACATTCTCTTAACGATAAAAATATGTGCTTCGTGGCATTGTCTTGGGATAAGTGTTATTATTATTGGGTACCGATAAAAGACACATTGAATTTTATAGTCGCACTGGGTAGGTACAAGATAATTAATCCTACCACAAGTTGAAAACACTGTTAAAGTCTCATAAAATTAAAATAAAAAGCTACAAACCACACTGAAATTATAGCAAATGTCCTTATCTCCAAGTCTTCCCTACGATATATAATGTTCCCTCCCAACACAACCTCACTTAATATTGGTAACCTGATCAGTAAATAGGATAGTGATATGATTTCTGTAACGTAACTCATATTTGAACCTTATTTTCCACTATGCCATAGAAATAATTAAAAGTAATTTTCTGTATAATTTGCTAAGGAAAATTAAATATTTGCACACACAATACGACGATAACGATACATGTTAGCATATATAAAACAGGCCGTGTTTTGACTTAATATGATTTTTTTAAAACCATTTTTATGCTGGTCAGAACATAACCTAGAACATAACCTATTAGTTAATCAGGAACTTATTTCTGAGTCAAAATTGCAGTAGGGGCTTTTGAAGATACGGGTAAAAAGGTGAGTATTTGATTTTCATTTTCGGACAGTTAAATTTTCTCATCATGATACACATTAGCCCTTTGAAAACCTTAGCATTACCTACTCATGTAGCTATTCGTGTGGATCTTATTCAAAACTATTAAGAAGTTAAATATTTTAACTTTACATAAGAATTCAAACTTCATTTAGATTAATTTATCACTGTAAGTCAAGCACTAACAAGCTGTCATAATATTTGATATACAGCAATGGCAAGACACAGATCTTTACGTTGGCTGTAAAGATTTGTTCACGGAATAATCCAACCATAGGTAACGAGGAATGATTTTTTGAATATTAATCGGAGATAGGGGACACACTTATGTCACAACCCTGCTACGGAATTATAAATAATGCAGATCCGCTACGGTATTACTACAGAGGGCGTGCATTAAAATTTAAGGAGTCCACGAGCCCCCAGTCAGTAATGGTGACACTCTAGATACATAGAACAACTCAAGGTTCAAAGCTAACAGTTTTATCAAATATAAAGATCAGGTCCAATAATTTTCTGGACATAAATCTCCAACTTCAAATTTACAATTCGAATGTAAAGCTTCAGCTCAATACCATCTTGACACAATAACTGGCCTGGTTAATCAAATACCACTTTACATTTAATTCATCACATAAATATTAATGTCCTATGTATGAGAGAGCCTCTGTTCAGTACGTTGACCCTGGTATTCATCTACTACTGACGTTCTTTCTTCTTTCTTCTTCCTTCCTTGCGCCTGTATTTCGTGCATATTGTGCGCACAATTTCGTCTTCCTCCCCACTCCTTTCTTCTTAGTCTTCCGGTGTCGCCGCTGAGTACACTATGTCAATCTCTCAATGCTGTCTCTCATGAGCATCCTGGGAGCTTCCTGAAGAAATATAAGGGATGTACACTTTCGTCTCCCTACCATACTCTTCTAAATTGTACCACCCTCTCACGGACCTTACATCAGACTAATGGCTAGTCCGAGATCCTCTGACCCTTGTCACTGTATGTTTGATATTTGGACATTTATGTTGTGGTGTAGGGTCAAAGTTCATTCCTTATCGAAAAGTTAGAATTCGCCGACACCATTTGGTGTCGGCTTGGGGTAGCCGCTTACTAGCCGGTACAACAAACTTGAACAACCTTTCCTCGAGATATACCTGCATGAAATCGATAGGAATATGATTTATTTTCTCGGAAATTGTAATCATAACATCCATTCTGTCTTTAATACACTGACAGACGAGACGAAAGTGCATCGTTGCTGAAATTTGACCTGGATCCGACCATTTGCATTTATAGTCACGTGACTACACAATTCTCGCAACCTTCATGTCAGTGACATCAGAGGTCATAACTAATGACGATAACTTTACCAGGCCCTAAGCGCATACAAGTTACACTTATCTTATACGTGCTTTGCTCACTACGTACGACTGGTATTACTCAGTGAATTTTTGTAACACCGGCATACATCATCTAATTTTTTATATGTTCGGACACAGCAATCTACCCATAGCTAATAAGTGATCATTCCTATTGCATGCGTCCTTAGAATTACAGAATTATACATATGCACATAAATCTAACTCAGTCTAATTTCGCATAGTTGTATATCTACATTATGATAAATGTAAGTACACGTCATAATTCAATTTTTTAATAAATTTAACTAGACGTTATGGTTCAATACTCTAATAAATTCAACTATACGTTATGATTCAATATTCTAATAAATTCAACTATACGTTATGATTCAATATTCTAATAAGATGAACTATCTACAGGTTATTATATGATATTCTAATAAAATCTACTATTTATAGGTTATGATTCAATATTCTAATAAATTGAATTATGTACCAAAATCGAAGACAAAAACTCTGCCTATATACCTTTCTTACCTTTAGAAGCTTGTTTTACCCAGTTCAAATTACGAGTTAAGTCTTGGAGTAGCTCACAGCTAAAATTCCCTGTTTAACACAGGCTTTCCGCTCTGCTTCAAATAACACGTCTCTACCCTTAGAGAGCTAGCAGCTCACTCATGTCTCTGTGTGCGCTTACAACTAAGGTCTCACAGGATTGTTTAGTATTTTTGACACATCCTTAATTTTTAAGGCGGAAGGCATGAGCCTAGTTATCACAATCCTAGCATTTATAAATTTACACATACGCTAAATCTGTAATGTGGTTTACATTTACTTTGAGTTAGGCTTGGAAATGGGTTGGCTTGTTGGTGACTGCCTGTCACAGTTAGACGAACATTGGAGATCAAATGCGTAACTTGGGCTGCAAATGAGCAACCTACTTTGCTTACGTATTTACGTGTGTCTGCTACAGAGGTAAATATCTACAATTCTAGATGGTTAAGGGGTGATGAAAAGTATACTCATTTGTTATAGTACTAGTGAACTTTATTCATGCATAAGGCACATACTGATTCTTTTAGCTGCCTTGTCACAGGAAAATATTCAAAATAGCTCTTTCCTGTCAAAAATAAATGTAAAAAAGAAGGGCTGGTGGTAGTGTTGGTTTAGTATAAAAGCCACCAGTTACATAAGGAATTAACCTTAATACCTCAGTCAGAATCTTACAAGCATCCTTTTAACAAAAACCATTAGTTAATTTTTATTAGTATCTTTAATGTAATAGTATTATCATTTTTCTGCAATAGGTCATTGTCGGATGAAATTATGCCCCCTCAAAAAAAAACTGTCCAATGAGACCTAAGAATTACTGAGATAATGGCAATTTGTTTAATTCTTTCTTTTTTCTTTGCAAAATAAATCAGTTCTGTAACAAAACTTGATTTTTCATATTTTTAAATCTGCGGCCCATACATTTTTCCCCCACCTAGCCAGCTACCTCGTCTTTCTAAAGAGAAGTTCGACACATACATACTGAGTTATTTACAGAGGTATAGAGAATGTTTAATACTAGCATGAGAGAGAGAGAGAGAGAGAGAGAGAGAGAGAGAGAGGATAACAGATCAGGTCAACTTAGTTTGAAAGTATAGTAAGACCTACTTTATAAAAAACGATTAATATTTCGGCAGTATCTGTTTTTAGTTTGTTTTACGGCCAGCCAAAATTTTTAAAGATATCAGCAAGCAAGGTAGAAAAATGATTACAAGAAATTTAGCACATATATTTCAAAGCTAGCAAATATTCATTTTCGAATAGTAATTTATATATATATATATATATATATATATATATATATATATATATATATATATATATATATATATATATATATATATATATATATATATATATATATATATATATATATATAGTGGTTCGGTAGTGTCTGTGTCTGAGTGTATGAATGTCATCGGTTGAGTACAGCTCATTTTAATCTTATAGCAGCTCGAAGCTTACAGAGTTAAGTAAACAATATTTATGGTAGAGTCATTAGCAGCCTCAAGGATAAGACAGTATCTGAGATGATTGAATTTATTGATAATTTAAAAAAATGTAAGTCTTCTTGCTAATGCTAAAGTTAGAGAAAACAATATCGCACATTTCTTGAACAAATATCGCAAACAAAACAGCTGCAGCCTGCACTAAACTTCACAAAAACCGCCAGGCTTAACTAGTAAATATAAATTATGGTTTCTGAGGACCATGGGAAGAGGATGAATCTGAAACAGAAGGAAGTGGAATCGTTGGCAACACGTGTGGTGGCAGTGCTGGTAACAATACCATCTGATACTACACAAATCCAGCCGAGATCGTCATGCGGTTTAAATTGCTGATTGATTCTACACTTTGCCATCTTCTTCTCCATGCTTCTCCAGTACGCATTCAAGGACTGCAGCGAAGAGGTGTACATCCATACCAGGAAGGCAAGCTGTTCAACATCGCCCGTCTCCGTGCTAAGACTAAAGTCACAGAGGTACTCATCCGTGAATTGCTCTTCGCCGACGATGCAGCCTTGACATCACACACGGAAGATGGACTGCAGCAGCTGGTATGCCGCCTCTCCCATGCTTGTAAGGAATTTGGACTGACCATCAGTTTGAAGAAAACGAACGTCATGGCGCAGGACGCAGACTCCCCTCCCTCTGTCACCATCGATGGGTACAACTTGGAAGTTATCGAGAACTTCACATACCTCGGGTCTAGCATCTCCAGCTCACTCTCCATTGATTCTGAGGTGAACGGCAGGATTGCCAAGGCAGCAGCAATGATGGCCAGACTTAACCAGAGAGTCTGGAACAAACCCAGCCTCACAGAGAAGACCAAACTGCGTGTCTACCAAGCCTGCGTACTCAGCTCACTTCTCTACAGCAGCGAAACATGGACCACCTATGCAATACACGAGAGGAAACTCAACAGCTTCCACCTGAGATGTCTGCTGTGCATTCTGCACATCCAGTGGCAGGACAAAGTACCCAACACAGAGGTTCTATAACGCGCCAACATGAACAGCATGTTCTCCATTCTCAGCGACAGGCGCCTTCGCTGGCTTGGCCATGTCAAAAGAATGGACCCAGGTCGCATTCCCAAGGACCTGTTATATGGGGAGTTAGCAGAAGGTGCACGACCAACTGGACGACCACATCTGCGCTACAAAGATGTCTGCAAGAAGGATATGAAGACGGCAAACATCAATGTCAACGACTGGGACAGCTGTGCAAACAACCGTTCCAGCTGGCGCCTAGCTGTCAGGCAGGGAGTTCAAAATGCAAAGGAAGAGAGAAGAATAAAACAAGCTGAAAGAGAGCTAGAAAGAAGGATAGACAAAAGCTTACTTTGGAGCTACGCCATCGTCTCCAGTAGACGGACGGATGCCAAGAGATTCTACACAAGCGGGCAATGTCGGCGTGGAGATCGGTAACGAGATGGTGGACATCATCAATCACTTTCTTGATCGCCAGCTGGTGATGCCGGATCAATATCAGATTCTGTATGAGGATATGATCTCAAGTGCTAGCCAACTTTTGTTGCATACACTAAGATAGAAAAGCCAATTTTAGAAAACTTTCATTTTATCCAGTTGTCCATTGACGATCCCACGCTGTCGTTTGATTCGTGTTTGGTCACTTCCACGGTATGGAATAATCTCCAGCTGATATTATACCATAAATCATTGCACGAGATCGCGTTGATCTCAGCTCGACGTCATCTCACCGATACCGGCCATGATATTTGCATGCTGGTTCCTGCGCAGCAGCATCTTCGGCGTGTGTCGAGATATTCGTACCAATTTCAGACTCGTCAAGCACACGCTGGTGCTGTAAAGAGACTCCGCCGCACAATACATTCACAGAGGAGCAGCTTCCACAGCATTCAACATATGGTGTTTGTTGTTGTGGAAGCCCAAAATCACGCGACGGCGCACATGCTTGAACCGGAATCGACGCTGGCTAGATTCACTAAGAACTTTACCTTGAGCAACAGCGCATTTGCATTGAAAGTAGCCACCAATCCAGGCATCGAGCTTTCCAGACACGTGTTTTTGGCGGTTAAGTTGGTGACGCAACAAGAAAACCAAACTGGAAACAAACATGTATTTAAGCATCTCATTCTCTCTCGCATTAACCTCCGCATAAACACCAGGCAATATCCAGAGAGAAAACTCCAGTAAAAATTCGCCGTCGGAACCCGAAATTGTTCTCTCGCGAGCATGGTGTTGATGAAAGTCATGCAGAAGTACCAGGACGTGGACCAAGCATGCGTGTATCCCTGGACAATTTCGACTCAAAGATTTATCCACCGGCATCGAGATCCGGTGAACCATTGTAAAGCCAGATGAAGATTGATGATAATGGACGTCCTCAGTGGAAAAATGAACATAGAGAAAATGCCAAAGAAAGAAAAGGTCATCCCAACGTCGGGGACCTTCTCAACGCGAAGGAAGTTCTATTGCCAGCGCGACTATTCCCTTTGCGAAGATCATGGCGCCAAAGTCGTTTGTGTCGCTTCTTGCATCACTGGAGCTAAACAAAAAGTGAACGCATACGACGATTATTTCAAATATCTCATTACGGTCATCAATGTTTGCATCGATGTGTGCAGCAAATACGTATGGCAATTTTATCTGGAAAACCAAAAGTGAAATTATGTCGGTGAAGCGTTTGATAACATTGTATGTGCACTAAAGCCCAATAAAATATGGACTTATCACGGTAGTGAATTTTGTAACCAAACGGCCTCCGAGTGGTTTCAAAAAAATCTTATCTTGTACAGGACACACAATCATATCAAAGCGGCCGTCATAGAGCGGTTTAACAGAACTCTCAAAAATCGCAATAGATCTAACAGCGATAACACCAACCGATTTTTAGATTTATTGCCAGAAATCGTTGACCTATACAATCACACTTGGCCCGCAACATTAAAATGACACTCACGGAAGAATCTTTGGCTGAAGAAAAAAAAATATTTATGAAAACTAAGGTTTATAAGAAAACGAATAATAAAACAACGCAGATAACGTGAAACCGAAGCCTCTAACTTTCCGAGAGTGGGTCCCTCTTACGGGTTAGTCGTTTTTGTTACTTCTTTTTGCGTCAGTTTTTTTTAAGTATACACTGCGTTTACCCACCGTGAAAAATATATGTGACAGCGCCCTCTCTGTTGCTATAAAACAATTTTGTTATCAAACCATACTGGGTTGAGTGAGCCTGACTAAATACATTTTTAAACCGATTATAATCCATATCACCGCTACACCAAGTCTAATAAATATTTCTTATCGTATACTCATCAACTCCGTTAAACACAGCAAAAACATTACAGTTATCTCTGATCACTTTGGGCATTTGTGTATACTGCTGAGTACATAAAATCACATCAGTGTTTTTATGTCTACCGCGTGAAAATATTCTAGCAGGATTTTAATTTCTTGTCCAACATCACATCATCGTACACGACTAAATTGTTAATAGACCTTTCACGGTCATCCACAGTAGGTGCTTCATCAATATCAGTAATAAAACCAATAACATCCTCGTCTTTTATCATTCTCCCGCTTTTGTCAAAGTCTTTATGTAACATCGTTGATCATTAACTGACGGAGCTATCAAAAACAACTTATCCCATTTCATCCACTTCATTATTAAATTAAGTAGCAATTGTGTTTTACCAGAACAGGACGGTCCTATAATAATCATATGAATATAATTTGGCAACATCTGATGATGTTTAACCGGTTCGCGCTTTTTTGTTGCCGAGAAATCAGTGACATCCATGTTATAGAAATATAATAAATAATATGGATTTATATTGTGTGACATGCAGGGCGCGTACTCCCACTTGTAGACTAACAACTGTAACAGAAAGAAAAAAAACGACAAGCAATTACAGGTAAGTGTGAACGATGTGGTACCAAAAAATAATTTAAATTTATTCCTGATCCAAACAGCATTTAAAAAAGAGAGATGATATTGCCGCTGAGTTAACAAAGTTACCAGGAACTCCATGGGGGAAATACCCAGGAGAAAAACATCTTCCGATATATAAATCTTGCGGTCCTGGTACTCGACTTGAAATCAGGCTTTATAACCAAGATCAACCAATACCCGGTGAGTATCCAATAAATGCAATTGATAAAGCGTGTCACGCTCATGGTGTAGCTTATAAAAGTAAATACCTACAAGACAGACATATTGCAGATGTAAAATTATTTCATGCGCTAAATTCCATAAAAAAAAATAAATCTTTTAAAGAATCATTATCTAATTGGTTGGTGAAATCTGCCATGAAAGGTAAGCTTGTATTAGGAGCTGGTAGTTAATGAACCGATTATTATTATAATGGAGTCGATTTGTTATAGCCCAAGAGGATATTGGAAAGGTAGATCAGCGATTAGTAAACTCGCTGAAGCAGCAGGCGTCGAACGTGTTGCTGCTGACACATGGTTAGCACGACAGGCAATATGGCAAATTTATATACCACCACCTAAAACAATTCATCATGCACATTTTGATGTTAGCGTGCCAAATGAAGTTCATCAAGCTGATATTTTATTTTTACCACATGATGCTATTAAAAGTGGTAGACGACAGTTAACATACAAATACGCGCTAACTGTCGTTGATGTTGCAAGTAGATACAAGGAAGCAGAGCCGCTATCAACAAAGACAGCAACTGAAGTAGCTTCTGCGTTTGAACGAATTTATCGACGCAGTGGTCTACGATGGCCACAGCTGCTACAAGTTGATCCTGTCAAAGAATTTCAGGGCGTAGTATCATCGTTGATGAAGCAGCATAACGTCAAAATACAACGAGGACATACTGCAATTCATCGTGATCAGGCAATTCTTGAGCGATTTAATCGAACACTTGCTGAGCGATTATTTGGATATCAGTATGCGAAGGAAATAATTCAAGACAAAAGATTTCGCCAATGGATTGCAAGATTACCAAGTGTGATAGCTGCATTAAATAATGAAATTACTCGAACAACCAACATAAAACCTATTAGCGCGATCACCAAAAAAACATATGCCCTTACAACGACGTGATCATTCAGCGCAGACGGTATTGAGTAATGTAACTGTAAGATATTTATATGAACCCGGTAAACCTGAAGGTGGTAAAAAAAGAGGAACTGATCCTGTCTGGAGTATTACGACACATACGATTTCCATTATGGATACATTAACGGGTAGACCCGCAATCTACAGATTAGATTCAACTGCTCCTCACGTGGATTTACACGTGAACAATTACAAGTAATTCTTGAAGACACACAGTTACCACCGCGATCACTTAACTAGCACCCCTACTTCGATTACACTCAAGACTGATCAGCATCACATTTTCGCGTGTATGACCAAGACTACTATCTTTTCTATCTACGGTAAATTGTTTTGGATTATTACTCGAGTACTGCCACAACATTACTGTATTACAGCTCGCACAATGATTATTCTGTTGCTGCTTCAGCGCTACGATAAATTCAACATCGAGATCAAAGTCTAGTTTTTTTTGTCACTTTGTTTATAACCAGCTAAAAAAAATTCTTATTATATCACTATCACCATGACATTTTTATCAAGGGTTTCTGTAGCGTCTATGACAATTCTCCGCTACTGAGATATTCTTCTGACTCGAGACACTGCGAGCTAAGCTAAGTTTGACCATTCGACACGATCATCGACAATCCAAACAACTGTATCAGAAATGGTTAACGCTTGAGATGAATGAATTGTCATTGCGTATCCCAGTGTCCACGCATCCTCAACAAAACTGACATCAACTGCGACATCATTTAATACGAGATTCTGTTTCTCAGTCTCTCCTGGTATTTCAATGTCGGTATTCTGTCGTCGTGTATCAGCTGGTCTATAACACAATGGTACACGTAGATCTGAAAACGTTTCTTCATGCAACTGAAATAACCGCTGTTAAAGTGTATCACGAAATATCTTTCTACTTACCACTATTAAATCATTTGGTCTCCACGTTTGCAGAAAGTCGTTCATAGACGTTTCTGCAATTATTTTACGCATTCTCCGGTTATTGTCTGATTAATTTCTTAAAATCCCTTAATTATACATCAAGAGATCTATGATCTTCAGTTATCTCCTCGTAATAATCCACAAAATTATTTAGCCATCTGTGCGGAGATAACCCAACAAACGGCGGTGGTTGACCATGATCACCGCACATGATCACGGCTGTATTTTTCAATAACAGCCATTCCAGAAAGAATTTAATATATCTTTAGATACTGTGCATACTTCATCCCAAATAATAATTTTGGGAATATATTTCTCCCCCATTCGATCAGGAGTCCATGTGTCACCCTTGTATCGAAAAAGCTATGAGTACATGATCGCACTCCTCGTTGTTTCATTTCTCGTGCGAGTCTGTGTGTAGGTGTTAAAACAACCATATCATCCGAGTCTAAATAATTCGATCACCCGAGTCGTCTTACCAGAACCTCCCGGTCCGTTTAGATAAACGGTCTTATGCCTGGATACTAAATCATACAAGTCATGCCGCAGACGATAATTCTGATATCTGATTATTTTTATAATAAATATATTTAACCGCAACATCTGCGGATTCAGAATAATTATATAACATTTCTTGTTTTATTCTCCATTCGCCCCACGATACATCAGTGGTTTTAAATTGAGACAGTAATTCTGTATATTTTCTCTCGATATAAAAGGAATCTGTTGGAACTCTGACTACAGTGGTAGGGAATCTATTTATCATCGATAATAAATTTATAGCAACATAAGCCAGCATTGAGGATCTCAAATGAGTAAACCGAGGTTAACCAACAATTGTACCTAATCGTGTTCCGTTAGACAAGTAAGCGTTTTCTCGACTTACAAATATATCTCTCTTTGTTGCATCAGCAATGATGAAATCATATTCAGCATCATCCATGATTAATCGTGCATAATGTCGTTTATGATCATATGCCCCGCACTGAGTAAATGTACCGATTATTCTTCTACCGAGATCTTTTGCGGTTTTATCATCATCAGTTAGTGGTAACCAAACTTTGGACTAAGGACGATATGATATAATTGCCTCACTTACAATCAACGATATTAATATTTTACAATCAAGCATATATCGTAATAAATCAATTGGTGACCAACGTTTCTTCTGAAAATTGGCTACCAAACCGAACATAACAGATAGGATGAAGACCTTTAGCAAACTCGAATGATACAATACGAGCGAATCCAGTTAGATCAAAATCGGGTAGGGGTCCATTTATCGATGCTCTTGTCATCTTGTGTGTGGGGTGTCCAAATCTCTTAAAATATCCAGAACAATTTCCTTAGCCAAGACAACTTCGCGGTAACATGCGACCATATCAACCGAGATAACGTCGTTGTGGTCATACTTGGTATTCCACAATCCGCCATGACCGTATTCACAGCAGCTTAGCTGTACATCCTCAAGAAATTCAAAGTGTGTTGGCTTCCACGAATTTTTCTCTCTTGCAAAGTGAACTGCAGCAGATGGAACTGTAAAACAATTATTTAATAATTGTTCAGTATTCTCTGTTGAACATTTCTGCGAAAGATCTTTCAATTCTTTATGAAGTGATTCTTTACGATATATTTCGCCGTTAGGTCGAACAAATTTATCATATTTTTCATCATCGGAACTCTGTAATAGCCATACTGATACAGGATGGTTTTTGCTTATTTCGTGAATAAAATCTAACATGTTTCCCCTCCCAGAGTTCTCTGGGGGGTAAAATCTTACGGTTCGATCCCGTGGAAATATTGTTATTGCGCTAGACCACACGTGCGTATTGTGATCAACGATAATTATTGGGGCTCCCCTCGACTTATTCCTTTATTCGTACAAAATCTATCCGGGTATTGTTTTTACTTTAATGTATATATTAATTTCTTTCCTAATACAAAGGCATCATTTATTGCAGCTCCGGTATCCTTGACCGATTCAGCCCATTCGTTTATTATTTCACGTCGTAGTTCCGTTAATCCAACTCCACGCATCGCATTTGTAAATTGACGCAAGATCATTAATGTTGGGTTTACCATTTGTCTGATAAATTCCATAAATGACCGCGGTCATAGGATACGCTTGAGCGTAATATGATCTGTCAATTGCAGTCAACATTCCTGGTTTGGAATTTTTACTTAGCACAGCGATGTTTCCATTAGCAAGGACAGGATCACGTTTGTCACGGATAATCCACTCAGCGAAATATATTTCTGCTAGCACGATAAACTTTCTTCTGAAAATATATCTTTGAACGTTGAGATAATCAGTAATCAAGTTGACCACACGTGAGGCGCCCCATCATCACGAAATTCTTGTTTAGCATTCCAAATATTATTCATTAGATTATTCGTCGGATCAGCCAGAGCTCGCCACCGCAAGTCAGAGGTTCTTCTGTCAAGATCGAATCTGGATTCAGGAAACGAAGTTTTCGAAGGCTGGATTGTACATAATCTCTCAAACTCTTCCATGTTATATTTTAGACAAGTATTTAAATAAAGAAATATTATATATACAATGACTCAAATAATGATTAAATGCAGGTGGTTGATGATAGGGTCTTTAACTCCTTGTAACAACTCCTGTGCAAATGAATTCTGCTGACAAAATTTACGAAGCGTGCATCAAGGAAGTGTTGGTCCAAAACCTTGTTTACGGCGTGGTGTTGGAGATTGAGGGAAAATGTAGCTGTGTGTGCAGTGTGGTGGTAAAAATATAGAGAACTAAAACGATATTGTGATTTAAAAAAAACAACCTGTAAGATGGCTGATTTTGTAAATAATACTGGTTATCTCATGTTTACGGCCGAAGAGGGAAAAAAATAATCTCTGTCATAAATTTATATTCGAATTTTTCTTAGGGGTAATATAAGACGGTCTTATCATCGATAATATCGGCTTGGATAAATAAAATTATATGGATAACTTTCAAGCTATTAAACAGAGCGAGAATTCCTCACGTGGGAATACTGGATAATGCAAGACAGTTGCAAAGAAGGTAGTTAAATCTGTCAATATTGAGACCGGTGAAGAAATATTTCAATCAATGTATGCAGCTGGCAAGTATTATGATATTAGCTCAGGCGGGGTACAACGTGTTGCAGATAAAAATACAAAATTGGCGTTTTCACAGAAGAATGAACCATGGATTTCATTGTGTTATGTTCCAATCGTGTTAGATACGGACAACATCCATGATAAAAACAACGGAGACAACTCTGCCGGGGACATATAATGTGTTTTATAGAATTATCGTTGTTCCCTTGACACTATCCCTGATTTTATCCATACTCTGTCAAGAAAGACAGATTTCAAAATACTTGTAAATAAATATTTTTTGTTACGATCTTACAATTTAAATGTCTACGTGATAATTGACAGAAAATATTTTACTTACCCCTGCAAACTTCAGGCTAGAATGAATAGAAAGTCGCTGATTATCCGTCTTTTTACGGTTATACACACAATATTTCCAGTGAATCATCCGGGTGTAATTTCCCAAAATAACTCACCGGAAACATTATGTATATAACTATAAAAAGACGGAGAATCAGCGACTTTCTAGGTATTCTGGACTAATGGCAGGCAGCTTAGGTAAGTGAAATATTTTCTTCAGTAATCTAGAAGTTGCGTTTTACACAATTGTATTATTGAGAAATATAATTTAAAGATATAGTATATACTATATAATGAACTATGAAATTATCAATGATATTATTTTTGCTATTAAATAATTAGAAAAATATGTCATAAATATATATGATGAACTAAATCCTGAAAATATTATTTCTGATTTTAAAATATTATAAGAACGTAGGGGGGAGAAGGGGATACACACTGCCATCAGGATACTGGTTCGTAAAGAAAATTCAGACAGTAATGTTTCAATCGTCCCTTTCTCTCGCAATAGAAAAAATTAGATCAGATCTCGTGAATATGACGCAAAAAGACAATCAATACTCGCATAAGACAATTACGAAAAATTATGTCAGAAACTGTTAGTGGTAATGAAAATGAAACTTACACTCGTTCGTGGAAATGAAAGTGAAAGTATGTCAGATTTTAGTCTTTCTCTCACTGATTTCAGTCGATTTGTCAGTTTAAAAAATAACCAACCCGTTGATAAAATCAGGGGGATAAAAATCAAGGACGGGAATTGTTATTTATTTTACTGTTTTGTATGTGTATCACGCGTCAGTGGCATTTTTCAGGTATGTGATGTTCCCTTGTCATTGATGTGATGTTCCCTTGTCATTAAAAGTCATCGAAAATCGTAGCTTTTTAGATTGAAAATCGTTCGGATTTTACATATACATTCAGACTCAACGTTCCATTTCGTGGGTCAAGCAAGTTGCCGGACTGGTCAGTTAGTCTGAAATTGATTCTTGATAATAGCTGATTATGAAATCGTAGATAAACGGGATTGATCGGCTCTTGCACAATCATATGCCCGGGTGGGACTTGCGGAGTAAAAGTATTTAAGATATATCCTTGTGCGCCTAAGTTGATATTTCTATGTCTGTCTGATAATTACCAACAATGACGTCACATACAAGATTGACCGCGATCGTTGAGTTTTATTTACAATTCCGGGAGATATATGACATCCTTGTCCGTGTTGTCCATTGTTGTATCGGAGAATACTTGCCGGTGGGGATATTTTTCTCCACGATTCGAGTATTTTTGGAAAGTTTTCGTTGATAATATCACTGACTGATTTCTTTAGTTCGTCGATTGCAAATGCTGTATAGCAAATGTTGGTAATTGTTCTTCAGTTATTTTATAATGATCAAAAAGCGCCTTTAGAGGGCCAAAGCAATCATCTTTAATTTTTTAATATTTTATCACGAATTCACAAATTAATAAACTTAATATCATCGTAAATATGATTTAAATGTCGTATTGTTTCACTGATTTGTTGTTTTAATTCATCAGAATAATATTGTGTAATACTAACAAATAAATTACTTAAATGACCAAATACGCGTGTAAGTTCAGGTTTAATTTTCTCTGAAAGCTTATTAATATATTCTTCGTTTGTAATTATTTTTGGGGCTGGATAAATTGTCCTCATAAATAATGGAAGATCAAATGTAGATGTTAAGTCATCAGAAACAAGACCAGAAAATAATACTATTTTTGCCAAAAAAAATCTTTTCTGTATCCTGGCTTCGCTGTAAATTTCATTTAGTTGGTGATCAAATCAGACTTTTTTGCTTCTGGCTTTCCTTGGTATTCAGGAGCAACATTAAGCTATCCTAACACTTATCTGATCGATGACTGATATATATCAAAAACGTAGTCGGGGAAATTTATCTATATCACGGCGGACAGTGTTGGTTCATAGACTGGTATGGATCACTTGGATTTTTACCCAAGATATTTTGTATTCTACGTTGAAATTCATCATTGATTTATTCGATCTGATAACTCCGGTGGATATTCCGATGACCTGCCAGTAACGTGTTCCATCTGGGTTTTTATTTGCAAATACCAACGAATTATGTGACTGCAGTCTGTCGAATGATCTTGACTGGATATTGGGCCAACTGTAGTATAATCGCAACTGCGCAAGAGCGATTTCTTTTACTGGAATCGCGGTTGGAAAATTAATACTGAATTCAGTGGTAGTGGAGTTTACTGTTATCGTCGTGGTTCTCAACGCGTATATGTTTGCGGCTATCAGTAGTTCTGTCATTATTTAAATTTCTATTTTCCAAATGGCGGTTTTCTAAATCAATTACTTCTTTGTATATCTTAACCATTATATCACATTCAGAATCTGATATATTCCTATTGTCAAGGCATGATGATATCAGCGACGATAATTTAGAGTACGCTGTTGTTGCCGTATATAATTTTACAGCATGAACGTGCAATTTTGTACTCGTGCACGTGGATATTTTTTTCGCGATAATATTAAAAACCCCAGCAATTGTTACTGATGATGAAACACATATCGTTGCTACTGCTATGCTACTGTTAATGGTGTTAGCGCTGATAACACTACGCCGGTGGACGCAACGAGTGTAAATACCGAGTGTATAACAACATCGATCGCAACTACACGTCTTCGGTATTTGTTTTACTTTCGTTATATATCTTTCAACGATGGATTTTGGTGCTGTTTGCCATTCACGTACTAGATCATATCTAAATCGCTGAACGTCCATTATATTTTACACAGTCACCAACTGAGGCGTTTCAGCAACAAATTCCAGACACCACCAGTAAAATGTTGCGGTTGAATTCTTATCAGCTGCTTCCAGTATAAATGTCTATTCGTCCCCGCTATTAAACACAACAGACACAACCCCGGAAAACTTATCGGTTGAATGCCGCCAGGGATATGTAGTGTGTATACTAAAATTTTCAGCGTTGAACACAGACAACCTGTACACACCAGTGACTTCCGAAGAATGTTTGATAGTATTATTCTGCTGTGACCATATTGAGAATCCTGATGATATCGGTAATCTGTTTGTGGGGAATTTTAATCAGATTAATTTTGTTAACGATATCAGGAATTCCACTTATGACATCTTCTAGTGCTTTTTAATCGTTTCAATGCTCGTCTTGACATGAGAGCGTTTCACGTCAGAGGTCAACGGGGTGCCAAAGAAATCATCTGCGATTTCATTTAAGTTTTCTAAAGTTCCTGCGGAGTTTTGTGAACGCACTTACGTGAACATCATACTCGGCCCGAAACGTGGATAATTTACCATCAACGGTGCTGTAGTTAACGTCTACATATTTTTGTTGCGGAATCTTTGTCAGCTGTTGGATCCCTTTGCACGACTATTTTATTTCCGATCATGTTCAGTTCACCTGCCATTGTATCGCCGGTATTCTTCAAACGATTAGCAACGCTTCTTGCAATTTCAACTCTAATGGCTATAAACGATATATTTGAGTCTCTGATTCTACCGCCGTCAGTAAACACAGGGATGTTATCCGTTGTAGCACCGAGACCTCTACGAATTATATCATTCCATTTGATATTACTCGTTTTCAAAACTCGGTATGTATTCTGAAAAACAACAACCTCATCTCGGTCAATTCCAGAAAGGTTCATGATATCAGCGACCTCGTCTTTAGTCGCATAATTTGATAAATCTATTTCGTCTAACATTTTTTTACTCTTAGTAGTATCGTAGCAAGATCTTCAGTAAATATCTACCATTTTTCTTTAAGATCTATTTAATTTACTACTTGTATACTTGTGCACGACTTTATGAGGTGGTAAAGATGGCGTCTTTGAAATAGCGTCAAGTACAGCAATTGCTTCATGCCCGCATATCGGTGGGTCAGTTAATGTTTGTGTTGGCAGCGTTGAATACCAAACCGGGGTTTTCTACGGCGTGACATAGCTGAAGAATTCCTGTGGATGAGCTAACCCAAATGAGTCAAAATGAATAATTCCACGTGGATCAATCGCGTATGCTAACCAGTGAGTTCCAATTCCGGTTCGTTTATTAAGATTAATAATACCTGTTTCAGGATTGCTTGGTCGTTGCGGTTACTGATCTCGCATAAAAGCTCCTCTGAAATGTTTTCATTTTTAGCTTCCTGGCAGCATCGAGCAAATCAAAATCTGATAACGGTGTTATCCCGCTGGGTTTAAACGCAGTGTTCCAGGAAGTCTTAGACCCTCCCGTCTTAGCGGTGTCGCTGATAGCACCAGTGGAAAGTTTAAGTCGTATTGCGGTCTTGGTTTGTCTGGCTTTATCGAGGTGTTTAAGTTGATGCGATGTCAAATACAGTTTATTTTCACCGCCTGTGATATGATTGTTTCTTAACGTTATTGTGGTTCCGGTTTTTTTATTCACGCAGATTGTAGTTTTGATATCTGACCAGAAGTCAGACTAACACTAACGTGATGGTACGACATTTATAAAATACTCATTTTTTTAAATCGCTTTTTTTAAATCGTTACATATTTGAAAAACATTACATGTTTTCTACTGGTGCATCAACGACTTTTATTCGACCACCAGCACCTTCAAGCATCATTGCCTTGTCGCTGAGTATAACCGCGATTGCTCTGTAATTAACAACACTACCTGTATTTACGCTGGCTCTGAAGTGTATATCAATTACAGATTGTCTGGATAAGTCAAAATGTTCCAACGAAAAGTAATAGATCGGATATCGATTTCTAAAATCCAATTGTGAGATTTGCAAACCGGTATCTACGTTTTGATTGCGCCCCATAAATGTCAGTAACTGATGGTATACACCTGGTAAATGATTTTGTTCATAATTCAGTAGTTTGTTTTCTGTCGATTCTTGTTGTCCGTTTATCCGTAAAGAAACCTCGGTAACACCAAATCTGTCAAATATCATATGGGTACTAATTTGTGAGTTTAATCGCGCAGTCTTCTGAAAAGCAACAAATATATGTGTTGCAAAAACACTTTGCTGTGATGCTATGTGCTATGTAAATTGCCCATTAATATCGGTTTGTAAACTATCCGTGGTTGTTGTCAACCATGACAGTAGTGATTTACCACCTGCGCCCATAAAAGAAAATTTTCGCTGTCCTTCTGCGATCGTTGGAGTCATTACCGGCATCCACAACGAAAGTTTTGTCAGTATTACTTTACTAGGATCACCAGCAGGTCTCAGATAGCATCGTCGTCGGTAGCCTTTCTCACAAGAGCAATTGTGTGTTTAGCTCCAAATATAACTTTTCTAACATTTCTACACAATCCGAATGTATGTAACAGTGGAATTGCGCATGAAAAACTTCTATGAACTCCCCCTCCCCCCAACATTGTTTTTTAAATTCTGGACTACCACTATGAAACACCGGCCACACATCTGCGTCAGCGTTATTGTCAACATTTATCAGCCGTCTTATATTATACTGATTATCGTCGGGGGTATTAGTATTGTCTTTCACAAACATCAGCGTGGGGCCGGCTGATCTTTTATAATCATCAGAGTATCTTGCCAATCCTATTATTGTTGAAGTAACGTCAACGTCTTTCTGAATTGTCTCGATGTTTTTTCCATCAATCATATAAGTGGCGCTATCAAACAAGTCCATAATGCCGTTGTTGATAAAACTAACCCGTACTTCATTTGCATACTCAGTATCATCAGTTTTTATAATTTCACCTTCTACCTAAATAAAAGCCACAGCGGGTAAAAAGTATATGCTTGTGTCATGGACTTGTAATTCAATTCTTCCACGCTGATTTGGTAGTCGTGAGTCATAAGAATAAAATTGATAATCACGTACAGACTCATCTTTAAGGACTGGTGCTCCCATATCAAATGCTGTGTCAGATATACGTTTTTGTATTATAATTATGTTCGTCTGACACGAAGATCACCGCCTTTGGGAAACTCCGCTTCCTAGTATCAAACTTGAAACAATATTCTTCTCAGGTTCACTGGGTCATTGATCTACTAGCGCTGACAGTTTTTGATTTGCCGCTCGATTTGTTATTTTACTGACATTTGCAGGCATGACTTCAGTGCTTGGTAATTTCACTAGTTGTGGTTTTCGTCGTGTTAATCGTTCTAGTTTTTCTTTGATTGCCGAGAATGCTTTACCAGCAACGTTGACGATTGTACCAGGAGCTTTTTCACGAACAACGTCAATAGCTTTCATCGATACTTGTTTTGCAGTAGGTGCTACTTTTGGAGCTAATCTTTAAAATAATCAATGAACAACATCACCAAGTCCAAGGTTGGTAATCATGAGTTTATTAATCTGATCATTACCGGTCCATCCTGACTATTGTGTACGATCATCTTATTTGTTGTTTATTCGTTTAATCGGTGCAGTAGCCGTCCGCGATTTCATCAATGAAAGATAGATAAACATTAATATCCATGACGCTGCCGCGAAATAATCGTCGACAAATATCAGTTGCTTCATTAATAATTT
This sequence comes from Sinohyriopsis cumingii, assembly GCA_028554795.2. Taxonomy (NCBI): domain Eukaryota; kingdom Metazoa; phylum Mollusca; class Bivalvia; order Unionida; family Unionidae; genus Sinohyriopsis; species Sinohyriopsis cumingii. The sequence continues at coordinate 91,169,652 of CM068831.1, forward strand.
CTGGAGAATTGTTACCGGCTCGTTTTCCTCCTATGAGAACTTCTAGTTGTTGCAAGTCATCGAGAATAATATTGGGACAAGTAACAAGACCACTTCCTGTAAAACCACGTCTAGTAGGTGCACCATAAAATTCTTCTTCTGGAGATTGTGGTCGAGAAGGTTGTTGTTCTAGTTCTCTTTTTCTTTCTGATACACACTTTTTAAATGCTTTAGACTCGGGATCTTGTAAACTAACCCGTGAAATATACTGAAGGAGTCCGATTTTCAGGTTTTACTAATTCAGCAAATTTAGGTTTTAAATATATTGTTCTAGAATTATAACCATGCGTAGCAATATCAATTAATTTATTGGAGTTTCCGGGAACCCAGGAGACTTAGATTCAGACTGAGGATTTTATTGTTCTATCTGTTGCTGCAGTAGAGGAAGTTTATAGGAAACCTCTTGCTTAGGAGGTGACGAATAGGGAAGTGGTGGCCCTTGTTTTCGCTGAAATTGAGAACTTAAAAGATAGTTATCTATTTCGTTTAAATATGATAAATAGAATACATCACTATTTGAAACTCGATCCTTTATAAATTTTGCCCGAAAGATCCATTTATGCCAATTTTCGTACGGGCTTATCATGTTCAGGTTTTAAAAATATATCTTTGTCACTAAAACTCGAAATTTATCAAGTAGTTTGATCTGTTATTCCGGTTCCGCTTCTTCCCTTCGCGCAAGGTTTTTCTTTTCTTATTTCACTAATATCTTCAGGTGTTTCAAGTGGAGGTTTTGCAGCAGCTATATCGGTTAGAAGTTTTCGTAAAATCCTTTTGTTTGTTTAGATCTCGCCGCTATTGTTTCAGTTTGTTCAGCGGTTTGTTGTACTGGCGCAAGTAGACCTTCAGTAGCCGTTGCGACTCTTTCAGTAACTGTTGTGATAGGCTTACACAACTGTTCTGTACCTTCTGCGAATTCAACTTGGGATTCTTGACGTTATTATAGTTTTGTTCTGAAAAAATCTCTCACAGGGAGAATTTTTTTATTTGCTTCTAGTCGTTCTCTAGCTAATCTAGCTGTGGAGGTTTTGCAGCGGCTATATCGGTTAGAAGTTTTCGTAAAATCCTTTTGTTTGTTTAGATCTCGCCGCTATTGTTTCAGTTTGTTCAGCGGTTTGTTGTACTGGCGCAAGTAGACCTTTAGTAGCCGTTGCGACTCTTTCAGTAACAGTTGGACATTATCTGATATAATTTTATTTTAATTGACTTTAACTGGGGACATTATCTGATATAATTTTATTTTAATTGATTTGCAGAGATGGTGCTGCCACAGATATGAGTCACGGTGGGTAACGTCCGTGTATATTTGGAGAAAAAAACTGACGCGAAAACAAAGGTAACAAAAACAACTAAGCCGTAAGAGAGACTCACTCTCGGAATGTTAGAGGCTTCGGTTTCACGTTACCGGCGTATTTTTTATTAATTTTTTTTTTCCGTTTTCGTATAAGCCTGAGTTTTCATAAATAGACCTTATAAAAAGTGCTCTTCAATATGCGTCATATTGATTAGTGGCAATGTACTGTAATCATACCAGAGTGCGAATCAAATGAGTTTCGCTGTTTCCAATTTCTAACTATATCACAGCTGCAAATTATGAGGTTCTGCGTGTAATTGTTTTAAAATTTAAAATTTTGAATCATCTATTTTTAAATGGCTGTGTTTTTTTTGTTTCGTTTTTTTGACAAGTTCCGTGAACATAAATAACACGCTAATAAAGCTATGATCTCCTATCCCTTCCACCTTATCTAAGGAATCTCCAGCCAGTTCTACCACTGAAAGCTGTCGACATGCTCTCTCACACATCAGACCCACAGAAAATTGAGGATCATACGCTGGACCGCAAATTCCATGAGATAACGCGCGTTTTAAAACCAATCACTTTCATTTAGGCATTATGTCCTTGTATACTACATGATTAACCTACCTTCAAAAGTAAAGTCCTTCACAACGTGAAAAAAGACACACCGGAAACTTAAGATTTGGCCACAGAAGTGCTCCGATGAGCGGAGGCAATCATTCTTGTTGCAAAATCACATTCTAACACATTTTAAGAGGAATATATAAGACTGTTTTTGGATATCTGACTCACAAGATACAAGTTTCCACTACGTTAGTCAGAATATGAATAATATCCAAAACTGGATGAGAAATTGCCAGATAGCGCAGAATGTGCTGAGCGGCTTCAATAGCAAAGAATGATGTAACATTTTTGCGAAGGATTGAATTCTATATGTTTTCTTCACAGTCAGTCGCACATATAACTAGACGACAGAGATTAATAGAACCCATGTTGCGGTTTGCACCGAGACAGGTAAATCCCAGTCAAGGGCATACATTATTTGTTTCCCCTCGAGACATATAATGAAACCCCGTGACTGGGATTTTCCTTGTCTAAATTGCTCGAACATCGGCAAAAAGTATACCATCCCACCATGTCACCACGTGGTGGATGCTCTTTTGCACTCTCCCCTGGTTGATTATGGGTGGGTGGGTGCAGAAATATGTTGAACGTAGAGAATGCCCCTGCATATGTATTGTGCCGTCCTTAGAATTAAGTTAATTAAGTAATGTTGTACCGTCCTTAGAACTAAGATTGTATATTGTGCTGTAGAAAGCTTAATATAAAACTGTAAATAGCTTGATATATGTTGTGCCGTCCTTAGAAATAAGACTGTATATACGCAGATTGTGAAAGCGAAAGTACTGTCGGTGACTGTAGTAGCAACGTCACTAAGGGGGATTGTGAAAGGTAAAGTAGTGACAATGAATGTTATGGCAACTGGGGTCCCTGTCGTGGCTAGTGATTGTGAAAGTTAATATTTATCCTTGACTTTGCTAAATTTCTCTGGTAATGTTGTTATTTAATTTTTTATTTATTCTGTTTTTGATGAGACTTTTACCATTTCGAACACCTATTTCCCCATTAAATTACAAAATCTGGCTGATTTTCCTTATTTTATGTGCTATTTACAGAGAATAACTAAATAAAATTCTGTTATAATCTCACGAACGTGAAGATCTATGATCTAACATGAAATTAATATTAATAATTTATTGTCTTAAATCAAGTAAATGGCCATTTCGGTCAGTATGTTTAAAATTAATCCTTGTCGATAAATTATTATGACAACGCAGATAAACCTGATTAATCGGCTCTCGTATAATCAAATATCCAGGAGATACTTAAGGTGTAAATGAATACGGAATATATCCTTGCTTGGCCTGATTGGATTTTTCAAGATCAATTTGATAGATGCTATTATTACGTCGCATACAAGATAAACTGCGATTGCTGATGTTATATTAACAATTCCCGGTTAAATATATGGCCGCCACCATGTGGATCATTGTTATATTTAAGAATTGTTGTTGGTAGCGGTGAGTTTTTTCCATAACTTAACAATTTTAGAAAAGTTTTCATTGATAAGATCGTTGACTGATTTTTTTTTTATTTTGTCGGTTCTAAGTTCTGCTATTACAAAGTTTAAAATATCTTTTTCAGCTATTTTATAATGATCATCAAATATATGATTTAAAATTATTATTTTCTACCACTATGAGCTCTACCAAAATTTGCAAATGAACAGTATCTAGATTTTTAAACTCAAGTTCTGATACAACTTGATTTAAATGCTGAATTGTTTTAATTTTTGTAGCTCGTCATTATGATACTCTTGAATATATTTTTGAATAAATGAGTTGTTGATACAGTTTGATGTTGACATTTAATTTTATCAGCTATTAATCTAATCATATATTTATTAACATAATTTATATGAAATTTTTGTTATATGATGACTCAAACCATGTCACGGGTACTACTCCACGGATGTTCATTTTTATAATCTGGTTCCTTTATATATAAAACAATTTCATTTGTGAGGAATTTATTTAACTTTGGTTCTGGCGGTCCTTTTTATTCTGGTTGCATTTCTTGCCAGCCTAACACTGATCGGATTGACGATTGAGAAATATCTACAAAATAATCTTGCTAATATATTTCTATCGCAGCTGATAAAGTTTTTTCATGAGCAGCGATAGCTATTTTTGATTCTCTTCCACTTAATTCTGCGTTGGAATTCATCGTTGATTAATTCAATTTTATCATTGCCCGTGGGAATTCCGACAATTTGCCAATCGGATGTTAAATCATCTTTATTTTTATATGAAAATGCACGGGAATCATTTGCTGGCAATCCACCAAATGATTTTGAACCAATATTTGGCCATCTGTAATATTCTCGTAAATGTGCTAGCGCTATTTCATTCGCTGGAATTTCAGTTGTAAATTTAACGCTAAATTCAGGATCAGTTGGGCTTACTGATATCATCGTTTTTCTTTTCACGATTTCTTTTTTAACGACAATTTGCGGAAGTAATTCGTTCGGCGTTGACATTATTATTATTATCATTATTATTATTATTATTATTATTATTATTATTATTATTATTATTATTAATTTCTAAATCCTGATTTTGTAAATCAGGTGTGGATTCTATCACAGTCATTGCTTCTTTGTAAATTTTTAAGATATCCGTGAACTCAACATTTGATATTTTTACATCACTAAGGCTTGATGATATTAACGATGATAATTCGGAGTATGCTAGCGTCGCTATGTGTAATTTTATCATATGCTCATGCAATTTTGCATTTGTGCATGTACCTATTTTTTTTAACAATAGTAAGAAGGCCAGCAATTGTTGTTGCAGCTGAAACAATAATTGGTATAACTGCTTGGGATGACATTGTTATTGTTGATAATAATACGCCGGTTCCATTAATAACAGCAGATTCCGAATACACAATTATGTCAACAACAACTACACGTCTGCGGTATTTTTTTTACTTTAACTGTTTACTCGTCAACGCTATTTTTTATTTTGTTTGCCATTCACTTGCTTGATTATATCTAAAACTCTAAAACGTTGAACGTCGATCGGAATGCTCATTATATTTTAAGTAGGCGGGAATTTAGCTACTAATTCAAGACGCCAATAGTAAATCAAGCAGAGTTTTTTTTCTTCTTCGGGTTCCATAGTAAATGTTTCCTCGTAATTTTGCTAGAACATCAATCCATAGGATCCATTTAGTGGATAACGCCGTGAAATTGTAGTAGATATTGTAAATGCTGTAACGCCAAGTACTGAGAGTCTGTATAAATCGGTAACCTCAGCGCAATGTTGTATATATTTATTAAGTGGTGACCATAATGCTTGTTCAGACGCTACTGTATACACTATACTGTTGGTAACTATTTTATATCAGAGAGTTTAATATCGATGACTGGTGGACTTCCAAAAAATTCATTAATGGATCTATTTATGTTTCTATGAAAACTCATAAACAATTGCACATGATTAGAATAATCAGTTCTCAATGAAGTCATTTTATTATTAACTGAAACTAACGAATTCATCATTGGAGGGATGTAATTCTTCGTTACAGCGTCATTGTCTGAGTCTGGTTCTTCAAGATCAGTAATTATATTATAAGACATATTGAGAGAACCAGTCATTGTATCACAGGATTTTTGTACCCGACCACGAATATTATCTAATATCGTTGACATAATAACATCGGGTTTAATTTTTCCATTACTACCAAACACAGCTATGCTATTTTCAGTTACTCCTATTATTTTAACGATATCTCTCAATGAAAGATTGTTTGTCTTTATTTTTCCTTGCTTATCTTGAAATACAACCACTTCAATGGAATCTACATTTGCAAGATTTAATAATTCAGATATTTAATCACTAATCTGTTTAATTAAATTCTCATGAGTTATTCCGTCAGTTTTTTGCATTTGTTTAGAGGAAGCTCTTCCGTAAATATTAACCATTATACTTATCTGTTTGAAACTACGCGTCTACTTGTATAATCATGCACATCTTTATGAGGTGGTAATGTTGATGATGACACAGCATCGTGTACAGAAATTACCTCACGACCTCATATTGGCGGATGGGTTATTGTCTGTGTTGGTGATGTTGAATACCTGACTGGAGTTTTTATTGTGTTTACGTAATTTCAAAATTCGTTTAGTGGAGCCAACCCATGCGAATCAAAATAAACAATTCCATATGGATCAATCGCGTATGCAACCCATTGAGTACCAGGACCGGAACTTTAATCAAGATTAATAATGCCTGTTTCAACATTGCTTGGTTGTTTTGGTAATTGGTCACGCATAAAACACCTCTGAAATATTTTATATTTAATTTTTTGACAGCAACAAGTAAATCAACATTTGACATCAGACGAATTAACGAAGTGTTCCAGGAAGCCTCAAACCTCGGCCGTATTGATGGAGAGTTCCGTCTTAGACCTTTCCCCTTTATAAATCATTTTCCTGTCGCTTTATCGATTGCCAAGTTAGCAAGTTTATCAGCAGCGGCTCCGGCACCACCAAGTGCAACTGTTTTTGCAACAGATGGGACGGCAGCGGCTATTAAACCAGGTACAGCTGCAAGAAGTGGACATATTCCGCCAGTTTTGATTGAATCTTTAGTGGCGCTTGCAGAAGATTGAGTTTAACGTTCTGACAATGATAATTTATTTTAACCACCTGTGATCTGATCTTGTTTTAGTGATAATTTGTATTCCACTTTTCACTGCTGAATTTGAGTGAAGCTTTTTAATCTTACCAGGAGTCAGACTGACACTAACATGATCATATGACGTTATAAATATTGTGTGCGATTTGATTACATGTTGTGTTTTTACTGGAGCGTCAATAACTCTCATTCATCCGCCAGTACCGTCAAGTAACATTGCCTTATCGCACAGTATAACTGCAACTGCTCTATAATTAACACTAGCTTGGTTTACATGAGCTTTAAAATGAGTATCAACGAGAGATTGTTTATATAATTATATATGCTCCAATGAAAAGTAATAGATCGGATACAGAGTTGCACAATCTAGCTCTGATATTTGTAAATCAGTGTCTTTGTTTTGATCACGTCCCATAAACGTCATTAAATGACGATATGCACACGCTACGTGATTATTTTCAAAATTTAACAATATGTCATCAGATGGTTCTTGATGTGCATTTATCCGTAAAGAAACTTCACAGACTTCAAGGTTGGCAAATATCATATGACTATATGTTTGTGAATTTAGTCTTACAACATCTTGTACAAAAAATAAAAATATGTCTTGGTGGAGAAACTCCTTGATGTGATGCTATATGCCATGCAAATATCCCAACAACATTACTTTGAATGATATATGTAATTACTATCAACCATGACAATAATGATTTTCCGCCTGAGTTCATAAAACTAATTAATCTTTCTTCTTCAGCAATTGATGGAGTCATTACTGGCATCCACATTGAAAGTTTTGTTAATATTACTTTTCCAGCACCAGCAGCATGAACGGCTAGTCGCCATATTTCATCATTATCGTTACCTTTTCTCACAAGTACAACTGTATGTTTGACTCCAAAGATATCGTTTCTGACATTTCTACAAAAATCCAAAGATATGAGACAGTGGAATTGCGCATGAAAATATTCTATTTGCGTCTTTTAACATTGATCGACGTGCAGTAAATCCTAAATTATATTCTGGATTGGCTCCATGAACCACCGGCCACACAGCAAGATCAGTGGTATCGTCAGCGGTTCTTGGTCGTCTTATATTATACGGTCTATTGTCAGGACTGTCAAAATTATCTTTAACAAACATCATTGTCTGGTTAGCTGAACTTGAATAATCATCTGAATATCTTGCTAAATTTATTATCGTTGTAGCAACATCAACGTCTTTTTGAATTGTTTCAATATTTTTCCGTCAATCATGTACTTAGCGCTGTCAAACAACGCCATAATACCATTGTTAAAAAAAAACAACTATTGCATTAGCTCCATATGTTGTATTAGCGACGACGCCTGTTACAATTTCTCCTTCTACTTCAATAAATGCTTCAGCAGGCAATAAATATCTGCTTGTATCTTGTGCTTGTAATTCGATTTGACCAAACAGATGTTGTACACGTGCTTCATAAGAATAATATTGATATTCGCGAACAGATTCATCTTTAAGAATTAGTGAGCCCATATCAAATGCTGGGTCAGATATTTTTGTGGCTGAGGAATTTTTAATTTAGGAGATTGTAGTTGTTTTATGGCTGAGGAATTTTAAATTTAGGAGATTGTGGATGTTTTTGTGGTGTAGAAGGTAATTGTCGTTTTTGAATTTCTTTTAATTGCTTAATATCAGTATATTCAGCTGTTTGTCGTATATATTCATCACATTTTTCACCTCGTACTTGATTTTTGTTATCATGTACTCGAAATAACCATCTACGCCATTCTTAAAAAGATACACCTTTAACATAACCAGGTTTTAAATATTTATCTCGTTCTTCATAACCATCCACAGCAACTTTATATAGTTTAATTTATTAAGCATTTCAACTGTTTTTGTTTTTGGTTTTGGTTCTTCATCAACGGCGCCTTCAAGTATTTCTTCACCTTCAAGCTGAGGGGCAGGTTGTGGCTGAGCGGCAACTATTTCGCCTGGAAGATCTCTTAAAATCTTTTTTGTCTGTTTAGTTCTATTTGCTACTTTTTTTTAGTTTGCTCAGCAGTTTGTTTTAACGTTCGAAGAAGCCCCTCACTAGCTTTTGAAACTCTTTCAGTAACCTTTGTAACAGGTTGAAAAAATTGTTCTTTATCTTCTGCATATTCAACTTGTGCTTCTTGTCGTTCCTGCAGTTTTCGTTTAAGAGCATCACGAACAGGAATACATATTATAATTGCTTCTAATCTTTCTCCAGCTAATCTACTATTGTAAGATTCCATTATCGACATAATAATGATTTAATTACTCACACATTTATAGCAGCAGAGAGGGTGCGACAACAAATAAGTGTCACTGTGGGTAAAAATCTTTTTGAAAAGTACGAACGACAAAGAAAAAGTGCCAGATTAAACTAACCCAATTAGAACAACAATTGGTTTTAGTTAGAGGCTTTGGTTTGACGTTATTGACTTTTTATTTTCAAATTTTTTTCGCATCAGGTTTTATGTTCATAAATGGACTTTAAAACAAGTGGTCTGTTCACCCTCTCTGTTGCTATTTCACATCGGATTGATAATTTTATCCTATCTGTAGCACAATTAATATTCAGGTCAGCGTCATTAACTGTAGCTAACAGTATATTATTTGTTGCACACGAAGTATTTAAAACTAGTTAAGTGGCTTTAGCTACTTTTAATGGCGCTGACCTGAAAATGTAATGAGCTAGGCCTGCATATAGGATACAACTGACCATGATTTGTGGAACGAATTAGCATGATACCAAAAAGCTCGACATTGTATGCGTGTATGTCTTTGTCTCTCTCGAAATGTTTTTGTATGGTGTGTTCTCAGAGATGGATTAACCTTAAAGTTACTGTTTTTGTTATATATTTGTTGTTGTTTGATTTTGAAACAACTACGTCAGGCACAGCAGAAGACAACAAGGGTTTCTTTTTTAAAAAGTAGTTCTGAGCGCGTGGACAGCTTGACTGAGACGACTGGTCTGAGATGACTAGACTGATATAAGAAAAGTAAGGTTAGCAAAAGAGCTAGATTTCTCTGTCGCATGTGTGATACAATGCACGCTGTTCTGTGTGGACGCGTTTGTCGGGACACGAACGAAATCTTGGAACCCGAGGACGTAACCCGACAATCTAAAGTCTTTCCCCGGTGTTAACACATATCAAACCGTCTATGACTGGTATTGTTATACGAGTAATCCAACGAGCAAATGATACGTTTTGATAGCCAGATCGAGTAAGCATTGATAGGACGTTTGGTCGTTGGTAAACAGGAAACAGTATTCCTTCCCCTGGTAGATCTGGTATAGATTGTTTATTATTGTATTGTGTGTATTTGCTTTATATCGCGTTCTTTACTTTTGTCTATGGTCATAAGTGGTAAGGAGAATGTTTACATACCTAACTCTTGTCCATAAAAGCAGAAAATAAGAAAATAAAAATCTAGATACAAAATTCTGGTATGATTAAAAGAACCTTTACAAAGATAGTAGTATCAAATCTAGTCCAATGCAGCTCTTTAATTCGAGTTTGCGTCAGAAAATATTATTGTTTGTCTGTCTCCGGAGAATTAGAAATCTTTTTGAGCTCAAAAACCTTCTCTGCCGAGATTTTATGAAGATTGAAACATTTAGGAATAATAGTATACTATGCCAGTATCTGAGACTGAAAGGGCCTATTAAATTTATACGCAGCATGTGTTTGGATAATAGAAATTGACTTCAGTTCTTAAGATCAAGATCCTTCGGAAACTTATTACTTGCAATATATGCTTTAATAAAAACAAATCCAGTTTAAGCTCAATATCATTAAGTCTTCACGGTTGGTGACTTTGATATTTCCAAAGAAACAAATGTTGCTTTAAGACATGTGATCACCAAAGAGTCATTAAAATGCCATAGGAGAATAGTTACGTACATTTAGGGCAACTGTTGTAGAAAAGACAAACTTTAATAGCATCAGTATGAATCTTGTACTGCTTGCACGCATCAGCATCCCTTTTCACGTTTGCATTCCAGACAAGAGACAGATGATTTTCTTCCTACGCTTATCTGTTTGACGAAATAAATCCAGTAATATTCAAACGTATCCCTAAAACACCCGTTATTTTCAGAGATTGGCTAGTCAAAATGCTTTGCGTATCCGTAAAAAAAAGCACGATACATATAAGAGCAGAATTCTATCATTCGCATTCAGTCTCTAGCAAAAAGGTGATTCACGGTAATTTTCACAAAGCAACTAAAGTAAAAAGGACATTGATTTCATTATGTTGCCCGACTTTATTGCCAAAGTATATCTGTATTGTTTTAAAGGATGCAATATATCCATTAACACCCGAATTAATATCGAATATTTGGGAGTTCATGTTATTTTCACAAAGGATATGTATTTCTATTCAAACTACACTGTTTTCTGTAAAAAGGAAAAGCTTTGAGACTCATAAAGCAGACAGGGAATTTGCAAATGCTATTAAGAAAATGACGTATTGTATGTCTTTACTGTATGTTTATAGTAATTAAAGTAGTGACTTATGTTGCGCGATTATTGTATATTGCATTTCTTTGTAACGTCATGTAGCTGCTAAATGTAAATTTAATAACACAAATAAATTAGTATTTAGAATCAGACTGGAATTTAAAGAGAAAATTTTAAAACATTTCATATAAGTAGTTTTAAACATACTTCTATTCCCGCCAAAACGTCAAGAATACAATTACATAACAATGTAAGAATATAGAAAAATAAGTTGACACAGCAAATACTAGATAGTACTGGAAGAATATCCGTTTGTAAATTTAATCGATTAATATTGATATGGAGAACGAATCTCATAATAAACCATTGCTTAGGTTTAAATCAACCTCACTTGTTAGATCACTTGCTCTTCTTTTCAATTGATCCTTTAGGGAAATTGAAATTTCCTGCTATGTGGAAAGCGGCAAACGTATTATTAAAGTTTTCAATAAGGTGAAAAGAGCTCACAGTTAGTTACCATCCAACTACACTTTTAAGTTGTACAGAACAAATTTCTGATAAACAAATTTTAAGCACATCTTGAATCTTTTCAATAATAATCAACGTATTTCTAGATTCTAGTCCGGATTTTTCCCCAGACTTTCACAACGTATCAGTTAATTCACATGCATAACAAAAAATAACGACACTTGAATACTGTTGTTATATCTTCATGGTCTTTTGTGATATCCCAATAGCTTTTAACTGAGTTTGGCACAAAATGCTCACATCATTAGCTTTAGAACATGCCACTCGTGGTCAAATGATGTTTTGATTTTTGGTGTACTTGTATCTGCATAGAATGTTTTGATTTTCGGCGTAGTTGTATCTACATAGAATGTTTTGATCATCGGTGTACTTGTATCTACATAATATGTTTTGGTCATCGGTGTACTTGTATCTACATAGTATGTTTTGATCATCGGTGTACTTGTATCTACATAGTATGTTTTGATAATCGGTGTACTTGTATCTACATCTACATAGTATGTTTTGATTTTCGCTATACTTGTATCTACATAGTATGTTTTGATCATCGGTGTACTGGTATCTACATAGTATGTTTTGATTTTCGGTGTTCTTGTATCTACATAGTATGTTTTGGTCATCGGTGTAATTGTATCTTAATAGTATGTTTTGATCATCACTATACTTGTATCTACATATTATGTTTTGATCATCGGTGTACTTGTATCTACATAGTATATTTTGATTTTCGCTATACTTGTATCTACATAGTATGTTTTGATTTTCGCTATACTTGTATCTACATAGTAGGTTTTGATCATCGGTGTACTTGTATCTACATAGTATGTTTTGATTTTCGGTGTTCTTGTATCTACATAGTATGTTTTGGTCATCGGTGTAATTGGATCTACATAGTATGTTTTGATCATCACTATACTTGTATCTACATAGTATGTTTAGATTTTCGCTATACTTGTATCTACATATTATGTTTTGATCATCGGTGTACTTTTATCTACAAGTATGTTTTGATCATCGGTGTACTTTTATCTACATAGCATGTTTTGATCATCGGTGTACTTTTATCTACATAGTATGTTTTGGTCATCGGTGTAATTGTATCTACATAGTATGTTTTGAAAATCACTATACTTGTATCTACATATTATGTTTTGATCATCGGTGTACTTTTATCTACATAGTATGTTTTGATCATCGGTGTACTTTTATCTACATAGTATGTTTTGGTCACGGTGTAATTGTATCTACATAGTATGTTTTGATCATCACTATACTTGTATCTACATATTATGTTTTGATCATCGGTGTACTTTTATCTACATAGTTACATTTTTGATCATCGGTGTAATTTTATCTACATAGTATGTTTTGATCATCGGTGTACTTTTGTCTACATAGTATGTTTTGATCATCCGTGTACTTTTATCTATACAGTGTGTTTTGATCATCGGTGTACATACATATCATGTTTTGATTGTCGCTATACTTGTATCTACATAGTATGTTTTGATTTTCGGTGTACTTGTAAGTAGTGAAGGGGGGGAGATTAGCGACAATGGGAATTAGCATTAAAAACACCCTTGGGTCAGATTAGCGACAAGGGAAATTTAACATGGAGAAAAATCGTGGGTCAGATTAGCGACAAGGGAAATTAACATGGAGAAAAAAAAATCGTGGGTCTGTCTAGCGACAAAAAAGGAAATTAAACAGGGTGGGTCTTTATAGCGTCAAGGGAAATTGAACATGGGATTTTTTTTTTTAAAAAAATTTTTTTTTAAAAAAGGGGTAGGCAATGGAAAGGCTATCTCTTTTCGAGAAATATGGGGGCCCTGAAAAGGGCCTTTGGGTTTTTCTTCTTCTTCTTCTTTTAACTTCTTAACTTCTTCCACCATCCTCTTATTTTGTCCATCATTCCTTTCTTCTTTTTCTTTTCTGTTTCCGGCAGCCAGTCCGGGTGGCCCATGGCCCGGAACTTCTCTTGGATTTTCATCCAGTTTGTGTTCAGTTTTTCGAATTCATCCTTTTTTCTATTTTCTTCTTCTTTTCTTTCCTTTGACCACTTTTCTTTGATCTTCTTTCCTCTTCGGTCAGCACATTCCTCATTAGTTCTTCAGCTTTCTTAAGTTTTTCTAACCCCCACTTCGCGAAACACCAATCTGTCCATTCTACAATGTCTTCTAGAAAGCACCTTGCACTTGTCACATGATCTATCGCTTCTTTTAACTTACCCACTTTGACATACGGTGGGTTAATTAAACCTCTGATTCTCTTCTCCTCATCCTCTATCATTTCTTTTACAATATTTACGGATAAGTGGAGGCTGGTTACTTGTCTTGAGACGAAGTCTTTTGTCACTGCATACCTCCATTCCTGTTCAACCCTTTCTACTACACTCAATCCATCCACCATCCAATACCAACTTCCCATAAGATCGTTGTATAAAGCTGAAGCTGCTGGCATCTTCTTGTTTGCTTATTCCGTAGAATGGGTTTCCAATGGCCAACACTGTTAGTTTTATACTGAAAGCGCGTACGTGAAGGAAAACATCCCCCTAAAACATAAAATTGATCTTACCTAGATCATGACCCAACAACGCGCGGACGTGAAGGAAAACATCCCCTACTTTCTCATTTCGTATAATAAAACCCTAACTATACTCTTCACATACGCTAAGAAACAATAAATAAACCCATAATCTACTATTCACACAAACATACCTGAGCTCTTATAAACACTAACACACCAACATATACCCTCACACAATGAAAAAAAGAGTTAGTGTTTATATTCACACTACTCTACCTACACACATTGGCAAATTAATAGTTATTTCTTTTCTAGAGTATTGGGTAGCCCTGAAAAGGGCTGTTTGTTTTTATTTTTGAAATCCAGATGCACCTATCTAATGGTTGCACCTTCCAGGCCTGGCGCCACACACGCATCTTTGACTCCAGTCTCTTTTTACTTTTTGTCTCGGGAATATTGTATGACATCCTCTCTCCTATTTTCTTTTCCTCTTCTTCCCTCTCTCTTCTCTCCTCCTCTTCCTTCTTTATTCTTGCTTCTTCTACGATAGCCTCCGCTGATAGTTCGTTTACTATGCGCCTGGCATATTCCAGGTGCATCTGGAGTTCTAACAGTTTCACAATTCTGGTTTTCATTCTTCTGGTGGTGTTGATCAATCAACAAGGGTAGCTAGACTGCCGAGCGAGTTTCAATTTATACTGAAAGCGCGGACGTGATGGAAAACATCCCCTAATAACATGAAATTGATCTTACCTAGATTATAACCCAAAACAACAACGCGCGGACCTAAAAGAAACACTCACTCACTTTTTTATGCTACCAATCACTATTTTAAAATTTTTATAAATCACTTCAATAGACTATTCACATACGCAAAATCAATCCAATCTAACCCCAAATATACACCTCAAACACCAAAAAAAGACATTATTTTAATCTACTATTGACCCAAACTTACGTGAACTGTTACTAACACAAACACACAAACACATACACTCTCACTATCAATAAAGAGTTAGTGTTTATTTTCACACTACTCTACCTACACATATTGGCAAATGGATGGTTACTTCTTTTCTAGAGTACTGGGTAGCCCTGAAAAGGGCTGTTTTATTTTTTGTTTGCTATGGCATTCTTTTTTTAGTTTCTAAGAATGCGATGTCCTCTGAGGATAGACTTTCTGGCGATAGGTCTGCTTCTTCGGAAAGAGAAGAAGAACTCTTTGGTGTCGATACGGCAATCGACAAAACCTCTGTCAGCTTCAGGTTGCTGCTGCTGTTGTTGCTGTTGTTGCTGCTGTTGCTGCTGTGTCTGAAGTCTGTACTTCTCTGTCCATTCTTCTTTTTCCCTGTTCATTTCTTCTCTGAAGAGCTCTTCTATCAGGTCTTCAGTGATTTTTAACATTCTCACATTCTCTATTTCTTCTGGCTTCGGTATCAGACTGTGTCTGACCCTATGCAAATTCACGTAGGCTTCGTTGAGTTTAGCTAGTTTGGAGCACATCTTCGTAGGAGGATGAGTCGACAATGGATGGTTAGACTGGAAACAACCCCGGTTCTTAAAGTCAAAGCGCGGACGTGAAGGAAAACATCCCCCACACAGTTTTCGAGTCGCAACGTTCAGTGAGTGTCATGAGAGGGATAGTAAGAAATGAAAGAGCATCAATCCAACATTCTTATAGCTAAACAAACCACAAAGGCATTTTTTTTTCAAAACACAACATTTTTTATTCAAAAATCACTTAACACTAACCAACAACAACTCTAACATTTTTTAACAATAATCCAACATGATAACATCAAACAATTTTTCAAAACACATTTTTTTCTCAATTGACAACCCACTTTGAACAGGGCTGACAACGTTGTGAATGAAATTGTGATTTCCACTGTTGGAAATCATTAGGCCATTGATGAACACTACGTTTCCTAGCTTGAGACAAAAGATAAGCATAATGGTCACAAAACCATCGATCTACTTTCACATCGTTTCTAGCAGAAGAACGAGGATCAAAATGAGTCACTAAATGTTCTAAGGAATAGCCCAGGCTGCGATGATGCAGAAAATACACACAGTACTGTCCACACACCAAGGAATCTGTGCCTTGTAATTTCACATTATTGAATCGGGTGGTTTGAGCATTTCTTCTCATAAAGTCGATGATATCGTCTTCCAAAGGGGGCAATCCGTACGAATCGAAATATTCCACACATCCTTCTTGAGGAAAGTAGACGGCTACCCAGTGGGTTCCTGGGAGATGACTGTCGTCCGTGTTGATCACGTAAGCTTGATGGTCTTTAGGTTTGCGATGAGGGAGTTCATCTTTAGCACAGACGACAGGATTCCAAGAAGCTGTATACGAACTGTGGTTCAAAAGGTAATAAAGTTCCCAGGTATCCATTGATTTGTGTGTGCTTTTTTCTTCTTCTTCACAGGTAATAATAAGTCGTCAATTCGATCCTGACTTTTTGCTTGAAAATGTCTGACGAATAAACGGTTATTCGTTCTGTTTCCTCACTCTGATTCAGGAGAGCTTCGATACGATGGATCTCTTGAGTGGTTAATGGTGGACAAGAATGTTCACGCAAGTCTTTATACCACTGATGCAACACGTCTTTGTCCGAGATGAGACTCCAAGCTTCGTCCAGATATTCGTCCAATTTTTCTTTTTGACTTAACATCAGGCATTTATCATGTTGAATTTGACTGGGATGATCGTTTTGACATCCATAACAATTTTTCTTGATCAATTCCGTCATTTTTTCGACCAAGTGTTTGGCAAAACAGGAGACTAAATGGGCTTCTTGTTCTGGCCATCTTGACTTCATCATGATCACTTCTTCTTCCACAGTCTCCTCACATTTCATGTCCAAAGTTTCTCCACTAGGTAAAGAGGGATAACAGTCTTCCATGACTTCTAATAATCTAGAATGACTTCTC
This sequence comes from Sinohyriopsis cumingii, assembly GCA_028554795.2. Lineage (NCBI taxonomy): Eukaryota > Metazoa > Mollusca > Bivalvia > Unionida > Unionidae > Sinohyriopsis > Sinohyriopsis cumingii. Next base: position 91,186,718 of record CM068831.1, read on the forward strand.
TCAAACTGTTGATTTCTATGGTATTATCGAATTCTGCATACAGGATGACGTTCACTGTCGCTGCCAGTGCTTCTGCAAACTGAAGTTCCACACGAATCTGGCCAGATTTTATAGGGTGGAAATGTCCCTCGTAGCTGCCTTGGTCAGGAGTGAAATCGAAAGCCCACAAAGCGTAGCCTCCTACATAATCGTCGTACGTAATGCCGTGACTGGTGTTGGTTCCTAACTGTCCGGTAGCTTCGTACAGGGACAAGTACGATCTCAAATAATTCTTCGCGGCACCAAAGTTAGGCTCGAAAGGTCGGGTACACAAGGTCTTGCCATCGCGACTGACTTCGATCTTGGACACATTGTAATGTTGAAACTCAAAAGGATTTTCGTTGTGGATTCCATTGAAGGCTGAATTCCTGACGATACCAACAATCAAACGTTTGGGTAACTGTCCTTGGAACAGATGATCTTGGATCATGGATCGCTGTCCAGTGGGAATGGTGAACGTTTTCACTTCTACGCGTCGTATCGGGTACTTGGCGGTCGTTCTGCTCAACGTCTGACTGACGTCGTTACCTACTTCAGGTAACACTTCCACACGTCGCACGTAGAGTCTGGCTTCTTGAATGGTAGTTTTGTATTCATTGGCATGGGCCATCAAATGGAAAGCGGCACTGCTACGATTCAGTCTCAGACGGATATCCACCCCGTTCAGCAAATATTTCTCTTGCAACCACATGTCCAAATGCAAACGATCCATCAGTTCTAAACTTCGCCCTTCCAGAATTTTCTGTCGTCGAGTTATATATCCCGCATTGTGAGGATTGTCGTCTTCTGCTGCAATAACTAGGTCGTTAAACTTGTTTATACCTGCCGTGTCAGGTTTCCATACTACGCAAGCATCCAGATGAGTGTTCTTGGCTTCTTTTCCATACGTCAAGAGATTTTCCAGGTAGGCGCGATACGGGTAAGTATCCATGCTGCTGCTGACCAGTTTGTTATTCAAGTACAAGTCCACTTCGCTGAACAAGGAATGCATGAAATTGTTGACAGGAGCTACCCTATCACTGGCTCCGGGATTATTGTTGTCCGCCGCTTTGACCACTTTCACTTTCAAGTACAGGTAACTGCTATTCAGATCGATGTAATCTTCGGGTTGTCCTTTGATTTCAAACTCGATGGGAGCTGATTCCGTCAATGAGGAGACGGGATGAAATTCCACCCACTGGGATTCTTGCATCGTCATCATGGTGGGGGGCATGGCAAACAGATCCAGTTCCGTCTTGGAACAAGCGCAAGACTCTCGGTGCATCATTTTTTTTGTTGCTGTGTCTCAATAATCGAAAACGTCTAAGTCTCGAACGGTTCTTCTTTTCTTGGCCTTTCTCGCTTGAAGTCTGGTGAAAGGGTGTTTTCTTCGTCGTCTCTTTCTGCCTTGTCCTTGCTGAATGCCTGACTCGGTAGCGTGCAGGGCATTTATAGGTGTGTCTCGTCGGCCTAAAATGTCTTTACCCGTTTGCAGCAAGACATTTTTGCCAGCCCTCATGAAGGCTTCTTTAGGGTTTTGTTTGTCGATGATGACATTTTGGAGAAATTCTTTGCCTTGCGTCAGTGCCGCATCTTTCAAGGCGTGCAATCCGCGTGTCACCATCGGTTTCAACACTGGGGCCACCGAACGAAAGGCCGATTTTAACATGTCTCCTAAACCGTGTCCTCGCTGTCGAGCCACCCCTCGGTACACTGGATACATGACTTACGAGTCGTGAGAGAACCGTTTTCGAAAATGGAGTTTCACCGTGACTTTCCCTTTGGTGAATGGAATATTTTGTCCCAAATCTCCTTTTATAGTAATGTTGACCGTGTCCAAATACGACTTGCTGACCGGCAAATAGTGAGGATGGACAAATTCGCGGTGGACGTGATAAGTGTTTCCACCTTCCTCATCAGCGTTCGTGGCAGAATCCACTTTGAAAGGAATGACACGCAGTAACGGCACGGAGGTGTGTCCCACCACGTTGTACTCCACCACATCGGAATACACGAACATCAAATTCAGTCCTTGATTCAGTTCTACCGGGGTACGAAAATACTGGCCAAAAGACTCGTTGTCGAAAATGACTGATAATTCGGGTTTTTTTTTTTTTGTTCTACTTTCTTCCTCAGCTCCATGTCACCGCCCAACATGTCAAACAATCCATCACAAAATAAGAAAGACATGATTTTGGACCCCTCAGGAAATTTCATCAGAAAGCGACGAGCTGTTTTGTGGTACTCCAGGGTGATCTTTTTATTGACAAGATCCAAAGCTTTCCCAAACACGCCATTAAACTTGGTGGCTATGGTGCTGACCAAATGTTGACCGCTAAAATAATAGCCTGCGGAAATCACCAAGTTGTAGGTCCACGTTTTAGTTTTGTCATCATGGGTTTTATTGGTATATGTGCCAATCTTATCCAACTCACGTTGCAATTCTGAGTCATGAATTTCCACCTTAAAATAATTTTGATTGGGAAGGACATTGAGGACTTGGGTCGGGTGAATCATTTCTACTAAAGCCACTTCCCAATGGGCTTCGTGATCTAAGGGGATGGCTTGAGGTAATTTGGCCGTGTAACAGCACAACGTGTTATTGGGAAACACCTCCATGGAACTGTCACTGGGTAAGGTCAAGTAAAATTGGTTTTCCTGACTCATAATTCCAGAGTTCTGTGGCTGTCCGAGGGGATATTACTGGACGTCAGAGGCGTGTCTCCGCCCAAAATGGGGTTCTGATTGTTGGAGTGGTGACTGACACTGGCACTGGACACAAGGTTCCCGTTCGAGGAGAATTTCAGGGAGGGATTGGGAAGCAGGTAACCGATGCAACTGCTCAATAAAATGGTCCACAATTGTTTGTCTCCTTGTTGCAAACTCAAATTGGCAATGGCTGCCCCGATGACACAATACACCACGAAGATTTGGCAGAAAAAGACGATTTGCGTTTTAGGCACACGTTCTCCACACCACACCCACAAGGGTTGTTTTTGTAAATCTTGCACAGAAGAACTGGGTGAAGAAGGAGTGGTCGACGTGGCTGCGTCTGTTGTGTGAAAGGGCATGATGGTCACTTCTTCTTTTTATAGTCGATGACTTGCGAAGCGTCGATCCAAGAATCAAAACTGGGTGGATATCCTTTCCAACGTACTTTGACTTCTTTGACACGTCGTTTGCCCACTTTACGGGTTCTGCGTTCGAGAATGCTTTCGATGTCGTACACGTCGTCTTCTTTTTTGGTGACACGTTGTAACTCGGGTAAATAAAACGTTCCTTTGAGCACTTCTCCGTTCATGTCTTCCAATTTATAGACGGCAGGATGACGGCCATGCACTCGTCCAGTGACGCGAAACAATTCGGTCGTCCAGTTAGGTAAGTAACCTTTGTCAAAAGTGCGTTTGGTTTTGCCAATGCGCACCCAATCTCCTACGGCCAACACTCCACTTTTCTTGGGGACAGCCCTCGTCGGGGACGTACCAAACAGGCGCTCAAACACCAGCACTTCGTTCTCGGGAGTCACGTCTTGCGGGGCACGTCCGATGCTTCGATGGTAAGATTGGTTGTACGCTTGCACCAGGTGCGGTAAGATGTCGATGTACTTCAGAGTGTGGTGATGCATAAAATATTTCCACATGCGTTCTTTCAAAGTGCGTTGAAAACGTTCCACGATGCTGGCTTTGGTTTCGGGATTCTCGGTGGTAAAAAAATGAATGTCACGTTTCTTTAATTCTTTTTGGAAAGCTTGGTTCAGAAATTCGGTGCCTTTGTCCGTTTGCCATCGAAGAGGGTGACGACCGCTTTGTTTCAACACCCGTTGCAGGGCTCGCACTAACTCGCTGCTCGATTTGGAAGTCAAGGGCACGACCCAGGCAAATTTGGAAAAGACGTCGATGACACAAAACAAATATTTGTAGCCACGATTGTAGCTGGCCAAATGAGAGACATCGGCTAAATCGGTTTGCCATTGATGATCAATGCCTTCCACTCGGGTGCGACTTCTGGCAAACTTGCGTCGAATGGGTTTGTGTAAAGTGTAGGCAGCTTGTTCTTGTAATCATCGTTGCACTTGAGGTAAACGGAGACTTTTCAGTCGAGTTTTGGCAGCACGATACAATTTTTGAACTCCTGCGTAATCTGCAGGATGCGAGGGATCGTAGTAAATGCTGACTAAGACTTTTTCCATTTTTTGTGTGTTAATAAGTCACCCACTCTTCGGTGATGCTACTTTGGGTGGGACGAAAGGGTGGTTTGGAAACGGATTTACGTGTCCGATGGGCTACGGGAGTAGAAGTCGAAGGTAGTGGTGGTGGAAGTGGAGGAGGCAATGGAATGGCTTTGGTTTTCTTTTCTTTTTTCACTTCTGGTTTCCCTTCTTTCTTTTTCACTTCTGTCGAAGGAGGCGTGGACATCATCTTTTTAACCCAAGCTTTGATTTCTTCTCGTTGGGGTGTGGGGGACGGGGTCAACAAGGATGCTGCAATCTTACTCGAAATGGGAGCTGCTGACGGTGTTTGAAACACTTCGCGTATCTCTTCTTCCTCAGGTCTTTGTGGGGTAGCATCTCTGGTGACCCTTGGGGATGGCAGTGGTGGTGGTAATGATGATGATGGTGCTGGACTTTTCATCAAGGTCTTAAAATCTTTCAGAGTGGGTAGAGCTGTTTCGTCTAAAGCTTTCTGGTGAAAGAGTTGCAGTCGTTGCAAGAGTTGACCGTACTTTTGCGATTTTTCTGTTTCGGACAAATCTTGGCGATCCATCAAGGACTGCAATTCGTGTTGTAACTGGGACATCTCGCTCAAATTGGGATTGGGAGGTAAATGCGGGGTGCGTTGTTCTTGCCACCGATGGTATTCCATCCATCGTTTGTAAGGCACTAAAGCTAGTTTTCGTCCTTCCATGGGTTGTCAGGGGTGGATTCTGAGATCTTGGGACTTCCGAGGGCCTTTCTATCTTGCTCCCACCAGTCCTCCCAACATGGTTCCCAAGACTCCTTTCAGTATGGGGCCTAACAAGAGAGGTAAAATGCCTCCACGTTGGACCAACATCTTCTTTTTTTGACGAATGGGAATTTTCTTTTGAACCATTTTCCGAAGAACGTGACGATGTTTGCCTAAGCATTGTTTCTGGTGTTTGGACAAAGGGATCGTGCCTTTCAAAACGTTCAAACAGCATTCGCACACGGTATCGATGACCTCTTTGGAGGCCGTTTGAATGAGTTTTTTTCGTAGGGGTGGAGAAGCTTTGGACAGGATAGATAACATGTCCCCATGTTTGGCTAAACGTGGTGGCAGTCCTTTCCTTTTCTTTCCTTGGGGTTTTTTGGAGGGTGACATTTTTGCTTGTGGGTTCCGGGACATTCACCGAACAGACACTAACGTCGATGACTTAACGCACACCCTTTTATCTTTTTTTTGGGACTATCGCTTTGTCATAAAGGTGACAATGTTTTTCCCAAAATCGCCAAGGAATCCTCCCCTTTGTTGACGCCTCTTTTTCTTGGAACGACTGTGTCTTTTCTTAGGGTAATGTCGATGCTTGGCTAAGCGCTTTGTCGGATGACGCGTCTGCCTTTGTCTCTTTCTTTTGTGGCTTCTTGGAGGTGACATCTTTTACAAGTTCACTGATACCCCGACTTGGTCACAGGCCTTTTTTATACTGGAACGCGTCGCCACTGATTGTCTTTACGTCGTATCAGTTTGAGGACAGGCATGACACGTCGAGCAGGGGTACGCAACGGACTAAATCGAGCCAGTTCTTGCTTGGACAAATCCAGTAAACTTTGTAACATGCCCGATCTTTCATGGACTTTGATTTTGGGAGAAGGTACTTTGTGAGCAGCAGCCACTGCCGCTAAATTGGAAGGTCCTGCCACTGGGGAAGTTCTTTTGGGGGTCATCAACGGAGAAGTTCTTGGTGTGATCAACGTCTCCAAGTACTCTTCAGTTCCTGGTGACATCAACGGAGAAGTGGATAAACGTGAGGCTGCCGGAGACGCAGTCACCGCTGTGGCAGGTCGTGGTTTGCGAGTGTAAGGTTGCGTCCTGGCCGAAGTGCCTCTCTTGCGACTAGTTTTCTTCTGTGGACTTTTCTTTTTCTGGGGACTTTTTTTCTGTTTCTTTTTCTGGGGGCTTCTTTTCTTTTTCCGGGGTGGTGTCTGGTAAGAGGAGGGTCCTGCCACTGGAGAAGTTCTTTTTGGGGACCTGGTCTTTTTCTTTTTCTTCTTGGGGCTTCGTTGGACTTTTGTCTTGGGGATAACTTTGGGGGCATTAGGATCCCATCTTAAGAGTGAGCGAATGATGACCCCTCCTAGAGTACCGCTCCCTCCAGGTTTCAAAATGATTTGCTTTTGGTTTGAGTGTCGATGCGGGGATCGGCCAGTTGGACCAAAGCGACTTTGTTTCGATCGAAAAAGCGTTTGGTTTGATGAGGAATCTGAATGATTCCTTGGAGTATTTGACGTGCCGTCACCGTGAACCATCGTAAGACTTCTTTGAGACTAGCTTCTAAGACACGAGCTCGTGTTTGTGGATTTTTTTCTCGACTGATGCCATACAAGGCACGAATCAATTTGACGGGAAGATGCGACTGAAGGGACGTCATGTTCACACTGTGTGAGACAGACGAAAAAGGGTCTGAGGTTTTTATAGATTTTTTTATGGGGAGTGAAATGAAGTCGAGGACGGAGACGTGTACAGGACAGGCCCTCCGTCTTGGCACCAGTGGTGAAACAAGTGGGTACGAAATCGCAAATCCTCGGGGGTCGTAGGTTTCAAATCGACGAGTAAATAGGCGTGTGGCGTTTGAGTGGCATCGTCGTACGCCTGAGTCAGCCAAGGCGTTCCTAACTGTTTGGCTAAGACTTGCACTTGTGATTTATCTCGTGGGCTTTTAAACAAGACCACGTAATGCACATTGAGACTGATGGTGCGATGGGCTTTACTTTGTTGAAACAAATTTTGGGTGATGTAAATGACACTGGCATTACGGTGATGCCCTTTGCGCGTGAACCACAATTTAATTTCTTCTTCGTCTTCTCCTAACATGTCGTCGAAAATGACCAAATGGGTTTGACGGGAGTCAGAGACGATGCCGTCGTCTTCTTTAGGAATGCCTTCCACAAACACGATGGAATCGCCTTGACTTTCTCGCAAGAGGCTGTACGCCGATTGCCACTCTTTGTAACACCACACGATCCGTTGAGGTGGCCGATCGATCAAATGATGTTTATGTTCGATCAAACGTTTGACGAATTCGGTTTTGCCTGAACCGCTAGGTCCAGCAATGAGCATGTTAAAGGGATGGCGAAGATACAAAGCCTCCCAACTGGCACGATCTAAGTGTTCGTCGATGACTTTGACAGTAGAGGAAGAGGGAGCAGAGACAGCAGAGGTAGCCATGGTGTGAGAAATGTCACTTGTGACACGAAAAACAAACAAGACTAGAGTTTATATACTTTTTCAGAACACGTTTATTGAATGTTTTTTTTTTCAAACATGAATACGAAAGACAAAAATACATAAAAGCCAAAGGCTTAAGTACAAGGATAAAAGGCACATGATAACTATGAACGTGGAATAAACACAAGTGTCTGTACAACATGTTTTGGGTAATGTTCTAACCAGTTCTATAGTAGGGGGTAAGGTCACACAAGTGTCCTCCCGAAAGGGTCTTTCAGGTCTGTCCACGACAGTCCTGTCCTGGGTGACGGGTTCCTCTGGCACCGTCACTAACACGGGTTGAAAAGTAACTTTTTTCCTTGAATAACTCTCGTGCATACTGGGCCACTTCTTGGGTCCAAGCCTCAAAACCCCATTCTTTCCAGGCACGGACATCTGTCCAATGGGGATGTAAGTCACAAGCTACACACACATCGTCATACACGTCTTGGGTAGCTAAAAGTTGACGAATCTTTTTTTCCTGTTGAGGTCGAGAAGTATCCAGATGAAAACGCAAGGCTTTGAGCAAAAGGAGTTTTTCGTGACCATTTAAGGCCATGGAGGTGGTAAATACTGATCGTAAAGAGTCCACAAAGAATCGGCTGGTAAACGAAATCCCAAAAAACAAGTCACTAAGACACACACCACTTGTCGTCCCAAATTGAACGGATACAGTTCTTGTAATAATCGATGGTAATGATCCACGGTTTGAATATGGTCATTGAGTACTTTCCACGGAATCTGTTGAATATGTGACATAATCCGTGGCATGGCAACTTGATTTTATAGTGTCTTTGTTTCGGAAGCAATAAAGGTAATTTCTAACCAAACACGTTCGTTCTCCAGTAGGGAATTTAAATGTTACATACTGTAACTGAAACGTCAGAGTTTGTCTAGATGTTTCGTCTTTTTCTAAGCAGATTCCATGTAACAAATGTTGGTAATCCTTTAACTCGTCTTCCTCAATACGTTGCAGTAAGTGAATCTCCAAGTAACCAAAATTACGAACGTCTGGCCCATCATCATCATCATTCATATACTGAAAGTGTTCAACAAGGTCTGACCAGTGAAAAAATTTCTGACGAATCAGACTTCTTATACCATTCAGGTACCAGTGGTTAAAGATCTGGTGACGTAACGGATGCAATTGTTCTTTACGTTTCACTTGTATTTTCACCAGCTCTCGGTAAATCCTTTCTCTCAACTCCTCAGGCAAGCCCAAAATGTTCTCTTGTAAAGTATCCATAAGTATATACACTGTTTTTGGAATCGTTGGGTGGTGGCCAATAGCCTCGTTTAACTTTGTGCCTAATGTAATATCCACTCATAATCAGTCTTCTTGTACTTTGGAACATAGCATAATTTAAAAAAGGACGAATCACTTTGAGTTTGCGTTTCACTTGTATTTTGATCAGTTCTCGGTAAATGCGTTCTCTCAACTCCACAGGCAAAGCACGAATGTTCTCTAGCAAAGTATCCATGAATAGGTCATACTAAATCCTCTTTGGTCTGACACAAGAAATGTACTCTTTGCACAAACATGGTTTTACTTCAGTGTCGAATTTAAATCGTTGAGTCACTAATCTACACATACAATTCGTTCAGAAGTTTCCTCTTTCACCAAGTTGACATTGCGTTCAAGATGTTGGTAATTCGTTAACTCTTCCTCTGGAATTCGATGCAGTACGTTTACAATGATGTAGGTAGAATCGTCCATACCAAACCAATCCTTTTTAAAACTAGAGGATCGTTGATCAATGTCTGTCCGATGGAACACTTTCAATTGAATCAATCCTTGTATAGCCTTCAGGTACCAGTGGTTCAAACACCGGTGACGTAACGGATGCAATTGTTCTTTACGTTTCACTTGTATTTTGACCAGCTCTCGGTAAATGCGTTCTCTCAACTCCACAGGCAAAGCACGAATGTTCTCTTGTAAAGTATCTATGAACAGATTATTATGGTAAGAAGTTACTTCAATGTCTCGGTCCCACTAAAGGTAAGTAATGACAATTCGGTGACCATCGAGCATGTTCTACGTAGGCCGAATCTTGCGGTTCCCAGTGGTGAAGTGACACACCGCAACTGAAGCACTTGACTTTATCTCCTTCGCCCAAGTAGAAAAATCCGGCTCTGGCTAATTCTTCGGGGGTCGGTCCTCCCAGATACTTAGGCCATTTTCCTTTGAACGATTGAAGACGATTTTCAAAGTCGCAGTATTCCGACAAACGCACAGGAAACGAATATTCGTTTTTCACAGGTTCGTTTCGATGAGGGTTGGGTGACAGGAACAGGAGTTTGCTCAGGGCTGGATGACATCCGTAGGGGGGTAGAGGTGAAGGTGAACATTCCCCTTTAAACCCGGTAAAATGTCTAAGAGGACGAGCGGCATCGCTTTCGCATCCCTCAGGTTTGACACGCACAGCATCACTTTCCATGACAGGGGCAGTGAGAACAAAGTTCCCATGATGCTTTACGGCATCGCTCAGGTCACAACGTACAGCATCGTACCCATCGCAAGGCTCACAATCGCACTCGTCTGCAAACTCCGTTACGCAATTACAATGGTAACCACATGGACAATCGCAGTTTCCTTCCGGACATTTTCCGTCGCAATGCATGGGTCTTATCCATCCAATATTAGTCACACTAGAGGAAGATACAACTTTTTTACAATCCCCAAACTGGAACGATGTCTCTTTCAAAGTATTCATCTTGTTCGCTCGGTCTTGGTAGTCACAATGAACTATCGATCTTGACCATAGCCCCCTTTTTATACTAGTCGCAATGCAGTCTCCAGCTTGTACATCTTTCCTTTTTTACGTTTTTTATGTCTTGTTTCGGAAGGTACCGTCTCTAAGGTACCGTCAACATTGTACCGTAGTGTGATGGGTGGAAAGGCCATAGAAAGGTAAGGGCAGTGCGGAGACCATCGAGTATGTTCCAGAATAGCTGAATCTTTATAGATACATAGATCCATTCGTAACTTCAGTCCGCAAGCGAAACACTGTACCTCGTATCCCAATCCTGACTCAGGTCCCAAGTAGACAAATCCTGTTCTAGCTAAAACATGCGAAGAAGGTAATCCTTCCCTATCCGTAGGCCATTTCTGAAACGTGTCCAATCGACGGGCACAATCACAATAGTCAGGTAAGAAGACTGGAAAATGGTAGGGTTTGAACTTGGAGTTCTCATCGGGTTTCTCACTCGATTCTTGCTGTGGCGAAGTCATCTTTCTGGTGGGTGGCTATCCTCTTACAACCAATGTTTTATACCAACGTGTCCATACGGTAAGGTGAAATGATTGGGAAGTCGAACTCGCTTCTGGTACACGATTTGATAAACTTTTTCCAAAGGTCGACTGACGATGTGGTGAGTGGGTAAACGTACAATCTTGTTCGGTTGGTAAGTGGTCACTTTAAAGTTTCTATCCTCTCCCGATTGCAAGGCTTCTTTCAATACCCCAAAGTTGACCACTCGACTGGTACGATAATTCAGAGTCAGTCCTTTCACTTTGCATGTCGTGTGCACTTCTCCTTGTTTGTCCCGGTATTCGTAGCCGTAATTTTTGGGACCGCTACTGACGAAACTTAGAATCTTGTCGTCGGGATGCTCGTCTGTCCAGGCTCCTAAACGGTCTCCTTCGATGTTAGGGTGATGTTGAATCGGGTGATGGATGTAAATGCAACTGTCCGTGTCAAAGTACAGGACGCGTTCTTCTAACAGTTCTAAAGCTTCGTACAATTTTAAGCGAGCATGGGCTGTCACGTAAGCCGCAATGATGACATTTCCAAAAGGGTCGTCTTGTACAAAGTCCAGATCTTCTTCGTAATTGACCAAGATTAAATTCTCTCGAACGACGTCCACGTGTTTCATGTATTTGGTTTTGTCGTGAATCATCTGGAAGTAGCGGGAAGGTTCTGTCAAATATTCCGTCTTGGGTAAACACGGGCGTTGTGCCATTTTACCCCACAAGCAATTTAACATCACTTTGGCAAACGATCGCCTGCCTTCGTTTTTCTCGATGTGGTCTAAAGTGATGCCTTCTTGTTCGTAGTATTTCTCTTTGAATTTTATTTGGTCTTCGGGAGTGTGACACCAGGAAGGATAGCCGCTGGCTTCTTGCTTCAGTTTCAAAAAGGCATCCACGTAGTCGGCGAAAATGCCTTTCTGCGTGGGGTCACCCTTGTGGTATTGTTGTGTCTTGGGAAAGTGACAAATTTCGTACACTTCTAACAGTTGGTATCCCATGTCCAGAGCTTTGAACAATTCTACGCTGACCCAGGTTCCCGTCAAGGCCCGTTCTTCCTGGCTGTGATGGCAAGGTTGGTCTTGATTGCACGTTTCGGCACAAGTACGGCACAAGGGAAACATCAGTTTGCCTTGACAATGGTGAAGTAAGACGGGATGGTATAGGTTCGTGGGAGGCAAAACTTTACACTTGATCAAGCCTTCGTATTGTCGAATGTTTTTCAGGTCGATGTGTTCCGTCAGCAATTGCGGGTGCCCTACAGGAAAGCGACAATATTTGCACACGTAGGGATACAGCGAACACACGTCCAAGTATTTGATTTCTTCTCCTTTCTCTTCGTCGGCTTGGTACAGCAAACAGGTGGCATTGGTCCTTCCTCCGTACAAACTATCCCTCGGGTTCAGCGGGTCCATGAACTGGTAACTTTCCACGAGGCGTTTAAACTCGGGATCGGTTTTCATACGGTGATCGTACTCGTGTTCCCACATTTCCACCACTTGGTATCCTTCCTGTTCTAACTTTAGGCGCCGCTGACAAGTGTCCTGGTACAAGTCCTCCATGGTTCGTTGCAAAAACTGATTTTTAGTGCCACGGTCAGGGTAACAGATGGGACATCCGTGAAATAAGCAACCGTTAAACTCGTACACGATCTTGGGGTTTTCTAAGTCCCAGCCATCGACCGAATACGTTCCGATGGTCTTTTCGCCCCCTCCGTTGCGGGCATGCTGAATCCATTTGTCTTCCTTGTCGCACAAGTAATGTAACCAACGTAGGGCTTTGACCGAGTATTGACGTTTGACAAAGTGGGTCGTTTGAGGGCTGATGACAGCCACGGTGTTTTCAGGCATGAATCGTTGTCGATACACTAAGGAACACGCTTTGGCAATGGTGCAAGCTTCTTTCAAAGGATCGACCCCTCCGTGTTCCATGAACAGTTCTCGAAATTTTCCACAGCAACGCCGTAAAATGTCCACGTCGGAACAACAATACTTTAGCATTTCTTCCTGAAAGTCGAAAGGGTCCGAGGCGTGAGCCTGGTACCAAGCGTAGAAAGCTTCTCGTTGTTCGGTACGCATGTTGTCGGGGTCGTAATAGTGAGCCTCAGGTAAATGGGGTAGAACGGCGTGTTGATTGGCTTCCGTATTGAAAAAGTGTGGAAAGTACCCTTTAGCCATTTCTGTCATTCCAAACGTTTTAGGCATTCGACTCAAAGGCATGGCCAAATAGCTCATCGAATCTTTAAACTGTACTTGTCCCACTTGCATGAAAATGATTTTGGCTCCGTTCAAAGTCACTTTAGGACGCTCGGTGCCTTGTTCCGTATAGTACCTCAAAAGAAACTGTCCATCGTATCCGGAGAAATTGTGAGCCATCACCGTGGCATGACGATGACAATCTCCGTAACGTTCGATGTCCTCTTGGCTCCACGTCTTGTCGACGGGGTCTAAGACCCATTGTGCAAAATCGGCTAACGTGTTCGGCCCCCGAAAGATTTTTTCACGTCCTCCAGGAATCTTGCTGCAGTGAGGGCAATGACTGAAGATAGGTTCTTGAATGCACTTCTCGCACGCTCGATGAGCCACGCAAAAATTAGGAATGTGAATGCCGGTCTCTTGCATGCATTCGAAATCGAAAAAGATGAAATTGCCTTTCTTCTTGTGACCGTCCTCTTTCTCTGGTGGGGGTTGGTATTTTTGCACGTAGCATTGGTGTTCCAAGTCCACGATGTGGTGACAAATGTGACATTTTTTCTTTCCTGAACATACGTGTGCCTTGGTATTATTGGTACGTATGACTTGTTCACACGTAGAGCACAATCGCAGCAGTTGACAAGCGCATTTCTTCTGTGAACCTTGCGTTTTCAGATGTTGTTGGTAACAGGTAGGGCTGACAAACGTGCGCAGACAAGTTGAACAAGGCACTGGTTCTTCGCTCAGACAGGGTGAAGAGGCCAAACATCCTGTGCATTTCGATCCACAATGCTTGTGTTGCTCTCGATTGTTATAACCATGGTCACATTTCTCACAGTAATAACTGTATCCCAGGAATCCGGTGATACTGGTAATGGTATCGAAATGTTCATCGTGATAATAGACATGAATGTATTTTCCGTCCTTAAAGTCTTGGCCTCGAAACAACAGAGGTCCGCGCACTTCTTGAGGGTGCACTTTCAAGGTGTAGCGTGGAGCTAGGGCATCTTGCAATTTTTGCATCTCAGGAATGCCACAGGGTGTGTCTTTGGACAGTCCGGCTTGTTGTAACAGGAGTTCTGCTTCATTTCGTTGTTTGGCTCGATCGGATCGTTGAATAGTTTTCCAGGTTCTTTTCCATTCTGCCGTGTCGTTCTTGTTGGCATAGGTTCGTCCCACCACGATGGCTCGGGCTAAGCACATCTGGTCTTGAGGGTTGTTAATTTGGACGAGACTCTTTTTGGTGCTGCGAAGGTCGTTCACCAATAACATCTTTTTGTATCCAGTTCCTTGAGGAGGAGAGACGTGGGTCATGTCCAGTGTGGCTTTACCATCGGTGATGTCAAACTGATCATTAGATTGTTGTACGTGTTGAATCTTGTCCATGACTTTGGAAGCGGTCAATTCTGCACGGGTGCTAAACTCGATCCAAACAGGGGATTTCAAACCGTCGTGTTGTATGGAAAGTCTCAAGCGATCGTCTTCTTTGGGTTGACATTGTTGCTTGAGTGCAGTGAGCAAAGAATCCCACACCCCAGTGATGAACACTTCTGCTTTCTCTAACGGCACTTCAGCCTTGAAATCTTTAAACTTCACCGTGTATTTGTAAGCTGTGGTTCTAAATTTTCTAGAGGAGCGCTTTTCCGTCTCTCGAATGGAATAGTATTTTTCAGGGTTGACTAAGGGTGGTGAACTTGGTTTAGAGGTTTCAAATTCTGGTTCACTCATGTCCTCTTCAAAATCACTGGCATGAATTTGTGCCAAGATTTCAGCCCTGGTACGAGGCGATAGATCACGTTTCTGCCTCTTACTTTCTTCTTCTTTCTTCTCGAATGAATAGGATCGTTTCATCTTGAGTGCAAAACGTCAAATGACTCAAGTTTAAACACCATAGACTAATTTATAGTCATGACAAACCAGCGTATATAAAAGGGTGCGTGTCTTGTCCTTTCACTATTCATTTCAGTCTCAAGCCGAGCACAACGATGGAAGAGACTAACCAGATGGAACGTTTCGTCAGAGCTGTGCGAGGGGTCATTAGAAAATTCTCTTCAGACCAGCCTACGGACTACTCTCCTTTTAGAGATAAAAGTCAGGATACTTGCTATAGCTGTCAGAAGAAAGGGCATTGGTCTTCAGAATGTCCAGACCGTCAAAAAAGAAAATAAAACAGGGGATAAAAAAGACAAAAGTCAAGATACCTGTTATTATTGTAAAGAAAAAGGACATTGGTCTCCAGATTGCCCAAAAAAGAAACAAGAGGAGTCAGAAGAAAAGAGGAATTCTTCAGAAGAAGAGAGGGATTCTTCTGAAGAAGAAGAGGAAGAAAGAAGACAATTCTATTTACAAGAGGCAAAGAAACAGGAGAAGAAGAAAAGAAGAAGGGAAGAAAATGAGAAAAAGACGGTGAAGAAATTTAAAAAACAGAGAGACTAAACAAGGAGACAGAAGAAGTCAATGAACCTTTTTAAAATGTGTTGTGTTGTGAATTGTGAATTGGATTGTAAAAAATGGAGAAAAGAATAAATTAATGATATAAGGTAAGTGTCTTTGAGTTGTGATTTTAAAATAAGAACGTACACTCACGCACTCATACACAGACACGTACTATAAGGGTAAAATGGGCTGTTTAATATTTTCTTTGAGTTATTGGCAAATTGAAAGGCTATCTCTTTTCAAGTAATATGGCTGGCCCTGAAAAGGGCCTTTTATCTTTATGGTGTAGGGGTGAGTTTAAGCAATCAACTTTAACTGCCTTATGCCTTTGCCACGGCCAAGGCCTACTTCTGAACTGCGTAATGTTGATGATGATTGGGTTGAAATCACTAAGGGTGGTACGGTAGGCTTAGTCACAGGGTTGACGTGTTTAGCTCGGGAAGGTCGTATTCTCTTCGGTCGTAATAAAGAAGTCTGATACATTTGTTTCAGACTTCTTAACTCCGCTAAAATGTCCAACAGTACCGTGACCGTTTGATTTTCACCCTCTTGTTTCTTTGCTGCTACTTCTTCTTGCTGTTGTTGCTGTTGTTTTTTTCTTACCTCTTCTTCTTCTTGCTGCTGTAGGAGAAAAGCTTGTTCCGCTTCCTTTTGTCGTTGCATAAATTTCTCCAATTCTTCTTTCTGTCTCTGTCTAAAATTCTCCACTTGCGGTAATGAAGAAGGTAACGAAGGTTCCGGAACAAATTCTTGCGAGGAGAGAAAATCCACAAAATCCCAATGTACCTCTTCTGAAAGTAAGTCCGGGTTCCCTTGGGCGGTCTCCCCTGTTGGTGCACCCCATTGGATCGTTTTCTGAGTTTCCGTCATGTTGAATCACTGTCGCATAGATTGACTGCACACAAGCGCTAGCGAATCTATATAGACTACGTGACGTGACAGACTGCTCTCTTCGGATTGGATGCGGGCTGACTGAATTTTGTAACGCGTGTTCGGATTGGTGAATGAACTCAATCCGTTTCAATCCTACCTCTGCCTATAAATAAGCGCAGTTTACTGCATTGATTCACCTGTTCTCGTCGCTTCAAGATGTGG
This sequence comes from Sinohyriopsis cumingii, assembly GCA_028554795.2. NCBI lineage: Eukaryota > Metazoa > Mollusca > Bivalvia > Unionida > Unionidae > Sinohyriopsis > Sinohyriopsis cumingii. The sequence goes on from CM068831.1 coordinate 91,203,151, forward strand.
ACCACAGTTGAGTCATCCACCCTTGTGTCTTCCATGATGTTTCGGACAGACTTGCTCATGTATGTCCGATCCAAGTGGACCGTTGTCCACAGGACAAACACCAGCCTGTGGATACGTAGGATCTACGTTGAAAGACAAGGATGCCTGAAAAGAGTGCTGATTTACGGACCAACAGTGAGACGCAGCCTAAGAACAAGAAGAAGACCAATGCGGTGCCCTTTATGTTAATGAATACATTAACATAAACCCAAAGGCCCTTTTCAGGGCCCCCATATTTCTCGAAAAGAGATAGCCTTTCCATTGCCTACCCCTTTTTTAAAAAAAAAAATTTAAAAAAAAAAAAAATCCCATGTTCAATTTCCCTTGACGCTATAAAGACCCACCCTGTTTAATTTCCTTTTTGTCGCTAGACAGACCCACGATTTTTTTTTCTCCATGTTAATTTCCCTTGTCGCTAATCTGACCCACGATTTTTCTCCATGTTAAATTTCCCTTGTCGCTAATCTGACCCAAGGGTGTTTTTAATGCTAATTCCCATTGTCGCTAATCTCCCCCCCCCCTTCACTACTCTTGTATCTGCATAGTATGTTGTGATCATCGGTGTACCTGCATAGCATGTTTTGATTGTCGGTGTAATTGTATCTACATAGCATATTTTGAATTGATGCATACGTCATGCCCATAATCACGACATTAGTAGAATCGACAAAAATATCAAAATCTATTCATTCAAGACCAAATGGAAATGTTGTTGCAATGCGCATTCATTCACGATATGACTCTAAATTTCAATTGTAAGTAGATCAAAACGATAATTTCTTTCGGAAGTGATGTCGACTAAGTTCAAATTTAGCTGGGCCGAGTTATGTGCGCATTAATGTTGTTGTGTACTGATGAATGTGTGCTTGTGCATTTTGTTTAAAATATAGCATCATTCAGATATTTGTTTCTTGTAGTGTATTTTTGTTTATATAATTAAGCCTTAGGTAGAATAAGAAAATGAGCATATAATCAAAAGGTTTACTGCATTTGTATGGGACAATATGAACTCGTTTTTTCCGATGGATATACTTCACTCCCAGGGTCATGCAGTCTACAAATGCAGTAACCTATAAACACTAAATCCATCATAAACTGAATCCATCCTTTAAAAACAAAGCTAGAGATACCATCAAACCAGATTGAATGCGCAACAGTACATAGATAACATCTCTGAAAGAAGATGTAAAAAAAAACCACATACTGTACATGTTTACTCTTTCGAACACACTTGTTAAATAAACTGTATGACGCATTTATCACTGCCATGCTCAAACGTGCCGAAACTGTCTGTGATGATGTAGTGAAACGGATGCTAATATGTTACACGTGTGTGTGTGTGTGTGTGTGTGTGTGTGTGTGTGTGTGTGTGTGTGTGTGTGTGTGTAATTTGTATATTTAACGTAGTATTAATAATTTTTTTAAAAAAACGCTACGATGTCTGCAGTGTGGCAGTTTATAGTGATGTCTAGTACTGGGGCATAATGCCGCAGACATGTATCACGATGTCCAACCCAGTCACATTATCCTGACACCAGGCCGACCAGTGCTAACACGAACCTCTTAATGCTGAGCGTCTAGCGAGGCAGAAGTTAGTACCATTTTCTACGTTTTTTATATGACTCGGCCGGGGTTCGAACCCACGACCTCCCGCATCCGAAGCGAACGCTCTAACCACTAGGCCACGTATATGACTGTATATTATATATTAAGATTATCATTATTTGTAGGTAAACATATTACTTGGATCTGAGTTCAGGACACTGGTTTTCCCTGCGGTAAATCCTGGTCTACAAGCTGTTTGCCATGTTCTTGACTAAAGTTTTACTACTACTAATAATAATAATGAAGACATTGTATAGCGTCTAATCTTTAGAAGCTCTAAGTGCTTTACATTAGACAACACCTATAAGATAAAAAACATATAATAATATTATTACAAAAACAAACACCATGAAAATAGAAAAACATTAATAATATTAAAAAAAAACATGCTGAGAATATTTAAGGTAGGAAACATTATTAGGTCTTTAAGTGTGTTCTTGCAGTCGAAATAAATGAGTTTTGAGAGCTCTCTTGAACGTGATCACTGTGTCTTTGTGTCTAACTTCAGTGGGCAATTCATTCCACGTTGCTGGGCCCTGGCATGCAAAAGAACGCCGTCCATATGACTTTGTTTTCATAGTGGGAATAATGAGTATACGATTGTCAGAAGAGGAGCGTAGGTATCTTGCTGGTGTTTACACATGGGTGAGGTCGGATAGGTATGTTGAACTAGAGTCCAACAGTGAAACTTGGCACAGAGAACAAATTTTGTGTTTGATTCTGGATCGAATGGATAGCCAGTGTAGGCTATAGAGCAGCGGGGAGGTGTGCTCTGATCTTGGTACTCTAAGTATGATCCGAGCAGCTCTGTTTTGAACTTTTTGAAGTTTCTGGAGTACATACTGAGATGAAACCTGATGGACCTGATGACAACTGAGAATGTACTAGAAATGAACTTTTGACCTGCAGCCTGATCGACATATTGTGACTTAGGTTTCTACATAAGCAAGAAGTAAATATAAATTCTTTGTTCCCATCTTAACACCCAAAGTGGAAACTTTTTAATGATGATTTCATTGCAAGCGTTCACAGTGCCCAATGATCTCAAATGTGCTTTCTTTGGAAACGAAAATGATAACGATTTAATAGACTGCAATCTATCCAAACGATAACAATAACGATTTAAGAGATTGCAATCTATTCAAACGAAAATTATAACGATTATTAGGTTGCAATATATTCAAACAAGTTATATTCTTTTATTAAAAGACCCGCTTCTCATATGGTATATTTATCTTAATATATTCATCGTATTAATGAAGTACGAATAATTTAATTTGTCTGAGTTCACAGATTATGTGTTTATACATTTTACTAATGATTTTCCACATTTGTAGTCTATAGTAGACTGTGGAGCATTTTTCTAGTTACAAACCAAATTTAATTGGTTAATTTCACAGAAAGACTCTGAAATTGATGGAATTATATGCTAGCATAAAAATGCCCATGAGTAACAACCCATTTCAAACAACCCATTTCAATATCATTTTCATCTCAAATCATTTTAGTCAAAAGGTTACATGTCTTCATAAGATTATCCACACAAATTTATAAAAATATTTCCATTTTCACTAGAACTATGAGCATCCATTTGTCTATGCATTTAATAAATGTATCATGATATATGTGTGGACGTATGTATGTATGTACGTACGTGTGCGTGCGTACGTGTGCGCACGCACGCACGCACTCCCGTCCGTCCGTCCTTACGTACGTACGTACGTATGTATGTATGTATGTATGTATGTCTTTTATAATCATCCTACAAAAATGAAACAAACAAATTATAAGGAGAGTGAGAGAGTACGACCGACAATCGAGCCTAAAAATGTGCGCCACAATGAAAGAGCGAATGTCAAAACACAGTTAATATGTTTGATATAATTCAACACAAGACCAACTCCTTCTATACCCCTTGACTTTACGCTCATCCTCAAGTAAAGCTATCCCCACTGGCATTCAGCCACTGGTCTGGGAGTGCATGCATACCCTCAATGGCTTCATCACTCTTGGATTCGTGGTGAATCTATGCTGCTTCGGGACGACCTTGGCGGCTTCGACACTCAAGACCGCACCAGCGAACCTTCAACTGGTGAGATTATTGATTAGGATAAACACCGATAATACACAAGAAATTATCCCTCTTGCAAACACAATTGCGTGGGCTTGTGATTTTTGTGACCGATCAGCCAGTAATCGTTACAACACTGTGATAGATCGATAAACGCTGATAATGCAAAAGTGATTCAGCATTAGAAAAATGTAGTTGAATATTATGTAATGTCCTCAATAACACGACAATTTAGAACGTACAGTATTGCGAAAGAATCCGCATCTGTATCCAATGCGATAACTAAATTGCCCAAGCAATGGTACCTATGTAGCGTCACGGAACAAATCAAGTCGCTGTTTAGCTTGAATGAGTGATATTGCTTTATCAAAGCGGTTAAAACAAAGCTGTATGATACTTCAAATGCGTATCCGGGAGAACCTTGACAAAGTAAGCTTAGGGATTGCATTGGAGCGAGCACGACGAAAAAAGCAAGACAATTTGAGATATTCGCCCAAGCCAGTAACTGTGAGTCAACCCAAACAATTAAAGGGAAAACATCAAATAATGTTACCAAGATGTGCAAGAAAGGCAGATGTACTTGCACTATTGGGACTTCATGTACGTTATTTACGTGGATTTTGAATGTCTGAACGTTCCCGTAGAAATTTCAGTTTCCGCGAGAACGACCAGGAAGCCTCTGCATTTCAATCAAACACGACGCTCGTTGCCCAACAAGTCTGCGGTATTTGCTACAAAGTTGTCAGATGAAACGGAGCAACTAGGCCGCTAATGTTGTATGCGGCAAGGACTAGGATGAAGTGCTTGCAAAATTGCTCCAGGTTACAAAATGAATCTGAAAACAGGTTTTCTTCTCTGCATATATGATCATGATTCGTGATAACATTTGCGATTGTTTCGTGGTGGTTTATTGTTGGATCATTTCCACCGATGAAAATCTTTGTGACCACTGCCACATCACTGGCGCGTACAGAGGTTGCCGCGCACGCTCCTGCAATCTACAGCAGCGAATTTACCCCGGTAAAACAAGAAGTCCTATTGTGCTTCATACATGGGTGAATATAATTGTTATTTAATCACTCGAGGAAGTGAAACGGCATCAAATGTGTACATGAACGACTGAAAGAAGATTTTTGAAATTCATTTGATACCAATTCATACCTTCTATTCCTCGCTGCTCCGTGAGGGCATTTTCTCTGACAACTATACGCATACGAACCATGTCAAGTTCGCGTTTGGTTTTAGAAACCTCGGTGACTACAACGATTTATGCCTGCGCACGGATGTGTTGATTTCACAGCAATAAATCTGCTAACGTTGACGCAACCGATTTACGTTAGATCATCAGTGCTGAACATGTCAAAGCTGCTCATGGACTTATTGTACTACGATTTGAGTAAGCCGAGGTTCAGCGATACCCTTAAGATAATGTACACGGGTTCGGACTCGACGTTGATGCATTTCACCACCAATTCGTGGACGAATTTGGTATCAGCGAATAACCAAATGACCATCATGTGTTCAGCAACGTTAACAAAAAGTAGTTTGAAAATTTAAAGACGAACGAGCGGGCACAACTATAAAAAATTGTCAGACTGCACCCAAAAATGTATCCGATAGTGGTAGCAACGTATTTGATTATTAAGAAAGTCAGTTTTGTTCTCCTGTTTGCGGTCGTGTAAGATCTTTATACGCAAAATGTATATGTAGTTTGTGCATGTGGCAAATCTTATTCAGTTGAAGAACATTTCATGGGTGTATACCGTTTACCAAGGGAAGTTTGTCTACGCTGGGTACCAGGCAGTGGATTTTCCTGATGGAATCCAAAAAAAAACTTTGTCGTTAATTCAGTATTCGCGGGAATCACTTGTCCTTTTCGGTACCATCTCCACTCGTGGTTAGACCGCAGAGCGATCTCACAGACTTCCGTTCACTGACGACAAATGGCGTTGGATGCCTTCAAAGATCAGTTCGATCCATCGACGTACCATACTAGTTCAGTAGCACGGCTTGGTATGTACGTGCTTGCGTACCAGATCGCTAAGACATTCTGCTCGACTTTGGACGAAGACCATGTGGTGGAGCCTCTTATGGTGGGAAAATCTAGAAAGCATATACAAAAATGAGAAACGATTTTAGACTACCCCTTCGTGGAGACCAAAGTCTTTTGATTAGAATGTTTTCAGCTGTGACCTCGACGGTAATGGGTGCAATGCGTTCATTAACCAATTTTGATTTACTCGAGATGACAAATGCAGTTAAACGTATCCGAGGGGTCTGAATTCGAGATGAACTTGCGTCACTTATCCCCTCTTGTTGTAAACCGGTATCTTTAACTTTGATTTGGCAGCAGGACATATAAACCACTAGGTCGCACACAGAGACTATTAATACAAAGGTGAAGCAACATTCAGAGATAAATCCATCGTGATAAAATTATCCGTCAGTTATATCGAACCAAAATTGTCACGGCCATGAAAATACATCATGATATTGTCTGTGTAACAGTTCTTTAGCAAAAACGAGAACAATTGCTGTAAACACAAGGCAAGCGCGGAAATCAATGTAGCTTTAAGACCACGTGGTAAGAACCCCTCGAGCTCACAATCGCCGAAGACATCGATGTTACCTGGAAATATATTTTCAACGATTTCATGATAATTGTACCAGTAAAGACAAAAACAATTTGATCGAATTAAATGTGCCACGCTTTGTTCTGAAAATTAACATCATATTATGTCATAATCAATATACACCAAATCGGCTCAGGATAATTAAAGAAGAGTACCTCTGGTAATAACGGACAAAAAATGCTGCTCGGTACATACAATAGTACCAAACAGTTTGCCATGCCACGTGTTGTTGTCCAAAAGCATTCAACGATTGAGTACCCTGTAAGTGAGAGAGAAAATGCTGGCGAATACAGCAACTGCCCTGAGTTATACCAATATTATCGTTCTCGCCAACATACATAAGTCATCTAAAGAAGGGGCAGACGAATCGCACTGGAATATGATATCATTGGCTGGTCTTAGGTTCGACTATCAACTCTATCTTGCGAAAGGGTTAAATTGTTACATAGCACATGTTCTTTCAGTCTTTTTTATGTCTGTTCTTTTTCTCCATATTTCACCAACTTTTAAGTCCACTTTTTGCACAGTGTCATACAATTCATAGTGACAAATTTTATTTTTGGATACTAGGTAAAGCATTAAAATACTAGTATACAGCATGTTGATTTTGCTGCACGTTCGAACATCCTGTACTGCCTACCCTCAAAGGTCAACGTATTCGTCATGACAGAGTCTATGAATAATATAGAACCTGGAGATCAGCGTTGGAGTGGGGGTGAGAGAGGTAACCTCCCTCGAGCTGTCATTTTCATTGCATCATCAGCCTAATCCTTGTATTGTGTATACTGTAACCGACGTCTAAAGATTTAGTCCACAGTAGTTAAAAAATACCACATTCATTGAATATGGAGATCGAGCCTTGTCTGAACAGGTGTGAAGAGAATATGTCATCATTCCGACACCTGACCCCGTAATTAATGTTATACGCAAAAATTCAGTGTTGAATTTAAATCAAACGATTAGCTGCTTTGCACTCGTAATAATGCCGTTTCAAAAGGGACATTGCCACTGCCTATGTCCATGTTACTCGTAATAATGCCGCTTCTAAAGGAACATTGCGATTGCCTGTGTCCAAGTTCATTACCAACGTTATACATGATTGAACAGATGATCACTTAGAAAACGTCCACGGCGTTATATCAATTCTATTTTTCTCCTTTTACCGTCATTTTTTCATTGATCTACTCAGTCAATCATCTGATTGTAAGCTATCTGCAAAGGCGTCTTCAAATCAAATGTTTCAATGCAAATGAACATACAATTCGAGGGCTGTTGGTCATAGTTTACGTTCGTTCAAGGGAAGCATTCTCTATTAGTTATCTTTGCGTAGACATTATTCAAGTTAAAAACATTATTCTAGGAAAAAAAGACATGTCAGCACAGTTTAAATCAATAACCACATTGATCGAATTGTTGTGATACATGCATAATTATTACCCAACTGCCTGAAAGTAAAAGATTTTATTTCAGGAAATATCGACAAGAATATTTCAATGCATTTTAAACGGAAGAATTTGCGATTTGCGATCGGAACTCTGAAATTATCGAATTCTGTTTTCAGGTATGTATTGTCACTGAAAGGAGGGCTTATGTGTTTTTCGTGTCTTGAGAACTAGCGAAGAAATAACTTGAGAACTTGCGAAGAAATAAGTAAAAATGTCCAGTTCCACATATCGTTCCTCTTTGATTTTCAAAGAATGAAACAAATGACTAAAATTAATTTACTTGTAAAGGTAGCGATATGCACATCATTAGCATCATTGTAATTTCCCATATGCAAAAGCTTCAACAGGAAATCATATGTTAAATCGGTCCATATGTTTATGATGGGTGACGTCATAGTACACTTGTGACAAACGGAACATTGTTAAAAGTGGTTGACTTCAATCAGATTGGAACTTAGTAACAATGTTTGAGTTTACCTCAATATGCGCTGCTCTATGTAAAATTGTCTGTTAAATGTGTATAGCCTCAATAGAGTCAAATGGGTTTATACGGTGAGATGGTTTTAAAGGGTCATAAGGATTTATAGGGTCTAATGGGTTTATGGAGTCACATGGGATGGGTAATGGGTGAGGACTTTTAAGTTTAAGTTCTCCACTTAAACAAAGAAACAAACACATACACACAATCCAGAATGTCTGGTATAGTCTCCACATATGAACAGACACACGCACACATGCCGACGCACACACAAATTATCAGACCAAACGGGCAAGGATTAAAAACAAACTACATATAATCTCAAAACCATGCTATCTATCACACCACAAAACTACTATTCATTAACTACTTATACCATCCACCACCCCAAACACACACTTTCCAAAACGACATGTGTTATATTCGAGTTAAGAGAAGAAGATAAAATGTCACAACAATAATATCATCACATCATCTATACCATCCAACATCCCATATACACTATCCCTTATGTATTGTGTATGATTAGTTTGAGATAAGGAGAAGAAATCCCACAAACATAATATCCATCACACAAACTATACCAACCAACATTTCATATACACTATTCAAAACGCACTGTGTTAGCTTAGAGTATAAGAGAGGAAAATACAATTCCTCAAACATACTATTCATCACACTACAAAAATAATATCGTTTACACCACCTGTACCATCCAATACTTCATATACACACAATCCAAAACGCCTTGTGTTAGCTTAATTAGAAACGAGGAAGATGAAATCTCACAAACAGATACACATCACATATACCATTCAACACCCAAAATACACACACACACACACACACACACACACACACACACTATCCAAAGCGTCTTGTATTAGCTTAGAATGTAACAGAAGGAGATGAAATCTCTGAAACATACTATGCATCACACCAAAAAGTACCATACATCACACCACCTATACTATCCAACATTCCATACACACGCCTTGTATTAGCTTACAAATTAAGTAAATTTTACATTTTTTCTCATAAAGTCAATGATATCGTCTTCCAAAGACGGGAATCAATAAGAATCGAAATAGTCCACACTGTTATCATTGGGAAGATAGACGGCTATCCAGTGGATTCCTGGTTGATGACATATTTAATAGAGATTCTCTTATGACATTATAGTACATTAAACGGATAGCACCTGAGCTCTCGTGAACAGCTGCTGAGCTACGAACGCCGTATATACAAAGTTGTGATTTATTTCACGTGGATACATGCAAAATTGATGATGTACATTTACTAATATTGATGCATGGAAGGAAAACAACTCGACAACCTGTATTACAGTTATATATTTGGATTCTCTCTAATACCGTTAAAGGTAATTCTCTATTTTCATCTCTCCACACCTTGTCACTTTCTTTCGCTGAATTTGAGATTTGTAAATTAAAAATATGGGCACATATGTAAGCTCTGGTTATTTAATATCAAGTCATATCCATTTTGTCGCCCATGGTGGATTTCACACATGGTATTAAATGCAAACTTTGATATTGCAATGCGTTTAGTGTTCTCAGCGTTATATGATTCAGTTTAAATGACAGCGATCTCCAGTTGGAAAATTTAGCCAATACGCTTCTTTGCAGATAGCTATTCTTCTATTTTGGAAAACAATTTTAGTCTAATGATGCAAAGGAATTTAATATATGGGAATTCGTTTTATATTACACCTCATACATGTAATGTACTGTCTACTTTTCATGCAAATTACTATGATTAATATAGGTACTGGAGTGAACCAAATTAGTCACTGTTAAAAGACAATTCTAATAAGACAATATTGAAAATGTATGACTCTCGTACATCATGGACACCGACTACTGAGGGTTAAATTCTTAAACAAATACAGGAACAGTCAAAATCGCACATTTCATGCCTGCAGGGATACATGAGGTACAATAGTTTTTAACTTAGATTTACAGTCGATGTCAAAATCATAAATACCGACAGATTTCAAAATAATTAAAATATTGTACTCTGAGATGTGATCGGATTTCATAAAATTCACTTCAGAACTTTTCATTGTATAAGTTTCAAGAAAAGCGACGCTTTTTATTCTTCATATATACAAGAAACAGTTATTCGAAGCAAAAACAATTGGTCAAAGAATCACTACTGATCTCCCAACACGATAACCGAGATTGACCTAAACCCAGAACTTGATCAATATATAATAGATTGAGAGACAAACCCTTTAACACTGTATGCACTTCCACAAGTAGTGGATGGGCGGGACGTGCACAAAGTCCCACTTTCAATAAAATATGCATCAGTCCATGCAATTTTCGGTCAAATTCAATATGTGCCCCTACTATACCTAAAATGCCAATGTGAGAAAGCTAAATAAAACGTGCTCTTCAGCTGTTATTCAATCAACCATAAAGGAGGCACTAAGAACAGTTCATAAACAAAAATTTGACAGAATGTATACAGGAAAGGGAATTTGGTGCAATTCTATGATGCAACATAAATTGTGACATTATACCATGCATTTGTTTGGTGATTATGTTCCTAGCTGACAGAATACATACTTATTTGGACACAGTTTATTTTTTGGATATCAAGACGACCCAATTTCAAAAGTTATATTACAACCGCCTCATCATTTTGGTGTAGAAAATGATAAATGATATAATGAATGAAAGTTTTCTAAATTCATTAATTGAAACTCCATGTTATTCTCATCGCCTCCGTACTTTGCACCGTTTTCCATAAATGTTATTCCTTACTTTTCTTCACTGCAACCAGTGAGTTAGGCCCAATACTTATTTTTATGATATCTAATGGGACATTGATGTTCAGATATTGTCTCCAATAATTGTTGAGCCAAATACGAAAATATATTTATTGATTCAACATATATCTACAGATGATAAAAGATAAAATCAATCCCAAAAATGTCCATCTGGACGTAGTCTTACAGATGTTTTCGACAGAGTTTTGATATTAAACTAATCTGAAATACACTAAATTATTTCGCATTGACTATAAAAACTAACTTCATAACAATCTTGTTATGATATGCCTAACAATTATTGACGAACATTCACACACGGTAATTATCTGTCGGGGTATCCGCTGTGTCTCTGCGGGATTATGAATGATTTTATCCGTTGCAGGAAGTGCTCTTGGCGTAACTCTGAGGGTTTAATCATGTATATATCAACCTTGTTGTGCTAACTCATTTTCTCCATTTCATGAGGAGTTTGGACATGTATACATGCTGGTGGTTATATGTTTCTTTTTATTCATTTTTAGGATGTGTGCATCAAACAAGGTGTATCCTAGAACCTTACTTAAATAACTAGAGCTCAAAAATAAAGTAGCGTATGTCAAATATATGGAATAGATGCAGTATTTTACTTAACAAACAGGTTTCCAGTAGCTATGGATTGGACGATGTATATATAATAGTCCCGATATATGCCCTGCTGCACTTTCTAAGAAACGACTAATGAAGGCAACTTGTTTGGCGTTGGATGCCGCTGTTGTGATAATGTTCCAGCTAGAAAAACCTGGAATTCTTTAAAAGAGTCAGGCGTATAAAGAAATATTTGACCATGTATTTGAAAGATAGTAAATTTTTTCCTTTCTTCCTTTTGTTTGTTAAATATTTACTTTTGGTTAGAAGGGTTTATCTTCTTAGAATTTTGTCATGGTCTCTTCGCGACTAATTTTGCTACAAAACTTCTGTTTGCCGTTATATACTCATAATTTTGATATCGTGCCGCTTAATCGTGTACATTCTTATTCACTGCATGTGGACCTTTAACAAATCCCTCGTTAACATTTTCTTCATTCATTCATAAAGTATGCATGTTTTAAAAAGAAGGTTTAGAAAAACAGGCATACATTAGTTATCTATTATGACACGATTTCCAGACAAAAATTAAAAGCGCTGTTCTATAAATGACTCAATCGCGGGAGTTGCAAAAGTCATACGGATAACCTCATCTTTATATGAAAAGATAAAACCTTTTAATGGATAAATACCCGGACGTTAATTATACATGTATGACTCTTGCTTATGTTATATATGTTATATTAGGATGTGGTGTAATGTCAGGTCCTGGGTATAATCCCTTGACATTAAACTTTGCGCCCTAAAATGAAAAAGGACCTTGACAGCTTGGAGTAACATTAATGCCCTGTTTACAAATAAACAACTATTGGATTGTTTGGAAAAGAAGACAAAGTCACCTCATTTTACAAGCAAGTATCATCAGTAATTCCCCAAAGGCACAAGATTTGGAATTATTTTTTAATATATTTGAAACAAGAGAGTAATAACTACGAAAATTAATGCAATCTAATCCATTTTCACATGTATCGAAATTATATATATCGCATCGCCATTAATCGATCAGTAACGATGAGCGAATGAAACAGATTTGATATGTAGAAGCAACGCAAGATGATGAAAGAAAGAATGAAAAAATGGAAAGAAAATTTGAAGTCACGAAACACTGAAATTATATTACCGCGTGCACATCTGCTCGTTTATCTTGATCAATAAAATAATAATCCCAAAAATACTGAATGATCGATGATTGTCATCCTCCGTAGTCATGACCACACCGATGCAAAACAGTTGATGATTAAATCAAACCTGATCTTTTGTTGTCAATAAAATACACTCCAGAAATTAATGTTTTAAAATTCCTTAGTACAAATTTTGGAATTCATATGTTATGACTCTATGGTCTTAAAACAATTAACATAAAACAAACACGTTTTATAAAACTCAACAAATAATTTGTTTCCCTTGAACACATGAAAATTTAAAAAGATCTAATAGTAATGTGAATTATATCGCAAATAGTCGCAACAGTTATATCAGAGGTCTAAAGGTGTCGAGTATACCAACTTCCAGTGGCTTTTCCGAATGAATGCAATCTTGAATGTGCTGATGTGCCAATAGCTTGGCATAGTTTTAATGTGCTGATAGTCTTGATGTATCGCAATGATAATATCAAAAATTCTATAAATGAATTGAGAATAACCCCAAAATAGTGTCTTAATCAGAAAGTAGTAATGAGCACTTTGTAATTCCAATTAATAATTTAATTAAATATACTATCGACTGATACAAAACTCAAAGACTGACTCAGCTACACATGTTAAGATAGGAATAAATACGTTGGATGTAAACAGTCTTAATATAAAAACCTAAGGCACAATTTAATGATTAGGATGAAGGTCAAAACTTCATTACCAGAAGTGTTTAAGTTGTAAGCAAGGTCATGTCTTTCACTTGAATTTTAGTCAAGAACGTGGCAAATATCGGGTAGACTAGGAATTCCCGAGGGGAAAACCAATGTTATGAGCTCAAATCCAAGTAAACATGTTTACTTACATGTAATTAGTATCTTAAAATATAATCTACTATCATAGACAAAAAATAGTTATGTAATATGTTGTTTACAAAATGCCTCATTACAATTTACAAGCATTACAAAAATATTAAACATGCAATATAGATATACATAACACAAGTCATATATTCGGAAACCCTGTAGACATTTTATATCCCTTTTTGAAAATAGTCAGCCATTACTCGGCCTTTAAAAGTGTGAGCTATTAAATGACGTTATCAAGTGTCAGCTAATAAACCACGCCAAGATCAAGTCTTCACTAATAAGTGATGGCTTTGTGGATTACATGAAATTATTCAAGGACGTAACCATTTAAATATTTTTGTCGGATTATGTGAAACTTTCAAGGAATTTAGTGCTATTCTTCTTTAACGGAATTACCTCGAAGTGAAACATTTTCGATAATAGAACTGTTTCTTCAATGGTACTAACACATAAGCACATTAGATCCATCATTCGGATTACCTTTGTTTAATTTTCAGATTAATGTAAAATTGATACAATTTAGGATAATACTGTAGGAAATCATACACTGTTTGATTTTCTATTATAAGTAAAAGTATTTATATTTTGGAAATTTGAATTCTTGTTGGATTTCACCTTGTTTTGTTTTACTTAGTTGAAGACCCTAGACTTAACACAAAAATATACACCAATACATACACCAACACAACTTTATATTGGTCAATAAGTTATAAAGGGAAACAGAAAATATATTATATTGGTAGATAATAAGAAAACATTCAAGCATACGAAAATGTTAAAGTACCTTTAACTAGACAAAATGATAACACAACAATTAGTGAGATAAAGAAAAATATTTCGAAAAATTTACCAGGGAAGAGTAATAATTAGTTCAAAGATAAACAATTATGCCACTATTGTGAACAGATTTACACTTCTATGGTTTTCTTATTTTGATTACTGAGTGTAAGGTTATTACGACCATCAAAATTTCTTGAAACTTATACCTATTTTAGTTTATGCTTGACCTTCGTCAATGATTGAGTTTAGGCCTACCTGACAAAAATCTTGTTATTTTGTAAATAACAATAAATTGCCAATATTTCTCTATAATTTTAGATTATCTTTTAAGATCAGTATTACTAAAGGTGGGGCCCAGAGTGGCCGAGTGGTCTAAAGCGCTCTCCGTTACGGATCACTGCCATTTCACCTCTGTCTGCGTGGGCTCGAGTCTCGGATTCGGCCAATGTGGGTATGTGAGAAAGCTTGCCAGTAGCTTTTCGTGAGTCGGTGATTCTTCCCGGGGGTTTCCCGGGTTCTTCCTCCACCATTTATACTGGCCGCCATGTATAGCCTATCGTGTGCTGAAAAATGGCGTTAAACACTACAACAAAACAACAACAACAACAACAACAATTACTAAAGGTAATCATGTTTACATGTATCTGAGTTTACGAAATTTTCTTTCATCTGGAAATTCCTGATGTTGCTGACAACTTATGGTGTTGTAGAAATGGAAATTTGACCCTCGTCGTGGTCTTCGTATTGTGACTTAGGTTTTCATATGATGGACAAGTAAACAGATTGACTCATTCCTATTTTAAAATCAGTCTTTTGAGTCAATTTTAGTCCCGTTTCAGTTAATATTTGAGAGGATTTATTTATTTGAAGTATTCACTGGAATTACAATGTACTCATTAATACTTCTTGGACAAAATCACTATTTGTAGATTATTATGAATTCATTTATGGACATTTTGGATTATATTATTGTGATGCATCAAGACTGTTGACACATTAGCACATTCGAGGTTGTTGGCACATCAGACGTTCAGTATTGGAATTTATTCGGAACACCACTTGCATTTATTTTGGAACTCTGAACATTTGGAGATGTGATAGACCATTTAGGACTATTTGGGAATTAAGGAAATAAATAAGTTTTGAATTTTTCAAATATTGTTGGTTTTCGCTCTTTTCTGTTACTTATTTTCAGACCGTGGATTCATAACATTATCAACAAAGCTTGTCTTTGGCAAGTTACATTGTGGTTATTCATATGTATTAATATTTTATTTCACTGTAAATTTCATTATTTAACCTTGCATGTAAATATATTGAAGCCTGTTTGGAAGACAGGCTTATTGTCAAAGAAATCGGCTCGTTAAATATGGTGGAATGTATAAATAAATAAAACAATGAGTAGCAAAACAGATGGTCAAAATCATTTTTCCAACTGTGAACTACAATCAGAGACATCCAGATAACATTTACTCTGCCCGTACCGGCCATTGCAAGTCAACCAAGGCAACTTGATCCATTTTTATTTAACTTTAAATTGGCTCAGCATGCAACTCTTCAATCATTGACGACTTCTCTTTGTCAGAAAGGACTGTAATATCGACTTTCAGTTATTGTTTTTGGATACCAGCTAGACTGAAAACGTAAACCTTGAAAGTCATTGCCGAGTTCTAAATGGATTTAAGGTCTAATTAAATTATCGATTGCATACACAAAACACAGACAAACAATACACAGGCAAGGCGAAGAAGAAAATAAGCTAAAGCAAACGGAAAAGCCATCAACTTGTTCCTTGATTTGTAATATAAATGAGCACTGTAAAATATGTCTACTTATTACACAGGAGTGAAATGGTTCGTATTTCGTGAGAAGTACACAACGATGAGGAGGGTACTTTGCAGAATGGAAAATTGTTGATTTAATGTAGGCTTGACCAGATTTAGGGTTTCTGAGTCTGATTGTATTCCATATTTGAAAGCGAATGAGCTAATCAAACAGAGTACTTTTGAATGAACTAATGAAATAGATCAGTTTTCAAGGTATCACGTCTTTCAAGCGTCAACGAAAAATCAAACAAAATCAACGCATACCTAGAGTACAATTTAGTTGGCACGTCCGAAGCCAATGCTATAAAAACGACGAGGATTAAAGTCAAAATTCTTCTCCAGTTCGGTATACCACCAAACCACGACCTTGCATGCATTTGGTAGACTCACCCACTTAACTTTAAGTTTCGATACAGTTTTGTTGGAGGTTAGGCTATATACACACAATGACAGCATGTTAACGAAATGACAACAAGGTAACATATACGTTTCTGCGCAAACTGAGACTGGGGATTAGTGCTGCAACGTTAGAATTCAACATACAAACTGTATTTATTGCTAATAATACCTAAAGGAAAACTGAAGAACATAGAACCAGCCTGTAATTAAAAAGTTTTTTACGATATGTTGTTGTTGTTCTAGGGTTTAACGCCATTTTTCAGCACAAGATAGGCTATACATGGCGGCCAGTATAACATGTGGAGGAAGAACCCTGGAAAACCCAGGGAAGAACCACCGACCCACGAGAAGCTACTGGCAGGCTTTCCCACGTACCCACGCTAGCCGAGCCTTGGACTCGAACCCACGCAGACAGAGGTGAGATGGCAGTGATCCGGAACGGTGAGCGCTTTAGACCACTCGGCCACTCGATATGAAAGCAGTGTATATCGCTCGCAGAACAAGATTTATGTACGATACCGTAAATGTCAGTACAAATATTGTATTAGCCTGATATGACACTAGCGAAGTACAAGTCAACGTGTGCATAAAAAGTAGTACGATTAAGAGATATGTTTACCTTCAAATAATGCCTTCTAACGATGGTTCTGTATCTTGATAAACTTACTGTACTTTAATATTCATCTATGGCATTTTGTTATTTCGTCCCGTAACAAAGTCTTCTGTTACTCCAAGGGGTACCCATCTATGAAGTATTTATGTTTCTTTACAAAATTTCTGCACGCCGATATATAATCTACGTTATTTCGCGCTCGTGTACTGGGAAACTCAGGAATCACTCCGATAGCATCACGTGACCAGGCGGTCAAGAGACTATTCAGTAGTACTGCTATCGCGAGCCTTTAACAGGCAAATAAGAACAATTAGGAACGGAATGATGTTTTAGGTACACAAACTGTGTTCGGAAGGATTTCCGGGTAAAACAATGAAATTTAAATTAGGTACATCTAATACAATATTTTACTTTATATTTGAATTCAATCTCATCAAATGAAGAATATGTATGTGTTGTTCTTATAAATAGTTTTTATAAATATAATTTTAAGAACAAAGCAAATGAAGATATTGCCTGCACAACGTTCCCACACCCTCAGTGGTTTTTTTTTACTACTCCTTACAATGTCCTTGCTTGAGAAAGCTTCCCAAAATTGAAACGTGACCCATACAACCATGACGAACATTGAAGTGTGACCCATACAGCCACGACGAAAATTGAAACGTGACCCACACAGCCACAACGAAAATTGAAACGTGACCCATATAACCACGACGAAAACTGAAACGTCACCCATACAACCACGACGAAAACTAAAACGTGACCGAAAAATTCGCAGTATGTTATGTTAAATAACTCAAAACATCTTTAGGTACAATGTTAAAAAATGTTGACCTCAATCTAGAAAGAGACTCAGGAACAATGCATTTCATATTGCTCATAGAAATAAGCAGTCAAACGGTCCTATGTGCCATCGAAAACTATCCAGTCACTCAAACTGTCCCATATGTAATCGGAAACTATAATAAGCAATCGAATGGTCCTGTGTGCCATCGAAAACTACAAGAAGCAGTCAAACGGTCCCATGTGCCATCGAAACCTATGATAAGCAATCAAACGGTACCATGTGACATAGAAAACTATGATAAGCGGTCAAACTGCCCCATGTGCCATCGAAAAGCTATCGAGACCCAAATACGGAATACGTCCTAGATAAAACAACTCGAACAATTTTTGCCATTCATTGCTCCAGACTTATCGATCTTCGTTTGGAAAGACATACAACAACAGTACACTGGTCATAGAAACATGTTGTAAAACGATCACACATGTTGATGTGTGGTCATACGCAGGGGTTGTAAACGGTAGTCTACACTTGAAAGACTTATTTAACATTTCTTTACTCTGCTAAGCAATATTCTTAAATAATTATATTAAATATTGCAGAGTACATTTTGGATTTCAATTGTCACTTAATTTAATTGTTATACAAGTGTGATATATAGGCCCTACCTTGTGTTTCAACATATATTGCATTTGAGGATTAGTACATGACTTATATTACTGAGTTATTCTATGTGTTTAAAGAACACTCTAGGGAAATCACCTTGATGACTACATGTCGTTTATTAGCTGCTGGTTTTTTGTGACAACATGGAACGGCATTTCCTCTGCAAAGTATTGAAAGTGCCATTTAAAACCAGATAATAAATAAACACTGTTAAATGGTTTTGTATCAGCTTTACAATAATACTAGAACATTAACTTACTGAATTTAGGCTGAATGTGACTACAATGTACTTGAACATTAGACCGAGTAACTAGACACTAAGATTTTTATATGTTCACTGTTTAAACATTTCTCTTTGACTAAAACATTTTGGATTATAAAACATTTCTAAATCAAAAGATGTTTCTCTTTCAAGACTCTCCAAAATATATATGTCAGAAAAGATGATCATGTAGAAAACCACAAAATGAGTCAAATGAAACAAACCTGACTATATTCCTATACAATGGCATTTAAAGCCATTTCAATGTACAGAATACAAATTCTAACTTTACTTTGCTCACCTGCTTTGCTCCGTGGAAACAATAAAATGAGCATAAATTATTTTGTTTCCTTTCAAACCTTTATTTCTAAAGAATTCTAGAGCAATATATGTGAATGTTATACAAAGTAAACATATCCTATCACAGTATGAAAAACCCCAATAAATGCAAAGTATTAGAATCTTATTTTGTAACGAAAAAGTTTAACCATCAATTTGTGTGTTCCAATAAAATATCAAGGTAAGGGTAAGTATCCATGCTGCTGCTGACCAGTTTGTTATTCAAGTACAAATCCATTTTGCTGAACAAGGAATGCATGAAATTGTTGACGGGAGCTACCGTATCGTCTTCCTCTGGATTAGTATTGTCTGTCGTATCGATCATGCTGACTTTCAGGTACAAGTAACTGCTTTAATTTCAAACTCGATGGCAGCTGAGGCCGTCAAAGAGGAAACGGGATGAAATTCGACCCACTGATATTCTTTCATCATCATCATAGTGGGTGGCATGGCAAACAGATCTAGTTCCGACTTGGAACAGGCAAAAGACTCTCGGTGCATCATTTTGTCTCTGTATTTTGTTAATAATCAGACACGTCTAAGACTCGGACTGTTCTTCTTTTCTTAGTCTTCCTAGCTTTATGAGTATGAAGGCTTCTGAATGGGTGTTTTCTTCTTCGTCTCTTTCTGCCTTGTCCTTGCTGTGTCGTCAGGCAAGCAGGAATGCCTGATTCGGCAGCGTTCAGGGCATTTATAGGAGTTTCTCGTTGGCCCCAAATGTCTATGCCTGTTTGCAAAAAGAACTTTTTGCCTGCTCTCAAAAATGTTTCTTTAGGGTTTTGTTTATCGATGATGACATTTTGGAGAAATTCTTTGCCTTGCGTCAACGCGGCATCTTTCAAAGCGTGCAATCCTCGTGTCACCATCGGTTACAAAACTGGGGCCACCGAAAGAAAGGTTGATTTCAACATATCTCCTAAATCGAGATCTAATTGGATGGCCTGAGGTAATCTGGCCGTGTAACTGCATAAAGTGTTGTGGGGAAACACCTCCATGGAACTGTCAATGGGTAACGTCTAGTAAAATTGGTTATTATTGTTCATAATTCCAGAGTTTTACTGTCCAAGGGGTTTCTGGAAGTCAGAGGAGTGTCTCCGTCCAAAATGTGGTTGGTGTTGTTGTTGGAGTGGTGACTGACACTAGACGCAAGATTTCCATTGTTCCCGTTTGAGGAGTATTTCAGGGACGGATTGGGAAGAAGGTAACCGATGCAACTGCTCAATAAAATGGTCCACAATTGTTTGTCTTCTTGTTGCAAACTCAGATTGGCAATGGCCGCACCGCTGACACAATACACCACAACGATTTGGCAGAAAAAGACGATTTGCGTTTTAAGCACACGTTCTCCACACCACACCAACAATGGTTGCTTTTGTAGATCCTGCAGAGAAGAACTGGGTGAAGGAGTCTTCGCTGCAGTGGTAGCGGTAGCTGAGGTTGTGTGGAAGGGCATGATGGTCACTTCTTTTTATAGTCGATGACTTGCGAAGCGTCGATCCAAGAATCAAAACTGGATAGATATCCTTTCCAACGTACTTTGACTTCTTTGACACGTCGTGTTCCCACTTTACGGTTCTTCGTTCGAGAATGCTTTCGATATCGTATACGTCGTCTTCTTTTTTGGTGACATGTTGTAACTCGTCAAGTAAAACGTTCCTTTGACCACTTCCCCGTTCATTTTTTCCAATTTATAGACGACAAGATGACGCCCATGCACTCGTCCAGTGACACGAAACAATTCGTAGGTCCAGTTGGGTAAGTAAACAGGCGTTCAGAAACGGTCACTTCGTTGTCGAGTGTCACTTCTTGGGGAGGGCACGTCCGATGTTTCGATGGTAAGTTTGGTTGTACGCTTGAACCAGGTGCGGTAAGACGTCGATGTACTTGAGAGTGTGGTGATGCGTAAAATATTTTCACATTCGTTCTTTGAAGGTGCGTTGAAAACGTTCCACGATGCTGGCTTTGGTTTCGGGATTCTCGGTGGTGAAAAAATGAATGTCACATTTCTTTAATTCTTTTTGGAAAGCTTGGTTCAGAAATTCGGTACCTTTGTCAGTTTGTCATCGAAGTGAGTGACGACCGCTTTGTTTCAACGCCAGTTGGAGGGCTCGCACTAATTCACTGCTCGATTTGGAAGTCAATGGTACGACCCAGGCAAATTTGGAAATGACACAAAACAAATATTTGTAGCCACGATTGTAGGTGGCCAAATGAGAGACAGACATCGGCTAAGTCTGCTTGCCATTGATGATCTATGCCTCCACTCGAGTGCGACGTATGGAAAATTTCGTCGAATGGGTTTGTGTAAAGAGTAGGTGGAGTATTCTTGTAACCACAGTTGCACTTGAGGTAAACGAAAACTTTTCAGACTAGTTTTGGCAGCACGATACAATTTCTGAACTCCTCCGTAACCTGCAGGATGGGATGGATCGTAGTACATGCTGGCTAACACCTTCTCCATTTTTAATAAGTCACCCACTCTTCGCTGATGCTACTATGGATGGGGCGAAAGGGTGATTTGGAAACTGATTTACGTGTCCGATGGGCCAAGGGAGAAGAAGTCGAAGGTAATGGTGGAGGTAGGAATGGAATGACTTTGGTCTTCTTTTCTTTTTTCACTTCTGGTTTCCCTTCTTTCTTTTTCTGTCGAAGGAGGAGTGGACATCATCTTTTTAACCCAAGCTTTCATTTCTTCTCGTTGGGGTGTAGGGGAAGGGGTCAACAAGGACGCTGCAATCTTACTTGGCATGGGAGCTGCTGACGGTGTTTGAAAGACTTCTCATACATCTTCTTCCTCGGGCTTTCGTGGGGTTGCGTCTGTATTGACCGCTGGGGATAGTGGTGACAGTAATGGTGGTGGACTTTTCATCATGGTTTTGAATCTTTTAGAGTGGGTAGAGCTGTTTCGTCTAAAACTTTCTGGTGAACGAGTTGCAGTCGTTGCAAGAGTTGGCCATACTTTTGCAATTTTTCTGTTTCGGACAAATCGTGGCGATCCATCAACGACTGCAATTCGTGTTGTAACTGGGACATCTCGGTCAAATTTGGATTGGGGGGCAAATGTGGAGTGCGTTGTTCTTTCCAATGATGGTGTTCCATCTATCGTTTGAAAGGCACTAAAGCCAGTTTTCGTCCTTCCATTCGATTTCAAGGGCCACGTCTGAGATGTTTGGACTCCAGAGGTCCCTCTTATCTTGCTCCCACGAGTCCTCCCAGCATGGTTTCCAATACTCCTTTCAGCAAGGGTCCTAACAACAGAGGTAACATTCCTTCGCGTTGTACCAACATCTTCTTTTGACGAATGGGGATTTTCTTGTGAACCATTTGGCGAAGAACGTGACGATGTTTGGCTAAGCATTGTTTCTGGTGTTGAGACAAAGATATCGTGCTTTTCAAGACGTTCAAACAACATTCGCACACGGTATCAATGACATCTTTGGAGGCGGTTTGAATGAGTTATTTTCGCATGGGTGCAGAAGCTTTGGACAGGACAGACAACATGTCCCCATGTTTGATTAAACGAGGAGACAGTCTTGGACAAATCCAGTAAACTCTGTAACACGCCCGATCTCTTATGGACTTTGATTTTGAAAGCAGGTACTTTGTGAGCAGCTGACACTGTAGCTAAAGAGGAGGGTGTCACCGCTGGAGGTGAAGTTTTTTGGAGACTAGGGTTTCCATCGTTTCTGAGAAAGAATGGGTGTCAAATTGGGTTGGGCAGGCATCATCAGCAACCGTGAAGAGGAAGAACCTGAGTCTACTGGAGACGCGGTCACCGTCGTTGCAGGTCGTGGTTTGCGAATGTAAGGTTGCATTGTGGTTGAAGTGTCTCTCTTGCGGGTAAGAACTGTTTTCTGAGGGATGTTCTTTTTCTGATAACTTTTCTTTTTCTTTTTCTGTGGGCTTTTCTTTTTCTGGGGTTGTGACCTGGTCTTGACACCTTTGATCTTTTTCTTCTTTGGGCATCGATTTATTTTTTTGGGAATGGTTTGTTTTCTTTTTGGGGTAAACTTTGGGGGCATTAGGATCCCATTTTAAGAGGGAGCGAATGATAAAACCTCCTAGAGAACAGCTCCTTCCAGGTTTCTAAATGACTTGCTTTTTGGTTTGAGTGTCGATGCGGAGATTAGCCAGTTGTGACAAGGCTACTTTGTTTCTGTCAAAAAAAGCGTTTGGTTTCATGAGGAATCTGAATGATGCTTTGCTGTCACCGTAAACCATCGTAAGACTTCTTTGAGACTGGCTTCTAAGACACGAGCACGTATTTGTGGACTTTTTTCGCGACTGATACGTACAAGGCACGAATCAATTTGACGGGAATATGAGACTGAAGTGACGTCATGTTGACGATGTGTGAGACAGATCCAATGTGTCCGAGGTTTTTATAGAATGTTTGGTTAAGTCGACGACGGAGGCATCTACAGGACAGCCCCTCCGTCTTGACACCAGTGGTATAACAAATGGGTACGAAATAGCAAATAATCGGGAATGGTGGGTTTCAAATCGACGAGTAGATAGGCGTGTGGGGTTTGAGTGGCATCGTCGTAAGCATGAGTTAGGCAAGGCATTCCTAACTGTTTGGCTAAGACTTGCACTTGCGATTTATCTCTAGGGCTTTTAAACAAGACCAAGAGCATTGAGACTGATGGTACGATGGGCTTAACTTTGTTGAAACAAATTTTGAGTAATGCAAATGACACTGGCATTACGATGATGCCCTTTGCGCGTAAGCCACAGTTTAATTTTTTCTTAGTCTTCTCCTAACATGTTATTGAAAATGACCAAATGGGCTTGACTGGAGTCAGGCAAGATTCCTTCGTCTTCGCTAGGAATGCCTTCCACAAACACGATGGAATCGCCTTGACTTTCTCGCAAGAGGGAGTACGCCGATTGCCATTCTTTGTAACACACACGACTCGTTGAGGTGGACGATAGATCAAATGATGTTTATGTTCGATCAAATGTTTGACAAATTCGGGTTTGCCTGAACCACTAGCCCAGCAATTAACATGTTAAGGTGTGTAATGTTCGTACAGGGTCCACATGGGGTAATGTCACACAAGTGTCCTCCCGGAATGGTCTTTCGGGAATGTCCATAACAGTCCTGTCCTGAAGGAAGTGGTTGTCCTCGTTGACGGGTTCTTCTAGTATTGTCACTAATACAGGTTTAAAAGTGACTTTGTTGCCTGGACGTTTGAATGGAGGATCACAACTCTTGAGCAAAATGGGTCTCTTCATGTGTCCAATAAGGGTGTAAGTCACAAGCTACACACACATGATCATACACATCTTCGGTACCTAAAAGCTGACGAATCTTTTTTCCCCGTAGAGGTCGAGAAGTATCCAGATGAAAACGCAACGCTTTGAACAAAATGAGTCTCTCGTGGACATTTCAAGGGACCACTTTCAAGTTTTATTTGGTGGTAAGTACTGTTCGTAAAGAGTCCACAAGAAATCGGCTGGTAAATGAAATCCCAGAAAGCAAGTCACCAAGACACACACCACACGTCGACCCCAACTGAATGGACACAGTTCTTGTAATAAATGTTGGTAACCGTCCACTGTTTGAATACTCTCATTGACTTCCTTCCACGGAATCTGTTGAATCACTTCTGATAAAGGTTGTGGCATGGTAGCCTGTTTTTACCCTCTTTTGTCGGAGGTAATAAGTGTACTTTCTGCACAAAACTGATCGTACTCCAGTAGCCAAATCAAATTATTTACTCACTAATTCACACACTACACATCGCATAAAATTTTCCTCTAAAGACAAAATTTGATAACGTAAAGGATTTTGGTAATCCTTTGACTCTTCCTCTGAAACTTGTTGTAGTATGGCCAACATGTAACCAGTAGCATGAGTAGACACCAAAGTCTTCTGGTCCTCGTCCAATTGAACAACGTCTGACCACTGGAACAGTTTCATATGAATCAGTCCTCTTATAGCATTCAGGTACCAGTGGTTTAGACATCGATGACGTAACGGATGCAATTGTTCTTTGCGTTTCACTTTTATTTTGACTAGTTCTCGGTAAATGCGTTATCTCAACTCAATAGGCAAACCACGAATGTTCTCTTGCAAAGTATCCATGATCATGTCACTCAGTATTATTTTATTTAAAATCTTCTCCTAGAGCGAAAGTAATCAATATAGTGAGTAATTCTGACTACTGCCATTCAGGGTAACGGTCAAGAATATCAATAAAATCTTCTGATGTAAACGGTCTAAAGCGGAATAATAGGGTGAACGCACACTTGATCCAGAAATCTCTGATCCGTTTGTTGACTTCTTTTACTTTCCTCTTGTGAATTTCTCGACACAAAAGTTCTACAGTCACCCATTGAGATTTTGCTATGGCAAGTCCCTGCCAACTTCCTTGTAGATCTTCTCTTGCAGTTCGTTTGGTAATGATTGAATATTATTTTTTAAATGGGGTTTAAATACTGGTCTCAGTGGTGTCCAACGCTTGATTCTTAGCCAGTCTGGTTTCTTAAACGACATGGTATGTCACTTCAATGACTCGGTCCCACTAAAGGTAGGTAGTGACAATTAGGAGACCATCGGGCATGTTCCAGGTATGCTGAATCTTGTTGTTCCCACTTGTGTAGTGACACACCACAACAGAAGCACTTGACTTTATCCCTTTCACCCCACTAGAAAAATCCGGCACTGGCTAATTCTTCGGGGGTATGTCCTCTCAGATATTTAGGCCATTTTCCTTGGAAGGTTTAAAGACGATTTTTAAATTCGCAGTATTCAGGCAAACGGACAGGGGACGAATATTCATCTTTCGCAGGTTTGTTTCGATGAGGGCAGGGTGACATCGACAGGAGTTTACTCAGTTTTAGATGACATCCGTAGGGTGGTAGACGCATGGTCTCGCGTGAACGTTGACATTGACATTGAACACCAGTAAAGAGTCCACGATAACGAGTGGTATCACTTTTGCATCCGTCAGGTTTGACACGCACAGCATCACTTTTTATGGTAGGTGTAGTTGTAGTAGTAGTAGTGATAACAAAGTTCCCATGATGCTTTACTGCATCGCTCTCGTAGCAAGGCACAACATCGCACTCCACTTGAGTATCACCGAACTTAAATACGGGTACCCTGCAGGAAAGCGACAATATTTGCACACGTAAGGATACAGCGAACACACGTCCAAGTATTTGATTTCTTCTCCTTTCTCTTCGTCGGCTTGGTACAGCAAACAGGTGGCATTTCTCCTTCCTCCGTAAAAACTATCCCTTCGGTTCAGGGGGTCCATCAACCTGTAACTTTCTACGATGCGTTTAAATTCGGGATCGGTTTTCAAACGGTGATCGTACTCGTGTTCCCACATTTCCACCACTTGGTGTCCTTGCTGTTCTAACTTCAAGCGGCTCTGTTCTAACTTCAAGCGGCTATCGTACAAGTCTTCCATGGTCCGTTGTAAAAACTGATTTCTAGTGTTATATTCAAGGGTAGCAGATGGGACATCCGTGACATAAGCAACCGTTAAACTCGTACATGATCTTGGGTTCTTTTAAGTCCCAACCATCCACCGAATACTTTCCGATGATCTTTTCGCCTCTTCCGTTGCGGGCGTGCTGGATCCATTTGTCTTCCTTGTCGCACAAGTAATGTAGCCAGCGTAGAGCTTTGACCGAGTATTGACGTTTGACAAAGTTAGTTGTTTGAGAGCTGATAACAACCAGGGTGGTTTCGGGCATGAATCTTTGGCGGTACACTAATTAACATGCTTTGGCAATGGTGCATGCTTCTTTCAAAGCATTGACCCCTCCGTGTTCCATGAAAAGTTCTCAAAATTTTCCACAGCAACGTCATAAAATGTCTACGTCGGAATGAAAATACTTTAACATTTCTTCCTGAAAGTTGAAGGCGTCCGAGGCGTGAGCCTGGTACCAAGCGTAGAAAGCTTCTCATTGTTCGGTACGCATGTTGTCGGGCTCGTAGTCGTGAGCCTCTGGCAAATGGGGTAGAACGACGTGTTGATTGGCTTCGGTATTGAAAAAGTGTGGAAGTAGCCTTTGGCCATTTCTGTCATTCCAAACGTTTTAGGTATTCGACTCAAAGGCATGGCCAAGTAGCTCATCGAATCTGTAAACTGTACTTGTCCCACTTGCATGGAAATGATTTGGCTCCGTTCAAAGTAACTTTCGGACGTTTGGTGCCTTGTTCCGTATAGTATCTCAAAAGAAACTTTCCATAGTATCCCGAGAAATTGTGAGCCATTACCGCGGCATGGCAATGACAATCTCCGTAACGTTCGATGTACTCTTGGCGACACGTTTCGTCAATGGGGTCTAAGATCCATTGGGGGAAATCGGCTAGAGTGTTCGGTCCTCGAAATATTTTTTCACGTCCTCCAGAAATCTTTCTGCAGGCTCTTCGATAGACTTGTCGCGCGCTCGATGAGCCACACATAAATTAGGAATGTGAATGCCAGTCTCTTGCATGCATTCGAAATCGAAAAAGATGAAATTGCCTTTCTTCTGGTCATGATCCTCTTGTTGTGGTTGGTATTTTTGAATGTAGCATTTGTGTTCCAAGTCCACGATTTGGTGACAAATGTGACATCGTTTCTTTCCTGAACATACGTGTGCCTTGGCATTATTGGTGCGTACGCCTTGTTCAGAAGTAGCGCACAATCTCAGCAGGTGACAAGCAGTTTTCTGCTGTGAACCTTGCGTCTTCAAATGTTGTTGGTAACATGCACAGCTGACAAAAGTGCGCTGACAAGCAGGGCATTGCATTCGTTTTTGTCCTTCGTCCAGACAGGGTTGAGAGGCCAAACATCCTGAGGATTTCGATCCACAATGCTTGTGTTGCTCTCGATTGTTATAGCCACAGTCACATTTCTCACGGTAACCCAAGAATGGGGCGATACTGGTAATGGCATCGAAATGTTCATCGTGATAATAGACGTGAATATATTTTCCGTCTTTGAAATATTTGCCTCGAAACAATAGAGGTCCGCGCACTTCTTGAGGGTGTACTTTCAAGGTGTAGCGTGGAGCCAAGACGTCTTGCAATTTTTGCATTTCAGGAATGCTACAATGTGTGTCTTTTGATATCCTTAACAGAAGTTCTGCTTCACTTCGTTGTTTGGCTCGGTCCGATCGTTGAATAGTTTTCCAGGCTCTTTTTCATTCTACCGTATCGTTCTTGTTGGCATACGTTCGTCCCACCACGATGGCACGGGCTAAACACATCTGGTCTTGAGTGTTGTTAATTTGGACGAGGCTCTTTTTGGTGCTGTGAAGTTCGTCCACCAATAACACTTTTCTGCATTGTCCGGTCCCCTTGGGGAGAGGGACGTGGGTCAGGGACAGTGTGGCTTTTCCATCGGTGATGTGAAACTTGTCGTTGGATTGTTGTACGTGTTGAATCTTGTCGACGCCTTTGGAAGGTGTCAATTCTGTTGGTAGACTAAACTCGATCCAAACGGGGGATTGCAGACTGTCGTAATGAATGGAAAGCCTCAAGCGATCGTCTTCTTTGGCTTGAGAATGGCATTTCAGAGTGCTTAACAAAGAATCCCACACCTCGGTGATGAAGCCCCATGCTTTTTCCAGTGGTATGTTAGACTTGAAATCTTTAAATTTCACCGTGTAGGTGTAAGCTGTAGTTCTAAATTTTCTAGAGGAACGCTTTACCGTCTCTCGAATGTGATAGTAATTTTCAGGGTTTATTAATGGTGGTGAATTTTGGCTAGGTGTAGACTCTTTGGGTCTGGATTCTGACTCACTCATGTCATCTTCAAAATCACTGGCATGAATTTGTGCCAAGACTTGAGCTAGTGTACGAGAAGACAAATCACGTTTCTGCCTCTTACTTTCTTCTCCTTTCTCCACGAATTTATACGATCGTTTCCTCTTGACCGGGAAAAAGTCAAATGACTACATTTTAAATGTCATGGGTCATTTTATATCCATGGCAGACCAGCGTATATATAAATGGTGTGTGAATTCCCTTCCAATATTCATTTCACTCTCAAACTGAGAAGAACGATGGAAGAGCCTACACAGATCAAAGTTTTGATCGGAGCTTTGCGAGGTGTCATAATAATAATTTCTTAGACAAGCCGACGGACTACGCCCCCTCCTTTCGAGATAAAAGTCGAGATACTTGCTATATCTGTGAGAAGAAAGGGCATTGGTCTTCAGAGTGTTCAGAGTGCCCATACCGTCAAAAAAGCAAAACAGGTGCTAGAAGAGACAAAACTCAAGATACCTGTTATCATTTTCAAGAAAAAGGACATTGGTCTTCAGATTGCCTAAGAAACAACAGGAGGAAGAAGAAGAGAGGGGTTCCGAATAGGAAGAAGAAAAGGTACCCTCCCCAAAGGATGAGCCGAGACACGGTCAGAAAGAGACAAATGAGAAAAAAAGAAGACGAGAAGAGAGTGAGGACAAAGTGGAGGAAAACCCTGTGAAAGTGAAGAAATTTTTTAAAAAAAACAGAGAGTGAAAACAAACACAAAAGAAGGCTATGAACTTTTTAAAGTGCGGTGCTGTGAATTGTACTGCAACATTTGTACCAGAATAGACCAGGCATAAAACGTAACTGTCTCTTGGTTTTGATTTTTATAATAAGAACCTACACTCACGCATTCACACACGTACATTACGGGTAATTTGTGAGTTTTAATTGATTTTGGCAATTGCAATACTATCTCTTTTCGAGAGAAGTCGGTGACACTGAAAAGGACAGTTGGTTTTTTGTTTGTTTTAAAAAAATCTCAGGACTAGGACGTAATCATCTTTAACTGCCTTAAGTCTTTGCTACTTCTGGACTGGCTGTTGTCGATGATGATTTGGTAAAAATCACTAGGGGTGGTATCGCAGGCATAGTAATAGGGCTGGGTTGTTTGGCTCGGGAAGGTTTTTTTCTCTTGGGTCATAATAAAGAAGTCTGATACATTTGTTTCAGACTCCTTGACTCTGCTAAAATGTCTAAGAATACCGTTACCGTTTGACTTTCGCTATTCTCCTTCTCTCTTACACCTTATTTCTTCGCTGCTTCTTCTTCCTGCCGTTTCCTTCTTGCTTCTTCTTCTTCTCGTTGTTGTTGCAGGAGAAAAGCTTGTTCTGCTTCCTTCTGCTGCTGTAAAAATTTCTTCAATTTTTCGTTCTGTCTCTGTTTAAAATTCTCCACGTGTGGTAAAGAAGGAGAAGGTGGCGAAGGTACTGGTACCGGAACAAATTCTTGCGAAAAAGAAAGTAAATCGACTAAATCCCAATTAAAATCAGCCTCTTCTGGCAGCAGGCCTATGTTGACTTTGGTAGCCGCTGCTATACAAACGCTTGTCGTCTCCACAGCGGGTGCACCCCAATTCATTGTCTTCTTAGGTTCTTTCATGTTTGAAAACTGTGTCGCATGGATTGACTGCGCACAGACGTTAGCGCATCTATATAGGGAATGTGACGTCACACACCACTCTCTTCGGATTGGAAGCCAGACTCCGTGTTGTGACTGAATTTTGTAACGCGTGTTTGGATTGGTGAATAAACTCAATCCGTTTCGATCCGCCCTTCCCCTATAAATATAAGCAGTCCGCTGCATTCCCTTCACCTCTTCTCGTCACAAGATGTGGACCAACGTAGAATCATCTACCCTCGTTTCGTCAATGCTGTTCCGTACGGACTTACCCATGTATGTGAAGTCATCATGGACAATTATCAGGATCACGGATACAAGCGTTTGAGAAAGAAAAATTTATGTGGAGAGACAAGATTGTTTGAAAAGGGTCCTTATCATCAGAAGTCAGAAGAAGTTAGAGGAAGAGAAGCAGACCTATGCGATGCCCTCTATGTTAACGGAATGATGTTAACATAAACACAAAGGCCCTTTTCAGGGCCACACAAATGCCTCTAAAAGATTTGCTTTTGTGCCTATAATTTTTTAGTCAGTTGTATAAGTGTTTGTGACTGTATGTTGTATGTTGTATGCGTTATATAAATCTAAGTCCCACTCTTTATTCCTGACTGAGGTCAGCCCGGTGCACACCTGCACATTGTTATCAATCTTCAGTACTGTGACGTCACCTCACATGGTTGCAACATTGTTACCAATCTCCCATACCGTGACGTCAGACGCTATATAGACCCAACTTTCCCTTGTCCGTAAACAGGTCCAATATTCTCCATGTTAAATTCCCATTGTCCGTAAACAGCCCCAGGGGGTGTTGTAATGTATTCTCCCATTGTCCCTATCAATCTTGTCGCTATATCATCCCAGGGGGTCTTGTAATGTTAATTCCCATTGTCGCTATAAATCTTGTCGCTATATCGTCCCAGTGGGGTCTTGTAATGCTAATTCCCATTGTCGCTGATTCGTCCCACTATACTACTGACCTAGATTTTTTTGACGAGAACTAATACGAGAAGCTGTAATATAAGTATAAGCTTTTATAGTATTTTTTCATCATCTCGATGTGTCCGGCATCATCTATTAAGATTATCCCGTATTCTGAAAAATATATATATATCATGTTTTGTTTTGTGATCTTAAAAAATGATAGCAATTTTATTCATTGCTTTCATATAGCCCAAATAATAGGGAATTCATATTTTGCTTTAAAGAGCTATCCTTAGATTTCATAATAAAAATCTCAAATTTAAATTTGCTTCATTATTTTCATTGGTGAAAGTTGCCAACCAAAATCAACTTTTTCAAAATCAGAGTTCTGGATGCAGTGACTAATTGTGTGTCCGAACTTTATTGGTCCTTCTAAAATAAACATTACAAAGCGTATGCTGCTGTTTGTCTGCCCTGGAGTTAAAATGTACTACATTTATACTCTCTTTTCAGCGTGATCCTGAGAATAATTCCAATTATTTTCCCGGTGGTGATGCTGGAAATTATATCATGTATGCAAGAGCGACATCTGGTGATAAGCCAAGTAATACTAGGATGTCTAACTGCAGCATTTCTTCAATGGCGCCGGCTTGCAGAGCCAAAGGCAGCGGGGGATGTTTTATAGGTATGTTTCCTTGCTTATCAGTATTTCATCAATCCCTAGAGTTTCATAATTACTGCTGCTTACGCACCAATGACGAATACTGCTCATCAAGACAATTTAATATAAATGCATGAAATTATTTATTCAGGTGACGAGGATTTACTTGAGAAGAGTGATAATATGTGATTCAGGTTTTTGGTATTGATATAGGTTAATGTCTTCTATATCCCATAATTTTCTTATTTTTACCACGATCATCACACGCGAGTGCACGCGCTATGGACAATAAACAATGAAATATTTATGCCAACAACAAACCAATATCAACCATATCAACAACCTGCCAATTGCCTTGTAGCGAATTACGGATTGTTCTGTATTTGATATTGGTTTGTCGCGGGCTGAAGGTGAACTACAGTTATTTACATTAGTAATTTTTACCACTTTTATATTTCACAGCTTTCCAGTGAGACCAAGATGATGTAGATGACATCCTTAGTAATTTTACCTTGGCAACGATTTCACAGCTTACCAGTGGTTTATATTTTGGTATTTGAGATAAATCATTTCCTTCTAACTCATGACTTTACCCTAGAATTAAATGCAAGTGTATGATTCGAGCAAGTAGTGAGCCTATGCACAGTGCGTGTAACCACGTGAAGTCAGTGTACTATACTACAGGTGCCGTAATTAAGCTTATATTATTGATTGTAACTATACTGTTTCGGGAACAGGATAATTGATCTCCACAACACTGTGCACAATAATCTCCTGATATGATTTTTTGTGGCAAAGTTAATCAGAAAATAGTTTATACTGGCAGAGAACATTTTATATTAAATAATTACTACGGTATATATAAATAGCGATAATTCACAGACTGATTAGTATAGTATATGGTTTATAGATATATCCAATTCTGATATCATTATATCAGATCAGTGGAGTGTGCGCAACATTAGATCAAAGATTAAATCACTGTTTCGATTCCATGCATCAAACAGATTTGTTAACGAAGTACAAAAATGTTATATAACTTTTCAAGCACATACCGGAGCTTTTCATAAACTGAGATAGGAATTATCTTGGAGCACCAACAATTGAAATTTGACAAATATCATGAGAAAACATCCTTCGAAAGCCATTATTTTATACTGTGTAGGAAAAAAAGTCGCTGACATTGACTGGTCTACTTAGTACAGATAAGAAAACGAACGAATGCTACAATAATGCTCTTGAAAAAACAAGCGAATATAGCAGCAGCAGTGAAGATCACCAACGATAAATCAGTTAAAGACCTGTCTTAGTATAATATATATTAAAAAAACACTAATGTCACTCGAACACATGCAAAACAAAGTATTTTTCATGATAACGAATATGTAAAAGTGATAGAAGACATTAGGAAATGGTAGTATTTCTTTGAAAGAGTTATTTAAATGCATGTTTGAAGCTATTTCATGTGACAATACAATAGATGTAAATGTGCAGTGATTTCACAAAATACTCGCTTGAAGACAATTTTATTTGCGCAGGGGTAGATTTGATACAGTTTTGGAGACTGTCGCGTGATAAAATATCTTGCTTGTGAGACACTAAACTACTTTGTACCATTACTATTTATAATTAATGAATATTATCAACTATCACTCAATATAGTATAATGTGAAAAATTACCGGTTTTGTTAGCAACTTCCACGAATTCATAAATAGTTCCTATTAAAGAATATAAATCTGATATAACAGTTTCAATGACATCTGAACGTAATCAAAGCAGAGATACATGTTGTGAAAAACGTGAACAATGCGGCTGAACTTGCTAACACAAATACTGTAACTCACATTTGCACGCGCTACTTTTTGGTATAAGTGCCCAACCATGCCTCAGATACGGCATTGGAGTCAAATCACGTAATCAGCTTCCCCGACCATGCGGATCTATTGGAAGTTATTATCATGCGCGGGTAAAATGTTTTTATGCAGATGTTGCATTTGTTTAGCACCCAACAGTTACTTGACGAATGTTGTGCATATTTAATTTGCATTGTTTGCTAGGATTTGTATACAATATATGATATGGATAATTGTATTTTGGACTTGACCTTATCCAAAATCAAGTTAATTTCCTACCTGACATGCATCATTGAATTTGGTTTTGTAAACAACATGTTTATCTTAATCTGAGTCCAAAACGTTGGAAATTGCCCATGAAATGCATGAACTATTAGTTGTTTAACCCCATTTTATATTATAATTTTAGTAACAGACTTCTAATTATAACTACGAATTTATCTTGCTAACATTTGGAACCTTACAGAGCGAAATTTTTCTTTAGGTAATATTTTTGTTTATCTAGAAATTATTCATTCGTGTTTTAAAACTTTAGCAGATGAGTATTATTATATCCAGTATTCCAGCACGAGGCTGGGTATCAAATCGACTTCACAATCAGCAACACCTTGTGAACTTTGCTTGGATTTAACTCTCATATTCTACATCAGCAGAGAGTACATGATGGTGATTTTCCTGTTGACGTCAGCGAAGTAAACAACGTTCTGCATCTGAATGATCCTGTGACGCACGTAGAAGCCATACACATGTCATTTATAATGTGAGCACAAATGCGCCGCCAGGGTTATTGTTGACAGACAAACCTTCGCCGCTAATTTGCCATCAAGTAAATACTGTATTAAGCACGCCAGATTCTGCAATGTGGATCACAGACCAATCAGGAAACAGTGTGAACTTCAATAATGGGCGCGCAACAATTTACTTGCATCTGCAAGCACAACAAGAAACAATGTAATATACTTGAATAATGAAAACAATACGAATTAAGCGCACAAATGTTCCTGGACATTTTTATATACTTAGCAGAATAGCCACCGTGATGCCAGGCATAGCAAGAAAAATTGGCACTGCTCTTTCAAGTCATGCAAAGGGCGCCACATCAGCGGAGGAAAAAATATGTAGAGGAAATTTTAGACTACTTTAGTAAAAATCAAACGGGTTATCAGAAAATTTGAATTTATGAAAAACGTCGAGCGCGTAATGACTAGAACAGCCCAACAATATTGTCTAAGCGTGGCCAAGGAATTATGAATCAGCTCAATAACCCAATCTATGAAATATTGTGATGAATTCTTGTGTAAAGAGAATTTTTATGTAACATAGTCATGTAATTATCTTGTCAAAAAATAACCCCGAGTCTTTAAAGGTTTTTCACGAGGCTCTTATTGTGTGTGAAATATATTATAAGAGTACGTGGAGTACTTTGATAAGAGCTCGCATCCAATACATAGCGCTGGTACAATAGTTTTTGATAGGTTAGATAAGTACGTGTACTTGCTTCCTGAGATAGCTTTTCTTGAGGTCAGAGGATGTTTGCAAACGATTGCTGCTTAACCTGCTGATTTTCCAGTAAATGCAAAGATATCTTCTTAATAATCACAGCGTAGAGGGCATTAGCAACTATCGTCCTGCAGACAACTGTCAGGAATTTGATTTCTTTGACCGATGACCATATAAGCTCAGCAACAAAAATGTTTTAACAAGGATACTAGTAATGCAGCAGTTAAGTAAGTAACTGAAAAGAGCGCAAGCCAACAAGTTTAGTAAAATTCAAGATATAATTTATTTCCATATAAAAAATAGTGAATATTTAAAACATTAAAATGAACATACAATATTGTGAATTAAATTCCAAATAGTCCTAACAGGTCTATCAAAAGTCTAATTTTATAGAATAATCCGAATGAATTCCAATGGTGTTCTAACAACAACACACAGACTCGTCAGGGAGATGAAACAACGAGGAGTCAATTCTTGTACTTATCACGGATTTTTCAAATACAGCGGTGGCACATGGACTCCCGATCGAATGGGAGAGAAATATATTCCAAAGATCATCATTTGGGATGAAGTGTGCACAGTGTCGTTGGAAATATTAAAAACATTTCTCGATTGGTTGTTATTAAAAGATACAGCTGTGATAATGTACGGCGATCACGGTCAACCACCGCCGTTTGTTGGACCATCTCCACACGATTGGTTGAAGAATTTTGTAGACTACGTTGAAGAAATAACTGATGATCATAGATCTCTTGATGCAGAATTAAGAAAATTTAAAA
The DNA here is from genome assembly GCA_028554795.2 of Sinohyriopsis cumingii. Classification (NCBI taxonomy): domain Eukaryota; kingdom Metazoa; phylum Mollusca; class Bivalvia; order Unionida; family Unionidae; genus Sinohyriopsis; species Sinohyriopsis cumingii. Next base: position 91,239,612 of record CM068831.1, read on the forward strand.
ACTTAATCAGATTACAACCGAATAAAATTCAGTGTGAAATAGCGCGTAAAATAATTTCAGAAACTTCAATGAACGACTTTTGGGATACGTGGAGACCAAACGATTTGATAGTGGCAAGTAGAAAAATAGAGACACACTTCAACAGCGGTTGTTTCAGTTACATAAAGAAAAATTTCCAACATTGCCAGTGCCGCTGTGTTATCGACCAGCTGATACGCGACGGCAGAATGTTGACCTTGATATACCAGGACAGACCGAGAAATAGAATCTCGTATTAAATGATATTGTCGCAGTTGATGTCAGTGTTGTTGAGGATGCTCTACACGCTGACCAATTTCCGTGGACGCTAGGATACGCAATGACGATTCACTCATCTCAGGGATTAACTATCACTGATACAATTGTTTGGATCGTTGATGATCGTATCGAATGGTCGAATTTAATTTATTTGGTAGTGCCTCGAGTCAGAAGAATAGCTCAGCTACGAAGGATTGTCTTGGAGAGTCCGTAATCAATGATGATATTGACAAGGATATAATAGAAAAAATTGGCTGGTTATAAACAAAGTGACAAAAAAAACCAAACGCGATTTTGATCTCGACGTTGAATTTATCAACGCGCTAAAGCATCAGCAGAATAATCACTGTGCGAGCTGTAATTGTATAATGTTATGGCAGTACTCGAGTAGTAATCCAAAACAATTTACCGTAGATAGAGAAGATAACAGCCGCGGTCATACACGAGAAAATACGATGTTGACCTGTCTTGAGTGTAATCGACGTCGGGGCGCTAGTTAAGTGATCGCAGTGGTAATTGTGTGTCTTCGGGAATTTCTTGTAATTGTTCACGTGTAAATCCACGTTGAGGAGCAGTTGAATCCAGTCTGTAGATTGCGGGTCTACCCGTGGATCTTGTTACATTAGATATCTTGTGTGTCGTGATGCTCCAAATAGATCAGTGGCTCATTTTTTACCACCTTCAAGTTCACCGGGTTCATATAAATATCTCACAGTGTCGTTACCCAGCACTGGCTGTGTTGAAAAATCACGTCGTTGTATTGTTATACGCGCGCGCTTGGTTGCATTAATTGATTTCAACGCAGTTGTTCGAGTAATTTCATTATTTAGCGCCGTTATCACACTTGGTAATCTTGCAACCCATTCACGAGATCTCTTGTCTTGAATGAATTCTTTCGCGTATTGATATCCAAATAACCGCTCAGCAAGTGTTCGATTAAATCGTTCAACAATTGCCTGATCACGATGAATTTCAGTATGCCCTTGTCTGATGGTGACGTTATGTTGCTTCATCAGCGATGATACTGCACCTTGAAATTCTTTGCCATGATCAACTTGTAACAGCTGTGGCCTTTGAAAGGGTCCTCGTTGATAAATTCGTTTAAACGCAGAAGCTACCCCAGTTGCTGTCTTTGTTGACAACGGTTCTGCTTCTTTGTATCTACTTGCAACATCAACTACAGTTAGTGCATACTTGTATGTTATTTGACATCTTTGGATTTTAACGGTATCATGTGGCAGAAATAATATATCAGCTTGATGAACTTCATTAGGAACACTAACATCAAAATGTGCAAAGTGAATTTGTTTAGGTGGCGGTAGATAAATTTGTCATATTGCCTGTCGGGATAACCATTTTTTAGCAGTAACACGTGTAACCTTTGCTGCTTCGGCGAGTTTACTAATCGCTGCGTTACCTTTCCAGTATCGTCTTGGGGAATAATAAATCGATTCCATTTATAATTAATTACCAGCACCTAGCGCTAATTTACCTTTCAACGCGGATCTTACTAAACATTTAGCCAATGATTCCTTGAAAGATTTATTCGTAATGGAATTTAGCGCGTGAATTAATTTCACATCTGCTATGTTTCTGTGCTGCAGATCTTTACTTTTATAAGCTACATCATGAGCATGACACGCTTTATCAATAGCGTTTATTGGATATTCACCTGGTTTTGGTTGGTCTTGGTTGTCAAGTCTGATATCAACCGCGTCAGACTGAGATTTTCGTGAAACTGCAGCACGATTAAATACCCAAATTCCACCAAGAGCAAGACCAGCTGAAATTGAATGCGTAGTCGAGGATGAATAAAACCGTTGTCGTGTTGCAGCCACTACTGTTGATCATGCTACTGAGTAATTTCGTGAACAAAATCACCGTAGCAGTATTACACACAACATTGCTATTGAGGTTGCCGCAAAAGCACAACAGTTACAAATACCCGAGTTTAAGTTTCACTAGGGTACTGATAAATTAACAAATTACGTGACAATCATCACATGCACATACAAACCAGTCGGAGACCCTAAAGTTTACAACGGTGCAATGGGTTTGGCTATAATGCTTAATAATGTAAACGTGCTAATTTTTCTTGCACCTCTTGGTATTTGTATATTACGCTCACTCGGAAAATTTGTTTCATTTGTTGTACTGTTGTTCTTACATTTGGTTAATCCGGGGAAACCAACGTAGTTGTTCTGGAGGAAGTTGTTGCACAATCAGGCTTGGTCCTAGTAGCACATGTATATCAGCTTTTAGCATACGGCATGGCATTTGTATAACACGTTCTCGCGTGAGTTGCCTAAGTTGAATTACAGCCGGCAGACTGGTATCTAAGGGGAAAAAAATATGTAATTTCAAATTTCATAAATAATGTTTTTATGCTTTTGTTTTTTGTTACTCTACGGGACCAGAAATTGTAATCCTGGCGAATTTTTCATTGCAATTATCAGGTGTTTCCTCAACGGTTTTTGTATAACAATTGCGTTAGCGAATCTCTGCCGGAGCTCACGATAATACTCGCAAACAGTTCCTAATGATGGCAAAGCTGATTACACAGTTTGACATTGATGCCACATTTAAAGTGCGGTAGAGCACCTAAACCAGCATGTAACGCCTGCATATGTGATTTACAGTATTTATAATGGCATGTTTTGACACAAAATGCAGGTTTTCCAAGCCATACACTTTTACGTTAATTACGCCCTAATGCCTTTGAATTTTATGTGTTTCCAGCTGATATTCTCTAAATAAGCATAGATGCATTCATACAAATCATCATTTAAGTTTTTGACAGTAAGTATACTTAACTTCAGGCGTATTTGATCCTCATCAGATATAAAGGTTGTAAGGAACTTGCGGGGGGGGGGGCAGTATTTCATTGTACGGCTATTTGCTGTAAAATAAAAAATGAAAATGTGACAGTCAACAAACTTTTTCACCAGTCACCCCAACCGAGGAATCAACATCAAATATATTTCCCGCTGAAAAAACCCATATATTATCAGCCTACTAGGTCACTGGAAAAATAGAAAAAGTATCCTACCTTTTATTATTATGTAGTCTGGCCCCTAGAACATTACAAAGGAAAAATGTGTCGTCTGCATCCAATATTTGCAATATTAATATTTCTAAAAATATTTGAACTTCATAAAAGGGACAAGCTGTGTAACTCTTATGTACGGGGGGTCATGGGGGATGTTATGCCCAAAATTACGGAAATAGTCGGCACTTATCGCAAGCAAGGAACAAAATCACTTGTTATTTGAATAAAATTGACTCGTCTACGCAAATATAGTGGTTATGTTAGTTAGAAGAATCCCGTTTGTTCTGAAGCACGCAAATGTAAAGTATCTTCAATGAAATTATTTCTTTAATTAGTCCCTTCCACAACATCCATAACTTGAGATAATACAATGTCTTCGCCATTCTCGGGCTATCCTTCAAAAAGATCTAAAGCTTGAGACAACATGAGGTTTTCGTTTTCCTAGAAAACGTCTGCATTGTCAACTTTATATGAACAAAAAAAAAATGTGCTTGAGTTCGGTGACCAACGATTATGATCATGTGAGTAATTTAAATTGAGTTGATTCTCTTCCCTTTTGTCATTTGAATGATGCACCTATTTTCACACCAGAAAACCCGCCAAACAACAAAAAACAAGGAAGCAACAGAAGGTACCAGAGGGGCAGCACGGACATACGTGTGACAATTGGAGAAACGAAATCTAATTATTATATATAAAAAACTGGAAATCAACCTGTTGTTATATAATAGTAATGTAGATTATGTAATACTTTGAAGACTGCTTACTGTAAAAAAAATATGGGCTAATAATCAGGTATAATATATAATGTATTACAGATTCAGTACAGTACGAAATATGAACTAATAGTCAGATATAATATATAATGTAGTACAGATTCAATACCGTACGAAATATGGGCTAATAATCAGGTATAATATATAATGTAGTACAGATTCAATACCGTACGAAATATGGACTAATAGTCAAGTATAATATACAATGTAGTACAGATTCAATACCGTACGAAATATGGGCTAATAATCAGGTATAATATATAATGTAGTACAGATTCAGTACAGTACGAAATATGGACTAATAGTCAGGTAATAATATATAATGTAGTACAGATTCAGTACAGTACGAAATATGAACTAATAGTCAGGTAATAATATATAATGTAGTACAGATTCAGTACAGTACGAAATATGAACTAATAGTCAGGTAATAATATATAATGTAGTACAGATTCAATACCGTACGAAATATGGGCTAATAATCAGGTATAATATATAATGTAGTACAGATTCAGTACCGTACGAAATATGGACTAATAGTCAAGTATAATATACAATGTAGTACAGATTCAGTACCGTACGAAATATGGACTAATAGTCAAGTATAATATACAATGTAGTACAGATTCAGTACAGTACGAAATATGAACTAATAGTCAGGTAATAATATATAATGTAGTACAGATTCAATACCGTACGAAATATGGGCTAATAATCAGGTATAATATATAATGTAGTACAGATTCAGTACCGTACGAAATATGGACTAATAGTCAAGTATAATATACAATGTAGTACAGATTCAGTACCGTACGAAATATGGACTAATAGTCAGGTATAATATATAATGTAGTACAGATTCAATACAGTACGAAATATGGACTAATAGTCAGGTATAATATATAATGTATTACACATTCAGTACAGTACGAAATATGGACTAATAGTCAAGTATAATATATAATGTAATACAGATTCAAGACGGTACGAAATATGGACTAATAGTCAGGTAATAATATATAATGTAGTACAGATTCAAGACGGTACGAAATATGGACAACTAGTCAGGTAATAATATATAATGTAGTACAGATTCAGTACGGTACGAAATATGGACTAATAGTCAAGTATAATATATAATGTAATACAGATTCAAGACGGTACGAAATATGGACTAATAGTCAGGTATAATATATAATGTAGTACAGATTCAGTACCGTACGAAATATGGACTAATAGTCAGGTGTAATATATAATGTAGTACAGATTCAGTACCGTACGAAATATGGGCTAATAGTCAGGTATAATTTATAATGTAGTACAGATTCAGTACCGTACGAAATATGGACTAATACTCAAGTATAATATATAATGTAGTACAGATTCAAGACGGTACGAAATATGGACTAATAGTCAGGTATAATATATAATGTAGTACAGATTCAAGACGGTACGAAATATGGACTAATAATGAGGTAGATTATGTAATACGCTACAGACGCACACACAATTTTGAAACTCAGCTTGTTTCAGAAAACTGAAAATGCTAGTTTAACTGCACGATTCCTTAAAATAAAACATGAATGCATGTATTTCATCAACAATGCAGCATTATTTTTTCTTCTTATTTCTTTTTTACATTTTCTTTGAAGTTTATGTTTCATTTTAATATTAAATCTATTTAACTTACTAAGGTAAACTTCTGATTAGAAAACAAAATTTAACAAAGTAGGCAATTCAACTTATAATCGTGTAAATAATACTTAGGAACATTTATTTAAATAATTACCTTATACAAATTAAATCTACTTGCGAAAAAGAAGAACGACATAAGTATTTTTTTTATTTTTTTTATTTTACTATGACTAATAATATTTCTCGCTATCGTTAGTACTTAAGTAGTAAGGTGGGGCACTAGAGCTTCAATGGGAATTAGCATTACAGAGACCCCTGGGCAAATATAGCCTCAATGGAAATTTAACATGGAGAAAAATCGTGGGCAAATATAGCCTCTAGGGGAATTTAACATGGGAAATAGTCTTGGGCCACTATAGCCTCAAGGGGAATTGAATATGGGAAAAAAGTCTTGGGCCACTATAGCCTCAAGGGAATTGAACATGGGATTTTTTAAAAAAATTTTTTTTAAATTTTTTTAAATTTAAATTTAAATTTAAAAAAGGGGTAGGCAATGGAAAGGCTATCTCTTTTCGAGAAATATGGCTGGCCCTGAAAAGGGCCTTTGGGTTTTCTTCTTCTTCTTCTGCTTCTAATTTCTTCTTTTTCTCCACCAAGTTCTTATTTTATCTCCTACACTCTTTCTCTTCTTCTCTTTCTTTTTTTTCTCCTGCTCTTCTTTCTTCTTCTCTTCCTCCTCTTCTTTCTTCCTCTTCTCATTTTCTTCTTCTTTTTCAATTTTTTCGTTCCATTTGCTTATTCTTATTCTTTCCTCTTCATCCTCCTTCTCCTCCTTTATCTCTTTCATGACACCACTAATCTTGTCCTTTACCTTTTTTAAGTTATTAATTTTCCATCTTTACACGATGGGGACTATAGGAATAATGGTCTTCAACGAGTCTTATTAACATCTGTTCCATCATTCCTAAGTTGTCTAAAACGTCTTGCAATGTTTGTATTTTGTCCATTTGGTTAGAAGCCATCTTCTTTGTAGAATGGTTTGAACGACGAATACTGTGGTTTCTTATAGTGAAAGCGCGGACGTGAAGGAAAATATCCCCCTAAAACATAAAATTGATCTTACCTAGATCATGACCAAAGAAACAGCAACGCGCGGACGTGAAGGAAAACATCCCTACTTTACTCATTTCATATAATAAAACCCAAACTATACTCTCCACCTACTCTAAGAAACCCATAATCTACTATTCACACAAACTTACGTGAACAGTTACTAACACAAACACACAAACACATACACTCCCACTATTAATAAAGAGTTAGTGTTTATATTCACACTACTCTACCTACACACATTGGCAAATCGATCGTTATTTCTTTTCTAGAGTATTGGGTAGCCCTGAAAAGGGCTGGTTTTTTTTGGAACTTCATGGACACCTGGTTAATGGTGACACCTTCCAGGCCTAGCGCCACATACACATCTTGTCCCCCAGTTACTTTTTACCTTTTTGGGGGAGAGAGCAGAGGCAGGATATGTGGCTTCAGAATCCCAATTTTCGGTTTCTGGGATTCTGAAATTTTTTCTTCTTCTCTCCTTTTCCTCCTCCTCCTCTTTGTATCTTCTCTCCTCCTCTTTGTATCTTCTTTCCTCTTCTTCTTTATATCTTCTCTCCTCTTCTTTATTTCTTCTTTCCTCCTCCTCTCTCATCCTTCCGTCTTCCACAATGGCTTCCGCGGCCAGTTCATTCAACAGGCGCCTGGAATATTCCAGATGCACATGAAGTTCCAACAGTTTAGACAGTCTCGTGTTCATTTTTGGTGTTGATCAATCAACAAGGGTAGCTAGACTGCCCAGCGAGTTTCAATTTATAGTGAAAGCGCGGACGTGAAGGAAAACATCCCCCTAAGAAACATAAAATTGATCTTACCTAGATCATGACCAAAAGAAACAACGCGCGGACCTAAAAGAAACACTCACTTACTTTTTTTATGCTACCCATCACTATTTTAAAATTTTTTATAAATCACTTCAATAGACTATTTACATACGCAAAGCAATCCAATCTAACCCCAAATCTACACCTCAAACACCAAAAAAAAGACATCATTTTAATCTACTATCCATACCAACTTACTTAAGCACTTACAAACACAAACACACAAACACATACCCTCACATTTTTAAAAAAAAGAGTTAGTGTTTATTTTCACACTACTCTACCTACACACATTGGCAAATCGATCGTTATTTCTTTTCTAGAGTATTGGGGTAGCCCTGAAAAGGGTTGGTTTTTTTTTGTTTGCTATGGCATTCTTTTTTTAGTTTCTAAGAATGCGATGTCCTCTGAGGATAGACTTTCTGGCGATAGGTCTGCTTCTTCGGAAAGAGAAGAAGAACTCTTTGGTGTCGATACGACAATCGACAAAGCCTCTGTCAGCTTCAGGTTGCTGCTGCTGTTGTTGTTGTTGTTGCTGCTGCTGTTGCTGCTGTCTCTGAAGTCTGTACTTCTCTGTCCATTCTTCTTTTTCCCTGTTCATTTCTTCTCTGAAGAGCTCTTCTATCAGGTCTTCAGTGATTTTTAACATTCTCACATTCTCTATTTCTTCTGGCTTCGGTATCAGACTGTGTCTGACCCTATGCAAATTCACGTAGGCTTCGTTGAGCTTAGCTAGTTTGGAGCACATCTTCGTAGGAGGATGAGTCGACAAGGGATGGTTAGACTGGAAACAACCCCGGTTCTTAAAGTCAAAGCGCGGACGTGAAGGAAAACATCCCACACACGGTTTTCGAGCCGCAACGTTCAGTTAGTGTCATGCGAGGGATAGTAAGAAATGAAAGAGCATCAATCCAACATTCTTATAGCTAAACAAACCACAAAGGCATTTTTTTCAAAACACAACATTTTGTATTCAAAAATCACTTAACACTAAACAACAACTCTAACATTTTTAACAATAATCCAACATGATAACATCAAACAATTTTTTTCAAAACACAACATTTTTTCCACAGTCTCCTCACATTCCATCTTTAAAGTTTCTCCACTAGGTAAAGAGGGATAACAGTCTTCCATGGTGTCTAGTAATCTAGGATGACTTCTCTCAAACTGTTGATTTCTATGGTATTATCGAATTCTGCATACAGGATGACGTTCACCGTTTTATCAGGGTCTCGGTCTTTAAACTGAATTTCCACACGAATCTGGCCGGATTTTATAGGGTGGAAATGTCCCTCGTCGCTGCCTTGGTCTGGAGTGAAATCAAAAGCCCACAAAGCGTAGCCTCCTGCATAATCCTCGTACGTAATACCGTGACTGGTATTGGTTCCTAACTGTCCGGTGGCTTCGTACAGGGACAAGTACGATCTCAAGTAATTCTTCTTGGTAAAGTCAGGTTAAAGGTTTTTCACGAGGCTCTTATTGTGTGTGAAATATATTATAAGAGTACGTGGAGTACTTTGATAAGAGCTCGCATCCAATACATAGCGCTGGTACAATAGTTTTTGATAGGTTAGATAAGTACGTGTACTTGCTTCCTGAGATAGCTTTTCTTGAGGTCAGAGGATGTTTGCAAACGATTGCTGCTTAACCTGCTGATTTTCCAGTAAATGCAAAGATATCTTCTTAATAATCACAGCGTAGAGGGCATTAGCAACTATCGTCCTGCAGACAACTGTCAGGAATTTGATTTCTTTGACCGATGACCATATAAGCTCAGCAACAAAAATGTTTTAACAAGGATACTAGTAATGCAGCAGTTAAGTAAGTAACTGAAAAGAGCGCAAGCCAACAAGTTTAGTAAAATTCAAGATATAATTTATTTCCATATAAAAAATAGTGAATATTTAAAACATTAAAATGAACATACAATATTGTGAATTAAATTCCAAATAGTCCTAACAGGTCTATCAAAAGTCTAATTTTATAGAATAATCCGAATGAATTCCAATGGTGTTCTAACAACAACACACAGACTCGTCAGGGAGATGAAACAACGAGGAGTCAATTCTTGTACTTATCACGGATTTTTCAAATACAGCGGTGGCACATGGACTCCCGATCGAATGGGAGAGAAATATATTCCAAAGATCATCATTTGGGATGAAGTGTGCACAGTGTCGTTGGAAATATTAAAAACATTTCTCGATTGGTTGTTATTAAAAGATACAGCTGTGATAATGTACGGCGATCACGGTCAACCACCGCCGTTTGTTGGACCATCTCCACACGATTGGTTGAAGAATTTTGTAGACTACGTTGAAGAAATAACTGATGATCATAGATCTCTTGATGCAGAATTAAGAAAATTTAAAAACTTAATCAGATTACAACCGAATAAAATTCAGTGTGAAATAGCGCGTAAAATAATTTCAGAAACTTCAATGAACGACTTTTGGGATACGTGGAGACCAAACGATTTGATAGTGGCAAGTAGAAAAATAGAGACACACTTCAACAGCGGTTGTTTCAGTTACATAAAGAAAAATTTCCAACATTGCCAGTGCCGCTGTGTTATCGACCAGCTGATACGCGACGGCAGAATGTTGACCTTGATATACCAGGACAGACCGAGAAATAGAATCTCGTATTAAATGATATTGTCGCAGTTGATGTCAGTGTTGTTGAGGATGCTCTACACGCTGACCAATTTCCGTGGACGCTAGGATACGCAATGACGATTCACTCATCTCAGGGATTAACTATCACTGATACAATTGTTTGGATCGTTGATGATCGTATCGAATGGTCGAATTTAATTTATTTGGTAGTGCCTCGAGTCAGAAGAATAGCTCAGCTACGAAGGATTGTCTTGGAGAGTCCGTAATCAATGATGATATTGACAAGGATATAATAGAAAAAATTGGCTGGTTATAAACAAAGTGACAAAAAAAACCAAACGCGATTTTGATCTCGACGTTGAATTTATCAACGCGCTAAAGCATCAGCAGAATAATCACTGTGCGAGCTGTAATTGTATAATGTTATGGCAGTACTCGAGTAGTAATCCAAAACAATTTACCGTAGATAGAGAAGATAACAGCCGCGGTCATACACGAGAAAATACGATGTTGACCTGTCTTGAGTGTAATCGACGTCGGGGCGCTAGTTAAGTGATCGCAGTGGTAATTGTGTGTCTTCGGGAATTTCTTGTAATTGTTCACGTGTAAATCCACGTTGAGGAGCAGTTGAATCCAGTCTGTAGATTGCGGGTCTACCCGTGGATCTTGTTACATTAGATATCTTGTGTGTCGTGATGCTCCAAATAGATCAGTGGCTCATTTTTTACCACCTTCAAGTTCACCGGGTTCATATAAATATCTCACAGTGTCGTTACCCAGCACTGGCTGTGTTGAAAAATCACGTCGTTGTATTGTTATACGCGCGCGCTTGGTTGCATTAATTGATTTCAACGCAGTTGTTCGAGTAATTTCATTATTTAGCGCCGTTATCACACTTGGTAATCTTGCAACCCATTCACGAGATCTCTTGTCTTGAATGAATTCTTTCGCGTATTGATATCCAAATAACCGCTCAGCAAGTGTTCGATTAAATCGTTCAACAATTGCCTGATCACGATGAATTTCAGTATGCCCTTGTCTGATGGTGACGTTATGTTGCTTCATCAGCGATGATACTGCACCTTGAAATTCTTTGCCATGATCAACTTGTAACAGCTGTGGCCTTTGAAAGGGTCCTCGTTGATAAATTCGTTTAAACGCAGAAGCTACCCCAGTTGCTGTCTTTGTTGACAACGGTTCTGCTTCTTTGTATCTACTTGCAACATCAACTACAGTTAGTGCATACTTGTATGTTATTTGACATCTTTGGATTTTAACGGTATCATGTGGCAGAAATAATATATCAGCTTGATGAACTTCATTAGGAACACTAACATCAAAATGTGCAAAGTGAATTTGTTTAGGTGGCGGTAGATAAATTTGTCATATTGCCTGTCGGGATAACCATTTTTTAGCAGTAACACGTGTAACCTTTGCTGCTTCGGCGAGTTTACTAATCGCTGCGTTACCTTTCCAGTATCGTCTTGGGGAATAATAAATCGATTCCATTTATAATTAATTACCAGCACCTAGCGCTAATTTACCTTTCAACGCGGATCTTACTAAACATTTAGCCAATGATTCCTTGAAAGATTTATTCGTAATGGAATTTAGCGCGTGAATTAATTTCACATCTGCTATGTTTCTGTGCTGCAGATCTTTACTTTTATAAGCTACATCATGAGCATGACACGCTTTATCAATAGCGTTTATTGGATATTCACCTGGTTTTGGTTGGTCTTGGTTGTCAAGTCTGATATCAACCGCGTCAGACTGAGATTTTCGTGAAACTGCAGCACGATTAAATACCCAAATTCCACCAAGAGCAAGACCAGCTGAAATTGAATGCGTAGTCGAGGATGAATAAAACCGTTGTCGTGTTGCAGCCACTACTGTTGATCATGCTACTGAGTAATTTCGTGAACAAAATCACCGTAGCAGTATTACACACAACATTGCTATTGAGGTTGCCGCAAAAGCACAACAGTTACAAATACCCGAGTTTAAGTTTCACTAGGGTACTGATAAATTAACAAATTACGTGACAATCATCACATGCACATACAAACCAGTCGGAGACCCTAAAGTTTACAACGGTGCAATGGGTTTGGCTATAATGCTTAATAATGTAAACGTGCTAATTTTTCTTGCACCTCTTGGTATTTGTATATTACGCTCACTCGGAAAATTTGTTTCATTTGTTGTACTGTTGTTCTTACATTTGGTTAATCCGGGGAAACCAACGTAGTTGTTCTGGAGGAAGTTGTTGCACAATCAGGCTTGGTCCTAGTAGCACATGTATATCAGCTTTTAGCATACGGCATGGCATTTGTATAACACGTTCTCGCGTGAGTTGCCTAAGTTGAATTACAGCCGGCAGACTGGTATCTAAGGGGAAAAAAATATGTAATTTCAAATTTCATAAATAATGTTTTTATGCTTTTGTTTTTTGTTACTCTACGGGACCAGAAATTGTAATCCTGGCGAATTTTTCATTGCAATTATCAGGTGTTTCCTCAACGGTTTTTGTATAACAATTGCGTTAGCGAATCTCTGCCGGAGCTCACGATAATACTCGCAAACAGTTCCTAATGATGGCAAAGCTGATTACACAGTTTGACATTGATGCCACATTTAAAGTGCGGTAGAGCACCTAAACCAGCATGTAACGCCTGCATATGTGATTTACAGTATTTATAATGGCATGTTTTGACACAAAATGCAGGTTTTCCAAGCCATACACTTTTACGTTAATTACGCCCTAATGCCTTTGAATTTTATGTGTTTCCAGCTGATATTCTCTAAATAAGCATAGATGCATTCATACAAATCATCATTTAAGTTTTTGACAGTAAGTATACTTAACTTCAGGCGTATTTGATCCTCATCAGATATAAAGGTTGTAAGGAACTTGCGGGGGGGGGGCAGTATTTCATTGTACGGCTATTTGCTGTAAAATAAAAAATGAAAATGTGACAGTCAACAAACTTTTTCACCAGTCACCCCAACCGAGGAATCAACATCAAATATATTTCCCGCTGAAAAAACCCATATATTATCAGCCTACTAGGTCACTGGAAAAATAGAAAAAGTATCCTACCTTTTATTATTATGTAGTCTGGCCCCTAGAACATTACAAAGGAAAAATGTGTCGTCTGCATCCAATATTTGCAATATTAATATTTCTAAAAATATTTGAACTTCATAAAAGGGACAAGCTGTGTAACTCTTATGTACGGGGGGTCATGGGGGATGTTATGCCCAAAATTACGGAAATAGTCGGCACTTATCGCAAGCAAGGAACAAAATCACTTGTTATTTGAATAAAATTGACTCGTCTACGCAAATATAGTGGTTATGTTAGTTAGAAGAATCCCGTTTGTTCTGAAGCACGCAAATGTAAAGTATCTTCAATGAAATTATTTCTTTAATTAGTCCCTTCCACAACATCCATAACTTGAGATAATACAATGTCTTCGCCATTCTCGGGCTATCCTTCAAAAAGATCTAAAGCTTGAGACAACATGAGGTTTTCGTTTTCCTAGAAAACGTCTGCATTGTCAACTTTATATGAACAAAAAAAAAATGTGCTTGAGTTCGGTGACCAACGATTATGATCATGTGAGTAATTTAAATTGAGTTGATTCTCTTCCCTTTTGTCATTTGAATGATGCACCTATTTTCACACCAGAAAACCCGCCAAACAACAAAAAACAAGGAAGCAACAGAAGGTACCAGAGGGGCAGCACGGACATACGTGTGACAATTGGAGAAACGAAATCTAATTATTATATATAAAAAACTGGAAATCAACCTGTTGTTATATAATAGTAATGTAGATTATGTAATACTTTGAAGACTGCTTACTGTAAAAAAAATATGGGCTAATAATCAGGTATAATATATAATGTATTACAGATTCAGTACAGTACGAAATATGAACTAATAGTCAGATATAATATATAATGTAGTACAGATTCAATACCGTACGAAATATGGGCTAATAATCAGGTATAATATATAATGTAGTACAGATTCAATACCGTACGAAATATGGACTAATAGTCAAGTATAATATACAATGTAGTACAGATTCAATACCGTACGAAATATGGGCTAATAATCAGGTATAATATATAATGTAGTACAGATTCAGTACAGTACGAAATATGGACTAATAGTCAGGTAATAATATATAATGTAGTACAGATTCAGTACAGTACGAAATATGAACTAATAGTCAGGTAATAATATATAATGTAGTACAGATTCAGTACAGTACGAAATATGAACTAATAGTCAGGTAATAATATATAATGTAGTACAGATTCAATACCGTACGAAATATGGGCTAATAATCAGGTATAATATATAATGTAGTACAGATTCAGTACCGTACGAAATATGGACTAATAGTCAAGTATAATATACAATGTAGTACAGATTCAGTACCGTACGAAATATGGACTAATAGTCAAGTATAATATACAATGTAGTACAGATTCAGTACAGTACGAAATATGAACTAATAGTCAGGTAATAATATATAATGTAGTACAGATTCAATACCGTACGAAATATGGGCTAATAATCAGGTATAATATATAATGTAGTACAGATTCAGTACCGTACGAAATATGGACTAATAGTCAAGTATAATATACAATGTAGTACAGATTCAGTACCGTACGAAATATGGACTAATAGTCAGGTATAATATATAATGTAGTACAGATTCAATACAGTACGAAATATGGACTAATAGTCAGGTATAATATATAATGTATTACACATTCAGTACAGTACGAAATATGGACTAATAGTCAAGTATAATATATAATGTAATACAGATTCAAGACGGTACGAAATATGGACTAATAGTCAGGTAATAATATATAATGTAGTACAGATTCAAGACGGTACGAAATATGGACAACTAGTCAGGTAATAATATATAATGTAGTACAGATTCAGTACGGTACGAAATATGGACTAATAGTCAAGTATAATATATAATGTAATACAGATTCAAGACGGTACGAAATATGGACTAATAGTCAGGTATAATATATAATGTAGTACAGATTCAGTACCGTACGAAATATGGACTAATAGTCAGGTGTAATATATAATGTAGTACAGATTCAGTACCGTACGAAATATGGGCTAATAGTCAGGTATAATTTATAATGTAGTACAGATTCAGTACCGTACGAAATATGGACTAATACTCAAGTATAATATATAATGTAGTACAGATTCAAGACGGTACGAAATATGGACTAATAGTCAGGTATAATATATAATGTAGTACAGATTCAAGACGGTACGAAATATGGACTAATAATGAGGTAGATTATGTAATACGCTACAGACGCACACACAATTTTGAAACTCAGCTTGTTTCAGAAAACTGAAAATGCTAGTTTAACTGCACGATTCCTTAAAATAAAACATGAATGCATGTATTTCATCAACAATGCAGCATTATTTTTTCTTCTTATTTCTTTTTTACATTTTCTTTGAAGTTTATGTTTCATTTTAATATTAAATCTATTTAACTTACTAAGGTAAACTTCTGATTAGAAAACAAAATTTAACAAAGTAGGCAATTCAACTTATAATCGTGTAAATAATACTTAGGAACATTTATTTAAATAATTACCTTATACAAATTAAATCTACTTGCGAAAAAGAAGAACGACATAAGTATTTTTTTTATTTTTTTATTTTACTATGACTAATAATATTTCTCGCTATCGTTAGTACTTAAGTAGTAAGGTGGGGCACTAGAGCTTCAATGGGAATTAGCATTACAGAGACCCCTGGGCAAATATAGCCTCAATGGAAATTTAACATGGAGAAAAATCGTGGGCAAATATAGCCTCAAGGGGAATTTAACATGGGAAATAGTCTTGGGCCACTATAGCCTCAAGGGGAATTGAATATGGGAAAAAAGTCTTGGGCCACTATAGCCTCAAGGGAATTGAACATGGGATTTTTAAAAAAAATTTTTTTTAAATTTTTTTAAATTTAAATTTAAATTTAAAAAAGGGGTAGGCAATGGAAAGGCTATCTCTTTTCGAGAAATATGGCTGGCCCTGAAAAGGGCCTTTGGGTTTTCTTCTTCTTCTTCTGCTTCTAATTTCTTCTTTTTCTCCACCAAGTTCTTATTTTATCTCCTACACTCTTTCTCTTCTTCTCTTTCTTTTTTTTCTCCTGCTCTTCTTTCTTCTTCTCTTCCTCCTCTTCTTTCTTCCTCTTCTCATTTTCTTCTTCTTTTTCAATTTTTTCGTTCCATTTGCTTATTCTTATTCTTTCCTCTTCATCCTCCTTCTCCTCCTTTATCTCTTTCATGACACCACTAATCTTGTCCTTTACCTTTTTTAAGTTATTAATTTTCCATCTTTACACGATGGGGACTATAGGAATAATGGTCTTCAACGAGTCTTATTAACATCTGTTCCATCATTCCTAAGTTGTCTAAAACGTCTTGCAATGTTTGTATTTTGTCCATTTGGTTAGAAGCCATCTTCTTTGTAGAATGGTTTGAACGACGAATACTGTGGTTTCTTATAGTGAAAGCGCGGACGTGAAGGAAAATATCCCCCTAAAACATAAAATTGATCTTACCTAGATCATGACCAAAGAAACAGCAACGCGCGGACGTGAAGGAAAACATCCCTACTTTACTCATTTCATATAATAAAACCCAAACTATACTCTCCACCTACTCTAAGAAACCCATAATCTACTATTCACACAAACTTACGTGAACAGTTACTAACACAAACACACAAACACATACACTCCCACTATTAATAAAGAGTTAGTGTTTATATTCACACTACTCTACCTACACACATTGGCAAATCGATCGTTATTTCTTTTCTAGAGTATTGGGTAGCCCTGAAAAGGGCTGGTTTTTTTTGGAACTTCATGGACACCTGGTTAATGGTGACACCTTCCAGGCCTAGCGCCACATACACATCTTGTCCCCCAGTTACTTTTTACCTTTTTGGGGGAGAGAGCAGAGGCAGGATATGTGGCTTCAGAATCCCAATTTTCGGTTTCTGGGATTCTGAAATTTTTTCTTCTTCTCTCCTTTTCCTCCTCCTCCTCTTTGTATCTTCTCTCCTCCTCTTTGTATCTTCTTTCCTCTTCTTCTTTATATCTTCTCTCCTCTTCTTTATTTCTTCTTTCCTCCTCCTCTCTCATCCTTCCGTCTTCCACAATGGCTTCCGCGGCCAGTTCATTCAACAGGCGCCTGGAATATTCCAGATGCACATGAAGTTCCAACAGTTTAGACAGTCTCGTGTTCATTTTTGGTGTTGATCAATCAACAAGGGTAGCTAGACTGCCCAGCGAGTTTCAATTTATAGTGAAAGCGCGGACGTGAAGGAAAACATCCCCCTAAGAAACATAAAATTGATCTTACCTAGATCATGACCAAAAGAAACAACGCGCGGACCTAAAAGAAACACTCACTTACTTTTTTTATGCTACCCATCACTATTTTAAAATTTTTTATAAATCACTTCAATAGACTATTTACATACGCAAAGCAATCCAATCTAACCCCAAATCTACACCTCAAACACCAAAAAAAAAGACATCATTTTAATCTACTATCCATACCAACTTACTTAAGCACTTACAAACACAAACACACAAACACATACCCTCACATTTTTAAAAAAAAGAGTTAGTGTTTATTTTCACACTACTCTACCTACACACATTGGCAAATCGATCGTTATTTCTTTTCTAGAGTATTGGGGTAGCCCTGAAAAGGGTTGGTTTTTTTTTGTTTGCTATGGCATTCTTTTTTTAGTTTCTAAGAATGCGATGTCCTCTGAGGATAGACTTTCTGGCGATAGGTCTGCTTCTTCGGAAAGAGAAGAAGAACTCTTTGGTGTCGATACGACAATCGACAAAGCCTCTGTCAGCTTCAGGTTGCTGCTGCTGTTGTTGTTGTTGTTGCTGCTGCTGTTGCTGCTGTCTCTGAAGTCTGTACTTCTCTGTCCATTCTTCTTTTTCCCTGTTCATTTCTTCTCTGAAGAGCTCTTCTATCAGGTCTTCAGTGATTTTTAACATTCTCACATTCTCTATTTCTTCTGGCTTCGGTATCAGACTGTGTCTGACCCTATGCAAATTCACGTAGGCTTCGTTGAGCTTAGCTAGTTTGGAGCACATCTTCGTAGGAGGATGAGTCGACAAGGGATGGTTAGACTGGAAACAACCCCGGTTCTTAAAGTCAAAGCGCGGACGTGAAGGAAAACATCCCACACACGGTTTTCGAGCCGCAACGTTCAGTTAGTGTCATGCGAGGGATAGTAAGAAATGAAAGAGCATCAATCCAACATTCTTATAGCTAAACAAACCACAAAGGCATTTTTTTCAAAACACAACATTTTGTATTCAAAAATCACTTAACACTAAACAACAACTCTAACATTTTTAACAATAATCCAACATGATAACATCAAACAATTTTTTTCAAAACACAACATTTTTTCCACAGTCTCCTCACATTCCATCTTTAAAGTTTCTCCACTAGGTAAAGAGGGATAACAGTCTTCCATGGTGTCTAGTAATCTAGGATGACTTCTCTCAAACTGTTGATTTCTATGGTATTATCGAATTCTGCATACAGGATGACGTTCACCGTTTCATCAGGGTCTCGGTCTTTAAACTGAATTTCCACACGAATCTGGCCGGATTTTATAGGGTGGAAATGTCCCTCGTCGCTGCCTTGGTCTGGAGTGAAATCAAAAGCCCACAAAGCGTAGCCTCCTGCATAATCCTCGTACGTAATACCGTGACTGGTATTGGTTCCTAACTGTCCGGTGGCTTCGTACAGGGACAAGTACGATCTCAAGTAATTCTTCTTGGTAAAGTCAGGTTCGAAAGGTCGGGTACACAAGGTCTCGCCATCGCGACTGACTTCAATTTTGGACACGCCAAAGTGTTGAAAGTAGAAAGGATTTTTTTCGGCAGCTCCGTTGAAGGCTGTATTCTCGACGATACCAACGATCAAACGTTTGGGTAACTGTCCTTGGAACAGATGATCTTCGATCATGGATCGCTGTCCCTTGGGAATGGTGAAGGTTTTCACTTCCACGCGTCATATGGGATACTTGGCGGTCGTTCTACTCAACGTCTGACTGATGTCGTTTCCCACTTTAGGTAACACTTCCACACGGCGTACGTAGAGTCTGGCTTCTTGGATTTTGGTTTTGTAACCGTCACTATCAGCCAATAAATGGAAAGCGGTACTGCTACGATTCAGTCTCAGGCGGACATCCACCCCGTTCAGCAAATACTTTTCTTGCAACCATATGTCCAAATGCAAACGATCCATCAGTTCTAAACTTGTGTCGACTCCCGTGATTCTCTTTCTTCGTTCTAGAAATCCATCATTGTTGTCTTTCTTTTCATCAGTTTCCAATATTTCAAACTTGGTAGGTTCGTCAGCTTCCCATACCACACAGGCATTGAGATGAGTGTTCTTGGCATCTATTCCGTACGTCAAGAGATTTTCCAGGTAGGCATGATAAGGGTAAGTATCCATGCTGCTACTGACCAGTTTGTTATTCAAGTACAAGTCCACTCCACTGAACAAGGAATGCGTGAAATTGTTGACGGGAGCTACTGCTTCATCGTCTATAGCACCTCCAGTCTTATCTAGAATTTTGACTTTCAGGTACAAGTAACTGCTATTCAGATCGATGTAATCTTCGGGCTGTCCTTTGATTTCAAACTCGATGAGAGCGGAATCCGTTAGTGAGGAGACGGGGTGAAATTCCACCCACTGGGATTCTTGCATGGTCATCATGGTAGGGGGCATGGCAAACAGATCCAGTTCCGACTTGGAACAAGCGCAAGACTCTCGGTGCATCATTTTTTTGTTCTTTCTCAATAATCGAAAACGTCTAAGTCTCGAACGGTTCTTCTTTTCTTGGCCTTTCTCGCTTGAAGTCTGGTGAAAGGGTGTTTTCTTCGTCGTCTCTTTCTGCCTTGTCCTTGCTGAATGCCTGACTCGGTAGCGTGCAGGGCATTTATAGGTGTGTCTTGTCGGCCCAAAATGTCTTTGCCCGTTTGCAGCAAGACATTTTTGCCTGCCCTCATGAAGGCTTCTTTAGGGTTTTGTTTGTCGATGATGACATTTTGGAGAAATTCTTTGCCTTGCGTCAGTGCCGCATCTTTCAAGGCGTGCAATCCGCGTGTCACCATCGGTTTCAACACTGGGGCCACCGAACGAAAGGCCGATTTTAACATGTCTCCTAAACCGTGTCCTCGCTGTCGAGCAACCCCTCGGTACACTGGATACATGACTTACTTACGAGTCGTGAGAGAACCGTTTTCGAAAATGGAGTTTCACCGTGACTTTTCCTTTGGTGAATGGAATATTTTGTCCCAAATCTCCTTTTATAGCAATGTTGACCTTGTCCAAATACGACTTGCTGACCGGCAAATAGTGAGGATGGACAAATTCGCGGTAGACGTGGTAAGTGTTTCCACCTTCCTCGTCAGCGTTCGTGACAGAATCTACTTTGAAAGGAATGACACGCAGTAACGGTACGGAGGTGTGTCCCACCACGTTGTACTCCACCACATCAGAATACACAAACATCAAATTCAGTCCTTGGTTCAGTTCTACCGTGGCACGAAATAACTTGCTAAAAGACTCGTTGTCGTAAACGATGGGTAATTCGTTTTTCTTGATCATGGTCTTTCTCATGTCCATGTCTCCGCCCAACATGTCATACAATTCAGGACAAAATAAAATGGACATGATTTTACTCCGTTCAAATTTCATCAAGAAGCGACGAGCTGCTTTGTGGTACTCCATGGTGACATTTTTGTTGACATGCTCCAAAGCTTTCAGAAACACGACATTAAACCTGGAGGTTATGGTGCTGACCAAATGTTGACCACTAAAATAATAGCCTGGGGGAATGAACAAGTGATAGGTGGTGTACTTTTGATTTTGTGTACGGGTTTTCTTGTCATATTTGACATTGCTATCCATCTACTGTTGCATTTGCTCGTCATGAACTTCCACATCAAAAAAATTTTGATTGGGAAGGACATTGAGGACTTGGATCGGGTGAATGATTTCTACTAAAGCCACTTCCCAATGGGCTTCGTGATCTAACTGGATGGCTTGAGGTAATTTGGCCGTGTAACAGCACAACGTGTTCTTGGGAAACACCTCCATGGAACTGTCACTGGGTAAGGTTAAGTAAAATTGGTTTTGGTGACTCATAATTCCAGAGTTCTGTGGCTGTCCGAGGGGTTACTGGACGTCAGAGGCGTGTCTCCGCCCAAAATGGGGTTCTGGTTGTGGTTGGAGTGGTGACTGGCACTGGCACTGGACACAAGGTTCCCGTGGTTCCCGTTCGAGGTGAATTTCAGGGAGGGATTAGGAAGCAGGTAACCGATGCAACTGCTCAATAAAATGGTCCACAATTGTTTGTCTCCTTGTTGCAAACTCAAATTGGCGATGGCTGCCCCGATGACACAATACACCACGAAGATTTGGCAGAAAAAGACGATTTGCGTTTTAGGCACACGTTCTCCACACCACACCCACAAGGGTTGTTTTTGTAAATCTTGCACAGAAGAACTGGGTGAAGGAGGAGTGGTCGACGTAGCTGCGTCTGATGTGTGAAAGGGCATGATGGTCACTTCTTTTTATAGTCGATGACTTGCGAAGCGTCGATCCAAGAATCAAAACTGGGCGGATATCCTTTCCAACGTACTTTGACTTCTTTGACACGTCGTTTGCCCACTTTACGGGTTCTGCGTTCGAGAATGCTTTCGATGTCGTACACGTCGTCTTCTTTTTTGGTGACACGTTGTAACTCGGGCAAATAAAACGTTCCTTTGAGCACTTCTCCGTTCATGTCTTCCAATTTATAGACGGCAGGATGACGGCATGCACTCGTCCAGTGACGCGAAACAGTTCGGTCGTCCAGTTAGGTAAGTAACCTTTGTCAAAAGTGCGTTTGGTTTTGCCAATGCGCACCCAATCTCCTACGGCCAACTCTCCACTTTTCTTGGGGACAGCCCTCGTCGGGGACGTACCAAACAGACGCTCGAACACCAGCACTTCGTTGTCGGGAGTCACGTCTTGCGGGGCACGTCCGATGCTTCGATGGTAAGATTGGTTGTACGCTTGCACCAGGTGAGGTAAGATGTCGATGTACTTCAGAGTGTGGTGATGCGTAAAATATTTCCACATGCGTTCTTTCAAAGTGCGTTGAAAACGTTCCACGATGCTGGCTTTGGTTTCAGGATTCTCGGTGGTAAAAAAATGAATGTCACGTTTCTTTAATTCTTTTTGGAAAGCTTGGTTCAGAAATTCGGTGCCTTTGTCCGTTTGCCATTGAAGAGGGTGACGACCGCTTTGTTTCAACACTCGTTGCAGGGCTCGCACTAACTCGCTGCTGGATTTGGAAGTCAAGGGCACGACCCAGGCAAATTTGGAAAAGACGTCGATGACACAAAACAAATATTTGTAGCCACGATTGTAGCTGGCCAAATGAGAGACATCGGCTAAATCAGCTTGCCATTGATGATCGATGCCTTCCACTCGGGTGCGACTTCTGGCAAACTTGCGTCGAATGGGTTTGTGTAAAGTGTAGGTAGCTTGTTCTTGCAACCATCGTTGCACTTGAGGTAAACGGAGACTTTTCAGTCGCGTTTTGGCAGCACGATACAATTTTTGAACTCCTGCGTAACCTGCAGGATGCGAGGGATCGTAGTAAATGCTGGCTAAGACTTTTTCCATTTTTTGTGTTGATTGGTGTGTTAATAAGGCACCCAATCTTGGAAGAGGCTACTCTTTTTCTCTTGGGGTATTTTTTTGGATTGCAATGCTTTGCGTGTGCGACCGGCAATAGGTGTTGAAGAGGAGGAGGATGTCTGAGCGGGGGATATCGGTTCTTGTTTCACTTCTGTCTTCACTTCTGTCTTCACTTTCTTTTTCTCTTGTGAGGAAGAAGGGGTGGCCATCATCTTTTTAATCCATCCAATTCTGGAGGTAGGTGGTGTTGTTAACTTGCGTACTTTTTCGGGTGGAGTTTGAAACCCTTCTTCTTCTTCTTCTTTTTCTGTCTTGGTCACGGGTACTGGTGGTACTGGTACTGGTGATGGTGCTGGACTTTTCATCAAGCTCTTAAAATCTTTCAGAGTGGGTAGAGCTGTTTCGTCTAAAGCTTTCTGGTGAAAGAGTTGCAGTCGTTGCAAGAGTTGACCGTACTTTTGCGATTTTTCTGTTTCGGACAAATCTTGGCGATCCATTAAGGACTGCAATTCGTGTTGTAACTGGGACATCTCGCTCAAATGGGGATTAGGAGGTAATTGCGGGGTGCGTTGTTCTTGCCACCGATGGTATTCCATCCATCGTTTGTAAGGCACTAAAGCTAGTTTTCGTCCTTCCATGGGGTTGTCAGGGGTCGATTCTGAGATCTTGGGACTTCCGAAGGCCTTTTTATCTTGCTCCCACCAGTCCTCCCAACATGGTTCCCAAGACTCCTTTCAGTAAGGGGCCTAACAAGAGAGGCAAAGTGCCTCCACGTTGGACCAACATCTTCTTCTTTTGACGAATGGGAATTTTCTTTTGAACCATTTGGCGAAGAACGTGACGATGTTTGCCTAAGCATTGTTTCTGGTGTTTGGACAAAGGGATCGTGCCTTTCAAAACCTTCAAACAACATTCGCACACGGTATCGATGACTTCTTTGGAGGCCGTTTGAATGAGTTTTTTTCGTAGGGGTGGAGAAGCTTTGGACAGGACAGATAACATGTCCCCATGTTTGACTAAACGAGGAGGCAGTCCTTTCCTTTTCTTTCCTTGGGGTTTTCTGGAGGGTGACATCTTTGAGTCTTCAGGAGCACCAAAACACTGATACCCCGACTTGGTCACAGGCCTTTTTTATACTGGAACGCGTCGCCACTAATTGTCTTTACGTCGTATCAACTTCATGACAGGCATGACACGTCGTGCAGGGGTACGCAACGGACTAAATCGAGCCAGTTCTTGCTTGGACAAATCCAGTAAACTTTGTAACATGCCCGATCTTTCTTGGACTTTGATTTTGGGAGAAGGTACTTTGTGAGCAGCAGCCACTGCCACTAAATTGGAGGGTCCTGCCACTGGGGAAGTTCTTTTGGGGGTCATCAACGGAGATGTTCTTGGTGTAATCAACGTCTCCAAGTACTCTTCAGTTCTGGGTGTCATTAACGGAGAAGTGGATGAACGTGAGGATGCCGGAGACGCAGTCACTGCCGTGGCAGATCGTGGTTTGCGAGTGTAAGGTTGCGTCCTGGCCGAAGTGCCTCTCTTGCGACTAGTTTTCTTCTGTGGACTTTTCTTTTTCTGGGGACTTTTTCTCTGTTTCTTTTTCTGGGGGCTTCTTTTCTTTTTCCGGGGTGGTGGTGTCTGGTCAGAGGAGGGTCCTGCCACTGGGGAAGTTCTTCTCTTTGGGGACCTGGTCTTTTTCTTCTTCTTGGGACTTCGTTGGACTTTTGTCTTGGGGATAACTTTGGGGGCATTAGGATCCCATCTTAAAAGTGAGCGAATGATGACCCCTCCTAGAGTACCGCTCCCTCCAGGTTTCAAAATGATTTGTTTTTTGGTTTGAGTGTCGATGCGGGGATCGGCCAGTTGGACCAAAGCGACTTTGTTTCGATCGAAAAAGCGTTTGGTTTGATGAGGAATCTGAATGATTCCTTGGAGTAATTGACGTGCCGTCACCGTGAACCATCGTAAGACTTCTTTGAGACTAGCTTCTAAGACACGAGCTCGTGTTTGTGGATTTTTTTCTCGACTGATGCCATACAAGGCACGAATCAATTTGACGGGAAGATGCTACTGAAGGGACGTCATGTTCACACTGTGTGAGACAGACGAAAAAGGGTCTGAGGTTTTTATAAATTTTTTTATGGGGAGTGAAGTGAAGTCGAGGACGGAGACGTGTACAGGACAGGCCCTCCGTCTTGGCACCAGTGGTGAAACAAGTGGGTACGAAATCGCAAATCCTCGGGAGTCGTAGGTTTCAAATCGACGAGTAAATAGGCGTGTGGCGTTTGAGTGGCATCGTCGTACGCCTGAGTCAGCCAAGGCGTTCCTAACTGTTTGGCTAAGACTTGCACTTGCGATTTATCTCGAGGGCTTTTAAACAAGACCACGTAATGCGCATTGAGACTGATGGTGCGATGGGCTTTACTTTGTTGAAACAAATTTTGGGTGATGTAAACGACACTGGCATTACGGTGATGCCCTTTGCGCGTGAACCACAGTTTAATTTCTTCTTCGTCTTCTCCTAACATGTCGTCGAAAATGACCAAATGGGTTTGACGGGAGTCAGAGACGATGCTGTCGTCTTCTTTAGGAATGCCTTCCACAAACACGATGGAATCGCCTTGACTTTCTCGCAAGAGGCTGTACGCCGATTGCCACTCTTTGTAACACCACACGATCCGTTGAGGTGGCCGATCGATCAAATGATGTTTATGTTCGATCAAACGTTTGACGAATTCGGTTTTGCCTGAACCGCTAGGTCCAGCAATGAGCATGGTAAAGGGATGGCGAAGATACAAAGCCTCCCAACTGGCACGATCTAAGTGTTCGTCGATGACTTTGACAGTAGAGGAAGAGGGAGCAGAGACAGCAGAGGTAGCCATTGTGTGAGAAATGTCACTTGTGACACGAAAAAACAAACAAGACAAGAGTTTATATACTTTTTCAGAACACGTTTATTGAATGTTTTTTTTCAAACATGAATATGAAAGACAAAAATACATAAAAGCCACAGGCTTAAGTACAAGAATAAAAGGCACATGATAACCATGAACGTGGAATAAACACAAGTGTCTGTACAACATGTTTTGGGTAAAGTTCTAACCAGTTCTATAGTAGGGGGTAAGGTCACACAAGTGTCCTCCCGAAAGGGTCTTTCAGGCCTGTCCACGACAGTCCCGTCCTGGGTGACGGGTTCTTCTGGCACCGTCACTAACACGGGTTGAAAAGTAACTTTTTTCCTTGAATAACTCTCGTGCATACTGGGCCACCTCTTGGGTCCAAGCCAAACCAATCTGGTTTCTTCTTCGTCAACGACATGGTAAGTTACTTTAATGAACAATGAACTATCGATCTTGCCTAGGGTTCCTTTTTATATACAGACCAATACCGACGTGACCGTACGGCAACGTAAAGTGATTGGGAAGTCGCACTCGCTTCTGGTATACAATTTGATAGACTTTTTCCAAGGGTCGACTGACGATGTGGTGAGTGGGTAAACGTACGATCTTGTTCGGTTGATAGGTGGTCACTTTAAAGTTTTCATCCTCTCCCGATTGCAAGGCTTCTTTCAATACCCCAAAGTTGACCACTCGACTGGTACGATGATTCAGAGTCAGTCCGTTCACTTTGCACGTCGTGTGCACTTCTCCTTGTTTGTCCCGGTATTCGTAGCCGTAATTTTTGGGGCCGCCACTGAAGAAACTTAGAATCTTGTCGTCGGGATGCTCGTCTGTCCAGGCTCCTAAACGGTCTCCTTCGATGTCAGGGTGATGTTGAATCGGGTGATGGATGTAAATGCAACTGT
The DNA here is from genome assembly GCA_028554795.2 of Sinohyriopsis cumingii. Lineage (NCBI taxonomy): Eukaryota > Metazoa > Mollusca > Bivalvia > Unionida > Unionidae > Sinohyriopsis > Sinohyriopsis cumingii. The sequence continues at coordinate 91,266,546 of CM068831.1, forward strand.
CCGTGTCAAAGTACAGGACGCGTTCCCCTAACAGTTCTAAAGCTTCGTACAATTTTAAGCGAGCATGGGCTGTCACGTAAGCCGCAATGATGACATTTCCAAAAGGGTCGTCTTGTACAAAGTCCAGATCTTCTTCGTAATTGACCAAGATCAAATCCTCTCGAACGACGTCCACGTGTTTCATGTATTTGGTTTTGTCGTGAATCATCTGGAAGTAGCGGGAAGGTTCTGTCAAATATTCCGTCTTGGGTAAACACGGTCGTTGTGCCATTTTACCCCACAAGCAATTTAACATCACTTTGGCAAACGATCGCCTGCCTTCGTTTTTTTCGATGTGGTCTAAAGAGATGCGTTCTTGTTCGTAGTATTTCTCTTTGAATTGTATTTGGTCTTCGGGAGTGTGACACCAGGAAGGATAGCCGCTGGCTTCTTGTTTCAGTTTCAAAAAGGCATCCACGTAGTCGGCGAAAATGCCTTTCTGAGTAGGGTCACCCTTGTGGTACTGTTGTGTCTTGGGAAAGTGGCAAATTTCGTACACTTCTAACAGTTGGTATCCCATGTCCAGAGCTTTGAACAATTCCACGCTGACCCAGGTTCCCGTCAAGGCACGTTCTTCCTGGCTGTGATGGCCAGGTTGGTCCTGGTTGCACGTTTCGGCACAAGTACGGCACAAGGGAAACATCAGTTTGCCTTGACAATGGTGAGGTAAGACGGGATGGTATAGGTTCGTGGGAGGCAAAACTTTACACTTGATCAAGTCTTCGTATTGTCGAATGTTTTTCAGGTCGATGTGTTCCGTCAGCAATTGCGGGTGCCCTACGGGAAAGCGACAATATTTGCACACGTAGGGATACAGCGAACACACGTCCAAGTATTTGATTCCTTCTCCTTTCTCTTCGTCGGCTTGGTACAGCAAACAGGTGGCATTGGTCCTTCCTCCGTACAAACTATCCCTCGGGTTCAACGGGTCCATGAACTGGTAACTTTCCACGAGGCGTTTAAACTCGGGATCGGTTTTCATACGGTGATCGTACTCGTGTTCCCACATTTCCACCACTTGGTATCCTTCCTGTTCTAACTTTAGGCGCCGCTGACAAGTGTCCTGGTACAAGTCTTCCATGGTTCCTTGTAAAAACTGATTTTTAGTGCTACGGTCAGGGTAACAGACGGGACATCCGTGAAATAAGCAGCCGTTAAACTCGTACACGATCTTGGGGTTTTCTAAGTCCCAGCCATCGACCGAATACGTTCCGATGGTCTTTTCACCCCCTCCGTTGCGGGCATGCTGAATCCATTTGTCTTCCTTGTCGCACAAGTAATGTAACCAGCGTAGGGCTTTGACCGAGTATTGACGCTTGACATAGTGGGTCGTTTGAGGGCTGATGCCAGTTACGGTGTTTTCAGGCATGAATCGTTGTCGGTACACTAAGGAACACGCTTTGGCAATGGTGCAAGCTTCTTTCAAAGGATCGACCCCTCCGTGTTCCATGAACAGTTCTCGAAATTTTCCACAGCAACGTCGTAAAATGTCCACGTCGGAACGACAATACTTTAGCATTTCTTCCTGAAAGTCGAAAGGGTCCGAGGCGTGAGCCTGGTACCAAGCGTAGAAAGCTTCTCGTTGTTCGGTACGCATGTTATCGGGGTCGTAATAGTGAGCCTCAGGCAAATGGGGTGGAACGGCGTGTTGATTGGCTTCCGTATTGAAAAAGTGTGGAAAGTACCCTTTAGCCATTTGTGTCATTCCAAACGTTTTAGGCATTCGACTCAAAGGCATGGCCAAATAGCTCATCGAATCTTTAAACTGCACTTGTCCCACTTGCATGAAAATGATTTTGGCTCCGTTCAAAGTCACTTTAGGACGTTCGGTGCCTTGTTCCGTATAGTATCTGAGAAGAAACTGTCCATCGTATCCGGAGAAATTGTGAGCCATCACCGTGGCATGACGATGACAATCTCCGTAACGTTCGATGTCCTCTTGGCTCCACGTCTTGTCGATGGGGTCTAAGACCCATTGGGCAAAATCGGCTAACGTGTTCGGTCCCCGAAAGATTTTTTCACGTCCTCCAGGAATCTTGCTGCAGTGAGGGCAATGACTGAAGATAGGTTCTTGAATGCACTTCTCGCACGCTCGATGAGCCACGCAGAAATTACGAATGTGAATGCCAGTCTCTTGCATGCATTCGAAATCGAAAAAGATGAAATTGCCTTTCTTCTTGTGACCGTCCTCTTTCTCTGGTGGTGGTTGGTATTTTTGCACGTAGCATTCGTGTTCCAAGTCCACGATGTGGTGACAAATGTGACATTTTTTCTTTCCTCGACATACGTGTGCCTTGGCATTATTGGTAAGTATGCCTTGTCCACAGGTAGGGCACAATCTCAGCAGTTGACAAGCACATTTCTTCTGTGAACCTTGTGTTTTCAAATGTTGTTGGTAACAGGTAGGGCTGACAAACGTGCGCAGACAAGTCGAACAAGGCACTGGTCCTTCGCTCAGACAGGGTGGAGAGGCCAAACATCCTTGGCATTTCCATCCACAATGCTTGTGTTGCTCTCGATTATTATGGCCATAGTCACATTTCTCACAGTAATAACTGTATCCCAGGAATCCGGTGATACTGGTAATGGTATCGAAATGGTCATCGTGATAATAGACATGAATGTATTTTCCGTCCTTAAAGTCTTGGCCTCGAAACAACAGAGGTCCGCGCACTTCTTGAGGGTGCACTTTCAAGGTGTATCGTGGAGCTAGGGCATCTTGCAATTTTTGCATCTCAGGAATGCCACAGGGTGTGTCTTTTGACAGTCCGGCTTGTTGCAACAGGAGTTCTGCTTCGTTTCGTTGTTTGGCTCGGTCCGATTGTCGAATAGTTTTCCAGGCTCTTTTCCATTCTGCCGTGTCGTTCTTGTTGGTATAGGTTCGTCCCACCACGATGGCTCGAGCTAAATACATCTGGTCTTGAGGATTGTGAATTTGGACAAGGCTACGCTTAATGCTGCGAAGCTCGTTCACCAATAACATCTTTTTGCGTCCAGTCCCTTGAGGAAGAGAGACGTGAGCCATTTTCAGTGTGGCTTTACCATCGGTGATGTCAAACTGGTCATTAGATTGTTGTACGTGTTGAATCTTGTCCATGATTTTGAAAGGGGTTAGTTCTGCGGGTCTGCTAAACTCGATCCAAACAGGGGATTTCAAACCGTCGTGATATATGGATAGTGTCAAGCGATCGTCTTCTTTGGGTTGACATTGTCGCTTGAGTGCGGTGAGCAAAGAATCCCACATCTCGGTGATAAACCGTTCTGCTTTCTCCAATGGTACGTCGGCCTTGAAATCTTTAAACTTCACCGTGTAGGTGTAAGCCGTGGTTCTAAATTTTCTAGAGGAGCGCTTTTCCATCTCTCGAATGGAATAGTATTTTTCAGGGTTGACTAAGGGTGACGAACTTGGTTTAGAGGTTTCAAATTCTGGTTCACTCATGTCCTCTTCAAAATCACTGGCATGAATTTGTGCCAAGATTTCAGCTCTGGTACGAGGCGATAGATCACGTTTCTGCCTCTTACTTTCTTCTTCTTCTTTCTTCTCGAATGAATGGGATCGTTTCATCTTGAGTGCAAAACGTCAAATGACTCAAGTGTAAACACCATAGACTAATTTATAGTCATGGCAGACCAGCGTATATAAAAGGGTGTGTGTCTTGTTCTTTCACTATTCATTTCACTCTCAAGCCGAGCACAACGATGGAAGAGACTACCCAGATGGAACGTTTCGTCAGAGCTTTACGACGGGTCATTAGAAAATTCTCTTCAGACCAGCCGACGGACTACTCTCCTTCCTTCCGAGATAAAAGTCAAGATACTTGCTATATCTGTCAGAAGAAAGGGCATTGGTCTTCAGAGTGTCCAGACCGTCAAAAAAGAAAAAAAAACAGGGGCTAAAAAAGACAAAAGTCAAGATACCTGTTATTATTGTAAAGAAAAAGGACATTGGTCTCCAGATTGCCCAAAAAAGAAACAAGAGGAGTCAGAAGAAAAGAAGGATTCTTCAGAAGAAGAGAGGGATTCTTCGGAAGAAAAGAGGGATTCTTCGAAAGAAGAGAGGGATTCTTCAGAGGAAGAAGAGGAAGAAGAAGACAATTCTATTTAAAAGAAGCAAAGAAACAGGAGAAGAAAAGAAGAAGGGAAGAAAATGAGGAAAAAACGGTGAAGAAATTCAAACAACAGAGAGTCTAAACAAGGAGAAAGAAGAAGTCAATGAACTTTTAATTAAAGTGTTCTGTGGTGAATTGTGAATTGGATTGTAAAAAATGGATAAAAGAATACATGAATGATATAAGGTAAGTGTCTTTGAGTTTTGATTTTAAAATAAGAAGCTACACTCACGCATTCATACACAGACATGTACTATAAGGGTAAAATGGTTTGTTTTTTTTTTTGTTGATTTTTGAGTTATTGGCAAATTGAAAGGCTATCTCTTTTCGAGAGAAGTGGGTGGCCCTGAAAAGGGCCTTTTTATTTTGGTGTAGGGGTGAGTTTAACCAATCAACTTTAACTGCCTTAAGCCTTTGCCACGGCCGAGGCCTACTTCTGATGATTGGGTTGAAATCACTAAGGGTGGTACGATAGGCTTAGTCACAGGGTTGGCGTGTTTAGCTCGGGAAGGTCGTATTCTCTTCGGTCGTGATAAAGAAGTCTGATACATTTGTTTCAGACTTCTTAACTCCGCTAAAATGTCCAACAGTACCGTAGCCGTTTGATTTTCACCCTCTTGTTTCTTTGCTGCTACTTCTTCTTGCTGTTGTTGCTGTTGTTTTTTTCTTACCTCTTCTTGTTGCTGTTGCTGTTGCTGTAGGAGAAAAGCTTGTTCCGCTTCCTTTTGTCGTTGCATAAATTTCTCCAATTCTTCTTTCTGTCTCTGTCTAAAATTCTCCACTTGCGGTAATGAAGAAGGTAATGAAGGTTCCGGAACAAATTCTTGCGAGTAAGAAAATCCACAAAATCCCAATGTACCTCTTCTGAAAGTAAGTCCGGGTTCCCTTGGGCAGTCTCCCCTGCTGGTGCACCCCAATGGATCGTTTTCTGAGTTTCTGTCATGTTGAATCACTGTCGCATAGATTGACTGCACACAAGCGCTAACGAATCTATATAGACCACGTGACGTCACAGACTGCTCTCTTCGGATTGGATGCGAGCTGACTGAATTTTGTAACGCGTGTTCGGATTGGTGAATGAATTCAATCCGTTTCAATCCTTCCTGTACCTATAAATAAGCGCAGTTCACTGCATTGATTCACCTATTCTCGTCGCTTCAAGATGTGGACCGGGGCCCCGAGTGGCCGAGTGGTCTAAAGCGCTTTCCGTTACAGATCACTGCCATCTCACCTCTGCCTGCGTGGGTTCGAGTCTCGGATTCAGCCAATGTCGGTATGTGAGAAAGCTTGCCAGTAGCTTCTCGTGGGTCGGTGGTTCTTTCCGGGTTTTCCCGGGTTCTTCCTCCACCATTAATACTGGCCGCCATGTATAGCCTATCGTGTGCTGAAAAATGGCGTTAAACACTACAACAACAACAACAATCAAGATGTGGACCACAGTTGAGTCATCCACCCTTGTGTCTTCCATGATGTTTAGGACGGACATGCTCATGTATGTCAGGTCCAAGTGGACTGTTGTTGATAGGACAGATACTAGTCAATGGATGAGGAGAGTTTACATAGAAAGACAAGGATGTCTCAAGAGGGTACTTGTGTATGGACCGGCAGTTAGAAGGAGTTTAAGAAGAAGAAGAAGAAGATGTGACAGATGCCATCTATGTTAATATTAATATTAACATAAACCCAAAGGCCCTTTTCAGGGCCAGCCATATTTCTCGAAAAGAGATAGCCTTTCCATTGCCTACCCCTTTTTTAAATTTAAATTTAAATTTAAAAAAATTTTTAAAAAAAAAAATCCCATGTTCAATTCCCTTGAGGCTATAGTGGCCCAAGACTTTTTTCCCATATTCAATTCCCCTTGAGGCTATAGTGTCCCAAGACTATTTCCCATGTTAAATTCCCCTTGAGGCTATATTTGCCCACGATTTTTCTCCATGTTAAATTTCCATTGAGGCTATATTTGCCCAGGGGTCTCTGTAATGCTAATTCCCATTGAGGCTCTAGTGCCCCACCTTACTACTTACTTAACATCGCTTTCCAATCCAATACATCCACATACGACACTTTTCGAAACTTGTAAGGCATATATTTTTTGGTATATAATTAAAGACAAGAAAAAGTGATAATCTAGGATCATGTACTCGTACTTTGTTGTATTTGTTTCAGGCCTCCCACTTGCTAATCGAGTAAATATCGGTTACAATTGCTCGTTCTTTAAATGTTTGATGTTTGAAAATACTACGAAAGATAAACAATAGTGTGATGGGTGTATTACTATTTAATAATATGAAGATTTATCTTTTTGAACAAGCATCAAATAAATGCACCCAAGACGAATTTTCAACAGCCCTGCTTATAATATGACTCGCCATTGTGACGACCGGAGTTACACATAAACCTCTTGTTGCAACTTCGCCCAGTATCATTTTGTCAACTCAGATAACTCTAACTCTAATTCAAGGACAGTGTATCCTCTAGGACACACACACACACACACGCACACACACACACACACACACACACACACAGAGTACCATTTACCCATATTCCTGTAATGCACCTGCCGTGTATACTCCTACTGCAGTACATTAATATTGACAGTCAAGTCCCTCTGGATAAATTTGGGGAAGTATATATACGTGTTAGCTCCATGTCCGACCAGTTATTGTAATAGTAGCGACATCAGCATGTTTACACCACTGGAGTTAGCAAATTATACAAACTGCAGGAGAGAGAGAGAGAGAGGAGTAAAGCCCTGAATCATGTCATGTGACCACCATAGACTATACATGTACTCTTTGTAGTCATATGATGTAGTTGTGCTCATGCGTATATTGTTTCTATTTTACTCGTATATAACAGACATTAGATATTTATATATCCATCACTTCCTGTTCATTCAGTCATGAAACACCATTATGTATTAAAAAGAATAGGTACCTTTCGGACAAAGTGAATCCTGAAAAGGGGTCGTCTCTTCGTGAATTTACCAGAAGTCAAGTAACACAACCGGCTCGCTTATTAATTGCGAATTTCTGACAGAGAGCAAGAGAGCCTTCGACAAAAAGGTATTATTTTCGTTTTGTATGCAAATTTGTTAGATCTTGTTAACATGTGTCCAGGAGAACGGTACTCTCTCTCTCTCTCTCATGCACACACGCACGCACACACACACACATAGACAAACACACACACACACACACACACACACACACACATTAAAATCTGAAGTGCGCGGTAGTAACAGTACCATGTATATTTTTAGTTTGTTTTTCTGCGCACTCGTACGAAAACTATTGCTTTATTTGGAGGGTGAAAGTGCAATCCAGTACATTAACTGGTAGTCCAGTTACTTCTAACGTAAGTATCGAGGACTCATGAATGCCGCCTTTACGTAGTCCGCGTTAGTGTGGTTTTCCATAGACTAAAGTACACGCATCTCACTCATTGTTTCGCTGCCTCTTATATAAATAGTATAGCTAGTAAAGTGTAGGCTTCGGTGTCAGCACTTAGATTTAATCAACAAGTTCACTAATGTCTTTTTACAGGGTGTCAGCTACAGTATAACCAACTCACTTTAGTTAAAGTTTATAGTTTGCAACTTACAACAATTAACATACACCTAGAAAAAGCATCAAATATGATACTAACCATTTGATTTTTGGCGGTGGGGGCTACGATTTACATTTCAACTGAGATATGGAAGGTTTTTTACGTCTTAAAATAGTGTCAGGCCCTTGTCTCAGAACATTACATTTAATTGCAGTATACCTCGGTATATGTCACGGTATGTTCGGAAATATCGCGGTGCACAATTTTTCTTGGTATCCAACTCTAATTAAAATACAGACAAATTAAAAGACAACTCAAAGATCTGTGTGTGCATTTATCCCCTCTCTGAGACAGAAACACATATACACGCATTTAGACGCCTTATCAGTTACATCATATTCGTAAATCGTCAAGCAATCGGATTTTAAAAGCTACTCTTATAGTGCATCTGCTCTACATACTTATGCAAAAACAGAGAGAGAGAGAGAGAGAGAGAGAGAGAGAGAACCAAGGAAGTTTCTTCCTAACGCTTTTGGGGTAAATTGTGATAAAGAAAAGACATGGAAATTATTTGCCGAATTCAAGTACTCTACTCTTATATCATGTCTATTGCAGTGGTCAAGTCCAATTTGAAATAGATTTATATTAAAGCATGTTTATAAATAATGAGAAAACACAATGTTTCACTAAGACAGGATATATGGTTGAGAAGATATTGGTGTTCACACTTTGACAAACCTGCACTGTTAAGGGTGGACGGGACTGTTTTTATGCACAAAATTTAATGTTACATACACATGCCTAATATAAACATTCATTAAAAAAAAATACACGAGATCATAAAGGTCCATATTTTTGGATAGGTGTCATAAGTAAAATATAAGAATATCATTCACTTGACCTGATAAGCCAGTGGAAATTCATAGAATAACAGTTCATTCACTCCACCCCCAAATTTATATATGTATTTTTCATATCTGAAAGCCATTTTTTTGAGAACACGAATTTTCAGGACTCACGGTACTAATTCATTTCCCATAGTAAACCTATGCAAGCACCATGATATTAAAACTTCAATAGCTTAAAATTTTTGAGTGTTCATGATCAAACCTATATGTATCAGATAGATGAAACCTGGATGTCAGCTTCTGTGTAGAGGAAAGGATATGAGCCGCGGCATTTTCTGGACCTGCATGTGTTTGAAACATGTGCTTTCAATTCCGCACCAAAGAGTCAGGTGATAATTTTAGTAATGAATGTTCCAAACTCAATACTGTTAAAGGACTCAGATTCCATAAATAAAACAATGTCTCTATTTTTTTTTTCACTTAAACTAGGATAAGCTCTCAAACGATTCTTTTTCCTACAACATAACTTACATTATTAACCATTCCTGGTCAGCCTAACCCATATATACTCTTTTGTATGTTCACCCTTTTCCATACTGTTAGTACCGTGTGTCCTTCCATCGTAGCGATATGACTGGAAAATTGTTAAAGCTACGTTAAAAATCCAAATCACATCACATCACATCCGTGTGTCCTTCACAGCGCAAACACAAGCCATTTCCCTGAGTGATCATGCTGGAAAAACACTGTATACTTAATAGCTTGATGCAATTCAAAATAGTTGTCATGCAGCGTGTCTAATGATATACAGTGTAAGTGGCTAGCTCTGCTTCCTAACGGACTATTAGTATTTCACTGGTTTCATACTGTACATTGACTACATGAGGTGTACATGCCTCACATCAATTTCAAGTACAACAAAAAAAAGGACAGACCAAATTCACAAATATATCCATATCTTTAATTATTACACAATAATAGCTCAAAAAGTCACATCGTAGTCTGAAGTTAAGAAATCTGTCAGGGGCCAATTTACGAAACTGTTCCCTGCCAGCTAATTTTCCTCCCGGAAATCCGCCTGACAGACGCTAGATTTGTGTGAAACAACACCCTAGGCTGCTTCACCATTTAGTCCGCCGTGCTAGGCCTTCCAGCAGTGTTGTGATCTAACCGTTGTGCTCCAAGGGCGGGCCATTTATTCCATCCCGGGTGGTCCCTTCCTCCCCTCCCCCCCCCAACGGGTGTGTCTGACCTGCCCGGGTCCCATGTAGGTCTCGTGTGGAAATAAAATGCAAAAACAATTGGACAAGTAATCGATTTAGAGTCATACTTTTCGCCCATTATAGTATACAGTATGTACCCCAACCCGGCCACACACATACCCCAAGCGTCCGCTGAAATCAGAGAACATTTTGACCCTCATATTTGGTGCCTCGAGTGGTCTAAATCACTCACCGTTACGGATCATTACCATCTCACCTCTTGTCTGCGTGGGTCTGAGTCTCGAGTTTGGCCAATGTGGGTATGTGAGAAATCTTGCCAGTAGCTTCTCGTGGGTCGGTAGTTCTTACCGGGGTTTTCCGGGGGTTTTCTTTCACCATTTATACTGGCCGTCTTGTATAGCATGTCTTGTGCTGAAAAACGGCGTTAAACACTACAACAACAACCCTTACAATTGTATGACTGCGGAGCAAATTTACCATTTTACTGAAATAGTTCCATGCCCTGACAACATCACCAAGCATTCTTTTGGATTTTATCTTGACGGATAAAACAAGATTATGAAGCAATTGCATAGTTCTGGGCCGAGAAGGAATTTTTAGCGTGAGGTAACTCTCTAGGTCGGACATGTGACCCACCGACCCCAAATGTGTAACGCATCCTTGTCTAGCATGATCATTTTTGGAGAAGACACGCAGTCAAGACACTGGATGCTGGTATTGATAAGATTTTTAACGAGAATGCGTATCCGGTAACTGCACTCGTGTGCGGTATGTATATACTGAACCATCCTGACACCAATAAACTGATGTCAACGTGTATGTGGACAGTAAACTGCGTTGCATATTGTGTTTTCGAGCATTTATCCAACGCGCGTCGCGGCCATGGATTAACTGAACACAAGCGTGAAAAGATAGCACAGTGGGAATATTAAGTCCACGCCGGTGGTGCTAAACTCTGTAATGTATTAGCACTCTAACGTGTCATCAATTGCCCGATTGCCTTCGAGACGATACCTGGATATGTTATAAACGATTCTGGTAAATATCAACATGTTAGCATCATTGAACGTACTGAGCACAACGCACACGTATGATCGCACATTTCCCACACATATATTTTGCTAACTATGCCTATGCACTGCTTACGTATAAATCTAAGTTTAATTTTAAAGAAAGAACAATAAGGATAAAAATTACAGGTCACTACTTGACTGGATACGTTTAGCACATAAAACTAAACTTTGATTTTCTTTGTCTAATCATATGTGTATTTTGTCCAAAATAAAATGAAATAAAGTATATCCAATGCCTCGTTGTCACAAATGCCCATGCTTTTCATGTAATGCATTTTTGTTTCCTGCTTATTGCATGAAAACGGAAGGTATTAAATTGAGCATTTCATTCAGCGTCCACGTTCACGGACTTCTCGAACATAAAAGAAGGGAGTAGGTGGAGCAGGGGTGGTGGTGAGGTACAGTAGGTCTTTCCTTATACATGTTCAGGAATTTGGGGTGTTGTTCTTGGTGGCTTTTTCTACATAGTGACCTCTAAATGGATGTTTTTACGTGAGCATTGATGAATTGTTGCATTCAAGGCTGGGATATATGCAGACAAACATGACTATTAATTGCTTGGATATTTTTATTTGTGCTTAAAAGTATGAAAGAAAGATCACAAATATTTATTTATGCAATGGACTTTGAGCATTCCTAGTGGAAATAATAGAAAACACCGCCCAAATATGATGACGACTTATGTTGTTAAATCAAAGTCCGATGATAACTAGCTAGGATGGAAAAGAACACAGTTTCTCAGCCTGGTAAGGCAAACATGCTTAAACAATTTATTAACGAGATTTGCAATTAAAAAATGATTTGCCTTTTATGCTAGTATGCCTACCGTCCATCAGTTGAAGCAAATAGCTTGAGAGTTGAGAGAGAGAGACGTGAATGCCAAGCATGATGCGAAAAGCTGCCCTTCTTGAATTGCTAGGACTAGTAAATCAAGCTCGACCATTCCTCACGGATGAAATACGGTCGGTTGTAATGGCAACGTTGACATTAAACAAATCCTCGTGATAATGTAATACACAAATACTATAAGGCGCAAAAAAAAGATTGCTAGGCTTGCTCTCTAATATGGTACAGTTGAACTGCGTCCGACTAAGAGAGCTTCGTGTAACAGCAGCAAGATTAAATATCAAAAATCCTCGACGAGTCAAGCGGGTGGAAATTGCACTTATAGTTTGTGGATAAACAAAACCGTCGACAATAGCACAAACACCCCCAAAACATATACGGATACGACCCAGATGTCCCGAACAGTCACATCATTTATTTGGATAATAATTTGTTTGAAAGGGCATTGATGTGGTCCATGCCTGTTGATTAATTGGAACGGATTGATCTCGAGCACAGAGACACTCACACACAGCAGCAGGGAGGGTGAGCAGACCAGTTTGAAGCAAGTCTTCCTTGAAAATAAAGCTTCATACGAACAAACTGAAATACAAGGTCAATAACGTCAAACCGAAGCCTCTAATCGACCGAGATTTTCTCTAATCGGATTAGCTCATTTTGTTACTTCATCTTTGTCGTTCGTGTTTTCGATCTTGTATGTGTGTTAGTTTACCCGTCGGACACTCATTTTTGGTCGCACCCACCCTGCTGCTGTTTTTTTCACCAAAAATTATACCAAGACCTACACGATATCGTGACCTAGGATCATGCAATATATTGCTATAAATCATTGTGGGGTAGATTGTGCTGTTGAAATTCTTTCTAAACTTCCTCATGTCCATATCCCCTGAACTCCATTAAACACAACTAAAATATTGCAGTTATCTCTGATCACTTTAGGTAGTTGTGTATATCGCTGAGTAACATTAATCACGTCTGTGTTTTTGTTTCCGCCTCGAGAAAATACCCGAGCTGGATTTGATTGTTTGTCCAGTATACTTCGAGATTATGAATAAATAAATCGAGGTCATCTACAGATGGAGCTTCATCAATATCGATGATAAAATAAATAATATCATTACCATCCTCGTCCAACAATTTTGCGTTTTCATTAAGATCTTTAAGCACATCGTAGCTTCGCTGATCACAGATGGTGCCACAAAATATAACGTATTTCACTTGAGCCATCTCATTATTTTATTAAGCAATAATTGCGTCTCACCAAACCCAGATGGACCTATGCTAACTGCTCTGATATAATTTGGTAGCGCTGGTTGATGTTTTACTGGCTCTAGCTTTAGTGTCGCTGAGAAATCAATGGTATCCATGTTGTACAAATATGATAAATAATATGGATTTATACTGTGTTCGATACAAAGCATTCACCCCCACCAATGGATTAACAAAAATGATAATAACAATAATAAAAATAAAAAGCGTGCACATACAGGCAAGTGTGTGAAATGTGGTACAAAAAATGCACATTTGTTTCGTCTCGTATGAAGACAGGTGGTGATATCGCTGCATCGTTAGGAAAATTACCAGGAGCTCTATGGGCTAAGTATCCAGGAGAAAAACATCTTCCTGGATATAATTATTGTGGTCCTGGAACCCGACTTGATATCCGAATTGACGAAAAAGATCAACCAATACCTGGAGAGCATTCAATAAATGGGATTAATCAAGCATGTCATGATCATGGTGTACGTATATAAATAAAGATTTACAACAAAGACATATTGCAGATGTGAAGATCACTCACTCGTTAAATTCTCAGAGAAAAACTTGCTAGCTTGCTAGTAAGATCTGCAATGAAGGGTAAACTAGTATTAGGGGAAGGTAATTAATCAACCCATTATTAATATAATGGAATCGATTTATTATAGCCCAAGTGGATATTGGAAAGGTAGATCAGCAATTAGTAAACCTGCTGATGCAGCAAATATCACAAATTCTGTTGCTGAAAATTGGCACGACAGGCAATATGGCAAATCTATATACCATGACCTAAACGAATTCAGTATCCACATTTTAATGTCAGCACTCCTAATGAAGATCATCAAGGAGATAACCTTTTTTTTACTACACAAAACTATTAAAATTGGTAGACGTCAATCGCACATATACAGATGCGCGTTGTCTGTCGTTGGCGTTGCAAGTAAATATAAAGAAGCAGAATCACTATCAACTAAAACAGCAACTGAATTTGCATCTGCTTTTAAACGAATTAATCAGCGAGGATCCGGACCAAAAGCTGGACTACGATGGCCACAATTCATTGCAATCTGGCCATTGTTGAACGATTTAATCGAACACTTGCTGAGCGACTGTTTGGATATAAATATGCAAAGGAAATAATTCAGAAAGATATGAGATCTCGCGAATGGGTTGCAAGACTACCAAGTGTAATAGCTGCGTTAAATAATGAAATTACTCGTGCGATTACTACGAAACCTGCCAATGCAATCACAAAAAGATCCATGGGTAGACCTGCAGTTAAGATCCATGGGTAGACCTGCAGTCTATTGATTAGATTCAACTGCTCCTCAACGTGGATTTGTACGCGAACAATTGCAAGTAATTCCTAAAAACACAAAATTATCATCGCATTCATTTTTGTGAACTAGTGACTCGACGTTGAGTACTTTCAAGACAGATCAGCATCACATTTTTGTGTGTATGACCAAGACTACTATTAATTCTATCTACGGTAAACTGTCTTCGATTGTTTTTGGAATATTGCCACAACATTACTATGTTACAGCTCGCACAATGATTATTTTGTTATTGTTTCAGCGTCATGATAAATTCAGCATCAAAGACGCGTTTTCTGTCACATGTTTTATAACTAATTTGTTTCTTACTACATCATATATAATGATTCAGACAAAAAAGAACTGTAAATGGTTAGTGATAGGTTCTACAACTCCCTTTAACAAAGCTTGTGTAAATGAATTATGTGGACTTTACCTACAAAGTGTACGAAGAGGGACCAAACCGTGTTTGAAGTGTTGTGTTGGGGTTAGAGAAGAAATGCAGTTGTGTGTGCAATGTTGTGGTAAAAATACAAAGATATGAAACTATATTATGATATGAGAAAACGCTGCCAATAATGACAAAGTCATATTTAAAAAAAGCTGAAGACTGTCTCGCCAGATTTTCAAACTAATTATTTAGACAAATAATATTATTATATAAAAATGGAGCAAAATGAATTTATAAAACATTCCATTATCAAAAAGTATGCAGCATCTCGTGACGTTATCCTCAGGCACTGTCGATTAAAAAAAAACAGTCGGTTGTGTCATTAATACTGGGTATCTCATATTCAGTACCGGAAGGAATAAAGTCTATCTCTGTCATACATTTGTGAACGCGTGTTTTCACGGATTAATCAAAATTGGACTTGTTATTAATCATATCAACGGCAGGAAACTCGATAATTCCTTGGGTAAGAGCTATTGTACGGAGTCAAAAGAGCAAACTTGGTGGTGTACGGTAAACACTGTAAATTTGCAAGGAGGGCAATTAAATCTCTGAATGTAGAGACTGATGAAGAAATATTTCAATCAATGAATGCAGCTGGAAAATATTTGATATTTCAATATGTTCTGTGCAATATGTCGCAAATTTTATTACCAGATCTGCGTTTTCGAAGAAATATTTATTTAATAAAACATTTCAGTGTCTCTCGTTGTGTTAGATACAAACACTCCTGATGAAGGGAGATAAGTCTGTCGGGTAAAAGATAGAGCATTAAAAAAATATCTCGCCTTATTTTACGATAGTATTCGCTTATAAATATTATTTTTTGGTTAATTTTTATCCTATTGCGTTGCAAATAATATAACCAAATCGGTATTTTCAAAGAAATACAAACAAAGGTATCTTATTTCATAGTATAACTCTATTATAAGACAGAGAAATGCAACGTCAATGACTTTGTCATGCGACAAAGTCAAGGGACATAAGTCTGTCAGGTAAAGGTAGAGCCTGTATCCTATAATTTTTATTTACTGATGAATATTGATTTTTGGTTCGTTTTTTCAAAGAATGTTATCCTTATTTACCTGACTCTGTCAGGTTTCTTGCTTCCTCTAGATTTTATCAGCGATACTAATTAGGAAAAAAAGAAAATTACCAACCGCGAATAAGCCACGCTTATTGCGTGAGTTATTTTTGGGTTTCTAAGTAATGCTTGGGTTATACAGCATATGACTCATCTTTTTATTGGGGTTCGCTCCAAACTCGACCTTCAACAAAAATAAGTACACCCTTCTTCAATGACATCACGTGGTGGGTGCTCTTTTGTACTCCTGGTGTTGTTTATGGGGGAAGGTGTACAGAAATCTGTTGAACGTAGATAAGGCCCCACATATGTAATGTGACGTCCATAGAGTTAAGTTATAGAATAAGTGTTGTACAGTTCTTAGAATTAAGTTAGATAAGATTATACGTTGTGCCGTCAATAAAACTAAGATTGCATATACAGTAAATATGTTACAATATGTAATGTGCCGTCTTAGAACTAAGATTGTCTACACTTTAAATATTTCGTATTGAATTTGCAAATGTCATTTGGCAATCTAGGATTTAACATGGAGGTTGTGCTGTCTATATAATTAAGTTAGTGTTGTGTAAATACGTTTTAAATTTTATACATACATATTTATTATATAATGAATTTTGAAAATAATAATGATATTATTTCTGCAGTTAAAATATTACAAAATGACGGTATAAAAATATCCAATGAACTGAATCCTGAAAAAATTACTTGTGATTTTGAATCATTACGACAATGAAAATTTGAAAATAGATACACTCTACCAGCAGAATACCGATTCAACAGTCTATGTTCCGGTCCTTGGCGACAGTCAAATATACAGAAGTTGAAAAGTTCGTATCACTCTCACGCACAATTGAAAAAATTATACCAGAATTATCTCATGAATACGAAACAAAACAAAAAAGTATTAATACACGTGTAAGACAATTGAAAAGAAACGGATTGTGAAAATGAAATTCTTAACACCGACTAATAACGCGTGTAATATTTATATATTCTGATTCAGATTTATTTTTGTTCTGATAATAATATTTATTTTTATTCAGAAATATTTCTTTTATTCTGTAAAATTATTATTATCATTATTATTATTATTATTATTATTATTGTTGTTGTTGTTATTATGTAATATTCTGTTTTCAGTAGGATTTTCACAATTTGAAAACACAAGCGACAAAGATGAAGTAACAAAATGAGCTAACCCAATTAGAGAAAATCTCTGTCGGTTAGATGCTTCGGTTCGACGTTACTGACCTTGTATTTTCATTTTTTTCCTTCTCCATGTCAAGCTTAATTTTAAAGGAAGACATGCTCCAAACGTTGTCTGTTCATCATCCCTGCTGTTCAAACACGTATCTTCACGAAGAATACGTTACTATGTATTAAAATTCATTCATCTCATCGCCGACAATAGTAGACAGTCTTTTATTATCATATAAAGTAATGTTACAGGAACTTAGATCTCTCACGCCGTTTGCACCTTAGAGTACCCATTTTGATTTGTCACGTGACCATATTACGCGTCAAGTTCTATTTTAGACGAGGAAAGTCATATGTACGTCACGGTTTGAACATCTTTTAACGCGATTTTCCGCTTTTGTAGATAAAACAGAAGCTTAATTTAAATTTTTCAGCATTTTCGATTTAACAGAAAAAAAGAAAAGTAAAATAAACAGTTTTAAAATTCATACAGTAGTGCTCCATTAAGTTGGTCACCCATCTGTGGTCAGCCAGTAAGTAGTCAATGCATGTTTAAGATGAGATTTACTCATTAGGTATTCCTATAGACCGAAAAATCATTCCTTCGCCCGTGATAATATTGATTTTCGGGTGAGGGGCAGATATCACCTATTCATTAAAAGCTTAAATTATCCGCATTCAAATTTGGCTGCACACATCGCTGTATACTTTATACACTTACCATTATTTATCTTGGCTGTGCAGCTACCGTCGGCTGAAGGGTTCTTTTGGTTATATGTGGATTATATTTCCTTAGCAAATCTTATGTTATGTGACTTGTAAATCTACAACGAATCGTATAACCATCTGTCATGTGGCCCTTTTGAATTTCGCGCGTGATATGGCTGTTGCCAATTACCCATATATATCTAAGTTGTACGCTGGTTTGTTCCGGAACGATTTGCATGCAGCAAAATTTAATATTTTAAGGAACAGGTGACATCAGCATCAACATAGATTTGTGGGGTTGATTTATCGGACTAGTATTCCTATAGCTGATTGGACTTAAGTAATAAATACAAACCAGGAAATGGGTTGTTTTTTTGCTTTGGGCAAATTGGTGCCATGAAAGGAAGAATAACAGTTTATTTCCGAACATTCTTTTCAAGAAGTTGGAAAATTGATGATATTAATAATTTATCATAGAAATTTGGATGATATCAGTATAATCTACTGCTTTCACCAATAAGAAACATTGATTCAGCCCAGAGAAAGCTGTGAATGAGACCTAGCTATGGAACTCAGTGATACACCAGGAAAGATTAAATACGACTTTCAGCATTGTGCAGAGTTATTACTTCATTTGATATAAATACGAAAGAAAGGAAATATTTTCTTTTTAGAATAATGAAATTTTATTTATTTTACTGGCTTCAAAGAATCGAGGATATAACATAAATATTAGGCAACATGTAGATTGTTTGAGAGTACCAAAAATGAACAAAACAAACAAACCTGTCTCAGACATTGCTAAATTTGTGCATCTTGCAATAATGGGCCACATTATGTTGAAGTTCAGGCTATAACGTAAAAAGTGCATGTAGGCCAGATTGGTCTATTGTACATGTTATGTCTACCTGATGCAATGATACATGCACATCTACATCAAGGTAAAAATCAACTTATTGGAACTGAACTACCCAGTCCTGTACAACTCTAAACTAAAACTGGGATTGATCCAAGTATATATCATTATCACGATATTTAAACATCCATGCATATGACTGCCGTGGCTTTAAAAACAATCAGCTCTTACATTTGTAAAATATAAAGCCACATTTTTTAAAAGGAAACAAATGTACGATTATTTTTCAAATCTTGTTTGTTAATTTAAGTATTGGATCCTGCTTACGGCAGAGAAATGAGTTAAATCTCAGTCGTAAAAGGCGTATTTCACAAGTAACTCAATAAATCATTAGACTGATACTATCCCTTACTTACCTAACACTTCACATTTTCATGTTGTTGGTTTTTCTTGTTGTTGTTTTTCGTGCTATTCATCTATAGCATTTATTTTGACACAAAAGTGCACAAAAAGTTGTTAGCTTCTACTTATTGCAAGAAACAGTTGCATGTATTTTAATGGACATATACTTATCCCGCTTTTAACAAGTTCCGATATTTAACCAAAAAAAGTTCAATGGGACTATCTATAGAAAGCATCTACCAGGACGCCTCAGAAAGTTTCTTTTTCGTGAAAATAGCAATATTATTTATTTCTCCAGATGTATATTTTTAATCAAAGACCAAGTTTTTGTTAGTTTTTTTTTCTAATGCAAATGATTCATCCTCATCGTCGACGTCGTTTTCTTCTTCTGCTACTACAATTTTGACAAATGCACAGTCACAAAATACGTTTATACCGAGAAATGATATAAATATTAAGCGTAGCTGTCTTCCAATGGAATGTATTGTTTTGTTTCCTAATTAAACACAAATGCATTATATAATTGTGTATAAAGACAGAAAATTCTAAGTTAATATTTAAAAATAACTTACGGTATTAGGAATTAAATCCTGATTATTCCTAAAAGGTTCTATCACAAGTCCAGATATATAGAGATATATGTAACAAATTACAGTTGAGTTCTGAATAAATTATAATACTAATCGTGATGATGTGCCAACTGTCTCATGTATGCTAATGTGACAATAGTCTTGATGTATCACATGGATAGCATCCAAAATGAATTGACAATATGTCTATAAAAAAGCAGTGATTTATTCTGAGAATACTGAGCACTATGTAATGCCGGTGAATAACTGAAATAAATAAATCCTATCTAATATTAACTGAAACACAGCTTAAATTAATTCCCCTAAGCCTGATGTTAACAGATAGAATGAATAATTTTGAAGTAAACCATGATGATATAAAAAGCTAAGACACAATAACAGAGCCAGGATAAGGGTAAGTTTCACATTAAATTAGTAATAAACAGCTTGCTTCTGGAACATTCTTAATGTCTTGAAAAAAAGACCTGAAACTCAGCACCTGTGAACATGTTTACCTCCAATTAATAACTATCTTAAAATATATATATATATATATATACAATCATTGTTGAATATTAGCTATATACTATATTGTTTACAAACTAGCAAGACATAAGGCAGGTAGGCCCTAAACTCTCTCTCTCTCTCTCTCTCTCTCTCTCTCTCTCTCTCTCTCTCTATATATATATATATATATATATATATATATATATATATATATATATATATATATATATATAGTTTATCAAAGTAGTTTATCAAATATATCCTTTTGAAACCGTACAATATTTTTAATAGATCAATAATATATCGCCTTCTTTTTCAGAGAACTATGGGTCAGGGTGAAGGTCGAGGAGAAGGCAAAGGTCAAGGTGCAGGTGTCATTTGGGGAATACTATGGTTTTTCGCAATTTGGTTTATTGGATGGCCATTGGCATTCTTCTTTGCCTCGTTTTACGTCTTTCTTCTTCCCTTCAGTGTCTGTTGTGACCCATTAAAAGATGCCTGTCAGCTTTTGTTGAGAATTGTGCAACTTCCACTGACATTCGCAGAGAACATGGTCGCCATGAAGCCAATGTGTAGATAAACGTTGGCTCTCAAAAATAACATATTCATACATTTTTACTGCAATTTATCATAACTGTTTCAAATAAAATATTCATGGATATGGAAAGAAATATCATTGTTTCTTATTGAAAGATAAAAGCTATAGTATCGTCTCTGAGAGAGAGAGAGAGAGAGAGAGAGAGAGAGAGAAAGTTTCTATTTCATTGTGAAATATAAAGATCCTTCTTTTCAACGATCGTGTAATCTATAGACATGTTGAAAGAGAGATATAAAATAAAGAATTCTGCGTATTTAATTTGATATTATTAAAATCAAAATATATTGTTTTTATTTTGTTAGGTTTTCACTTTAATAAAGCATTGGTTATATTGGCTATAGCATGCCTAGCTATTGGAGATAATGCCCTTCCCAACGACACACTGAAGCGATCCACCCGGACTCACCTGCCAGGTGTCGAACATGCGTCCTATTCTTTACAAGTCTAAATCTCCACTAACTGGATAACCGTGGATCCCTAAAATCAGAAACATTACTGCACACACACAGACATAATTAAATAGCTTATTAACTTGTGCATCATATAAATAAACATTGTCTCAGTCACACCAAGAATTCAGTCTGCTAATATGTATGCTTATCTACACCGAATTCTCTCTCTCTCTCTCTCTCGCCGCGCGCGCACTTTTCTTCTTGCCTATACGTGTAAATGACTGAGAGAGCAGACGTGCATAAATAGTTTGTGACTAATGTTTCACTTGTTTGTTTGTCTGTTTGCTTGGGGTTTTTAAGGAATATCTCTAAAATGCTTTTTGGGAAGGATGGGGTGGTGTCTGATTAAGTTACTCATACAGTTTGCATGTTACAGCAGTCTTTTATTTCTAATTATCTTACTTGTTTTTGTTTCTTTTTTAAACTTAATTCAGTGGGTATCTTTAACTTTAGTTCTCAAATGTCTGATTCTCAATATAGGCTCATCATAGATCGCCTCGAGTGTATTGCCGTTCTTATTTACTTCATAATCAACATATACGCATTTACAGTACAAACGAAGGACGCTGTTGTTGGAAGGAACTTCAAGGAATGCCCACTTAAAACTGCAATTCAGTTCTTCTTAAAGCTAGCTTCCTTTGCAAAATAGCCTGCTTACCCAAGAACGTTGCGCTTTTTCATAAAATATTTTTGAACTTCATAATTTTGTACACTTAAGCTAATCTTCTCCACACCAATGAAATGTTACCAGCTGAAACAAATTTGGCACAGAAAATGGACGGGAAATATCTTACAAAACGCAACACAACATTTTCGACAAATTTCGAAGAAAAGATTAAATGCAGCCTGCTATGCGCCACTTTCTAAAGCACAAATTTTTAGTTTTGGGGTGTGATACATTATTTTAACTGTTGCTGTTTTATTTAAATATTTGTATGTGTCTTCTTTTATCATCCAAAGCTGCAAAAACAACAAACATAACAAAGCTTTCACCTACACAAATATACCGTTCTCTGTAGGAGAAAAACAAAATAGGTTTTTTTATGGAGCGCATCTATTTATATAGCAATTTATCTAAATTTAAAAAGTATATGTGTGTTTTGCAAATAAAATAACATCAACATAATTACACAACTGAAACCAAGAAAAGAGTGTGTATATGGATGATACATGTCTATTAAGAACAAACATGTTTTGTTCCAGTATTTTCTTTTTTTAACGTTAATAATATATAATTGTACGTCATTTTAAATCATTTCTTTCAGAAAGTTTTAACTTATTTATAAACAGGCCGTTATCTGTAAAAGTTAAAAGCCCGCTGAAATATGGGAAGACTACACTTGTGAGCATAACTTTCATGTAGTTACGTCCCTTACTACTTAAAGCTCTGAAGAGGCTCCGCAAGGAATTAATCAAGCTGGTCCAAACCAGACAATACCAGTTAAAACTTCATTTTACACCGTGTTGACTCAGCCTTTCACGATTGTCATTGTCATTAAGCTAAATAAACTCTTGCAAAGTTGTCAGATTAAATTTGACAAATTTTATAATGATTTTGTTTCTAAATTACAACGACTGTGAAAATATAATGAATATGAGCAAATTCTATCGAGTATTATGTTTATACAAATGACCCAGTCACCAACTTTACTTCACTTTAACCCAGATTACAAGGTCGTGATACGTAAGAAATATTATCAGAGTAAATCGACTGTCTTCACCAAGAGAAAGTATGCATCAACTATATATATATATATATATATATATATATATATATATAATACTATCACACAGTGTAGAGACTTTAATTCGTATGGCGTTTGTACCGAAATCTAAAAATAGACTATGCTGTCACTGTGCCCGGATGGCGCCATATTGTTTTCGGACAGAGTACCGAGAGGCGCTTAATAACACGTAGTAATTCACGATATATATTCAAAAATAAAGTTGTTTTTATTTGCACTTACCTCACTATGTAATTTTTTTTATATAAACAACTATTAATATATGATTGTGTACAGTAAAACTTTTGTACATTTTATTTCTTTGTCATCCTATTGTATTGTTTTCAAATCAAAACGCTTGTATGCGCACATTAAAGGTGCGTGCGTGTGTGTGTGTGTGTGTGTGTGTGTGTGTGTCCCAAATAAATATTTTGAAACCTATAATATTCATTTATATATAATTTACTTCCTTTTCATTTAGTTCTTGTGTGTAAAATCTATATTTTAAGGGTGGCTTTTGTCATTAGAAACAGCGGTATTTGTATTGCTGCTTCCCGACAAAATGTAATTGTATATATCTTTTAAATAAGGAAATGTAATATCCACGTAGTATAAATATAGTCAGTCAGTGCTGCTCTTTTCAACACCATAATTCTAATGAACATAATGCGTTCTTAAATGTTCTAAACTGTGCTTCAGAATTTTGATTTGTTTGTGAAACTGACACTGAAATAAACATAAATTTTCTCTCCTTTTCTCTTAACTTTGTTACCGATTAACACATCATAATCAGAAAAGGACAATACAATCACTAATGCATAATACAAAACAAACAAGCAAACAAACAAACAAAAAGCATTGATACATTGTTTTTAAAGATATGGAATTATATGCAACATTTCTAGATTGTACATGAAAAACAACATCAACTTTGAGTTAAGCAAAATATAAGAAATAGTCACTTTTAAATAATCTCTCTATTTATATGTTAAAACATGAGTCATATTTAAGAATACTTCATCGATAATTGGGGGTGGGTGTAGTTCCCCTGGAATTTTCATCTCAAAATATTTATGGTAAATGTATCGGTGATGAAATGCAAGCAATGTGTATTATCCTGTTCTAGATAGATTAGTCAGATTTTATTATATTACTTATACAGTCTGCAGGTTTAACCAAAATGGCAACTAAATATTGGAACGCTCATATATATTCATATGACCAAATTTAGCGTCTAGTACATGGTTTTTAGTAAGAATAATAACGCGGAACTGAACGCCAATACGCCAGTTCACATAATACGAATGGCTATTTTTTGAAACGGATATCAGTGCGTGTGACGTTAGACAGAGGTCAAATGTACCAGCGCCATTCTACGGAGATTCGAATCCAGGTTCGCGGGTAAACGGCACCCATCGCCTTACTGCATGTACCAGTCCATATTCCATCACGACTAAGCACACATCACCAGAATATGAAGCACCTGAGTCGGTGTTATATGCACTCGTGTGCATTAGACACACCCGCATAACAACCTAGTAATTACTTCTGATCTATCTACATAGTCATTCCGGATTCCTATGAAAGAAATCAAGGTATGTAGGATTAATTATAAAGAATTATAAATATACACCAGATAGAACGGAAAGTGCTATCCTTGGATTCTGTGGGAGCATGCTTGATAATAGTAGGCAGAATTAATATTTAATAGAAATAATAATATCATACAAGTTAGAGAATGTTTAATTCGTACTATGCGGAGATTCGAACCCAGGTCCGAAGTTAAACGGCAGCCAGGACACGCCAACCCAATTTAATTTATAAAATTAGACCTGGCTTTGCAAGAAATATTCGTATTTGGACAAAATCAGTAACATACCCCCATAGAATAATAATAATGAGGACTTTGTATAGCGCCTAGTCTTTAGAAGCTCTAAGCGCTTTACAACATTTGACAACACCTATAAGATAAAAAAACATATAATGCTATGATTACAGAAACAAACACCATGAAATAAGAAAACATTTTTTAAAAAAAACCAAAAAAAAACCATGCTGAGAATATTTAAGGTACGAAACATTATTCAGTCTTTAAGTTTGTTCGGGCAGTCGAAATAAGTGAGTTTTGAGAGCCCTCTTGAATGTGATCACTGTGTCTTTGTGTCTAACTTCAGTGGGCAATTCATTCCAGGTTGATGGGCCCTGGTATGCAAAAGAACGCTGTCCATATGACTTTGTTTACATAGTGGGAATAATGAGTATACGATTGTCAGAAGAGGAGCGTAAGTCAGTGGCGTTGCTAGGAGGGTGCGGACCGCACCGGGTGACACCATCTCAGAGGGGTGACACCAAAATGAAAAATTGCAAATTTTACAGAGCGCACACTGCTCGGATTTCATAAGCGGATAACCGATCATAGTTAAATACATGACTAGCAGGCACAGCAGTGGCGTCGCTAGGGGGGTGCAGACTGCACCGGGTGACACCATCAGAGGGGTCGGGGGTGACACCAAAATGACATTACTAAGGATTCTGTATGGTCTGTTACGGAAGGAGGACCATGGGGGTGACACCATGAGCTACCGCACTGGGTGACGCCAACCCGAGTGACGCCACTGGCGTAAGTATCCTGCTGGTGTGTATACACAGGTGAGGTCGGATAGGTATGTTGGACTAGAGTCCGACAGTGAAACGTAGCACAGAGAACAAATTTTGTGTTCGATTTAGGATCGAATGGATAGCCAGTGTAGGGTACAGAGCAGCGCGGAGGTGTGCTCTGCTCATGGTACTCTAAGTATGATCCGAGCAGCTGTGTTTTTAACTTTTCGAAGTTTCTGGAGCAGATATTGAGGATGAACCAGATATAACTGAGTTACAATGGTCCAGTCTTGAAAGTACTAATGAACACACATGTGTTTTAGTGGCATCAACTGGAAGATATTTGCGAAATGAGCTGATGCGTCTCAGCTCATGACATGCAGCCTTGCATATGTTCATGACATGTTGGTGTAATGTGAGAGTACTGTCCAGAGTAACACCTAGGTTTCGTATTGATTGTGTGAATTTAATGTTGGTGTTGCTGATATTTATTGTTTGAGGTAAAGGATGTGAATGAGAAAGTCTTTGTGTTGTGATCAGAATGACCTCAGTTTTATCATCATTCATCTGCAGCTTGTTACATGTCATCCATGATTTTACATCAGAAATGCACCTCTCCACACCTTGGATGGTTGCTAGATTTGTATATTTGGGTGTCATCAGCGTACAATTGGTGAGACACTGGATGATGATCTATGACACTTGAGAGCGACTGAGTATAAAGAATGAAGAGAACAGGTCCTAGAACAGACCCCTGTGACCACCACAACATAGATCAATTGGGTTGGAGTGTATTCCATTTGCAGATACAATTTGTGTCCTGTTGACCAAGTAGGACTTGAACCACAGTACGGCTGTATCATGAATGCCAAATACATGCTGGAAACAGTATAGTGATATATCATGGTCTATTGTGTCAAATGCTGCAGATAAGTCAAGGAGGGTGAGGACTGTAATCTTTCCGCTATACAACGCAGAGAGAATGTTACTACCTAGAAGGGTAGTTTCAGTACTATGGTAAGGGCGATATGCAGATTCTACATTGCTGAAAAGACTGTTTGAATTTAAATGAGATACGAGCTGGGATAGAACAACCTTTTCTAAGATTTTTTTTTATATGAATGGGAGATTAGAAACTGGGCGGTAGTTCTTTAAATCGTTATGGTCTAGTGTTGGTTTCTTCAGCAGAGGCTTTACAATGACAGTTTTGAAAAATGATGGGAATTCCCCGGATTAGAGAGAGAGGTATTAATAACATCAGTTAGTGAAGGCAATACTGGATACTTCCAACAGATATGTATAATTGCTTAGAAACATTCTCATCCGAAATTACTATACTCAACATCGTTTACTAAATTTGTCCATTTTCTCAAAATATTCTACTACTTTAAACGTTTTCGTCAATTGTAAATTCCATCTAATTAAGTTTAAGCTCCAAATTGTATTAATTTGCTCTAGAAAAACGAAATGAAGTGTTCTATAAATAACTGTACGCATGTTATATTCTAGTGTTTTACAAATACTTGTATCACCTGGTTAGCATTCTTATTTGGATGGGGAATAGCTGTTATTCTCGTGTCCATATCAAGTTTGCATTCCATGCTTTCCTATCCTGTGAAGATCAGACCATGAAAAACTGATTACATTGCATGAGCTATTCTTACTGTGATGAATGCCGTTGATATGCACAGATCTTGTTCATAATAAAAATAATTGGATGATATAAGTCTATTCATCAAGTTTTCTAGCAATCGGAGTTTTAAAAAAAATAGACTCCATAATGTTGAGCCAATCTGATGCAAGACCCAGTCTAATTAAAATCAGTGGAGCTTAACTTTCAATCCGTGAGAGTTCTTGATCACATAATCCTCTATTTCACAATCTGATCATAAAAATGGGCCTCCACAGCAATCGGAACATCACTCGGCCATTTCCGTCAGGGAGAGAAAGATACCTCATATGTAATTTGTCTGAGAATTCTAATCTGCTCTAATTTCATTCACATGGAAGAATGTGGCGGAGGAAAGAGACAAAATCACAACTGGAGAGGGATCGGTCTTGCTGTTGTAAGATATGAGGTGCACACCGCTAGAGGTGAATCACACTTATGTGCATTCATACAACGACTTCTGAGCTTATTTTACAGTCGGAAGGGAATGGCCAAGTATTGTTCCGATCGGACTTTAAATTGGTTAAAATCCAAACCAATCAGATGCAAGATCACCTCATTAGTATTCGTAGATCGTTGCAAGCAATATTCCAGTCTGATTAAAATCGATTAGAAATATAGCTTTAAGAAAGGAGACAATATCAGCCAGTCAGATGCAAGATCACCTCAATAACATGGCCAGATAAAATCAAATGTTGGGGTGGGTCCAAATTTCATAATGACCCTGACCTTCCTCGAAAGAGCATTAAAGCAAACGCCTGTGTCTGTTTACTTAAAGGGTGCATACTACCCAATACACTTATGCAAAAATAAAACGATGGTCAAATTTCAAATGAAGAGTGACTATACGACTGTGTCTACGCCTTCTTTTTGATAGCAGGAAGGGGTGTTTCCAGAAACCCCGGAACCCTCTTCCCTGATGCGGCCCTGAATAATATATGCAACGCACTCCTTACCGAACTTATCTGGTATCCAGTGACAGCGTGGGGGATTGGGTTGGGTCGTGAGCTTGTCAAAGTGTTTCACCTCACCTTAATGGAACGGGGTCGATTCTTGATTATAAAACTGTTCTCTGTTGCAAAACAATGGCGCCATTAAAGTACCTTGTGTTCGGTGTCTGGTGGGGGCCCTAAAAAAAAAAAATTGATAAAGGACCATGAAACCCCATACATTGGGGCAAGGGAACACTTGCCTATCCTTCATTTCACCTCTAAACATGTTTTGGCCTACATCTGAAAAATGTAATAGCTGACGCCCCACAATTCTGCGGGCGCCCCTGTTGATCCAATCACGATATAACAAAAATCGGATCAGAGATAAGACTTCAAGTTTGATCAGTCCGATTGAAGATCTCAAAAATATGCGTGGACCTCTCATTGTTAAACTTGTCCAAGATAATGATGTTATAAAGGGCCGACCATATAATTATCGGGTCGGACTTAATATTTTATTTTAGCCAGTATATAAGTTTTCCTTTTCCTCAAGATAATTTACTTTGTTTTAAAGTAATATAATAGATATAAATCAACAAAAATATATCTCCCTCATCCAATCACCGGAAAATGATATAGTCAATCCCTAAGCATATATTCCAAGCTGTAACAAACTCTGATTGATCATAACTATGACCTGTTGAGTGGTAAATAAATCAGCCATGCAGATGCAAGATCACCTCGTTAGTATGCACATATCTCGTTCATTATCAAAAATTGTCCGAGATCTTGATGATAGAATCATCCACAATGGATAGCACCGGCCTTAGCAAACGTGGGGTCCGACTTTGATCATTTTGGCGGGGCCACGTGGATTTACACGAAAGCATCCGGTGAGCACGGCATTTGAAAATAAACTTTTAAACAAGTTTTATATGATATTGAACTTAAAATTTAATTTCCAATGAGCGCGAAAAATCGGTCAAATCGGCCTAATGGTAACATGCAAACATTGATGGACACGCCGTCATACCAAAGCTAGCTCGACCTCAAGGCCAGGTGAGCTAAAATTAACTAGTGTGGTTGTTGGTCCGCAATGGACTTGATGGCATATCACACACATAAGCCTGTCCCTCCCATTCCCAAACTCCTTGCCTCCGTAACTACAATAAGGTCCTCACCACCAAGTCACATCAAAATTAGGCACATACAGAACAACATGTGTACAAGTATATAGGAATAAAGCATGGCTATAATTAACAAATGGATAAAAAAAATTGAGACGCACACTACAAGAGTAAACAAGCAAATTCACCCCTTAACGAGCCTCTTATTCGTATAGCACTAGTCACGCTCCACATTATATTTCCCCAATCGTTATTATCACACACACACAACTAAATTCTGATCTAGGAGTAAACCTGTGCCTAACAATTTATGGTGATTCCTGCATTAGTGGCATGTATACTTGCTAGATTATAAACATTTGCTTTAAAAACAAAGAAATTATAAATAAATTACAGACACGTCTTTTCTTGATATAATAACATCTGTCACTGCTCTTTGTATGCCTTAAATGACCGTACGTCTGGGGTCCATGTATTGTAGCGATATAGTCAGGCCTTCAATACCATACACAAAGCTTGTGGTTTGAGGCAGATGGTAGGTAGCATAACGTGTTGCAATGGCGAGGCAAGGTGCGGGCGCCATATTGGATTTTCATAACGTGAACGCTTGTTTTGTATCCCCTACACACGATATTATACAATATCATCACGGAGTTTTGAGAAAAAAATCTCACTTTGCAGAATACTGCGTTATTATTTGAACCAAAACTACAAAAAGGATCAGTTTTGCCACATTCTGCAAGCAGCAGCTTTCAGGTGAATTCAGCGCCGCGTGAACAGAAATTAGTCGGCATCAGCATTGTTGGAGGTTATAATATGTAGAACAAGGAAGTAAACTTAAGGTAAATCAAAATATTAGTTTAAATTTAAACATGTACATATTCTCAACAAAGATGGAGATCGACCGCATTGTTGGAGGTTCAACAAGGGTAATGAGATCACGTGACCTAGTTGGGCCTAGGAATACGCGGGAAATTCAAGTTGATGGCATAGTGTAGTATTTGCCTAATATTGGACCAAAAGACGCGTGTACTGATTATTTTTTAACAAAAATCTTTGTCCCAAGTGCTAATCATATAAAAGAAAGTGCTATACGAATAAGAGGCTCGTTAGGGGATATAATCGTCTGTTTAGAAATAGTGATATAATAGTCTGTTTAGAAATATAACCTTTTATTTATGAACCAGTTTAACTTTATATTTGGGAAACTGACCATATCATTCTGGGGGGTGGGAGTGTGGGTGGACTAGATTTTCTTTCAGTTCTTTTCAACTTAGATTTATATATTGCAAGATAATATTCCTTTAACTATATTAGATATGTGTTTTCCACAATAAATAATAAAACATTACCAGGATTTTTCTGCCAATACTTAAATTAAGTTTTCAAAATTTGACTTGGGGAAAATATAAAGTGTTAATTATTGGAAAAGCCATTTTTATTATTTTTATTGAGTGACCCTTCCTTACTCCCTGGCATATTTATTCAGCGTTAATACAGGATAGATAAACCTGACATACATTTTGACACAAATTCTTTAAGAGTTCAAATTATTGGAAAAGCCATTTTTATAATTTTTATAGAATCTTCTTTAATCCATGGCATTGTTAATAGGATAGATAAACTTGTCATACATTTTGACACAAATTTTGTAATAGTGTAAATGGCATGGGATTATTAATGTAATCACTGTCTTTGAGAGATAGAGGACTTAATCTGAACATGAATTTCTGTAAAATATCATTGTAGCATCTTTAAATTATTATCAGATTCCATAAGTTCAGCATAATTAGTTAAATTAATCTTTTCACATAATGCAAATATTTATTTTAATTACTTGAGTACCACTGTATTTTAATTCACTAGATGCACAAACAACAGAATTTAAACCACTGAAATATCAATGCTGATTCTATAACCCATGTTCACATATAAAAATATAAGAATGCAGTTTTATATATACATGTGTAATACCATGTACGCCTTTTATGTGATTTGCTCACTGGCACTAGAGATATTATGTACATTTTTCAATTAACATGAATAAACTGGCATTTTTGAATGAAAATACCTGACATGAAGAAAAAAAAGTTATACTCATCAGGGCTGAAAAATAAAAAAGATATTGGTACTAACCCACAATCAAGAATTTCATAAATCTTGGTAAAATGAAGATGTTTCTTTCTGATTCTATATAAAATACTGGGTAAGTTATTAAAAGTTAACTTTCCAGTCAAAATATTCAGCTTGTGCTGGGCAGTATATTTTTGCACTACTGTTTATGTGGATTTTGGGATGTACAGTTTATGAGAGTTCCAGAATGCATTTCTTGTAGATGTGGTTGCTAGGTAGGTATATAGATGGAGAAGTGTCACTTCAGCTCTTTGTGATGCTTTTTCAAAGGTTTTTGATTCATTTTGGAAAGGGTACATGTTATCCATAGATTTGGCAAGTTTTATTGGTAAAAGGTCAGATTGGGAACTGTATGTTTTTTTTTACATGCTGTCTGTTACCAAAAATACACAATGAATCTTAACATTTAAATAATTCAAAATCCTAGGTACATATATACATTTTTTAAAGCCCTGTTACACTCATTATGGTCATTTCTCTCTAAAAGTCAGGGACAATGAAGAACAGATTTGTTTTATTAATTCTAATTGGAATGTTTTTACACTCAATATGGGGGACATGAGCATGTTTTATATGCCTGCCATAAAGTGAGCATATTTATTATATTATGTCTGTTGTCAATTTGGTTTCTGAATGTTAACTTGAGTTATCCACCATCTAGTGTTACCAGACTTAGTGGACAGCTGGCACCATGTTAATTTCAGGTTAATTAGAAAGCTCCACGATAAAGGTCACTATGACTGAAATAAGAAAAATGGTTCTTGTACAATAACTTAAGTTCTCAACAATCTATAGCTACCAAAACTTTTGGGAATGGCTTGAACTTGGGGTAAGGAAGAAACTTATAAATGTTAAGTTAAAAAGATCAAGGTCACAGTAACTAAATGAAGAAAAATGTTTTTTTCCACAAAAACTCAGTCTTCCACCATCTATAGTTTCCTGTCTTTGTGAATGGAAATCTTTCTAGACAGCTTGCACATGGTGTAATGAAG
The DNA here is from genome assembly GCA_028554795.2 of Sinohyriopsis cumingii. Lineage (NCBI taxonomy): Eukaryota > Metazoa > Mollusca > Bivalvia > Unionida > Unionidae > Sinohyriopsis > Sinohyriopsis cumingii. The sequence continues at coordinate 91,298,811 of CM068831.1, forward strand.
AGACCTGCACATTTTAAGACCAAAGTTTTGAAAGTAAAAGTCTGTGTGAGTGAAATAATAAAAAATGGTTTCCACACAAGGGCATTAGTTCTACAGACATATGTGGACCAAACCTTGTGGATGGGTTAAGGTAGAAGCCTATAGATGTTTTGGCTCAATGCTCTGACTGAGAGGAAATAGTTTCAACATTAGTTCTTCAGACCAAAATTTGTGGATGTTTAGCATATTTGGTATGGAAGAAGCCTATCAATTTTGAGGTCAAAAAGTGTCAAATTAACTGTGGATAAAAGAAGAAACATTGTTTCTGCACATATAATTCCATTATCTTCATCGAGGAATGTGGAACATTGATTGAGTATTGATACATATATATGTTTTTTAAAAAAAAACAAAACACTACTTCCAACCCTAATTTTAAAACCTGTTCAATAGGATTTTTTTGGTGCCTTATGTGAGAAGAGAGAGAACCATTTTTGTACAAACAAACAGAGGATTCGGCCAATGTGGGTATGTGAGAAAGCTTGCCAGTAACTTCTCTTGGGTTGGTGGTTCTTCCTGGGATTTTCCTGGGTTCTTCCTCCACCATTAATACTGGCCACCATGCATAGCCTATCGTGTGCTGAAAAATGGTGTTAAACCCAACAACAACAACAACAACAAACATAGAATTAATCATGATTAGATAACAAAGAGCTGAGTATACAATAAACAGAAAAACAATGTCTTTCTTAGTATGTTTTCTACAAACATTTTGTTTTTAATAATTTACCTTAAAACACCAACCTTTCTTTAAGGTGCAAAGACTTTGGTCAAGCCATGTTGTGAATCTAAGTCTGTATTGAGTATTTTTTAACTAGCATGCCCTTGTGACATTTCCAGATTACTGACTTGTCAAGAAGACTACATAGTGACAAGTAGATATTGACATCAGATTGTAGTATTGCCTAGTGGTCCATTGGTAATTTCATAACTTGCATGTTTATTTACATGTGGCAATTTACTAAATTCATTAACAAGTTTGACCTATGGGTAAGATTTTCATTCTTGAGTTTTGGGAAAGCCACTTGACTTTCCTCTGTATGATCTGTCAAATAAGGTTTAGAATGTGCTGTTAAAAAACAACCATCCAGCAGCCAACAACTCTGGGCTAGTTTTCAATTATTTTGTAATTTTTTGAATCTTTGCAGGTTACTTGTCACAGTGTTTTGTGATAATGCATGAACATTTTTGTTGAAGAGGTATCATTTAGTGCAAAATTTACATGTAAATATGAGATAAAAATTGATAAGGAATATTTGCAGTTGTACTTCATTTTTTGCAATGGATATTACTTTGCTATATCCCAATAGTTTTTTTAAAATAGTTTTTAAAAAATGTACTGTTTTACAATCAATGTATATCTGTTCCCTTCTCTTCCTGCCAGGGGCCCCGAGTGGCCGAGTGGTCTAAAGCGCTCTTCGTTACGGATCACTGCCATCTCACCTCTGTCTGCGGCGGTTCGAGTCTAAGATTCAGCCAATGTGGGTATGTGAGAAAGCCTGCCAGTAGCTTCTCGTGGGTCGGTGGTTCTTTCCGGGGTTTTCTCTGGTTCTTCCTCCACCATTAATACTGGCCGCCATGTATAGCCTATCATGTGCTGCAAAATGGCGTCAAACCCCACAACAACAACAACAACTCTTCCTACCAGTCTTTTGCAAAACTAAGAGTTTATGTCAAACATCTAAAATGGAAACGTCTTCCAGTAGTTTTCATTTTCACTGCATTGGTAATACTAGGACCAAAGGTATTATTAGAACATATGACAAAAGGGATTTTAGGGTAGTAGTATTAATATCAGGTTTCTAACTAGTAATATGTGGGATGTGTGAATATGGGAATTTCAGAGACAGATGTGAGGGAAGCAATGACAAATCTGGGTAACTAGGTCAGCATCATAGAAACTAATATAAGTTGGGTGTGAGAACACATCAATAGTAAGTTAAGTTTTGGGGTTCAGGAAGAATTTTTGATACATCTGGTTAAACAGGTCAGGATCATGACATATCTGGATAACTGGGTCACATTCCTCCTGTTTCAGCACATTTTAGTTGTGGTATGATCTGGGTGGAAGATGGCTGTCATTCATCTAGTAATGGTTAGCCAATCATATTCTGTATGTGAGGAAAGGGTGCTGGATTATGATATGTGTAGATAGATAGATAAGATGTAGTTGGAAATAAGAATCAGACAGAGATATACAAGATGGAGAGTTATGAGAAAGGATACCTAATAGACATAATGGAGTGATAGATATTCTGAGTGGAAATAGTGAGAAACAGTGGACAGAACTAGAGTATATTTTGGATATAAACAGTAGATTATAATATGACTTAGTGCTTTAATTAGTATACCACTGGTCCCCACCTCATCCCTATTTAGTGAACAGAAAGACCTAATAGGTCAGACAGATGGCACCTAATGGGTCAGACGTGGTGAAGAATAGTCAGGGTAGCTGACTTTTTAGCTCAGCTGGAGCCAAGAAAAAAAAAGAAGAAAAAACATGGCTTCGGGGAGAGATTTCATCACCATACCAGCCTTCTCTGGGGACCAGGACAGTGCAAAAGTGTGGCATTCAAAATTTGAAAAGCTTGGCAAAATCAAAAGACTACACCACACCTGGGATTAAGTCTATCCGGGGAAGCAGAAATCCCAGAAGATGTGCAGGCTGATTATACAGCACTGTCACAATAGTTTAAAGAAATCTTCTTCCCATCAGAAGTCTCACAATATAGCAGAGTGAGAGATCTTTATTCTGTGGTCCAAGGAAGTGACTCTGTGCTCTGTTATCTTGAGAAAGTAAAATCATTGGGGATAGACCTGAGGAAATAAATTTTGGAAATCCTTGACATAGCCTTAAATGGAATGGATCCAAGTGTTTGTTCATTCATCTTGGCAAAGGAGGCAATCATGGCTTATTCGGTGGTGGCACTGAATTCCCCAAAAACTGGAGAGAAAGATTTTGAACTTAAGAGCTGAAATTCAACAACTGAAGCTTAAAAATAACTCTCTTAACACACTGCAGAGGAAAAGGAAGCAGCAAAAAGGTGGAAACCATTGGGGAATCGAGGGAAACAACACGCCCATGTTACCGATGTGGTGAGTACTGCCATAAAGCATCCGACTGTAGATTTCAATATGCAAGGTGCTTTAAATGCAACAACTTGGGGCTGCAGGTCAGTCTGCACCATGCACACCACCAAAAGTAAAATAAATAACATCCACTGGTTACTCCATCAAGTCGTTCCCCCGTAATTCTTGCGGAGGTGAAATTGCTCTCATCACAAAGAACTCCATGATAAAATGTCTTAACCGCACCACAACATTCAATTTCGACCACACATCGTTTGAACTAGTCCAAACCACACTCACACTGGAGCAAAGGTCAGTCCATTTTTTCTGCCGATACTGCACTCCTCCTAGTAGAAAAAAAAGCTGGCTGACTATCTTTTTGGAGCAGTTTCCGAATCTCCTGGACTATGGAAATTCAATAGGTGGCAACCTGATTATTCTTGGAGATTTCAACTTTCACTTTGACTGTCCTGGAAACCCAAATACATAAAAACTCATAGATTCCATTAATGTTTTCAACCTCAAACAGTCAGTTAACCAACCCACCCATAAACATGGTCACATTTTAGACTGGATTCTTCATAGACCTGATGATAACATTCTATGGTCCTCCCTGGTATCCCATGACCTTGCATCAGATCACCTCTGCATTATATGCCATCTTGACGTATCAGTCTCTAACCCTCCACCTTTATCTGCTACTAAGAGAAACCTCCGTATGATAAATAGAACCAAACTAATGCATGACATCCAAGCTAATCTAACAACTTGCTAACTGCCTACGTTCATTGCTTGACAAACATGCCCCAGCTACCAAGTGCAGAGTATCAATTCAAAAGTGTTCTCCATGGTATAGCAGTGTTAGGGACCAGCTTCACACTTCTAAAAGAGACCGCCGTAAAGCTGAGAGGCTCTCGCTTTCCACCAGACTCACTATTCAGGGCTGGCGCTTTCATATAGGCAAACTAGGCAGCCGCCTAGGGTGCTGATTTCAGGGGGTGCATTTCTCCAAATCAACAACAGTTTTGAAAAATAGATAAATAAATTTCAGTTTTATTGAGGGTCGTTTTTTACAGGGACAAATAATCGGGTAGATTCAGTCTGACCGAAACACCAGGCTGACCGGAACAAGCAAAATGAGTGAATGAAAATTGCGCGTATATGAAACTTTCAGGATGTAATTACGTTCGCGTGTTTTTATAGGCCACGAGTTTTTCTGTGGAATCACGAGTATACGAAACCTTCAGTTTGCCACGGAAACCAAATTGAGGGGGGTAACTCCTTATTTTAATGGTATAAACAAGGAAAGAAATGGCCTGTGTGGGGTATTAAACTGTCCGTCTTTATGTTTGTTTATTCTTGTCTTAATTTTACAAATAAAATAGTATCAAGTACAGTAATACCTCGTGCATTCACGTTTCTGGATTTGCGAATTCATGGATTTGCAAAATTTTGATTGGTACCCTCTACGTACATGTTTTCTTTATTTTATTGAATTGTACCTTCGTTATATGACTTCTGTGACTTATGAAGTTTACCTAGTTTACCTTCCTGACAATGACAAAGAAAACGTCAGTCATTAAGTTTACAGTCCCATTCGTTACTTGGTTTTACCTTACTGAGAGTGCAAAAGAAAACGGCAGCCAATGAATTAGTATAGGGGTAATATTAGTATACATGTACCGTACTGTAAATGCGCTAGTGTGGTAAATACCCATTAGGCGATACTGTACTCTATTTTTACGTCAACCATTTATTTCTCTTTTTAAGGGTAATGTATTAAGCTAACTTTTAAATGAAATTAAAGTGCTTTGGGAGCATGATTTGGGTCATATCTAGGGTTTAAACCCTAGAAATAAGCATTTATTAGCATTTTTAGTGACTTGTACGAAACATTCGCGATTCCTCCTGATCCGCGACTGGTTCTGGAACCTAACCTCGCGAATGTTCGAGGTATTACTGTAGTGCTTTTTGGGGGGTGTCCGGACATTTGAGCACAGAGGGGCAATTTTTTTTTTAAATTACCCTTGGTCTGTGCTCAAATGTTGATTCTTTTAAAAAAATATATTGTTTATAAATTCTGAAATTGATATTTTCTGGGAGCAGGGGGGTGTGCCAGAGTCTAACCTTGCCTAGGGCGCCAGATAGTCTGACGCCGGCCCTGTCACTATTCATGTGCAACTCTATGAAGCCGCTAAGAAGAATGTCACAAATATAGTCCATGCAGCGAAATCAGCCCACTACACTACTAAGATCATGGAAAGTTCCAGCTGCACAGAGCTCTTCGAGATTACTAACAAGCTAATGTCAAGGAACAAATCTGCACCACTTCCAACTACCTTCTCTCCAGTCGACCTTCCGGACATGTTTGCAAATTTCTTCCGTGACAAAGTACAAACTATTAGAGATAAGCTTGACACCAGGTGGGATACAGAATTTAAGCGGCAACCATTAGCAGCTCTTGAACCTGTCTCTATGGATTTCGTACGTACAATCCTGATGAAGAGTGCACCAAAGTCATGTGAACTTGATCCAATTCCAACATCACTGCTGCTTGAGTGCTTAGATCCAGTATTGCCTTCACTAACTGATGTTACTAGTACCTCTCTCTCATCCGGGGAATTCCCATCATTTTTCAAAACTGCCATTGTAAAGCCTCTGCTAAAGAAGCCAACACTAGACCATAATGATTTAAAGAACTACCGCCCAGTTTCTAATCTCCCATTCATATCAAAAATCGTAGAAGAGGTTGTTCAATCTCAGCTTGTATCTCACCTAAATTCAAATAGTCTTTTTAGCAATATACAACCTGCATATCGCCCTTGCCACAGTACTGAAACTACTCTTCTAAAGGTAGTTAATGACATTCTCTCTGCATTGGATAGCGGAAAGATTACAGTCCTCACCCACCTTGATTTGTCTGCAGCATTTGACACAACAGACCATGATATATTACTTCACCGTCTCCAGCATGTGTTTGGCATTCATGAAAAAGCCTTACTGTGGTTCAAGTCCTACTTGGTCAACAGGACACAAATTGTATCTGCAAATGGAATACAGTCCAGCCCAGTTGATCTATGTTGTGGTGTTCCACAGGGGTCTGTTCTTGGACCTGTTCTCATCGTTCTGTACACTCAGTCGCTCTCAAGTGTCATAGATCATCATCCAGTGTCTCACCAACTGTGCGCTGATGACACCTAAATATATACAAATCTAGCCAACCAACTGAAGTTGATGCTACCATCCAAGGTGTAGAGAGGTGCATATCTGATGTAAAATCATGGATGACATGTAACAAGCTGCAGATGAATGGTGATAAAACCGAGGCCAATCTGATCACAACATAAAGACTTTCTCGTTCAAATCCTTTACCTCAAACAATAAATATCAGCAACACCAACATTAAATTCACACAATCAATACGAAACCTAGGTGTTACTCTGGACAGTACTCTCACATTGCACCAACATGTCATGAACATATGCAAGGCTGCATATCATGAGCTGAGACGCATCAGCTCAGTTCACAAATATCTTTCAGCTGATGCCACTAAAACACTTGTGTTCAAGACTGGACTATTGTAACTCAATTCTGTCTGGTTCATCTCAATATCTGCTCCAGAAACTTCAAAAAGCTCAAAACAGAGCTGCTCGGATAATGCTTAGAGTACCACGATCAGAGCACATTTCCCCGCTGCTCTGTACCCTACACTGGCTATCCATTCGATCCAGAATCAAACACAAAATTTGTTTTCTGTGCTACGTTTCACTGTCAGACTCTAGTCCAACATACCTATCCATCTTCACCCATGTGTACACACCAGCAAGATACTTATGCTCCTCTTCTGACAATCGTATACTCATTATTCCCACTATGAAAACAAACTCATATGGGCAGTGTTCTTTTGCATACCAGGGCACAGCAACATGGAATGAATTGCCCACTGAACTTAGACACAAAGACACAGTGATCCCATTCAAGAGGGCTCTCAAAACTCACTTATTTTGACTGCAAGAACAAACTTAAAGACCTAATAATGTTTTCTACCTTAAATATTCTCAGCATGTTTTTTTAAATGTTTTCTAATTTCATGGTGTTTGTTTTTGTAATTATATCATTATATGTTTTTTATCTTATAGGTGTTGTCCAATGTTGTAAAGCGACTAGAGCTTCTAAAGATTAGGTGCTATACAAAGTCCTCATTATTATTATTATTATTATATGAGCTTATCCCAGGGTCAGTTTACAAAAATCCCCAGAGATACAAAGTTTAACTTAAACTTTTCTAAGGATGGGGAAAATCTAAGGCAGGAAGGTAAAGGAAATACTGTATATAGTTGTAACTTAGTCAGAAGCATGATTAGTGTTAGAATAGGTACAGACTTTAATAGATATATGTACTACTAAAGGACAAGTGCTACTACATATACTGGTAGGTCACTCAGAGTTGATATAAAAATTTAAAGTATTTGTAAATCCTAATTACTCATTTATATCAGGCATATATTTCTTACACCCCACCCCACCCAGAAAAAAAGCAAAGATAGATTATGTAAATAACTGCATAGAGATGCAGGGTGGTATGCCTGGGGTATCCATACCACAGTGAGTGGAGGAAATTGTCCACTGAGGCAGTATTTAGTGAACTCCCTGACAAAATGAATACTGGAGAACAAGTTATTCTCCACAGTAAGATAGAAATAGAATCCTGGCAGTGTTATCAGGGGTTTAAATCAGCTCTCTGTTGCTAAAATCAACAACCTGACAAATGGCACCCTCCAAGCATCAGGCATCAGTAAGTGTTTGTCAATGTCACTGACCTGAAATAAGTCACTACAACTAAGAACCTAGGATTTAATCTATCCACTTCTGATCAAACTTGTGGTAAAATAATGAAAATTACATATCTTTTGTGTAGAATAGAGATGTTTGTGTCCAAGACTTATCTAATTAGAGCATTTCATGTACATAAAACTCTCAAGGGAAAAAGAAAACTCAAGGGCAAACCACATAATTAGTAAAATAATGAAACACCACATAATTACATGAATGGGATGAGACACAGACACAAATAAAAAACAAAAGAAAGTGACCACACAATTGTCTATTTGGCTTTCTAAGTCTTTGTTCTTATAATTGTAAGGCCAGATTAATGCAAGCCAAGAGACAATTCTTGTCAAAATTTAAGCCAGTTCTTAGGACATTTGGTCTTTAAGTTGTTTTTTTCCATTACAAGGTTGATTTAGGTTTGGAATGTTCAGTTTGCACTCTTATATGATAATTGACAGTTAGGCCTTTGAACATGCAGTGTTTGGCACTAGCTGAATTAGCAGAATTTTAAATAATTTCTGACCCAGGTTAGAAGGAAAAGGGTGAAGCAGTACTTTAAAACTGCATAAAAGGAAGTAGGTACTAGAAAAAAATGTGTATACCCATTCTGGGAGAAGGTGTTCATTTTTGCTATGTTCATGGTAAAATAGCCAATTAGGATGGAGTAGATTGTTATACATTGATAATCTAAGAATTCAGATGTTTAACAAAAATAAAGGTGTGGTATATGTGTGCAGATGTAACACATAAAGCATTCATTTGACCAGATGAGACAAAATTGTTCATAAGGGTCCTTGTTATTTCAAATTGCAATATTTTTAGAAATATTTATGATCATATTGTCTCTGTCATGTAAAGTCTACCTTGCTTGCTTTTTAGTGCACACGGGAATCTACAGTCATGCATGTCCAAATGGTGGCACTCAACTAAACAGTTCAGAAAGAAAAAATGGACACTTTTTAAACACAATTAACATGATGCTTTTGCTGTATTGATGTAAATTTATTTGTCCTGTCGACCTCCATCTTGTCATTATTTTCATGTTTGGAAACTGAGATTATATTTTGTTGTACAAATGGCAGTAGTATAAGTGATTAGCAAAATGCTTTACTGTTAACTAGTTAGTCTAGGATGCATGCATATAGTACTTCCAAGAAAGAAGGCTTATATTTTGTTTATATTGTTTTAGCTTACATTTAAGCATTTCTGTCACATATATAATACTATAGGATATATGTCTGTACTGTTGCTTGATTAATAACAATTTAGCAGAGCAAAATCAAAATAAAAGTGGGGGCACATATGATCAAATGAATTCTTAGTACATATGACAAAAGGGATTGTAGGGTGGGAGAAAGTAAAATATATAGCAGTACAAATATCATGTTTCTAACTAGTAATATGTGGGGTGTTTGAATATGGGAATTTCAGAGACAAGTGTGAGGGAAGCAATTATAAATCTGGGTAACCAAGTCAGCATCATAGAAACTAATGTAAGTTGGGTGTGAGAACATGTAAAGTTATTGGGTATCAGGAAGGCATTGACAAATCTGGGTAAACAGGTCAGCATCATGACATCTGGATAACTGGGTCATATTCCTGCTGTTTCATCACCATTTAGTTATGATATGATCTGGAGGAAGGGAGTTGTCATTCATCTAGTTATGGTTAGCCAATCATAGTCTGTATGTGGGGAAAGGGTGTGGAATTATGTGTATATAGATCGATACAAGGTATAGTGTGGGGTAGAAAGCAGACGGCTAAAGGACACAAAGCAGAAAGAGGACAGAGAAAGAATAAGAATCAGACACAGACATACAAGATGGGGAGTTAAGAGAAAGGATACCTAATAGACATAATGGAGTGATCAGAGGCGTAGCGGGGGGGGGGGGCAGGGGGGTACATATGTCCCCGGGCGCCAAGGTACGGGGCGCCAAAATGAGGCTTACAACGTTACATTATAATAAGTAAACAAGGGTAATATTCAAAAATGTGATTAAACGGGGAGGGGGCTGGGGCGCCAATTTTATAGTTCGTCCCCAGGCGCAAAATATCATAGCTACGCCTCTGGGAGTGATATATATTCTGAGTGGAAATAGTGAGAAACAATGTTGATAAATATTCAAGTAGAATTTGAAGAGGTGGACAGAACTAGTCTGTATATTGGATATAAACAGTAGTTTACAATATGACTTAGTTGTTTTAATTAGTATACCACTGGTCCCCACCTCAACCCTAAGTCAACAGAAAGACTCAGTAAGTCAGACAGATCGTGTCTAATGGGTCAGACTACCAAGAGTGACAGCTTTTATCACCAATTTGAGACATAATAAATTGAAGTTATTTCCAATATTTTCAATTATAACTGTCTAAACATACATTGGTAAAGAAAATGTTTTACACATTTACTTTTAGTAAATAAAGCCATTTTCATTCTTTTACTTCCATACAATTTAAAGTTAAAGATAATAATAAGGTAAATCATAACAGATAATATCAGATTGAAATTAAATCAGTCAGAGAGATAATATAAAGAAACACACATTCTCTTATGATACATATTTACTTGTACTGCTTCCACCATGCATGTATTCTTTTTATATTTAGATGTAAATATAATTTTTACAAAGTTTGAGAATACTATCTCTCTAAACTTTCATGTCAAAGAAACTAATATCCACAAATATGTGGAATATTTTTCTTATAATCCCACTGGCCCAGCTCGGGTAAAAACGACATACCTTGTAGACAGGCCAAAAGATTGACTCATATTTTAAAAAAAGACAATCGTCAGTTTTATTTGAATGAATTAAATACATATTTCCTAAATATAAATTATCCTTTACATAGCATTGATTCTGCATTAAACAAAGCCTGTAATCTTATTTAGCATGAGGCTTTAAACACATCAAAAGGTACGATATATTTAAAAAAAAGTTCCTTTCATAATAATATATAATCATTCATTACCAAATATAGGCCTTGTAATTAATAGATATTGGAGTCTCCTCAATTTATCAAATAAAAACAGTGTAACAGCACTTTACAATTCTTGCTTACAGATGACTCAAGAATTTTTAAGATTTTTTTTATTAGAACTAAACTGACAGAAAATATAATGCTGTTTTTCATCATGAACAGGAAAAGAAATCTGTGTTCTCAATGAATAATATTTGAAAAAGTACCTATTGTATTAGCTCCAGTACAGAAGGAGTGTTTCTCCTATGTTATAACACTGACTTTATATCAACTGATGTGATTTATTTGATAACTTGCAAAAAATGTAACATACCATATGATGGACAAGCACTTCAAAAAGTTTTGAAGAGAGGGAATAATCATCGCTTTCATATTAACAATTTTTATGGATCCTCTAATGTTTTAATACATTCTAATACAAATAATCATACTATATGTGATTTTTCTTTCATGACAATTGATATTGTGCATGGAGAGGTAAACACACTGATTGAAGAAAGTTACTGGATTCATAGGTTATACTTTGTATCCCAATGGGCTCAGTATAAGGCATTTAATAAAATTCTGTAAAATGGTAATAAATGAATGTATATGTTGTATATATTTATATCCTTTATAAATATATAAATGTATGACTGTCTCTACATTAATATTTCATGGATTCAGATTTCATTAAAGACTTGTGGATCTTTTTGATTCAGTTACACATCTACAACTGTTATAATGATGCATATCATTGTGATGTTATGTTAATGACATAATTGTTATTATAAAATACAAAGATGTCATGTTTCTTTCAAAACATTTGTATGAAGAGGCATACAGTAAATGTGAAACTAGTCGCACAGATTTACCAGTATTTGAGTTGTTTTTATTTCAGTTCTATCTATAAATATTCAAGTCAAATTTTGTAAGAAAATATAAGATTTATTTTTAAAAATGTCATTATCAAATGGTGTACCTCTGCTAAGGTTATCACATTATTGTTAAGGCACAAAAAAATTTAAAAATTATATTTATCATTTTATTGTACCTCTTTTCATTTTTTGCATTTTTTTAAAAATACTGCCTTTAAATTTATTTCAACGCAAATAAAGTGCACGCAGACCCGACTAACTTCATTGCGTACCTTTCATTCATAAACACAACCACGTGTTAGTAGTATTTACAATCCAATTTACAGGTACAAACTTGGATGACATCACTGTGATGGCGATCATTGATTGGCTGATGTTTCCCAGTAATAATGAATATTCAAGATTTATCTCACGTGCTGGGGATTCGCTGATTGGTCTATCTTGCAACCCCGTTCAAGGCGGCTATCAACCCGCGCGGTGTGGAGGTACTATATTCCATATTACGCTGTATATTGTGTAGGAAGAAGGGAGTTCAACAGGAATAAAACGACCCAAATACAAACGTATCGGGATGGATATGGCAAAGAGAATAGAGCTGGAGAAGAGGGCAAGGAAGCCCGCAGAGGTAATTATTTTTTCCTTTTTATGACAATGCTAGAAAGTTGTTTACATTATATTTGAATGTTACCTGTGCATTATCATAGCGGAGCATGATTTCATGCACATGTGCCGAAAATGTTATTTTTGTGTTGGCCTTTGACATTAGGCCTCATGAGCTAAACTGAGTCATCTCCATCACTTACCTCTGTTGAGATGATTTTTTTTGTTTTTGAAATCATTGTTCTTAAACCATTTTGCTAACGTATCGGCCAGTACCAAAGAGCACATTGCGAATTCTCAACAGCTCAAATATGGCGCCCTTTTCTGCCACCTTCAATCAATAGCCAAATATAAGACGTTACGTTTGCGAGAATATCTGGTTTTTTACAGTTAAAAGTTAAAAACGATGGAATTAATTTAACATAAGCAACCAACTTTTAAAAAATTCTGGATCGTAGATCATGTTGATTGGTTAGTAATGCACAAGCGTTGAGACAAAAGTTTGACTTGCACAACTTCATTGCTCAGGTCTAAGGCTGACCTGTTTAGTATTGATGATGACCTATTATAATAACATCGGAAAGATTAGGTCTGCTTAAGGCATGGTAGATATGTAATCAAAGAAATGACATGCAATAAGATGGACGAACTTTATGTCAAACCAATGATTGCAGTGTGTAATGATGGGATGTAATGTAAATTGTGAATATATTGTCGCCATTTTGTCGTGGTTTCTTTATTGATTAAAATATATAATTCGTCTAGTTATATTGTAAAATGGCTGCTCAGAGAGAATGATGAAGGCCTGGTTTGCAAAGTGGTGTTTCATGTCCTCATCACATGGGCTCCGAACGCAGGTTTACTGGTCCATTCAATGATAGTAAAGGCGCCATGCGAAGCCATTTTGAAACGTGCGCCTTGTCGACATTTGTGCCACAATCCCCAGATGTCCTTTTTACAAACTTTATTTAGTTGCGTAAAATGAAGATGGGATATTATTTATTTTACATTTAACAATTTTTAATAAAACGATTCGATAAGCGAAGAGTGGGACACGTTTTTCAGTTTAGTAGCATACGTCACTTGACCCAGTTTTAAGTAGTATACATTTCGACCATAGCAACAAGCAGTTATTTGGTAATTAAAGGTCTTTATTTAAATCAAGTCGAACATTACTTAGAAATTTTAATGTTTTTGATACAATTTCCTTTTTAATATGATGCATATTTGTTTTCATCAATCTAACTATATTGGCTCGCTTTTGTGAAAGTAAACTTAGCCGCCATCTTGGTTTTTCTGTATGCTTTCTTTGCGGCGGGCTTTAGTTCCGAATTTGCGAAATATTCGTCTGTTCTAGTAAGCATTTTCTTTTACTAAACATTAAATAGTCGATGCAATAATATTGATAGTCGAAAGCGTCTACATTTGTTTTTGATAGACAACAGACAACTAACGTACCAGTAACGCCTGCGTTGAGCCCCTTGGAACACTACATTACACAAAACGGTGCACTTGTTTAAGTACGTTCTTTAACGCGGAGTAATACATAGATATGGAAATATATTTTACACAAACATTGTTAATGGGGTGGCCATTTTTCCAGTTATCTTTTTGTATTAGTATTTTACTTTTGTTTTGTAGTTACCACTGTATTAGCATAATAAAGTTTTTGAAATGGCACTAATTTGTTGGAGGTGAACCAGTTTCACCTTCGCGAGTGTCTGGAGGTGTACGAGTATAGTTATTGTTTGGGGGTGGGATTACAAACAAAATGTTGTACACATATTTTCGAATACATATTTTTGGCAGATTTATTTTCCAAATCAGAAAATAGACATGATGGATGGAAATGTGATATATATATGTTTTTAATTATGACTAACAATATGCTCTTCAGCCATTCCTGTGGGACAAATGCCCCAAATTTGTGATGCTTCATTTTCACATCAGATGTGTTATGGCTCAGTGATCTAGTATCCTATCTGTTTAAAAAAAATAACATTTGGAAGATAACTGAGTTTTCATTATCAAATATTGCTTGTCATTAAGTTTTAATTCACATAACAGGATGAAAAAATTAATGATTTGATATATTATCAGGGTAATAATTAAAATAGATCTGTTACAATTGCATAATAACTAAAAGCCACATCTGTACATTTATCATGTAATCATAATCCACCAAATGACTTGAAACATTACTTTAAGAATCGGCATATATTCTTATGTGAAACATCTTGCTTTTGTAGTTTTGTAAGCTGTTAGTGACCTTTGCAATTAGCACAAAATAACAAAAGGTTATTGTTTCATGTTCTATTAAATTGGTGTTTACATTTTATTAAGGAGAAAATGTAACTTGTGTAACAAACTTTTATTTCTCTATTTAAAATTAATAAAATGTGGGAGCCAGCAATCTACGTGTGGTGCTGGAATAGCTGCAACACATCTATTGATAATATTTCTTAAATCAGCCTCATCGTTTTCCCTTAATTTTCCAACGATGTTGACCAATTTAAAATTGATTCATGATGCATCTCTTGACTTTTGTGTCCTGTGGGTGCCATGCCAACTTGCTTTGGATGTTTTCTCAACTAAGCACTTGGAAACAGATGCTGCCATTGCTATAATGTCTCTTGACAGTACTCAAATCTGATTTTAAGCAAAGCAGTGCTCATACATGCCAACCATTATGCTTTTGGTATAATCATTATGCCTTTTTTTTCTCACTAAATTACGCATTAAGCTTAAACATTTTCAGATTATTTGGTTTTTGGTATGCCCCCACACCAAAAAATAGTTTTTATTAACATCCCATTAATCTTTCAGACCATATTCTAGAAATGTTGTGTACATATCTATGACATAAGAATATGCTTCTCCAATGCCTTGGATGCTCTTTATTAACAGTTATGTTCTATTTATTGCAGCTGTCCTATTTCCAAGAAACTTGCTGGTTTTACATTGGTTTTTTTTTTTTTTTTACCTGTTTCTATTTGTAGCAGCTGTATAGCTTAGGAGAGAACAGACTGGTTTTCTAATGTTTAATCTTTGCAGATTCTTTGTTCAGATATGGAATCTGATATAGAACCCATCTGGAGGCATAGCTGCCAACCCTCACGAATTTGGTGTGAATTTCGCGACTTTTTCGCGGATTCACGTCGCAAGCTAAAAATTCATGAATTCTCCAGTTCGCAGTTATTTTTAAATCTTTAAAGATAAAAAAACGATTTTCCATTAAGCACTAGCCGTGATATTGGCAGTTGCTGAAACGGTTTGGCACTGCTGGTCCTAATTTTAATAAAACTACAGCCGATTTGTACAGTTGGACTGGTAGCAATCATTTTAGCCTATTTTAATCTATGTTTAAGAGTAGTTTTACAAATGCTTTTGAGAGAAACTGAGGCAAACCGGAATTTTGCTCTGCGCATAAGTTACCAACACTGAATTACCATTCGGCATTGCATGTAAGATCTTGAAAATGGCTTCACCACCAAGGAAAAGAAATCCATTGCTCAAAAAATGAGGTTTAATTTGTAATACATCAAAATTGGCAGTGCATTGTGCCATTAAACATTGATATACATCACGCTTTTTGCACACAGTGTGCCACAAATTTTACTATTGGACATGGTTGCAAAAAAACATGTAGGACTTGTGAAAATTAAGAATTCACATATTTCAGCTCTGGAATATTTTAAGCCATTGGTGGAAACCCTACAGGCTACTGTCGCTGAAGCATTATTTGTGAGTTTTCTTGTTGAACACAATCTAACGTTATCAGCTGGAGACCATGCTAAACATTTGTTCAGACAAATGTTCCCGGACTCGAAGGTTGCTTCCAAATGTTCTGCAGCTCCTGTTCATTCTCACAGCAACAGTGACAGTGCAAGAGTATTTTCTGTAGTGAGGAAAAATAAGACAGACTTTAGGTCCTCCTTATGTGCAGAACATTTGTCAGCAGTTTTAGTCACCAAGATCAACTGTTTTGATAACCAATTTACGATCCTGCAGTTAAGGAAGTTCAAGTCTGCCACTGTATCATGTCTTGATAAATAACCACAAGATCAAGTGAAGTTTATGAATACCATAATAAATAGAAATGTAGTGTTTTAGTTTTATATTGTGATCTTGATATAGTGTAATATTGACAATCAGAGTGGATGGAGTTATTGTCCTGGTATTTTTCACTAATTGTGAGCTTGGAAGGTTTGCAGCTGTGCTGTAATTTTGGAAATTAAGATTTTCAAATATAAATGTACACTGGAAGCAAGAGAATGACTCAACCAAATCGACACATGTAACATTAGCATAAATACAGACTTTTTATAGCCTTTATTTATTTATGTAAGTTTATGATTTTTGACAGAGAATGAAATTGTATTTGTGAAAAAGTGAGAAATTCTGGTTTGTTAAAACCAGTTTTGCAGAAATTGTGCCATGTGACAAGTTTGTTCAGAGAAAACAGTACCTGCATTTTATTACTGACACAAGTAAATGATTGACTAGTCAAAATCTACTGTCTTGGACTTGACACCTTTAAAAAAAAAACTGTTACCCACATGTGGAAAACGGTTTATCATATGTAATTCGATGGTATAATTTTTATTGGAGCTGCAGAAAATCAATCGGGCGGGAATTCTCCGTACACATACAATATGTGGGCAGCAAAATTCAATGGCTTGCTAGTCAAGCTTGAGACACATTCTGGGTAGGAAAGTGTTGATCACTTAGCTGTGCTGATAATTACGACATAATTTAGTGGCGGAACCTCACCCCCATGTACATTTCGCCATTATAACAGTACATAAAAGAACATGCTGCAATAGCTCAGCGGCAAGATCAAATGCTTTGACTAGCAGCTGGGTGCGAAAATGTACTGATAATTACAAATTACAGTGCTTGAAGTCAGTTGCAGAAACCAGAGATTACATGTGGTCATTGAATAACAGTACATCAGATAAACAACTTTAGCTTTCATTACTGTGTTCATTTCTCTGAGTTTAGCGGAATAAGCAGTGCACATGATCTGGAAAGTGTGTGATGCCTAGCTTAGTGCTTTGAATAAGACCTTCCTTGGATTGACAAAATTCAGACTCACAGTGACTAACAATCAAGCATTGTGTCAATGTTGTACATAATGTAGAAATTAAACAGCAACTTTTGATGGTGGCAGTCCTGGACTTTCAGTTTTAAAATCCTAGCGAGACTTCTGTGGCTTTCCCTGAAATGTGACAATGTTGCAGATATTCCAGCTATGATTTGTAGTAACATGATATTGGATCAAAAAGAGACAACATATTACTCTTTCATTTACCTGTATAATCACCTGTTTGTTCTTAGTAATCTATTATAATCAATTATCAATTGGTTAAATGTAACCACTTAGCAATTATGAAATTGTGACAGATCCTCATCATGAGCTCTATGTCTGTGGCATGATGCCCCAGTGCTAGTTATCACTATAAACTGCCACACTGCAGGCATTGTAGCGATATGACTTGAAGCTACATTAAAAATCCAAACTTCACACATGCACACACACACATTACTGTGTATTGATCTGTAATCATCTGATTAGCTGTATTCTGTTGATGTTCACAGATTATCTCTTTGCTTAAATTAAAATGCAGTTCCAAAATAGGCGGTACAATGCCCCAAGTTATTAAATTATTATCTGAAGTTCAATCCTGCAGAAAAAAATATTTGTTTTTCAGCTGTTTATAGTATATGGACTTTGTATATCTTGTAATTTGAATAATTGACTTTTTCAGATAAAGGAGCTGAACTTGGACAACTGTCGAGCCAACCAGATTGATGGATTAACAAATGAATTCACAAGCCTTGAGTCTCTTAGTATATCTTGTAATTTGAATAATTGACTTTTTCAGATAAAGGAGCTAAACTTGGACAACTGTCGAGCCAACCAGATTGATGGATTAACAAATGAATTCACAAGCCTTGAGTCTCTTAGTTTGATAAATGTTGGTCTTACTTCACTGAAAGGCTTTCCTCGTCTCCCAAACTTAAAAAGGGTAAGGGTACAGTTTCTACGCTAATGAGCAGTATATAGTTTTGCTGACGTTATGTCATTATTAATTCAGTGCTTTTTGCAAGAAAATTGTTAAACTGTATTTAAATAGCTTTATTTTTAAAATATATGCAGGTACAAAAAGGACACTGCATTATATTGTCACGTTATTTGCATTTTCTTTCCACAGGTCAGTATTCATCGTAAAGCCAGAAACATGCTTGTGTTTTTTTTAAAACTGTATATTGCCCTAGGTTGATACAAAAATATAAGAATACTGGACTTCGTGGAAACAAAAATTAAATGACTTTAATGAGGTCAAACTTTACTGGAAGTTTCTTGCATGTTAAATTGTTGCGTGCCCCCTACAGAATTATCACTAACCCTGGAGAAGGACGAACAATTAAAAAGGTAAAATAGCTCTGAGGAAAGCAGACAGTCTAGGTGAACAGTATAACAATTAAGAAAAGTTTCAGGACAATTTTTCAATGCAATCCATACAAGAGCTGTTCAAATTGCCAGTTATTTCATCACACAAAAATAAATGAGATAACTTTTCCTTCCCATGTCTCTTCTATGTTATCTGTAAGTTCAGCCTTCTATCCATTTGTTGATACTTCCGTTATCCTTTTTTACCTTCTCCTGGGGGGCCCCGAGTGGCCGAGTGGTCTAAAGCGCTCTTCGTTACGGATCACTGCCATCTCACCTCTGTCTGCGGCGGTTCGAGTCTAAGATTCAGCCAATGTGGGCATGTGAGAAAGCCTGCCAGTAGCTTCTCGTGCGTCGGTGGTTCTTTCGGGGGTTTTCCGGGTTCTTCCTCCACCATTAATACTGGCCGCCATGTATAGCCTATCGTGCTGAAAAATGGCGTTAAACCCCACAACAACAACAACAACCTTCTCCTGGCCCTCCTTGTCAGTATTTCTTGTACCCTTGTTTCTGTCTTCATCCCTGCGACTTTGTATTGCTTATTTTCCCAGCCCTCCATGTCTTCTCTCTCTCTCTCTCTCTCTCTAATCGTTGGGTGGCGTCAGAAAGCTTCCTGTGGATTAAAAGGAATGTACAGTTTTGCCTCCTTGTTCGAACACAGGAGAATTGACCCACTCTCAGAGACCTTTCATCAGCATAATGATAAGTAAATCATTAGGTCAGCTCGTACACTCACATCATAAATATTCCACATATGCTTGTTCTATAATAAAGATTATTGCAACAACAATAGTATCATGACTTCTGATACATACATATATATTCCTAATTATCTATTTTATTAACCCTTTACCTCATACAAGCATCTTTAGACGCCTCTACTCCATTCGCATGGAAGCGCCTTTTGACGCCTCTGCAAGATTCGCATAGAAGCGCCTTTTGACGCCTGCTGTAAACATCAGCCATTTTGAGCTAGTTTTCGTAGCGCCACCTTCGAGGAAAACCCCCCTATTACATACTACATTCATTTCTGCGAATGACAATTACGTCAGATCACGTGGTCGCTATTCATGCACTGGTCGATATCTGCTATTTAAAGTAACTGGGTCGTAATATCCACTCTCCAAAATGGCAGCCGCGGATTTCATTCAGTACGTACGAAGTTTTCACGATTAGAATAACAACCACGAAAGATTCAATAAATTAGGTAAAGGCTCTGATATTAATGTAGGCAGCAATTAGTTTTTATAAATTATCAAATTCAGATGACTTAGTGAAATAGACGCACACGAAAACCTTGTAAATTTCGAGTATCGGAAATGGCAGCTACGGTTGGTCACGCGGCCTCACGGACATGACGGTGAACGAGTTCTCTCAAGATTTTGAAGCACATAAAAAAATTCTTCTGTGGAAAATAATTACACAGCTATAACAATCAGACATTACTCTTAAATTTGTCCACATATAATATATGTGTACCAAAAATGTAAAATGGTTAAAATTGTTGTTAAACGTAACATACACTAAATTGCTTAACAGTTCACAGGCAGGATTTCATTCAGTACTTACAAAGTTTTCACGAGTAGAATCACAACCACGAAAGATTCAGTAACTAAGGTAAAGGCTCTGATATTTATGTAAGCAGCAATTAGTTTTTATTGATTATCAAATTCAGATGACTTAGTGATGTAGACGCAGACGAAAAACATGTAAATTTCGAGTATGGGAAATGGCAGCTACGATCGGTCACGCGGCCTCACGGACATGACGGTGAACGAGTTCTCTCATGATTTTGAAGCACATAGAATATTCTTCCGTGAAAAATAAGTACACAGCTATAACAATCGGACTTTACTCTTCAATTTTTCCATATATAATAGATGTCTACCTAAAACGTAAAATGGTTAAAACTGCTGTTAAACGTTAACACCACTACATTGCTTAACAATTCACAGGCATGCCTATGCGGATGCGGTCTGCTAGGTAACAGGTGTTCTATTTATAGCGTGCTGCACTTTGTCACTATGCTCTATGAGGTAAAGGGTTAAACTCTCAACATCAACAATATTCTGACTCATTTCCTACCTGCAAATTAATAAATGCCTAATTATATGTGCACATGCCACCAAAGCCTAACTGCACAATCCAGAAATATATATTCAAATACAAGTCCTAACACTACCCGCTATTAAATTCATTTATGCACACAATACAGCATCATATCAGATTATACCATCCACTGCAATTTTATCCTTAAAGCGATATTTTACCTCAGAAGCCTTTGTTCCAAATCTTGTCCAAAGTTCCCTAGAACACCATTCCTGCTCTTTTATGAGTGCCTACTTTGTTCTACTCTTTCCATGTCCAAACGTGCACCGATTCTTTCACAATGAATGTAACATAATAATGTCTGACTGTATGAGAAACCTGGCTATAATACCAGTGGTTTCTTTGAAAATTGTCTAGGGTAGTAGAACTGATATGTTTTAATGTCCGGTTTTCAGTCTCTACATCTGTGCTCAGTGACATCAATGGTGGATGGCAAAACATAGTTTCTGACCCACAGCAAGGTTCTCATTGAAGTAACATGAATTTTACCCTAGTGCAATGGCTAAGTCAGAGATAGATAGTTTCTTTGTTTCAAAATGGGTCTAAATTCACAATGTTATTTAACACATATTGTCATTACCCAGAGTATTTTGAATTCCGAATTTTGTCAGAAGACATGTATAACATGAGGTAGGAATTGTTAGTAAATTTTCCCACACAATGTGTGTTACATCATACAAAGTTGTTTTAGCTCACTCTGCCTAAACAAGACATGGCATATTTAAAAGTGTTAAGTAGTCTATTTTTCAATATGTTTTTGAGCAAGATTATCTGACTGGTCAAGATTCTGCCACTCTTGAGGCCAAGGTCTAGTCAGATTTTTGCGCTATTGTCGTAAATAGGTGTTATAAATTTTGCATCTGACAAACTTAGGTTGTTATCTCTTTTCATCTACGAGTTTTCTTTTGTTGGTCTTATTTTGGATTCCCAGTGCTAGAAACGGATCTTGGTGAGTTGAAGTAATATTGGCCAATAATTCAAGGTCTGTGTTGTACTTCTAATAAAAGGGAGTGTAGAAAGGAAAAATTGTAATACAGCAATGGTTTTATATTAGAACTTTCAATTTTGCATCATTATATTGTTTCCTTTCAACGTTGGAACAATTTCCGTAGTAGTCCTCAGTTTAAAGATATTTATCTCATGGGAGTCTGATGCATCAACTAAGTGGCAATTTGCTTGTGATTGGGTTTTAAAAGTAGTTTTACTACAGTATTTTTATGTATCTCTGGCAAATTTGAATTTCTTCTTCATTGAAGTAAAATTCCTGGTCTTTGATAGTTTGGGAAAAATTACGTAGCATTTTCATGGTCTTGAAAGTTTTGGAAAATTGAGCAGAGTACCCTGAGGTCTTCAAAAATTGAAATAAACCCAAATTTTGTACTTTCTTTCCACAATTGCAAAATAAAATTGTCCAAGGTTGTTAGATTTGGATGTAATAGTTTTTTCCTGGTTTCTTTATTTTGATGACCCATTCAGTTGAATTTGTTCTTTTCTCATATAACATTACTTGTATACTAAGTGTTAGTAAAAATAGGTCTTGGAAATCTGTTTGTGGTCTTTCAGAGTTGGGGAAAAGTCTTTGAATTTATCATTCAGATTTCTGTATGAACCCTGCCTTTTAATTAGAAGGGATCACTGCCATGTAAGCATGTGTTTCATTGGGTTATTAGTGCATTGTTTTTAAACAAGAGGTTTTTGGATATAGTCTTGAAATCATTTGTGGTCTTGCAGTGCTACATAAGCTTCTGAGGCAAAAATAGGCAGTTCTAAGTCGGTCAGAGCAGGTGTGCGAGGTCATGCTGTCTAGTGCATCTTGTTTTTAAGTTATGTAAAATTGACTTTGAATATAAGTTATATTTTGATGTGAATCTAATTTAATCTTGGTTATCTTGCAGTTGGAATTGAGCGACAACAGAATTTCATCTGGATTGACAAATTTGACAGGCTGTCCAAATTTGACACAATTAAGTTTGAGTGGAAATAAGATCAAAGACATAAGCACATTAGAATCATTGGTAAGTAGTACATTTTCTTTAACTTATTAATTTCTCATTGTACATCATTAAGTGCGATTGGTAAAGGCTTTTAGATAGATAATCAGTAAATGTTACTCATTTAACTGATGTTTACGTGATGACTTGATCCAGCGATCTATTGCTGTGATCAGATTGAGTTTTATTAATAAACATTTTCAGATTTCATTGTAAATCATGTGATTTTCACATGTTTGCACTCTTTAAAGATTGGATACTTTGCACAAAATCTCGGATTCTGGAGAAAACACCTTTTTTGTGGAGTATTCTAGCTTCTGATGCATGTATGCAAAGCCAACTTAACTTATAATGCAAGGGCCATACTTAGGTCGGTTTTATTTTCCCACAATTTCTGGTTCTAGTCGCTTATCTTTGTCATATTCGTGATTGCAGTCTCATCATCATCTGATTTCTGCTGTTGCAGCTTGCAAGTACATCCACATGTTTACAGTTACTGCACAGTGTATTGCATTGCTATTAGCAGATATTAATATTCAAACACATTGTTTAGTATGATTTAGTTCAGCTGTTAATATGGTGAAACATTTCATTTATAAATCGGTGCAATGATACTTTTGCTTACATGATACTTACCATATAAAAGTTACTTTAATTTTCATCAGTTATGAATAATTATTATTAGTTTGCCTTATTATTTAAATTTTGAATTCATCTGGAACAGCATTTGCAGTCCTGGTCATTTTTATAGTGGTCGCAGCAGTCTTTTGCAACAGAAGGATTTTGTTGGTATTCATACCTATTCCCATGCCCAGATTTGTTCTGGATCAGATTTTCTTTGCATGATGAAATTACATTGTTTCTTCTATTTTGAAAATAACATAGTGTCTTTCAAGTTTAAGTGAGGCATGAAATTGTTAATAAGAGACGTTTTTGAAGCATTTTCATTAAATGGCATAAAACACTGAATAAAACTTGTTAACAGCTACTCCATTTGAAAGTATCTTTGTTATCTTTTCATTCATGAGAGTTGCATATAAATGTATAACTAAGTCTGGAATACAACCATTATGTCAACATTCATTAAAGGGCACCACCTACCCACCAAAGATGTCAAGTTCATATGTGTATTGATGTGCATAATATCAAAGGCTGTGTATCATGAATCATATTGAACACAAGTAACATTGCTTTATGTCAGTTAAACACTAATGTGCCATTGGACACCACCAATGTGATTGCTGGCAAAGGTGTGAATATAGTATGATTTACAGTCACACTGGCTGCTTGATGGACATTTGTCTAATGTACATTGTGACCCAAGGGGCTATAGTGTTACAACTCTATGCTCATAAACTAGGTAACAGACAGAAGCAAAACCAGAAAAGTTACTGTCATTCCGCAGACAATTTATTACACTTGAGTAGCAGGTGAAAATTTAAAAGGAACTTGAAAGTATTGTGAATAAGAACCCAAATACTCGTGCATGTGCTGATGTACCAATGGTTATTATGGATCTCAATTAAATCGTCCAGAACTCCTTTGAACAAGTCCTCAGTAATACAAAAGCAGTGTTTTTGTCCAAAAGTCAAAGAGCACTTTGAGATTCCAATGAATAATTTTTAAATGATTCTCTCGTATTATATCTGAATACAAAAGTAACTAATATTATGGACAGAACTTGAAAAAATGGATAATCTTGTTGATCTTGACTGTATAAAGCAACACTTGACATGGTTTTTTTGAAGAAAAAACTACAGAATAGATAATCAAAATTACAGTACCCTTTAAACAAGTTTGCTTCTAGAACCTTCTGTACGTTCATATATCAGTACTTTGTACTTCAGATTTATAACAACTGTTTTATATTAAAGTGACATGATAGAATATAGTTGAAGCTCTTTTCCAGAATTTGTAGTACATTTTGTACTGTTTAATTTTCCTCTCATGAAGAATAGTTGGAATATGTGCATCACATTTTCAGTGGTGGTATACATGTTAGCACAGAATTTTTGCATTTAACATTTCACTGACACTAATGCATGCACAACTTTCATTGAGATACTTTTTTACCAAAACACAATTGGTAATCAGTGTTTCTTGTTCCTGTGACTTTGCAAGGTTTGTGGATTCTTAGTGTAAACTGTACATTTAAATGTTCTATTTGCTTTATGTTGTATTGCTAAAAGCCTGGTGTTTATATTGATTTTGTATTTTTTGTTGGCTTTTCTTGATGATTGTTGGTTTTTTGTATTTTTCATACTTGTCCAAAATCAAGTTATTGGTGTACCTGATCCATTAGGTTTATTTTGTAAACAACATAATACATAGCCAATATTTCTCTCACATTGTGGATTATTATTGAGGTCATAATTATTAGTATGCATGTTTACGTCAATTTGAGTGATAGGTAATCTTGATTATGAATTTTGATACTTCATGGAAATTTCCTGTTGACAATATTTTCAGAATGTTCATTTCAACATTTGTCAAGGAGAGCAGTATATAATCTTGTTTACATTGGGATTATTCATTCTTATCTTAACATTTGAAGCAGAATTAGTCTTATTGTTGTGTTCAGTTTTTAGTTTGGGTGGATTTATTTATTCTGATTATTTATTGGAATTACAAAGTGCTCAACAACAATTTTGCTATTGTGATACATCACAAGACTTGATACATTGCCACCATCCAGTTCATTGGCACATTAGTATATTCAAGACTGGAAGCACCTTAACAAATGGCAATATTGTAATTTATTTGGACTTGTAATAGAACTTTTAGGACTATTTTGTATTTAAATCATAATACTGTATTGTCTTTTTAAGTTTCATGCATTGTAGAGATAGAAATTATTTGTTGAATTTAGCAAAAGTTTTTGTTACATTTTGCTCTTTTCTGTTACTTAGTGCAAGACCATAGAGTCGTAGGTTATGTGGGGGTCATTCAGACTACCTGCATTCTGAAAAAATTATTGTCTCATTTACAGGTAGAATTAAAAAATCTCAAAAGTTTAGATTTATTCAACTGCGAGGTAACAAATTTAGAGGACTACCGTGAGAAAGTGTTTGAACTGCTGCCAGACTTGAAATGGTTAGATGGCTATGATAAAAATGACCAAGAAGCAGATGAAGATGAAGATGGTAAGTTAAGATGTGCTTCTTTTTAGATTCTAAAGGTTGCATTTAGTGTTCCCCATTCCATCTCTCTTGTACATCACAAATGTCATTTCATATTCATAACATTCAAATGACGTGACATCTGTCATTGAATCAGTGTCAGGGCTAAAATATTGTTAAAAGGTTCAGATGTTTATATACATGCTGTAGACTTAACACTAGGACAGCTTGGTCATAGATTGACAAAAGTGTCTGGGGGATGCGAACAACTACTGTAAAATGTAGCGGTTTGTAATTGTGGCCTAGTATATATTTCATTAACATAACTTGTATTTTATTTTAATCACCTTTTTCTTGAGATGTAATAATTTGTTATATTTTGTGGGAAGCTCTAATCTTGTAAGAGCAGATTGGATTTTTTTAATGTACCGTGTGCAAGCCCTGTTCACCACAGCAGCTACTTAGAAAATCGTGCTATTGCTGAAGAATACAATTTTGAGGGTTGATTTAGCAGCATTTAATTCTTGTTGTGGCTGTAGGCAATGACGGTGGAGTTCAAGAGACCATAGATTCTCCTAGTAGCAAAAATATCTAAGCTGATTTCACTATCCTTGTAGATGTGTTACTTGAATAGCTCTAAAACATTTGTTAGTTTTTTTTATGTTTTTGCAGGAAGTGAACTAGATGGAGAGGATGGTGAGGAGGAAGATGAAGTTGATGAAGATGATGAGGGTAAGTCACATAATTTGAGCACTTGTTATCCTTGCATCTAGGATATGTTGTTTTCTGAACCAGAACTTTCTAAGTGGTATTCTTTCATGTCTTGAGATGTTGTGATATATAGGAATGTATGTCTTTACTCCTATAGCTTTTTTTTGTCTTATTATAAAACTTTGTAAATATTAATGCTCTTTGACTAAATGCACTTATAGTAAAATCTCTTTACGCATGCATTTTTCGGTTTAAAGTTACTTCACTTCCATATCAACAGCAGGGTCCATTTGATGCTCTTTTTGTCTTGCAGCTGTAGTATATGACTGAATCTGTTGAATGGGCTTGATGGTTTTGATGGATTGTTCTAAAATTTGGTTTGATGGAATTGTAAAAACATTTCAGTGGATTGTTTTAAAACTTGTTACAAATTATTGTCATTGTTATCTTAATATGTGCCTGTTTATCAATGAGATGAGATCTTAAAGTGGTTAATTACTTTTCCGTCATGAACATGAAAGAATACTTTAAGCATTTATGAGTCCATGGTAGTCATTATATTGGAGGGGCCCAAATAATTTATTCTTAACTTAATTTGATTACGACTGCATACTTCCAGTATTCATTCAGGATGCTTAGCTTTGACTTGGATGATATACTGGCATCTGTCTCTTTATTAGATGAGGAGGGGGAGGATGAGGATGAGGAAGATGACTTAGGAGATGATGATGAGGAGGAAGAGGAAGAGGATGAAGATGGAGAAGTGGGCGAGGAGGAAGAGGAGGTTGGTCTTGAGTACTTGGAGCAGGAAAATATTTCTGATGTTAGTGTTAAATGTCTGAAATTTTTTTTCTTTCTTATGTGTGTAGAACAGGTCTCATCTTTTCCTCAAGTTTTGTATGACACTGAAAATCAGGTTCTTTGCCAAGAAAAATGCTATTATTTTCCCTACCTATCATAGACTAGAAGAGCTTACGAGATTTTCTATTGTCATTAGTCTGTCATCCATCCATTGTCACAACTGCTGTCTCTACTCTTAAACTGGTTACCTTGAAACTTTACATGCACACATTTATTCCATGGTGTTGTTGGTTCTAAATGAAAATGGCACACTTGGATGACCGATAAAGCTGATAATTTTTTATCATTATTCCTCCTGAATGGATGATCATATCATCAGGTGTTTACAAGATGTTATTATATTTGTCCTAAATGAGATGGTGCTGATGTGATGCCCAATATAGCTGCCTCATCAGCTATTGCTACTTCTCATCTACTTAAGAGTCAGATTGACATTGGGTTATCACCAGATGACTTACTATGATGTCTTGTTCCTGCTTTTTAAAAAAATGGTGTTGATGGCCCTCATGAAAATCTTGTCACTACTCTTTCTGGATGGATGATTGTTGCCTGGGTTTTTCACTCTGATAATTGCGATGTTTTATTTGTACTAAATGAAAATTGTGCCAAACTGATTGTCATTATGGCAGCTGCAGTGTCAACTTGAAAATCTTGTTACTGCTACTTCATCGAAACTGAAAGTTTACACCAGAAGACTTCTTGTGATATCTATTTGGTCGCTAGTGAAAATGGTGCCAATTTTTTTGCCCAGTATGGCTGCCACCGTTGCCATATTGACAGTGCTAATCCTCCTAAATAAAAAGTAATATTTTTATGGGTTTTTTACCAGACGACTTATGGCGTGTAGGTGGCTCAGAATGAATGTGGTATACATTGGATATCTGATATGGGCACAGCAGTAGCCAGCTTGAAAATATTATCACTACATGTGGTTTCCATTAAACAACTTGTCAGGTTGGTCCTAATGGTGCCATTCAGACATTCAGTGAAGCATGTGAAAAGTTGCCATTAGCTTTTTGTTGGGGCGTGGTTCTTTTCGGTGTTTTCTCTGGTTCTTCCTCCACCATTTATACTGGCTGTCATGTATAGCCTATTTTGTGCTGAGATCTTACCATTTCTCTTAAATGAATGGTCTTGTGAGCATGGGGTTTTTATGGAAAGACTTTTTATTTATGATGTCTGGTTCATCGTAAATAAAAATGGTGCCTTTATAACTTATATTATGGTGGCCCTAATAAGAATCATGGGTGATCCCCGGCCAATTCATACCAAAGACTTACAAAAATGGTACTAACAGCTGCCTCGCTTGACGCTCATCATTAAGAGGTTTAGTGTTATGGCTGGTCGGCCTTGTGTCAGGATAATGTGACTGGCTGGGACATCATCATGCTACCTCAGTGCTAGACACCACTGTAAACTGCTTCACCGAATAACTTAGTATCGATGTGATTGAAAAATAGTTCAAGCTACATTAAAAATCTAAATCACACTCTCACACAGAATCTTGTTACGATTACTAGATGGCTAGTCATATCATTGTGTATCTATCCTGAAAAATGCAATTAAATCCACAAAACAACTAAATTGAAATAGTGCCGGTCTGGTATCAAATATGGTCTCCAAGGCATCCGTCTTGAAAATCTTTAATCTTGTTGCTTGACCAAAACAGAAGGGGGTTTGCACCAGAAGATTGATTATGACATGTTGCTCCTGAATGATGCCAAGTTGACATTGACTATTCCATCATAGCAGTTAATTTGGAAACCTTGTTGTCGTTAAGAGAAGAAATTGTCTTATCATGAATTACTGGATGCTCTTTTGAGCCGGTAGAGCATTGGTTGCTTGAAGGGACTCTTGGTTGTATGGACTAATTTAGTATTCTGCATGTCGTGTCAAGTCTTTATTTATCCATTAGTACATTATCGCATGACCTTAGTTGCTGGGTGGAATGTTGAGGAAGCTTTTTAGTTACCTCTCTTAAGTATGACCTTAAATTCAACATAGTCGCTTGGGTTATAATTCATGGATCCTTCCCAGGGGTATCTAGGAATATTGAATTTGTAAGTATCATTTTCACATCTTTTGGCTCGGAGTTTTCTCGGGAAGTAATAGAGAATCTTATCAGTAGAAGATGCTTATAATTGATAATAACTGAAATGTTTTTCTTAAATATTGTATCAATGTTTTTGTGTTGTTTTTTTCTCTCGTTAGTTTCATCTATCTTGTCTTCATCCATGTCTTTTTCCCCCACATACTAACTAGTTGTTTGCCGTCTACAGTTACCAGACTTTAAGGATGGCTTGCACTTTGGCCTAGAAAAGAACCCCAAAACTTCATGGACTGCTTGCACTCTGCATTAAAACTTGTTACTAAATGCTTCTAATCAACTTTTTGTGCTTTGGATGGATTAAAAAACGTTATTTTTGCATTTCATAAACAGCAGCTAATTAGATAAGTGTTACATAGTAAGACGCCTCTTTTGATATTTGTGTTTTGTTTAGGTCCCTGTTGTACTGCCTTATAGCAGTACCGTGTACCAAGCTCAACTAAAATCTGAACAAGAACACAGATTTCAGGAATATCTCGAACTTGGCAGCCCATTCTGACACCTTTCTATGGCCTAAAGTGTTTTTTTAGATTCCTTTGAGCTTCAGTTAAGTGAAAATTGGCTAGGAGGATGATAAATATCTTGAATGAAACGAATCCATCTAAATACTTGATTCAGTATTTGTATGTCTTACATACTTTAACTTAATCCTGTTTTGGACATCTTGTTCCAATGATAGTCGACCTTGAAACACGCATCACCTTGCCTTTGTTTAGGCAAAATGATGGCAACATAATAAACATAAATATCAGGGGAGGTGTCTTACATTATAGGACTATCAAAGTTGGCTTTTATATGGACATTTAATATCGAGTGTATAGTTAAGTCTTGAGTTGGTTTTAGCAAGTTGGATTGCATAGAAAAATACAAAATACTCAGTAAAGTGTGTTAAACAAATATGATTTCTGCTTTAAAATGTTTTTTTCAGGATGAGGAAGACTTTGACCCAGAGAATGATGATGAGGAAGGGGAAGATGATTTAGGAGAGGAAGAAGAGGAGGGAGAAGAGGAAGAGGAGGGTGAGGAAGAAGGTAATATTGTTTTTTGATGTGGAGTTTTATTCAGGTTGGCTTTTATCTCATTTGGTCTTTGACTAGGATTCTTGTTCATACATGCCAGCCTTTTGCTTCTTTAATCTAATTATGTTTTTTGTTTTCCTGTTTTTGGTTCACTAAATGTTTAAAAGAAAATACATTTTAAAACATAAAATTTTTATTATGGTATCTTTAACTCCACTTGTGTAAATTTCATTAACTTATTCCTGTAGGGTGTTTTAAAGTATTGTCTGGTTATTACTCAGTTGACGGGTAAAAGAACAAGTGCAGTTAAAACAAACAGTAGTAACACGAATTTATATTCTTGGATTCATCTGGTCTGTATTTTCTTTTGGAGTAAATCAATGCAAGGTGAATTGTAATGTACAGTTAGGGACAATTTGCTACCAATTTATCATAGGAAGAACATGGGAACATGTTTTCACTTAATTCGCTTGAAGAAATGAAGGGGTGTCAAATTTATTTAATTTAGGGTGCAATAATGAGTGTTTATATTTGTGACCTGTTTACAAATTCCCATATGATTACATGCTGTTTTTAAATTTAATGTCGTTAAATCAGCCTTTGGCATAATATCTTAAACATAAATATAAGTTCTAACCAGAATATTTGGTGGGTGCAGTATAGATCATTTTGGTGCTTGCAATAAACATATATGCTGAGTTAGTCCAAACGTTCAATGGATTAGATTTGTCTAGTAGATTTATATTTTCAAATTCGGCTCGATATCCGTATCTTTCGTTACATAGAAGGTAGGAAAACCAGTATGTCCAGTCTGGTTGGTCCCATTCTGCAACAAACCTTGTAATGTATTCACTCTCCATATATTAGCCCACGACTCTTGTAAAGAGTATTTTGATTGGTCAGAAGTTTAAATTCTTCCAATGAATCTTTGTGTAAATAAAACTGATGGCAATGGAAAGAAGATACATGCTTACAAAAAATGGCGTCCCAAGTTGTTGAGAGAGACCATGACACAGGAAGTTTAAATAAAGGTTTAAAAAATGCATGGGAATGGCTGGAGCAAAAAGACAATGGAAATTTAGTTGGTCAGTTTATAAGAAAACGGAATGTTCGATGACTGGCATTTTGTGACCTATGCAATAAAGATATAAATTACGGAAGTCATGGTTGGAAGAATCTGGAACAGCATGAGAACAGAAGTAGCCCTCTGTCAGAATATGTGCACTGCATGTCGCCAATACAAGCTGGAGCTTGAAAGTAAAAAGGCTGTCGTTGAGAAGGAAAAGAAATGATTGCACATTGAGCCAACAACATAGCTGCCAACCCTCACAAATTTGGCTGAATATCACGACTTTGTCAGCGATTCACTTATTCCCACCTCAAGCCAAAAATTCACGAATTCTCCAGTTCTCAATTATTTTAAATCTTTAATAAAATAACTGATTTCCCGTTAAGCACTAGTCGTGATATTCGCAGTTGCCAAAACGGTTTGGTACTGCAGGTTATGATATTAGTAGATCTACCACCTGGTAATACAGTTGGCTCAGGAGCAAGCATTTTAGCCTATTTTAATCTATATTTATAAGAGTAATTTTACAAATGCTTTTGAGAGAAACTGGGGCCTGACTGGAATTTTGCTCTGCACATGCATCACCAACACTGATTTGAGTTACTGTTCAGCATCACATGTAAGATCTTGAAAATGTCTTCACAACCAGGGAAAAAGAAAAGTATTGCTAAAAAAGTGCAGTTTAATTTGGATTATTTCAAAAATTGTCCATGCATTCTGCCATTAAACATTGATATTCATCATGCTTTTTGCACTCAGTGTGCCATTGCAGAGACGATGTGAGGAAGCACGTCAGTTGTAAAAAAAAAAACACGTAGAAGTTTGGAAAATTTAGAATTCACAGATTTTAGCTCTGGAATATTGTAAGCCATCGGTGGAAGACATGCAAGCTACCACCGCTGAAGCATTATTTGTGAGTTTTCTTGTCGAACACAATCTACCTTTATCAGCTGGGGACCATGCTAAACATTAGTTCTGACAAATGTTCCCGGACTCAAAAATCGCTTCCAAATTTTGCTGTGGAAGTACCAAAAGTGCTTCAGCTCCTATGCGTTCCTAACAGTGACAGCGTAAGAGTATTTTCTCGCGTGAGGAAAAATAAGACAGACTTTAGGGCCTCCTTATCTGCTGAAAATTTGTCAGCAATTTTAGTCACCAAGATCAACCAGCAGGCAAGAAGTCTGAAATGTTTAGAAAACAAATTTACGATCAAGCAGTTGAGGAAGTTAAAGTCTGCCACAGTATCATGTCTTGATAAATAAATATTTCTGCATATATGTAGTGTTTTAGTTTTATTTTGCGATCTTGATATAGTGTAGTATTGATGGACAGAGTGGATGGAGTTATTGTCGTGGTATTTTTCACTAATTCATGTCCAGATTCACTACTTTTTATCCCTATTTTCAATAATTGTGAGCCTGGAGGTTGGCACTTATGCAACAAAATCATTGGTGACAAAAAGGAACACTAAACAAATCTTTGATCAAGCCGCAAAAGGTTGAAAATTTTTGGCAAGTTTGCTACTTTTTCAAAATGATTATTTTGTTATAAATTAAGATCATAAGTTGCATCAGGAGCTGACCCTCGAAACCTCGTTGGGGGTGGACCCCCCCCCTTTTTTCAGATTTTCAAGTTTTTTTTATTATTATGGAAGACCAAAATCATGTCTGCTGGTTGTAATAAAAATACAATAATGAATGAACAGAAATTTCTCCATATTTTTATATTCTGAGAATAACTTCTGGAGTTTTGTTGGTGTTTTTTTTTTTAAAAGTATCTGAATTTCATTTAATATAATTGAATTTCTGTACAAGAACATTAAAAAGGACGTTGTCGATATCATATGACTATTGGATTTCCAATGTCATCGTTTGAGATTTGTGACGTCATGTGACTAGTAATGCAAATGGTGAGTGCAGGGTCAGGTTTCATCTATGCCATAGTTTCGTCTAGTCTGTCAGAGATTAAAGACAAAACATTTCTAATACTTGCCATTTCTGAGAAAATAAATAATTTTCTGTTTGATGTAGGTACGAGTCGATATAGCGTAAGTTAAAATTTGCTAGGCCCACTGGTAAGTGACTACCATATGTTGCTATGAACTGTGGCAGCAGAACCAAATTTTTGATGTGCAATTGCAATGACCCCACACCCAAACCTAAATGTCCAAATATAAAACATGGAATGGGAATATTTGGAAGAAACCCAGATTAGAGAACACACTGCTATTCATTTTAAGCCAAACTTGTTGTCCAAATTTTTTAATCTCAGGGTTGAAATGAAAGTGGTTATCCCTTGTATTTATAAATTTTTTTTAAAAAAAAGCGATACAAGCCCCTGTATTGATACAGGCTTGGGAACTGGTTGAGCATTGTACAAGAAGACTAATTGATTTTACAGAAAATTCAGTCCTTTATGGAACAGTATATAATTCTAAAGATTTTTTGTCAAAATTTAAATTGTCCCATTTGAAAATGTGTTTTAAGTGGTGGATTTTTAACCAGCTCATCTTAAGAGTATGTTGTTTGAAAAATCTAGTTCGAGATTTTATTGGCACATATAAATTTAGGGTTAACCTCTTTGCGTTACAAGACAAGATTTTAATTGCCTGCATTCCTTTATCTGTCTATATATGTATGTATGTGTGTGTGTGTATATATATATATATATATATATATATATATATATATATATATATATATAATATAACTAATTTGTTCAATATGTTGTTCCCACTTGGCAACATTATGCAGGTCAGCAAAATAATGTTGGAATTTGTATTCTGTACATTGAAATTTATAGGAATATAAACTTGTTTTCTGTGATGCATTTTGTGGTTTTGTACATGATCCTCTTTTCTAACCTAGATGTTTTGGAGAGTCTTGAAAGGATATTTTAATACGTGTGTGTATGTATATACAGTCAAACCCACTTATCTCGACCTCGGTTATCTCGACAACCCGCTTATGTCGAGCATTTTGGTCCGGTCCCGAAAAAATTCTTCTTTGTTATGCTATTTTTTACCCGCTTATCTCGACCTCTGTTAAGTCGATAACCCGGTTATGTCGGGCATAAGTTTCGGTCCGAAGTAACATGTGGACCCGCTTAATTCGACGAAATGCAACTTTTTAACGTCAATCTCACAGAAATTGTACAAGAAATAGTCAGCAAAAGCGATCGATTTTCAGACACAATTTTGGTCCGTTACGGCAGTAGTCACTCGCATTGATGCCTGCGGGGTAAGTAGTCTACTCAACATTAACTTGCTTTAATAAATACTCTTTGTAACCCATGCTAGCGAAAGGAGTGTCATTTGCACTCACAGTCAATGTACATGTACATGTATTTTCAAAAACATTTATTGATCTTTATCTGCGAGATACTGTCATATATTAACCTGGATATAATACAATCTTGGTTATTTTGCACCTAACACCGCGTTATGCGTGAATGGCGGGTGCCTGAAAGCAATCGGTGGATGTTTCTCTCTCACTCTCTCGTTTGTGATTTTCTTTGATCCATTTTTCAATCTGATAACATATTCAAACCTCTGAGTACAACCAAACATGATTTGTTTTTCAATATTCACATCAATTATAAAAATGCGTCATGTGTTATCTGACATAAGTGATGCACACTACAGTAATGGATGCATACGCTACATGTGATATAAGGAGTTCATAGATATATTTTTTCTTTAATAAATTACTTATGATGATAAAAAAGGAATAAATGATAACAACACCAGGTTAGTTCATTTCATTTTATTATCAATTAAGCGTTTTGTTTATTTTATTGTAACATGCAGTGGGAGGGGATTCCAGTAAACACCAGCAAGAGACAGGAGTAATGCTCAAGGACATTTTTAAAATTACCGGTTTTTATGAACCCGGATATCTCGGGACCCGGTTATGTCGACGATTTTTTTACACCCCCGACGTAATCGAGATAACCGGGTTTGACTGTATGTATGTATATGTATGTGTGTGTGTGTGTGTGTGTATATATATATATATATATATATATAAAGTAGTTTTACAAATGCTTTTGAAAGAAACCCTGGCATAACTAGAATTTTTCTTCACATATCTGCCACCAACATTTATCATTGGGTATTTCATCTTGAAAACGTCTTCACCACCAAGGAAAAAGAAATGTACAAAAAGTGTAGCTTGGAATTTACCAAAAATTGCCTTGTATTCATCCATCATATACTGATATACATCATGCTTTTTACACAGTATGCCACAAATTTTAGTACTGGGCATGGTTTCAGAGATGAAGCACATTGGTAGCAAAGAGCACATAGAGTTTGGGAAACTACATGAGTGTTGGAAATTTTGCGACTGAAAGATTAGCATATATCATAATTAGCTTGAGTTCAGTTTTCCGTGCATGTGCCTACACAAATCATTCACTGTTTGATGTTTCATCTTCTGGATTAATACCATTTTGTAATTAAGCTACACTGCAGTTAAAATGTTTTCATCTCCAAGGAAAATGATTTGTATTCCACAAAAAAGTGAATGTATGGATTCAGTTATCAAACATCGATGTTCATTATACTTTTCACACAGCGTTGTGCCACAAATTTTACAGTTGGAATGTGCACAAGGGCTGGTATTGTTGCTTATAATTTACCTGTCATACATGTAGTAATATCATGATATATTACGTGTGTGACAGATAAAATGTAAGCAGCAATACAAAACCTTGTGGCATGTGGCAGAACAAAAAAGCACACTGTTATAGCACCCCCAGCAGGTTTCACTTTTGGAGTACTTTAAGATACCTAGTGGAGTTCTGCATGCTACCAGTGCTGAAGCATTTTTGTTGAACATATTTGAGTGAAATTTACACATGTAGACCAGTTGAAGTGAGTGTGGAATATAAACAATTTTTCAGTATATTTTGTATTTGTAATCTGGTTCTAAACCATATGAATTTTGCCCTTTGTGACAAGAATTATTACCAACTATTGAACCAGGTTATTAGTAAAAAAATATCTTTTTGATATCTGCTGTAAATATGGCACGTAATATACAGATTACACTCAAATTATACTTGACACTTGTATTAGCAATAATTATGCATGTACCTCTCAAGGGGCTTGGCATTTCAAATTTCAGAACAGAACTAGGTTAGTACAGGGTTCCTTCGCGGGTCTGGAATTCTGGAAGAAGTATAAAATTCAAAAATGGCTTTTCCAAGCCTTGAAAAAAAATGACTAAAATGTCTGGATAAAGACGTTTTTCACTTTCACATGATGCCATTAACACGCTTTCTCTTCGCAAAGTTTAATTGTCATGTTGGGTCCTGGACAAGACATTCTGTCATAGTTTGAACCATGCATCAAGGAAGTTTTACAAATGCATGTTTAAAATACGGGTTACATAACAGTCCTAAAGGCTGAATCCTAGTGCGGTTCAATATAGATGGTTCAGTTCAGCAAATTGTAACCTACTGGCTGGTGATAGTGAAGGCAGTTTATTTTAAAGCTACAAATTACATCAGATTATAAGAACTAGATGAGTGTTTTAGCTGATGGAGTTTTACTGAAATTGAGCTTTGAACTGAGTGGGTCATGCATATAATCAGAACCGGAACTGACATCATTTTGAAAGCTCAAAAACCTGTTACATTGAGTATGTATGTCAACTTTTTGACCAAAATGGGCACATCATATAAAAAGTTCATAACCTTTCAAACACTAGATATTTAATTTTAATAGGTCTGATCACCAGTTTAAGAGGTGTAAACTTTTGGACTATTCATTTGGCAACTGTTGGCAAAAATCTCTAGATTTATAAACATGGATTAACTCCTCATTTTTGTGGAGTGTTTTAAAGTATTGCTTGGATATTTTATTTATTACCGAGAAACAAAAACAAAATCAAATGGACATCTGGCCAGTTTAATTAAATTTTGATGGAGTGAAATGCCCACAAAAGACATCACAAGTTCATGCTAAGCCACAAGAATTTCACATTTGGATGTCATAAATATTTGCTTTAACTGAAATTCTTACAAGAGTAAGTAGAAGTACATGGCCATATATATGAAGTGATTTTGTGGTTTCTGTAAACTAGTATAATATATTTACGGGCTAGTTTGGAGTAGACCTTTTGGTTTCATGGGTAAAAGGGGATTCCCAACAAACAGTTCACTGATTTTCAATAATGTATTGAAAAGAAAAAGTGAAATAATCCCAGCAAAAGAAAATAGTTCTAGGTTATCTCAAGACCCATGTCATTAATTTCTATGCCCTACTATAGAACTGCCAAGCTGTGTGATTGTGGGCTTTGAACCAAATGGAGCATAGGTTATGTGGTTCCTATGATTTTTTTGTACCCAATGCAAGATTTAAAAAGTTTCAAATATATTTATGAGATTGTATTTTATGCCTTTTCTCCATGGTCTTGTTTAATCATATCTTTGGGGAATAATGGTTGAATACATGAACTTTTATTATTGAGATCTGTTTAAGTATTGCGGAGTTTTGGAGGTATTGCAGTTTAATTGTTTCCTGGAGGGTTATAATAATTTGATCCCTCAAATTAGCCATTAGAGACATGTCTAAAGTGCAACCGCTGTATATCATCATGAAACAAAAGATAATATCTTTAGGGAAGGTAGCTAGAGACAGAAAGTAGAGATGCCCATCATCCCAAATTGGGCATGAATGTCTTGAACAACCAAGCCAGTTCATGAATCGAGGCACTGTAGAAATAAAATTCCTCTCCCTGAAAAGAAAAAAATTGAGCTGAAGCGATATGAGATATTTTCAGTTATTTCTGCTAATTTGTGAGTATGATCAGTTTTCAGCAGATGACATGCTATTCAGAACAGTTTATTCATTTGGTCGTTTCCAGTCATTTCTGGTAATTTGTATCATATGATTAGTTTCATGGAAAATTATAAGTCAGTGACATATGTGTTTATTTGTGGACTGTGATTGGTAGTATTGCTATAAACCTTTTCATTCTTGACATTAAAATGCCAGACATTGATTAAAATACAGAATTGTAAATAGTGTTTAAAAATTGTTCAGAGGCACGTTTTTTTAATGATTTTGTCATTCTTATGGTGTCCACATGGATTTTGTTTCTTCTGCAGTATGTGTCAATACCTTGTCCAAAATTTTCTTGGTTGGCAATGTGCATCTCTGCCTAAAGACCAAAAGATAATCACTTGAGGACAAGACTAGGTAGGCTGAAATATCTAATGGTTTCTGCAAATTAAACATGGCACAGAAGTTTGTGATTCAGAAATAACCAACTTAATGTCATTTGCAATGGTTTAGGTGTCTGTGGGCACTTGAGATTCAAGAGACTGGCAATTCAAAACTGATTCTATTTCAAATCCGACAAGTCCTTTGAAATCTGTAATAGCTGGGTATTTGATATTCTGGGTGTTCACATTTGATGCTCTCGTACTATTTCACCTGCACACCATGTTGAAAATGGTCTGTTTAACCTTTTTTCTTCTTATTTAAGAAGAGGAGGCAAGCCCAAAGAGAGGAAAGAAGAGGAAACTCGAGCCTGAAGAGGGAGAGGAGGAGAATGAGTGAAAGTGATAAACAGAAATTTGTAATAAAATCTTCAAACGTACAAAGAAACAATCTGCAGTTATATCATCGTGGTCGCTGTGGTCACAACTAACTCGTTATCTTGTCTGAGGGAAGTGGGGCTCATTCTCAATATGTTAATTTAGAAATATTCCATCATGATCACATAGTGCGTTGTAGACCAGCAACCTTGATGTTTACGGAAAGAAGCCTTTGTGTTGAATTGCATCCACACAGATTAAGTCTAATGATGAATACTTCAGTCCATAAGTGTTAATGAAAATTGCATCTACTTTTGTATCTATCAACATGACTTGGAAATGCCCGTGTACTTGGAGTAAATAAAATGCGTTATGACTTATTAATACCTGGAAAGCAGTTTTAACACTTGTTTGAATTACTGTTCTGTATTTTTAACCAGAAAACTTTGAATTTAAATGTTCTATTCAAGGTTATTAATTTCTTTTCATTTTATAGAAGAGCTAGTTGTGACAAAGATGGGGCAGCAAAATTGCGATGGGTAGAAGGAGACTGCATAGCGAAGCTATCAATTGCATATCAGTTCCTTAGTAGTCTAATATTTTGGTATAGACAGACGCCAATTATTCATTCAGTTATTTTTGGTTCTGTTTTGTCTGTATATAAAAAAATTTCCCATACTTTTTGTACAAATACTTGTGTTGAGTAGGGCATCCATTGTATAGAAGATATTCATAGGAATCTATGCAGTCACTTTGAAGTGTATCAATCTTGCTCTTTTTGAGGCATGGTGGAAATATTTTGCTTTTTTTTCATCCAGATCTTAAATTAGAATTTGTGTAAAACTCACGATTTAAAAAGATAGAAAACTAGAAAATATTTTAGAAAGAACAGGACCTGAAACTTGAGAACCTGGAAATAGAGATTTTCGCTAAAGAGAGCTTAGCTTAGTAATGTCTTCCGTGTTACTGACAAAAGAAGTCATGATAGTGCACAAATGATAAATACATTGAGGTTTTTTTAAATGCCATAAATACTTAGCAATGGACAGTACTGCATTTATCAGGGTCCATTAGCAAAGTTTTGATGTTACAATGGAAAAGTACAACTGCTTTTGTTTATTTAATGAGGGTATGGAAGAATTTTGACTGCCTAAATATGGTAAACAATAGGACTAGTTGTCTTGATAATGAATAGGGTGGGAGTGATCATTCAGATTGTTTGAACTGTTCTGCGGTATTAACAATTAGGATCGAGAGTACCAATACTTTATGGGCATTATTTTGAGGCCATGGTAATTCTCCAGTGGTTGGCAGTCTTGTTTCTTAATAAAATCTGTGCAAAGCATTTTGAATCAAAGTGGAGTAATTCAACTAAACTTCTGTGTTTAGGCTTTGCGGGGACTTTATACAACAGAAGGAAGCACAGATGCTAATCAATTGAAGTTAAGAACATGGATCAAAGCTTTTGCAGTCTTACACTCATTTTATAGCAATGCATGCATCTTCATGGCACATAAACAGATACTTTCCACACTAGTAAGAAATGAATATATTCGTACAATACAAAGCACACTAGGAAGACTGTGTACATATATTGTGAATAATTTTCATTTAGAGATTGCTAAGGAACTGAAGAACTGTATATACTGTATAGTTTCACAAGAAGTTGTTATCCATTTATGTCGCTCCATAAAGAATCAATTTACCATCTGCTGCTCATTAAATCATGTTTAGTATTAAATCCATATTTCATTTGATGGCTTTTGTTATTAGTGTTTTGTGCCATCATTTTTGTTTAGCCTTCCTTGGTGTAAGCACAGCATAGCAATCACTTTTGTGTCTGTTTATATATATGCTCACACCCCAGATTAAGGTCAGTGTTAAAGATCTTTAGAACATTAAATCTTAGTTTTAAAATGGTTTTAATTTTTTTTTCTTCTTTCTTTCTTGCTAAATAAAAGGCAGGCATGGCAATAAGGAAGTCTTGTTTCATTCATTGGAAACAGCGTGACAGAAGCAAACCTCATTGGCCTGAAAATTAGGGCCTTTGAAGATGAGGAATCAACATTCATCTTTGATTTTAAACACCCCTTTAGCTTTCTGGAAGCAGCACATAGTATTATCACTGTCTGCTGACACACTAGTATTATCAATGTCTACTGGCACATTCCTATACTGTTACCAGTGTAGTATGATACATGTTTTACTGTATGCATAAAACAGACAAGGTGGTCCAGAAATCTAATATGGCTCACATTTGTTCTCTAATCAGCACAACAATAAAATCTGCATGTTCTGTTAATTCCAATAGTTTTGAGTATCCAAGTGAATTCCAAAGTATTTGTAATGAGAGTAACATAATGTGTCAACCATACAGAAAAAATCGCTATAATCCCAAAATGTCTTGAAAGTAAGTCACGATTGTTCCCTATGCCTATTATTCCAATTTCTGAAGTATTTCAAGGACTGTAATTCTAGCAAATGATTATATTAAATAAAATTCCATTCATTATAACTCTCAAGACATGTAACATTCTTAAGAATGTCTAAATCCATGTAATAATTCCCTTGCACTAGAATCTTGCAGCACAGAGGAAGAATTCATTGACACTTTTGCATATTTGATCACAACATGTCTATAAGAAACTGCACTCTTCGTGAATTTATCAATGTTCGTTAGGATAGATGAGAGCACTGACATGTCTGTCGACAAAAATAACTTCCGTCAGCTAAAGTGATTAATGATGATTTAAGTATGCAAACACTTGGAAACTTGCATGTGAATGAAGTACATGTAACAGCTAATGTTGTCTTTAGTGAGCAGGAGAATTGCGATCTTGGAACATAAATATCTTAGGGTCAACATGGAGTTATGGAAAATTATGTTCCAATATCATGAAGACTGAGTTTCCTAATTTGTTTAAACTGGCCAAATTGCAGTGGTTCTTTCGTTACAAACAGCAGATTGTGAGAGGGGATTCAATTCACAAAACTAAATTTACTGCTCCAAGGAATAGCTTAACATCAGAAACTGAATAAACTGATTATTTGGAATCAAGTGGGTCATATAGACAATTTCCTGTTTGAGTGAGAAGAGAATATTTACCAGCTCAGCAACCTCAATTAGGTATGCAAATACCGTGTATACTTGTTGTGAAAGAAGTGATACAAAATCATTAAATTCTTGTCTGAAATTAGGTATACATATTATTTATAATACTGTTGTTACCCATCAGCTAACATTCAGCAATGTCCCCCACCCCTCCGGAAGTAGGTATGGAGTTCCCCCCCCCCCCAAAAAAAAAATCCTGACAGTATCTGTGCTTATAGTTAAAAAGCTATTGCAAGTCTATGAGGAAAAAAAAAACAATCCATGGCTGTATGAACTATAAAATGAGTTGATTTTGCATCTAATTGGCCACTTTGGAGGCCACATTTCTAATCCTGTTTTAATCAGCCATGGAATATAAGCTTGTATCACATGGGGGCAGGGGCTAGTTTTTATGTACAAAATTTAATGACGTATATAAAAAAAATCTTAAAGAATCAGCAGCAGAGGGGGCGAATCGGACATTTTGTCCAAACGTCATTTGGTTTAATTGATACTTTTCTGCACTCAGCGGATCCAGCGTCGTCAGCGCCTGGTAAAAAAAACGACGTCGTCGTCGGGGGGGGGGGGGGGGGGGGCAAATCGAACGTCATTTAGTTTAATATACTTTTTGCATTTTTGATCCAGCGTTGTCAGCGTCCGGTAAAAAAGCGCGACGACCGCGTTGATGTCATCGCCCCCTCTGCTGCTAAGAGGCTACAATAAAAGTCTTTATGATCTTAAAATTTAACCGAATATTTGGTCAAGTCCGATACGATATCGTGTCCGAGGGTCATGTAAATTTATCGTTACAAATCCATGTGGGGTCGACTGAGCATGACTGAAAAAGTTTCGAAAAACATTAAAGTCCATGTCACCGCCGCACCATGTCTGCCAAATATTTCGTAGCGTGTGTGTATCAACACCGTTGAATACAGCAAGAATGTTACAGTTGTCTCTGATTACTTTTGGAATCTGAGTGTATCGTTGAGTGACATATATCACGTCGGTGTTTTTATGCCTGCCTCTGGAAAATATCCTAGCTGGGTTTTTTTGATTGTCTAACATAACATCATCGTACACGACTAGATTGTTAACGTCGCCATCAATATCATCGATACCTGGTGCATCATTGATATCTGTAATAAACTCAATAACATTTTTTTCAGCGATTGCTGATGCATTCTCGTTAAAATCTTTCAACACCTCGTAGCATCGTTGATCATCTACGCTAGGGGCGATTAAATACAACTTATCCCACTTCATCCATCTCATTATTAAATTAAGTAACAATTGCGTCTTGCTGGATCCAGATGGTCCGATGATAATCATCCGGATCGAGTTTGGTAACGCTGCAACATGCTTAACTGGTTCTCTTGTTTTAGTCGCCGAAAAATCAATTATATTCATATCTCTATACATAAATTATGGATCTATATTGTGTGAAGTGTAGAGTGCGTACTGGCACAAATGATATGACAACCGTTACAACAAGAAATAACAGATCGGCACTTACTGGTAAGTGTGTACAATGCGGTATAAAGAAATTTAGATTTATTTCTGTTAGACCCGGGGATGTTTTAAAAAAAAGCGAGGAGGTGATATTGCAGCCAAGTTATCAAAACACCGTGGGCAAAGTATCCAGGAGAAAAGCACCTCCCAGGATATAGCTACTGTGGCCCCGGAACACGATTAGATATCAGACTCGATGATCAAAATCAGACCAAACTTGGTGAGTATCCAATAAACGCTATCGATAAGGCGTGTCATGCTCATAATGTTGCTTACAACAAAAGTAGCGATCTACAACAGCGTCATATCGCGGATGTAAAATTAATTCACGCGTTAAATACCATTCCTGATAAATCCTTCAAAGAAAAATTGGCTTCATGGTTGGTAAAATCGGCTATGAAAGGTAAATTAATGATGGGCGCTGGTAATTA
Source organism: Sinohyriopsis cumingii (assembly GCA_028554795.2). Taxonomy (NCBI): domain Eukaryota; kingdom Metazoa; phylum Mollusca; class Bivalvia; order Unionida; family Unionidae; genus Sinohyriopsis; species Sinohyriopsis cumingii. Next base: position 91,343,207 of record CM068831.1, read on the forward strand.
ATAACAACATGGAATCCATCTATTATTCTCCGAGAGGATACTGGAAGGGGAAGGCCGCAATTGATAAACTCGCAAGCGCTGCAAAAGTAACGAGGGCCGCTGCGGCTAATTGGTTATCCAAACAGGCTATATGGCAAATCTATCTACCACCGCCTAAACAAATCTACTTTTCGCGCTTTGATGTCAGCGTACCTAATGAAGTTCATCAGGCTGATATACTATTTCTGCCGCATGACAACGGTTACAAATACGCGCTAACCGTAGTTGATGTTGCGAGTCGATACAAACAAGCGGAGCCGTTGAAAACAAAGTCAGCAACTGAAGTGGCCGATGCGTTTGGGCGGATTTATCGAAGAGGCCCTCTGCGCTGGCCAAATCTATTACAAGTTGATCCTGGTAGTGAATTTCGCGGCGCTGTTCTATCAACGCTGAAACACCATAGCGTCGCGGTACGACGAGGTCATACTGCGCTACATCGTGATCAGGCAATTGTTGAACGATTCAATCGGACTCTTGCTGAACGGTTATTTGGATATCAGTACGCAAAAGAATTCATCCAAGAAAAACGATCTCGTGAATGGGTCAAAAGGTTGCCAGGCGTAATTGCAGCGTTAAATAACGAGATTACCCGAGCAATCAACATGAAGCCCAGCGACGCGATTAAAAAAAAGTATATACCCGGAAGATCAAAAATAGATAGCGTTTCCAAGCCGATTCTCGGCGATGTCACTGTTAGATATCTATATGAACCAGGAGAGCTTGAAGGCGGTAAAAAAAGAGCTACTGATCCTATTTGGAGTGTTACCACACATAACATATCAACGATAACACGATCAACTGGTAGACCACCGATCTATAGACTGGATTCAACTGTCCCACAGCGGGGGTTTACACGCGAGCAACTACAAGTGATACCTGACGATACTCAATTACCCCCGCGTGGTCTTAACTAGCGCCGTTGCGTCTATTGCACTCAAGACAGGTCAACCTCACATTGTTTTTAACATGACCGAGACTGTTATCGATCCTGTCCACGGTAAATTGGCGAGCGTCTTTATCCGAATAACGCCACCGCATTATACAATTACAACTCGCGCAGTGATTATTCTGTTGTTGTCGTAACGCAATTATTAATTCGGCATCAATATCAAAACGCCGCGGTTTTTTTTTTTATCCTGTTGGCGGTAACCCGAGAGTTTTCTATCAATGACGCTTGCATCGATGATGTCGTTGGTGACTTTGTCGGTGACTCCGTCACTGGCTTCGTCAATAACAATTCTTCGAAGCTGATTTATCCTCCGTACTCGGGACACTGCAAGATAGACTAGATTTGACCATTCGATGCGATTATCAACTATCCAAACAATTGTGTCCGTGATGGTTAGTCCCTGCGAGGAATGTATTGTCGTTGCGTATCCTAGCGTCCACGGGGACTTATTAGCACGTAGCGCGTCCTCGACGACGCTGATATCAACGAGCACGATATCATTCAGCACGAGAATTTGTTTTTTTGTCCCTGACGCTGTCGGGCCTGGAATTTCAACTTCGATGTTTTGCCGCCGTGTATCCGCGGGTCTATAACATAACGGCACTGGGCGCGTTGGAAACTTTTCCTTATGCAACGTAAACAACTTTTGCTGAAGTGTGTCTCTGACTATCTTTCTACTCGCTACAATCAAATCATTTGGTCTCCATGTTTCCCAGAATTCATTTAACGGCGTTTCCGGAATCACCTCGCGGATTATTTCACATTGAACTCTATCCGGCTGTAATCTGATTAATTTCTTAACCTCGCGCAGTTGTTCATCAAGTGCTCGGTAATCAGTATCGGTTTCTTCATAATAGTCCACAAAACCCTTTAACCAATCATGTGGACCCTCGCCGACAAATGGTGGTGGTTGACCATGATCCCCGCACATTATCACCGCTGTATTCGCGCGCAGCAACCAATCAAGAAATGTTTGTGAAACATCTAACGAAACAGTACATATCTCATCCCAGATGATAACCTCAGGAATAAATTTTTCACCCATTCGATCAGGAGTCCACTCACCGCCGCTGTATCGAAAAAAGCTGTGATAAGTAACGGCGTCAACATTTCGTTGTTTTATCTCTCGCGCTAGTCTATGGGTCGGTGTAAGCACGATTATACTTGCCCGCGTTCGAAATAATTCAATTGCCCGAGTCGTCTTTCCTGACCCGCCACAGCCGCTTAAATAAACTGTTTTGTATCTACAAATTGGATCAGAACACGGTGGTGCATTAGACCATTCTGACAATTTATCACCGCGTAAGTAATTGTTCTCAACGGTGACGTCTGCTGACGGGGAATAATCGCGTCGTATTTCATTTTTAATTCTCCATGTACCCCAACTCTCGTCCGGACAAGTAAACTCGGCTATGTTTTCCTTATACTTTACGTTAATATAAAATGAATCAATCGCAACTCTAACTGCGGTGTCGGGAAATCTATTTGACACTGAAAATAAATTTATGCAAGCATAACCCAGCATAGACGCCCTCAAATGCGGGTATGCTGGGCTGTCTCCGTCGCTGTAAGTAACAACTGTACCCAACCTTGTTCCATTGGACAAGAAAGCTGTTTTGCAGCTCACGTATCTATTTTTCGCCACTGCGTCCTTGATTACGAAATCATATTCTGCGTCATCTATAATCAGCCGTGAGCAATATCGTTTGTAATCGCAGTTTTTTCCACCTTGTGTGAACTTACCAATTATTCTTCTACCGAGATCTTTTGCCTCGCGGTTTCGTTGGTTGAATATCTTTTTGGACCATTCGATGATATATTCCTCGTCGGCATCAATGTGTTTTCTGGACTCGTCAATTATGCTATCTAGACGCTCCGGTTCTGGTAACCAGACTTCAGTCTGCGCCCGGTATGATATAATCGCGTCACTGACAATCAACGAAACTAGCATTTTACAATCAATCATATACCGTAGCAGCGCTATTGGCAACCACTTCTTTTCAGTCATGTGTCTACCGATCCAAATATAGCAACAGCGATGAAGTCCTGCCGCGAATTCAAATGATACTATGCGAGCGAATCCGGTTAAATCAAAATCAGGCAGTGGTCCATTAATAGCAACACGAGTCATTTCATGTCTGGGGTGTCCAAATCGTTTAAAGTACTCAGCGGCGGATCCATACCCGAGAAAACTCGCTGGATAACAGGCAACCATATCAACGGAAATCATAGCGTCGCGGTTGTATCTAGTGTTCCATAGTCCACCGTGATAGTATTCCAAACAACTGGATTGTACATCCGGTAGAAATTCCTTGCGCGTTGGTCTCCACGCATTTTTCCTTGCTGCAACATGAGCCGCAACCGATGAAATTGTAAAACAATTTGTTAGCAGTTGTTCATCATGCTCTTCAAATTCCATGGCGGTTTTTTTCATCTTGTTGTGAAACGCTTCAGTGCGATATAATTCACCGTTTGGTCTTACAAACTGATCAAAGGTATCCGCATCGTTTTCAGCGCTGCGAAGTAACCACACTGATACAGGGTCGTTTTTACACAAGTAGGCAATAGCATCAAATTGTTTCCTCTCCGCGAGAAAACCATCCTTGGAGAATTGTTCTCCCAGGAATTTCCCCGGGATATACTTTACTGTTCTATCCCGTGGAAATACTGTGATCGCGGACGTCCATGCGTGTTCGTTATGATCAATAATTTTGATTGGGGCTCCCTTTGATTTGTACTTTGATTCGTATAATACTTCACCGGTTATCGTTGTAACGGTTATTGGAAATCTCAACGATGTTTCTAATCTCGCTATGTCGCTAATGGTTGCTCCTCGCTCCTTTACGGTTAGTTCCCATTGGTTTATTTTGCTACGCCGTAGATCAGTCAATTTGTTTCCTCGACACGCATTTGTAAAATGCTCTTTTACTCGTTCTGCTACACAATTTATCCCCGTTGACTGTTTCATCGGCGCTAGTTTTCCGATATCAGGTTTCTTATTTAACGGGTATATTCCATAAACAACTGCTGTTTCAGGATACGCTCGTTCATAGTATGGTTTGTCAATTCCGGTTAACAGCCCCGGCTTGGAGTCGCGGCTAACAATGACTGTTTTCTTGTCGCTGAGAACTGGTTCAAATTTATCACGTGTGATCCAATTACCTGATTCCACCCGGACAATGAATTTTACTCTGAAAAAATACTTTTTACCGTCAAGGTGTGATATTATCGTTGATGCGCGCTTGTCGTTCATGGTAGCATCAACAACGCCATCAATTCGAAATGTTGACCAACTATGAGATGCACCATCACGCTTGAATTCATTGATACAATCACGGATTTTATTTAACAGGGTTTTATCGTTTATTAACGCTTTTGGTGCGTCCTTGAGGGCTCTATCGAGATTAAACTTAATATTTTTCCAGGGCTTAATTGCTGCTAATTTCTTGAACTCCTCCTCCATATAATTAAAACAAGTATTTAAATAAAAGAATATAGTATAATGAATAAATGCAAATGGTTGATGATTGGGTCGACAACCCCGTGCAATAAATCATGTAGAGGTGAATTCTGCGGGTATCATTTACAAAGCGTTCGTAATGGTTCTCTTGGCCCCCTCCCGTGCTTGGTTTGCCACGTTGGTGTAAGAGGAAAATCGCAGTTGTGTATCAATTGTGGCGGAAAGCGATACGGAGAGTTAAAACGTTATTACGATAAACGAATAAAAAACTCCACCGTTGACCCCACCGCTGACTCCGTCAAGGACAAAATCATCAAAACTCCTCAAGACTACATTGAAAGGTTTATAATTAAACCAAATAATGAATTAGACAAGTAGTATTATTATACAAATGGACCAAGAGTTCAGACCTCACCCTGTGCTTGTTAATTACGAGGCATCTCGCGACGGCGTTGTTCGAAACCGTAGACTAAAAAAACCAGTTGGATGGAAAAATAATCACGGATACTTGATGTTTGGTGCTGAGAAAAAAATCTATCTTATTCACAGGATGGTATATGAAGCGTTTAACGGACTGATCAACGACGGTCTCGTTATTGATCACATTGATGGATGTCCTCAAAATAACAGACTGTGTAATCTAAGAGCTGTTACACCGAGTCAAAATTCCAAATTTGGAAAAACAGGAGGGGTGAGAAAGGCAAAACTCGTAAAGTCATTTGATACAATAACGCACGAAGAAAAGATATTTCACTCTATGAATGCGGCTGGTAGGTACTTCGATATTTGTAGAACCTCAGTTCGAGATGTTGCAGAGAATATAACTAAAACAGCGATCTCAAAAAAGACCGGGCACATAATTCGATTTTCATATATAACATCAAAGGGGAATAACTCGTGATGGTATATCACCAAGTGACGAAGTTACCGACGGTGTGAACGCTACAGTCTATTACAATTAATAAATTGTCTGTTCCGGAAGAAAACTGATGGAATAAATTGTTTTTACAAACAACTGTAATATTCTGTTTTATGTTTCATCGAAGTATTTAGTGTTGTTTAAGCGCTATTGATAGCGTTTTTTAAGTAATTTAACGAAATACAATAACACACCTTGTGACTGACGCGGTTGTACTAGTCACCTTATATATAAGCCGACTCGTTATAAGCCTGGGGCTTTCGAAAGCCAATTCAACCAATCAAAACTAACCCATGCTCTTGACCCGGGCGTGTGGTTGTCTTTTGTTCACAATCATGCAACCGGGTTAATTTAATTGGGTTGCTTTTGATTGATTGAATTGACCGTAGAGTTCCGCCCCGCCGTTTTATGTTTGTGCCGTCTTGTGCCGTCCCATCATTAATTAAGTACATGTAGTGATGTCCCCCCCAAGCATATCTTCTGGGCGGTCTACGATGACGTTTGTCACCCTAGGCCTCCCTCCCGGAGATGTTTGTTTCGGGGTCCCCTTGGGCTCAGATGGATGCGAAGGCACCCAAGGGGTTCCAAGATGTGTTGTCCTTAATTAAGTTAATTAAGTAGCCTCTGGGTCTCTCTGACGTCATAGGGCGCCAGCGAGATTGCCAAATGGGTTATAATTCTCTAGGCAGTAAAGATGTTAACAGCACCTTTATGTGCCTAGAGATCATTTTGTAAAAATATTTTTTTTTATATTAGAAATAAGATGTTTATAAGAATACGAATATCGAAGACATCAATAATATATTAACCGAGATTTCAAAATTAAAAAATCAAGGAATTGAATTATCTGATAGTCTCAACAGCGAAAGAATATTATCCGATTATGAAATTATTAACGAACAATCGAAACGGGGGCGTTTTACCCTGGCCCGCGAGTACGCTTTTATAAAACGATTACAACATACGATTAATGAAAACCTGTACCTCAATGACGTAAATGCATTCATTGGGCTATTCACCGCCGTTGAAACAGTACGAAAAAAACTTGGACGTGCCTATGAACGAAAGCGGGAAATTTCTAGTAAGATTAAAAACATTAGAAAGATTATAGACGAAAACTCCGTGGAGCCCCCAATTTAATGGTAGCGTACGGAAGTGACACATCGTTGTATACATTTTTTTTCCCCCCGATAGGTCGTGGTAACGTTTTAATTGTAATACTAAAATAGTAAGACGATTGCGTCTGACGCGACAGGTGTTCGGGTATATTCCTGCCACAGGATGACTCGGCGGGAAATTAAAAATTGCGGAGCAATTTGCAATAATGATAGGTGAATCACTTACTACTCGGCTAGCCAGAGAGCGGCTAGCAGCGCTTAAAAAGTTCATACCGTTACGAGACAGGGTCCGAAAACAACTTCAAACGCGGCAACAACTACAAACTGATTTTGCTGTTGGAAGCGAACAACTCTTTGCCCCGGTAAAGCACGCAACTGTGCCCGTCCTCGGTGCGCTTGAAAAGATAGCGGCTCAGACCGAACAAACAAAAAGTCTTTAGAAACACTTCCTGCGAAAATAGCGGTTGCTACAACACACCAGCGGCAAAGACCACCACCACTCGCTATAATGGACCCACAAGAACCTTATGTTACAATGGCCGATGAAGAAGAACTAGGTGCTACTGCAAGAGAACCAGAAGAAGAAATACCGGAAGAAATACCGGAAGAAATACCACAAAAACAAAAAGAGAGAGGGGAGAATATACCCCGTAATGTACTTAAAAATGACACAATAGATAAAATTAGAGGCTTCAACAGCGATGAAGAATTGATTAATTTTACTGTTACAAATTTTGCTAAGGGCATACGAGATGAGAAGCATATCAATAGCGGTTACGAGAAAAATATAGGGAGGTTAAAGGATTGGACAAAAATGGTGTATTTAGCAAGTAGATATAAAGATGCATTACCACATCGTGGTGATCCCAATTACGACGCATTCCACGAGGAAGTTGAAAGTAAAAAAACAAAAAAAGGAAAAGGATACTCTGTTGGAAACTCTTCTGGTAAAAAATCCTACGGTTTTGTTACTTGTCCTGGTAATATTCTCAGTGATATATCACGGCTGGAAGTACTAATCGGAGGAAAACGAGCCGGAAATAACTCTCCGGAAATAATCAATGAGGCCGCTGATATTTGCAGGCGGTTATTTGCAGGCGGTATCATGGACATAAATGTATATCGAACGCTCATAGACGAAATCGTGGATGATTGACCAATCAATCACTGGTGATCAATCACTAATTGGAAAACACTGGTGTTTTTATAATAAAGATGATTATACACTACAACCATGATAAACCAGTCAGCGTCTACGTGGTAAACTCACGATTGCCTGTATACCGCGCGTGGTACGGAGACGGTCTCGGTAGCACCATTGCGGGGTTATTTACAAGAATGGCTCCAAAAGTGGCGCCGTTAGCTAAACAATTATCTATGAAAGCCATTGATGTTATTCGTGATAAGGGAATCAGCGCTATTGGAGATGTTGCCGGAAAGGCGTTTTCAGCCGCGCGGGACAAACTAATGTCGTTGGTGAGAAGAAAAAAACAAACGCCGTTGCGTTCTACAACAGTGATGCCAGCAAATGTCAGCAGGGTAATAAATAACGCGGTGAAAAAAAAACTAGCGTCGATGACCGAGTCGATGGCTTCGCCGCTGGCGACTCCGATGGCTTCGCCAACGACCCCGTCGTCGTCGATGGCGGAGCCGTCCACTGATGCAACAACCAACGCGATCATGAACGCGATAGCGGGAAGTGGTCTTAAACCGAAACGAAGACGACGCTGATGAATTGCAAAGCAATTTCAATTGAAAACATCAACATGATAAATAATAAAATGTTTGCGCGAACCGCTGATCCCGCGTTTGATATGGACGTCCCAGTGCGCAGGGATGATTCTGTCCGTGATTATCAATTTTATTCCTATCAATCACCACAGCCCAACCTACGAACGCGAATTGAACTTCAAGTCCAAGATACCAGTAGATACTTTTTGCCGTGTGAAGCGTTTATCGAAATCGAGGGAGAACTCGTGACAAATGTTGCCGCTAATACACCATACGCAGATGACCATCGTGTTCGAGTTGGCTTCGTCAACAACGGTATCATGGCGTTATTTGAGAGTGCCAGATATCTTATTGACGGGCGAGAAATTGAATCAATAGAACGCGAGGTTGATGTTGCAACGACGATAATTGGGCTAGCAAGATACTCAGATGATTATACAAGATCGGCGGGCCCATCTATGATGTTCGCAAAGGATACCACTAATAACGCTGATCATCTCCAGTACATTAACGTGCTGGCGGAAAGAGAGACCGCAGCTGACCCACAGGCTGAAGCAGCCAACCCAGACCGCAGAGCAAGACCAGGCGCTGATTTCACTATTATAAAAAGTACTAACGATAATTTTTAATCTAGGATTTGCAACACGAGTAGCAACATTGCAAGGACAACGCCGACAGTTTTCATGCGCGATTCCACTCCATCACATATTCGGATTTTGTAGAAATGTCAGAAAAGTTATCTATGGGGCTAAGCATACAATCGCGCTAACGCGAAGGGGCGATGATAACGATGCAATATGGCGTGCTGCTGGCGTCGATAACGGTAAAGTCGTTTTAACTAAAATAGCATTGTGGATGCCGGTGTTGACTCCATCAGTTACCACGGAAGCACGATTGTTATCATTTATGGAACAGGGGGGAAAATCGTTGTTGAGTTGGCTAGCGGTAACAACTGATGCTAAAGAGGATAATGTCGCTGATACATTTACATGGCACTTGGCATCAAAACAAGGTGTTTCAGCCCCGCGTCATATATTTATAGCGCTACAGAATAGGGATCGATTGGGCAATCAAGAACGCAGCCATATGATATTTGATCAATTAGGAGTCAAGGATGTTTCGCTGATAATAAACGGACAACAGGAACCATCCGAGGATATACAGCTTAATTACGGCGACAACCATATCGCACGTGTGTACCATCGATTGCTGTCATATATGGGTCGTGATCAAAACGTTGACACCGGTTTGCAAATATCACAACTTGATTTTAAAAACCTGTATCCGATTTATTATTTTTCGTTGGAACATCTTGATTTAACGAGACAGTCCGTCGTTGATATACACTTCCGAGCTCGTATAGCCCCGGGTGGTGTTAATTATAGAGCGGTTGCTGTCATTCTCAGCGATAAATCAATGCTGTTGGAAGGTGTTGGTGGACGAATGAGAATCGTTGATGCGCCAGTGGAAAACATGTAAATGTTTTTCGCAATTGGATCAATTAAAAACATAAACGCGTTTACAATAAAATGTCGTATAGTGTTGTCGGCGTTACACTAACTGATGGTCAAGTCAAGAAATTACGATCAAAGTCGGCTAAACAATGTGGAACCACAATAACGCTGAAGCCGTCGCAGATGGCAGGTGGTAATCATAAGATATCGTTGACGGCGCGTCAAATAAAACATTTCAATGATGCAATGAAGAATAAAAAGGGTATTCAAATAACTTTCTCAGCCGCAGCAATCAAAAACATGGAAAAGACCGGTGAGATATTTCCGCTGTTAGCTGCGATTCCGGCGTTGATTGCCGCGGCGGCCCCAGCAGTGGCGAAGGCGGCGGCGTTAGGAGCCGTTGGTACCGCGGCGGGAATGGCATTGAAGAAGGCGACCGGGAGAGGCTATAAAAAAAAGAAACGAGGACGATCCGTAGCCGGAAAGGGTCTAAGACTACCGGGAACCCCGTATTCATGGTACTCGGGGAAGGGTCTAAGACTACCGGGGACCGTTTATTAGCGCAAGAGTCTATGGTTCCGTTATCCAATTTTGATTTAATAGATGCCGCAGACGCGTTAGCGATAAAAAACTTCAGAGGTGTTTTTATGAGGGATCAATTACCAACAAAACCAAGGAATATTGAAACCGGTATAATTAACCTCGATAAATCCTCCGGAGCGGGAACTCATTGGGTTGCATACGCAATTGATCCGCGTGCGATCGTCTGTTTTGATTCATACCCGCCAAACGAGTTCATGCGGTATATCCGGGCGTGTTCAGCCCCGGTTTTTTATTCCACGCTGCCAACACAGCAATTAAGTGACCCACCGATATGTGGCCGTGAGGTATTGAACGTACTCGCGGCGATTTCATCATCGCGGAAACCACCTCATGTGGTTGTAAACGAATACACTAGTGGGGTCGTAGAGGCCCAGCGGGCTAATTAAAAACACTGTGTTTTTTTACAATAACAATGATTGATATCTGGGGACGACCGGTTTCGGCGCTGAAAAAATCCACGGAAACGCCCGCCACCGATGACATGAAAAAACTAATCGAGGATGAAATCGCTGAGACGTTAAATCTAACCAGTGTTGACCCGGGCGAAATAGTTGTATTTCAAGACCGCCAGGGTAAATTAAAATCCAGTAATGTGTCGCTGGATGACGTTTTAATACGACAGCGTGATGCCGCCGAGAACACTATCGCGTTGTATACCGGCGACGGACGACTCAAACCGGGTGAACATCTATCGACGATAACGGATAGGGTAACATTAATCCAAGACGGTTTTATAAGGTTAAATAGATTGGTGGCCGAACTTGACACGCAGGTGAATAAATTCGCCGAGGTGGAAAAGTCTGTCACCGATATGCAACTCACTACCGCTAGTTTTTTTGGGACCCCAACGGTGACCGAACCAAATCTTGCAGGGATAAAAAGTACTATTTTGGAGTTTACAACGCTGTCGGGCCAATTTTACACGTTACGAAAAAATGTTAACAGGATCGATGACAACTTTGATAAATTCTTTGGTAAAAAAAATACCAAGCTGGATGAAATTACAACAACTATAAATGATATCACTGCGTACGGACAGGAAATAAAAGAAATCAAAACTGATATTACAGCGATCAGGACTAGTATAGACGCGCATGGACGGGAAATAGGAGCAGTCAAAACTGATATTACAGCGAACAAAAATAATGTAAACGCGCATGGACGGAAAATAGAAACAATCGGCGTTAGTGTTGCATCGATCATAAATAATGTAGACGCGCATAGACGGAGAATAGAAACAATCGGCGTTAGTGTTGCATCGATCATAAATAATGTAGACGCGCATGAACGGAAAATAGAAACAATCGGCGTTAGTGTTGCATCGATCATAAATAATGTAGACGCGAATGAACAGGAAATAAAAGCAGTCAAAACTGATATTCCAGCGATCAGGACTAGTATAGACGCGAATGAACGGAAAATAAAAGCAGTCGACAATAATATTACAGCGATCAAGAATAGTGTAGACGTGCATGAACGGGAAATAAAAGCAGTCGACAATAATATTACAGCGATCAGGACTAATATAGACGTGCATGAACGGGAAATAAAAGCAGTCAAAGCTAATATTACAGAGATCAAGGACAAACTACCGAAAATGACAGAGCAACTTGAAAAAATAAAAATCCCTCATGAGAACGCCATCAACACAGTATACACAATTCGGCATGGATCATTCGATTGGACTTCTACGCATAATATAGTAAATATTACCGCAACTGTCAAGGGCATTTATCGATTGACATTGATTTCAACGATGCAGTTTAATATATCATCGTCGAGTTCATCCGGGTTTAACAATACAATATCAACAATCATCAACAAGGGTGAAACTGAACGGTTTACAATTTATGCCGTTGAACGCAGTCTAATTAGGACAAACATTACATGGTATGTGGAATTCGTGGGGATAATTTAAGTAAGTAATTGAAAACACTAGTTCTTTTAAAATAAAAATGACCACCAAGGTAATTGAATCAGAGGTATCACCGACGTCACATCAATATCGATTCGATACAGTAAAAGAATTCTCCGCCAAGTTGAAAACGCTTTCCGAACAATACCGTGTAAAAATAAAAAAATACCGCCGAAAAATAACCGCCATCGACGCGGCCGTGTACTCGGTGTCAGGTATAGTAGCTGGTACCGGTGTCATTTTATCCACGGTGACCATGATGGCCCCGATCGCTGTTCCAATCGCTATCTCCGCGGCGACAACAATTGCTGGAGTTGCCAACGCAATCACTAGAAAGATATCATCGTGTTCTCAAAAAAAACTCAACGAGTATACAGTAAAACATCAAATAGTATCCAACGCGTACTCGAAATTATCCGAGTTGATCTCGTTGTCAATTGATAACTCGTTTATATCCGATGTTGAATTCTCCACGATGGTCCAGTTGTATGACTCCGCGATGTCAAAAATCGAGGATTTTCAACTGGAAGCTGAAAACCACGTCGCTGAAACCACTTCAATGGGCTTAAAACATTCTTCTGAAAACAAGCAGGTTGTTAATATTCGGTGTTGAAATTGAACACTAAAAACAGCGAATAATAATAATGTCGCTGAACCCCGAAGGGTTTCAATTACTTCAACGGATCGCGGAGAACACCACTCCGGTACAAACAAGTATGATATCAATAACGTCAACGAAACCCGAATTCAGTGTGAACTTCCCATCATCGGTTCCAGTGAAGGAAATATCCCTGGCAAAATTGCGAGTATATCACAGTTGGCCTAATATCCGAGCGGACGCATTTAACGGACAACAACCTAATAACTCGCTGGTTTTTGCATGGACAAATAAACCCAATGGGACCCCAGACTGGAAGGAGGTTACAATACCAACTGGGTCATACCAAATAGAACAAATCAATAAAGAATTTCAACGCAGGATAAAATCAATCACAGGAAAAGAATCAAAAATCGCTATTACGGTTCATGAACCGACGTTATCGTCGACGATTGAAATAAGCACACCGGGGTATATGGTTGATATTTATAACAGTTCAATAAGAACCATACTAGGATGGCCCGAGAATCCACCTCATGAAATCTCCGCGGACTTGCACACGAATGCGCAATCGTATCACGAGATTAATCCCGGGTATCGAGATGATTTGTCTATTATAAAAAACACATTATTACCCAGCAGGTTTATATTTCAAGACAGGAATACCATGCAATGGTATTTTCCGTATAAGGAAACTCCTGAATCGTCCGCCGTGGTCACAGTTAATTTAAATGATATCACTGGTGCTTTTACCGAGATTAATCGTAATTACCAATCACAACTAGAACAGCTACGGAAAACAAAAACACGAAAACACGTTGAGGTGTTAAATCAACTTATATCAGACATGGAATATATCAATGAACGAATCGTTAAAACAATATCTGCTAACAGCGATGATAATAAACAAAAATTCCTAACCGAGTATAATATCACAGAAGCTGATTTACCCGATTTCAAGTTTCCAGGATACAACGCGCCAGAACTAAGAAAATCTCTTAATGATTTTCTCGGTCCATCGACTGTCCTCAGACACGATAATGGAGAGGGTGGTAGGCATATTGCCCCGTACAACGTAAATATTGCATCGGTGATAGCAATCATTCTAGTGTGTGATGTTATCGAAGGGAGTTACCAGGTGGATACCAAGCAATCAAATCAGGCTCAACAGGGGTATATCCTTTATTCATTTTCACCAACAGCTCCTCCCGGGTTTTTAATCGTTGAGAGTCCGATTAATCCGGTCTATATGCGATGCCATAATCGGTTTTTAACGAGAATTAATTTCAGACTTACCGATCAGTCAAATAACCTGATTGATCTACAAGAGGAGGAGTTAGTGATCACTCTGTTTGTAAGATCATAAGGATTTTCATTGTAAATAACCTCTTAGCAGCAGAGGGGGCGATGACATCAACGCGGTCGTCGCGCTTTTTTACCGGACGCTGACAACGCTGGATCGAAAATGCAAAAAGTATATTAAACTAAATGACGTTCGATTTGCCCCCCCCCCCCCCCCCCCGACGACGACGTCGTTTTTTTTTTACCAGGCGCTGACGACGCTGGATCCGCTGAGTGCAGAAAAGTATCAATTAAACCAAATGACGTTTGGACAAAATGTCCGATTCGCCCCCTCTGCTGCTGAATCAAATGCACATGCGAGGTCAAATAGGTCCATATTTTTGGATACCTATATTAAAACAAAGCATAAGATTATCCACTTAACCAGACAAGTCAATGGGAGTTCATGGCAGAAGACATTTGTGCACCCCATCCCTAACTTTATGCCAGCAATTTTCGTGCCAGAAGGTCATTTTTGACACCATGTGATGCTCATGGTACAAACCCAAACTCTTTTCCTAGATGACAGCAATCCATGGCTGTATGAATTATAAAATGAGTTGATTTTGCATCTGATTAGCCAAGTTTGTTGCCACTTTGGAGGCTATAATTCTAATCTTGTTTTAATCAGCCATGGAATATAAGCTTATATCACGTGATGCGCACAGTGCAAACATGAGCCATTTTCCTAGATGACAATAGTGAAAAAAACGTGTACTAAACGAGCTAATGCAATTGAAAATAGTGTCATGCAAGCCGTTTTAGAGATAATTCTACTCATGTGTTTACTGCTATGGGAGGCTAGCTCTTCTTCCTAGCTTACTATTGGTATTTCAGTATCTACATGCTGCAGTGTAACTGTGGAAGGTGTACAAGCCTGGCATCAATTTCAAAAACAACACAAGCTCAAAACACATAGTTCACAAATGTATCCATATCTTTAATTAGTAAACAATAATAGCTTTAAAAAAAAGAAGTTGCACCATGGCCATAAGTTGATAAATTTGCCTGTGACTAATTTACGAAATTAGACCCTGCCATCCAAGTAGCTTGGTTGAGCCAAGTCCATGTGTGGAAAATTGTGCTTAGCATCTTGAATTGCCATGTTTTATTTTCCACATTCTGGGATTTCTTGGGTGCCTTGGCATATTGTTTTAAATACAGTTGATGCCCACAAAATGAACAGTACAGTATACAGTTTTTAAAGCTTAATTCTGGTGATGTGACATCTGATTAGTCAGTTTAGCACTAAAACTTCACTTCACTTTTTTCGGCGCAAGACATTCAGCACATCATAGTTCTGTTCTTTTAAAATTGGTGATATTCACCGTGGTTTGTATTTGAAGTAAATTCCAGTTTTATGTGGTACCAGTGTCATTGTTTTTTCACAAAATTACGCCTTAAGCGTAAATGTATTCGCATTACGCATGTTCGGTCAAAAGAAAACCCACCCCACCCCCCAATTTTTTTTTAAAATCTCATTTTTATTAACATCCCATTAATTTTTAAGACCGTATTCTTGAAAAGACGGCTTCTATGTAACTTTGACATAAGAGGACTCTTGTCCGTAGATTTGCATGCACTTTCTTAACAGTATTATTTTCTATTTATAGCAGCTGCCATGTTTTCCAAGAAACATACTGGTTTCTACTTTCAAACTTTTGACCTCAGTTTCCATTTATAGCAGTTGTATGGCTTAGGAGAGAA
This sequence comes from Sinohyriopsis cumingii, assembly GCA_028554795.2. Classification (NCBI taxonomy): domain Eukaryota; kingdom Metazoa; phylum Mollusca; class Bivalvia; order Unionida; family Unionidae; genus Sinohyriopsis; species Sinohyriopsis cumingii. Next base: position 91,359,041 of record CM068831.1, read on the forward strand.
CAGGCTGGTTTTCTAATTTGTAACATTTGCTTGCAGATTCTTTGTTCCAATTCATATTTGGTATAGAACCAGTCTGTAGGTATTTGGCGCTAAGTCATATTCTAGTTGATGCACGTGTTGGAGCAAAAATGTTTTTCAGATAATTAAACAGATGGATTAGAAAAAGATGAAAAATCGATTCAAAGATGAATACACGAATTACACAATTCTAGGGCAGATTCACTCACATTGCAGGCAGTGTGGAAAGAATTTTAATATTGGTTATGATGGAAAAACAAACCTTGAATAAGCTTGTTTGATAATTCAGAGGTTTTATTTACCATGTTCTTAATAGAACACCGACTATTCCTAACACTGAAAGGCTACGTTGGTACTTTGTTTCCCCCGATTCCAAAATTGCAGAAAATATGCATGTACAACAAAATCATCCAATATTGTTTGGTTTTTAGCATCAGATAATTCACTTAAAACTGTAAAAGCCATGAAAATTGGGCTGTTTAGTATTGCAACAGACAGGAGTAGTGATTGTGACAAAAAGTTGTACCCAGTCTGGGTAAGAGACTTTGACAATGAAAAAAAGCAAAAGTATCTCATTGCATTTCAAAACACCTTGTACAAGTGTTGTTGTTGTTGTTGTAGGGCTTAACGCCATTTTTCAGCACACGATAGGCTATACATGGCGGCCAGCATTAACGGTGGAGAAAGAACCACCGACCCATGAGAAGCTACTGTTCGAGCTTTCTCACATACCCACATTAGCCGAATCCTCAACTCGAACCCACGCAGACAGAGGTGAGATGGCAGTGATCCGTAATGGATAGCGCTTTAGACTACGCAGAACCCCACATTGTACAAGCTGAGATTATGAATGTTTTGCACACCAGTAGAGGACTAAGTGCTGGGTTACAGAACCTGGATCTGAATTCCATTTTATTTTTGTTAACAATACTAAACAATCTCTCTCAGTCAGCATTAGAATGGTAAAGAACCAATATTCCTTTCATAACATGACGGAAGAGGAAATATATATCGTCCAGTTATTGGGTCTTTTAGCTGGGACATAAAGTGCAATTGCACACCAACCTGTCCGCATGAAGTACTGTCGGGTAGAATGTCAACTTGATACTTCAGTTCTCCTAATTTATCAGCAGCCTTTCCTGCAGCAAGGTGCATCATATGACAGGGAAAACCTGATATGTACAATGATGGAAACATTTTTCAAAATGTATAATGCAATTTCTTTATGAGTTCCAGTCATCACTGATCCATTATCAGCTAAAACCCCCATTCAGTTGTGCCAAATAAAAAATGTTTTCTCCAGTGTTATTTACTGTAAATTCTGGTAATGAAAGAATTGCACTCTGACTTTGACAATGAAAAGGGCAAAGTCAGAGTGCAATTCTTTCATTACCAGAATTTACAGTAAATAACACTGGAGAAAACATTTTTTATTTGGCACAACTGAATGGGGGTTTTAGCTGATAATGGATCAGTGATGACTGGAACTCATAAAGAAATTGCATTATACATTTTGAAAAATGTTTCCATCATTGTACATATCAGGTTTTCCCTGTCATATGATGCACCTTGCTGCAGGAAAGGCTGCTGATAAATTAGGAGAACTGAAGTATCAAGTTGACATTCTACCCGACAGTACTTCATGCGGACAGGTTGGTGTGCAATTGCACTTTATGTCCCAGCTAAAAGACCCAATAACTGGACGATATATATTTCCTCTTCCGTCATGTTATGAAAGGAATATTGGTTCTTTACCATTCTAATGCTGACTGAGAGAGATTGTTTAGTATTGTTAACAAAAATAAAATGGAATTCAGATCCAGGTTCTGTAACCCAGCACTTAGTCCTCTACTGGTGTGCAAAACATTCATAATCTCAGCTTGTACAATGTGGGGTTCTGCGTAGTCTAAAGCGCTATCCATTACGGATCACTGCCATCTCACCTCTGTCTGCGTGGGTTCGAGTTGAGGATTCGGCTAATGTGGGTATGTGAGAAAGCTCGAACAGTAGCTTCTCATGGGTCGGTGGTTCTTTCTCCACCGTTAATGCTGGCCGCCATGTATAGCCTATCGTGTGCTGAAAAATGGCGTTAAGCCCTACAACAACAACAACAACACTTGTACAAGGTGTTTTGAAATGCAATGAGATACTTTTGCTTTTTAAAGCTCAAACTGCTATACATGTACATGCAAATTTGATGCAGTAATTGTTCTTAAAAGACTAGAGTGGTAAATAAATCATTTTATAGATATACTCACTGAATTGTGTTATATGTGGATTCCTCTTCTTTTTGGTCAACTTAGATCACACTTTTTCTCACCAGGGGTTGACATATATGGTATAATCTGATATTGTGGATATATTGAGTACCCTGTGACCAGAGTAGGTACTAGTACAAATACTAGTAGTTTGTGTAAAATTGGAGACCCTTTGCAACAAACTAAAAACAGATCTGACAAAGCCTTCTTAACAAAAGAACAATGTCATTAAGCATTTGTTAGAATTTTTCATTTCAGTGGCAAGAATTGGATTTTACTGGAGAAACATATTTAGCTCTACTGGTGATAGACCAAAGAGCTATGGGAATGGTCTGTTTTCAGTTGTCTTCGGTCCGTTAGCACAAGTTTGTTAATACTACTAATCCTAAAGTACATGGAGAATTGTCTTAAAACATTACACACAATCTTCCCATGGTCTAGTTGGTCCTAAATGAATGTGCTGCCAGGGTGCATAGGTGCAAAATTTGCACAAGTGGTGTGCTGGAATTCCACAAATTAGTTCAGAGATGCAAATCTATAAATTTATTTAGCTGTTAACCCCTAAGTTCTTGTTGCGATATACAAGTTGTGCCACTGGTAGCAGTCTTGGCACCCAGTCCTACAATGCAAACCTTGACCCTGATATTTATCAAATTTTCATGCCTATCTTGCACACTTCACAGTCCATAACAACACTTTGCTACAGATTAACATCAGACTTTATGTACCATATTCGTTTTCTTCTTCTCCTAATAAATTCAAGTTCTCAAGTTTTATTGGTCTACATTTGGCTGGTATATAATGGAAGCAGGGAATGCTGAAGTTGGGTTAAGTTGAAGTCTTTTTTTTTCTTTAATGAAACCAATAATAATACAATACTAAAGTGTTCAGATAACTTTGTTTCATTCAAAAATTTTATCATCCTTTTAACCAATTTCGGTGTTTGGAGTGTTATAGTTTTAATATTTCTAAAACAAAAGACCCAGTTGAAATAATATGAAAGAGGAAGGAAATATAACTCGAGAATTATTGAGATTATTAATGCTATTAAATGGTCACATATTTTGCTTTAAACTTCTGGGGGAAGTGATAAGAGAAGAACAAGGCAGGGGGTGGGTGGGTTGAAAATGGCCGACTTTTTGCATATATACATGAACTGGATGACCCCATATTGGAGCTGTGAAAGTATTCATGATGATGCCAGTGAGTGATTTTGAATCCAAAACTTATGTTGAATACAAATCAGAAGCACACACTAGTTGGACAAAAACAGACACATACAAGTCAACCCTACTTGCTGCAGTATTTCAAAATTACATGTAGAAAAGGCAGAATGCCAAACCCAATTAGAGACAAAAAATCTGGGTGCACCTCTGCTTGGTGATAGTTCTGTGTCTGTGGGAGTAACTTGAAATTCCTCTCGCATAAATGCTAAACATGGAGGCTTGGTCCACTTGTCCAAGGTTATAATGTTTTTTGTCCTGGAAAATCAATTTGGTCTAGATTTTTAAATACATTGACAGACCTATCCTGATCAGTAACATATGACGGCTGATCGCGGCCGACAGAATAGAACGTCAAAGTAACGTGAATCTGTATATGTACACATTTCAACTGCAAGAACAAACTTAAAGACCTAATAATGTTCCTACCTTAAATATTTTCAGAATGTTTTTTTCTCTTTCCAATTTCATGGTGTTTGCTTTTTGTAATCATGTCATTATATATGTTTTTATGTTATAGGTGTTGTCTAATGTTGTAAAGCGCTCAGAGCTTCCAAAAGATTAGGCGCTAAGAGAAATTTGTACGTGCTTATGGTAATACTGTACAAACATTAAAGTGTTGAAGAACCAGATGTACATCAAATGCTTGAAAAGGAATTAATTTTCATATGTAATACGAAATTTTAATATCTTCAAAATGTTGAAATAAATCGGTCCAGTCAGTTTATATTAATGGTCTTAATGGTTTTCATCCAAAAGCAACACAGGCTACCACCTTATTTTATATTTGCTGTTAAAATAAAAAATATATGGAAAATCCTAGAGAAATACCTGAAGGATGAAACTCTCAGAAGGAGGACACAATTCACTAATTTATATTTAATTGGCTTTGACAATAACCTCATGACACAGGCAATTCTATGATGTGCATCACACTTGGTCATGTCAAGTTTTACTGAAATCTAGTTTATTCTTCTTTTTCCCTTTTTGTTACCTTGACAATTGACTAAGGCTGTCTGACAAAAAAAAAGGTTAATTTACAGGCATATGGATGGACAATGAAGTAGCATAATGGGTCAGAAATCAGATGAACAAAATTATTGGATCTGGGTATTTTTAATTCAAAAGCTTTAAAACAGACTGAAGAAAAAATGAAGTGGCTACATTTCCAAAAATTCTACACATAAATCCATATCAAAGAAAACAACACATCACTTCTGTATTAGTGACAAGCTAGAACAGACAACAATGGTCAAATATATATTTGATCTTGAATATGTAGAGCACAATGTTCCAACACACGTTAAAACATGTTAAATACAAAGTAACTTGCAAGTAGACACTATTTATTATATTAATTTGATGTTAACTTTATTATCATCAGTTTCGACAAACCTGTGTACCAGCACTGGCAATATAGATTTCTCTGTTTACAAGTCTGCTTTGTCTAGAATTTAGCTTTAGAGTAACAACCATTTTAGACATCACATCATGTGTAATCATTAATTAGAGCATGTAAATGAGAGAGGGAGTTAAAATGTCCTTGAAGAATAATAATGTACCTGATGATGTGCTGTGTAGGTCTACTTGTTTTATATTAAAAAAACAGATGTGTTGGGTTTAATACCATTTCTCAGCACAAGTTAGGTATTACATGTCGGCCAGTATAACTGGTGGAGAGAAAAAAACTAAGACATGGATTTCTACCACTGTGTATATGAACAGTTGGGTTTTAACAGCGTGTTCAACACATTGGCTTTTTCAATTAGAAACAAAGCCTGATTTAAATATTGTTCAAGTTGGACAGTCCATTTGTGTAACTTTATTTTGCAAATTAAAAGGTATCTTTTCCATATTTTCTGATTTTGATAGGTTCTTGAATTTGGTTCATTATCTTACTTCCTTTACTTTCACAGCAGAAGCAAGGTTATGATTAGATACACAGAAGAAACCGATAAAAGTACCACCATTAGTCAAGTCAACTTTTCCTTGCTTCAAAATAAAAATGTCAGATCTTTACACCAGAACAGCTGCCACAACAAATTTGATCTGATTTGATAAAGATCAATTCTGAAAATGCATTGTGAAACAAAACAGAAATAATTAATACTACACAGAACGTTATCAAAAACATACATGGGATGCACTTTCAGTGTGGAGTCGTCACCCAAGGATGCAATTTATAATTTTCTTTCATTTTCATGAACAATGGTTTAGATTGCCTTTGCTACCATGTATGTTTCAATGGAGCAGCACTTAGATGGAAATGCTAGTCATATATGTAGATCACTGTAATTCTACCAAATTTCAAATGATGCATGAAGAGCAGCCAGTGAAGTCACGTAATTTTCAATGGAAAGTCTCCAGACTGAACAAATACAACACTTAAGCCAATGTCATTTTAATGTGAATAAACAATAGTATATTAAACAGCATAAAAGGAATGAACATAAAAATTGTGAGACACTGACAACGACATTTCTTGCTATGATCTTAAGCAATTACCATTAACCCATCTAAATACATGTGATGTGAAATTAAAATGTTTCAAGTTTTCTTTTTACTAATAGATAACTGATAACTGAAACATTCAGTAAAATATTTTGATAGAAATATTTAAGCAATTATCTTTAACGAGCATTTTCTATTGAAATTATTTTGTATTAAGTAGTACAATTCATGTAATTACATAGCTAAGTCACTTATGTACTGTTAATGCCCTCACCCCTCTCCTTCTGTTACCATCTAACATTTTATTAACTTTTGACTGGTGAATACCCCATCTGTGTTAACATACTGAAGCAGTTTTGGACTGCCTTGGACCATATTCTTTAATTCTGTTATTAATGTAATGAAAATCTAACAAGCCAACAATTGTACAATATTTCACAAACATTAAAGTTTGGTCAAAATTAACTCCTCTTTTTGGGGCTGCTAATAAATTTCACATGAGCAAAACAGAAACAAAAACATATACAACTAGCATAGCCTGACTCAGTTAAAATGTTACTGTATTTAACAGTATGTACAACTAGTACAGTCTGACGGAGTTAAAATGTTACCATATTTAACAGTATGTTACTAATTTACATAAGATTATGTCCTGTTGGTTATCAAGTGACGTACTCTGGGACAAGCCACAATAGTAAGCTAGGCAGTCTGAGTAGGATCATCATACAAAGAACTACACAACAAAACCAATGTTAAAGTTACATGAACATCGTATTGAATGTCATGTTGGAAAATAATCTGAACCATCTCTTGCACTGTTAATGATTTGGCACAACACATTCTTTTCTGTGCCCAATTTAGTGCCAGATTTAATTGTAAAATTCATAATTAATGATAACTTTTGACTGGAAGGTTAGTGACAGCAAAATAAGTGCAGATTACTCAGCAATTTGGAATAACTGGCTTTGGTAAAACTAATTAAGTATTTAATTTTATAAAAATATTTTTAGTCAAGATCAGTCAAGGCACTTACATGATTATATTATTGTATACTTTATACAAGTCTGGAATTTCTTATAAAATTAAAAGATGTCGAACACTACCCATATTTTCAGCATGATCATGGTTTTTTTGGCCAAATTTAAAAAAACATTAAATATAATGCTGTGCTGATCCATATCAAACCTTTCCCTTACAAGTGTTGAAGAAAATATTAGATGAATCAGAGGATAATTAATCTGCATTTATTACATTATTCCCATGCTACTTTGATGTTAAGAAACTGCTGAATAAACCCATATTGAATCATTGTGACTAAGCTGTTGTATGGCAAGCCAAAAAACCAAATTAAATTAAGTCAAAATGACCTACATGAAAAACAAATGACTTTGCAACAATAGGTTTTAAAGTTCTTCAAAAAAAACCTGCAGAATCAATATGAAATACATCTTGTTCAACATCCTGTTCAGAAGAAGCGAGGAATTGAATCCTCTTCATTGAATTCGGTGCCTTCACTTGGCACTGTTGAAAATTCATTTGCCAGAACATTGAAGCTTGGGACACTGGATATTCCTGTAATTGGTGCTAGCTGGTCCTTTAGGCGAACATCCTGTACAGTAATGATTCGCATGGTATTAGTAGACCCAGTGCCAGGTTTCCAGCCTGTGACTATGACAACAGAGTTCCCAGGTTTTAGGAAGTTTCTGTTGAATCCAACCTCGATACCTTTGTAGATGCGGCGATCTACATCTGCAGTCCACTCACTCATAACAGCATCTGTCAAGTGCAAAAATGAATTTCTATGAAAGGAATGGAAATGTAGATGATGAACAATTCAAGCAATATTTGCTGCAGAAGACAAGATACAAAACCTATAAAATCACATAATACACCAGAAGTTCTTTGTCTATGCATTTTGTTAGGTTTGACCAGAAGAACAAACAACATAGACTGTGATCTTCTGGTGCATTATATGACAGCAGATCAGGATCTGTGTTATTTGCAATTGGACTCCACTTGTATGAGAGAATATATGGAAGTACTTCAACAGCTACTGGATGGAAACAAAATTTAAAATGGATAATACACACAAAAAGACATACACTTAGTGCCCTTCCATTGATATGATAGGGGCATATGAATGTGAAAAGGAGACTTGACACAGGTCCTTTTCAACTTATGCCCTAAACCAAAATTGGGTTTAAACTATGATGTGCTTCAAAAGTTGTGAAGAAAAAAAAGGAAATTCATGATGCAAAGGTTAAGTTTTAAGTTGAACAGCAGCCATAACCTGTCAAACTTGTTTGATTGAAGAGGCTTAAAATTCAAGCTGACATATCTCTTTTGATATTTAACATTATATCAATTTCTGTTTCAATCCAACATGTCCTTCAAAAGTCACAGAGTCGAAGAATATATTAAGGCCAAAAATAAAAGTCACTTATTTTCTTTCCATACAACCTTCACCCCATCCTCACTGCAACAAGATAAACAACAAAAAATAATTCAATTTTATCATTACAAGTCCAACAGCAAAAAGGTTTCCAAGTAGCTAAAGTCTTGTAAGACATACTAAAATGGCAAATGGTAAACATTAGATGATATGCAACTATTCTGTAAGTATACTAGATTCCATATATACTACGTTTGTAAATCATAATTTACTACTTGTCTGCTGTAAAGTTAATTTTTTCAGTGACTTGCAGATTACAGTGGATTTCATGCCATGCAAAAATGTAGAGATACACCCAACATGTGGATATAACTGTTCTCAGGATGGATGGATGCAATTTCATCAACTAGAAATGGGTTTATGGAACATGTGATGTTCCACCAGTGCTTGAAAACATCTAAACACAAAAGTGGGAGAATATAAGGATTTTGCCCATTCAAATTAGAGGCATATCTCATCATAGTCTTTTGTTGTGTGAAAAGGTACAAGACTGAAAGTTTCCATACTGAATACAAAGTTTATTAATGTAAGTCAAAGTGCCCAAGACAATTCTATGGTTACTTTCACTAAAATGGAAGACGTTTTTTATGGGTCTCTTGCAAATACATTTTGCTACAATTTCTAACATGCATGCATGGAAAAGGAGGATACTGCATATATATATATATATATATATATATATATATATATATATATATATATATATATATATATATATATATATAGTTTTGTACCCTGTGTATTTGACTCAAGTTACAACTCTTGTCAGCCAAGAGTTTCATGGAAAACTATGTTGCCTTTTTTCAGGTAAATAAACTGTAGAGTTTTTAACAAAGGCTTACACAACATTCTCCACACACATTTTGTACTGCTGCTGATGACACCAATGCAAGCATCATTATTTCTATGTCTTGCATTTTTTTCAAAAGGACAAGATTTTTTAAATCTTACCGTGAAAGCTTCTCTATAAAATACATATCACACAAATGCTTGAATAAGTACGATGATCTATAAAATATATGCTTTAATAAGTATGATAATCAATAAAATGCACACACATGCTTCAATAAATAGGATGATCTATAAAACATGCTTCAATAAATACAATGATCTATAAAACATGCTTCAATAAGTACGATGATCTATAAAACATGCTTCCATAAGTACGATGATCTATAAAACATGCTTCAATAAATACGATGATCTATAAAACATGCTTCAATAAGTATGATGATGTATAAAACATGCTTCAATAAATACGATGATCTATAAAACATGCTTCAATAAATACGATGATCTATAAAACATGCTTCAATAAATACGATGATCTATAAAACATGCTTCAATAAGTATGATGATGTATAAAACATGCTTCAATAAATACGATGATCTATAAAACATGCTTCAATAAGTATGATGATCTATAAAACATGCTTCAATAAATACGATGATCTATAAAACATGCTTCAATAAGTACGATGATTCAATAAGTATGATGATCTATAAAATGCACACACATGCTGGATTAAGTGTGATAATCCACAAGACAGAGTTAATTTTATCAGTAGTGTATATGCTTGCTTATAAGTCAAGTTCAAATGTACACTGCACAGATCCATGTCTGCTACTGCATAATGCACCAGCAGATCTGGGTCTAAGCAATTTCTTAGGAGTAATAACTTAAACTACGAACAAGGACACTAATCTACAAGTTCATTATATGGCAGCAGATCAGTTATTCTTTGCAGCTGGACTTGTGAGTATATACACTATGTACATACACATGATAAGGGGACACTGTTTATGACATCAGGTTTATCCTTATCAAGTTTACCTAACATGCACAGTGCAGTAGTAAAAAGCAAATACAATGTATGTGTATAGTCTGCATTTTTTTGGTAAACAGTTTAATCTTCACTTTTTGCAAACAAACAACCACAGGTACAAGTTATGATGTTCAGCGCATTCTTAAGTAAGCAAAATCATCAAATTTGTTTGAAGAAAATAAAGACCCAAGTGGGCCTGTGATTGCTCACCTTTCCCACATTTACCTGTCAGGCAACTACAAGAGCACTCAGCCATAAAATATGGGTCAGTAGGAAGCTTTCAGTCCAAATTCCTCCAATGTTGTTGACTGTTATGAAAACATCATTCTCAGGTTTTTGTATCTTCATTCATATTTGATTGCATATTTCTCAATACTTCTCGTAACAGCAGCCATATTTTATGTTATCATTTTTATAAACTTAAGAGCCCTTCATATCAGAATGACTTCTGTAAAATGTTGTCAAATTCTATATTCAATTTTGAGTAGTTGTTTAAAGGATTTTACCTTTTTTTTAAACAAAAAAACAACAGAACAGCGGCCATATCTGAAATTTGTATATATTTTAAAGTCCTGAATACCAGGATGGTTTCTATCATACGTGCTTAAATTCTGCTAAGCAGTTTCAAAAGTTTTTCTCTTCAAGTTTTAGTAATGGTGGCCCTATTTAATAGCACACTGGTATGCTTTATATAAGCTTGAAAGGAAGCTTTTTGTCAAGATTAGTAAAATTTGGTCAACTGTGTCGGGGGAAATTTAAATGTTTTTCTATTATTGGTAATGGTGCATCAGAAATGTTTTTGCATAATACCGTCAGAATGCATACATGTGTTGAATACTAAGAATTGCAGAGCAGCACATTTACCAAAAATACTAATCATGTATTATTAAACAAGAATCTTTTGAAAACAATTTGGTTCCTAATACATCACTCCATCATTTTGGCACACCCAGATAACCCATTAAGCCACCTATAATGCAGGGACAGGTACAGATATCTTTTTATCTGGCAGAAAATACTTCCAAAATAGGTCTATTAATGCTGAATGTGAATAAAATAAGACTGTGAAACTTTGATATATTGCTTGTTTTAACACAGAAAACAGCAGCTAGTGCCTGTACATGCAAAATTTTCTTTAAAAATAATTCTCAATGGAATCTGATGGATTGTTTTATTTTCCAATGTGGCTTCAAACATTTATTGTGCCATAAAATGTTCTTTTTTGCAGAAAAACCTTTATGCTTACAATTATAACCAACGGCAGCATGAACGCAATTTAAATTTCCAATCTTTTGAGACCATAAATACCTGGCCATCAAGTTACTTTTTTTAATTTGTTCACGTTTTCATTTCCCTATGAATAGCCTGATCCCTTGGGTAGCTTCAGCAAGATGATAGCTGTCTCCAGTTGACCAAAATATAGACCAGTTTAAGTACATGTAACATGTAAACAACTATACCCACATGCTACTAGTGACAATATCATAGTGAATTGCTTAGTGACACGTGTTTATTGAAAATGGGATATATACTAGCTAGAGGGTCTATGTGTTAGACATGGTTCCTAGCTATAAATGACCACATATTAGGACTCTAAGGGATGTTTACTTGAGCAGTAAAACACTTAAGAAGGTAACCTTCTTCTGGCAGTTTCAAAGTTTAAAATAGTAACTGCTGCCAGCTGCCAGATGGACACAAAATGTTTAAAACTTGCAGATAATGTTGTATAAAAAATTATAATGTGTGTGTATTCTGAATTTTCAATGTAGCTTTAGCAATTTTTCAGTCATATTGCTATGATGTCTGAAGTGTGGTTGGTAGTTTATAGTTATGTCAAGCACTGAGACATCATGCTACAGACATGTATCATGATGTCCCGCCCAGTCACATTATCCTGACACCAGGCTGACCCGTCCGAACACCAACCTCTAAACGCTGAGTGCATAGTGAGGCAGCTTCTAGTACCATTTTTTTGTTTTTGGTATGACTCTGCCAGAGTTCAAACCTGTGATCTCACAGTTCCAAGGCAGATGCTCTGACCACTAGGCCACCGGAGTGGTCAAATTATAATGTACAGTAAGTAATGTGATAATAGCAAGTAGTGGTGCAATGATAAATCAAATAATTGGGAACTGTGAGAAACGTTTTAAAAAATCAAACTTCTGATCACAATTTTCTGAGAGAATATAAACAATTTCAGTTTTCTTTGTTTGAAAATTTTCAATTTTTGGGGATAAAATGTTCCTGGACAAGTAAAGTCAAAAACACTTCCATACAATATAGCCTTTTATTTGTTTTGAAAAATATGGCATACAACGAATTCACCAGTGAACTATTTGGCTTTCCAGGATAGAGACAATTTAACCCTTTTCAAGTACCTGATGAACAGAATCCATGAAGAAAAAAAAATAATGAAAAAATGGTAAGTTGGCTGTTATTCATAACAGAAATTTAGAGCCTATTTCCAATGAATGAGATAAAGGCAGCTCACAAGATGAACCAATCACAGATCTTTAAATTTTAACCTACAGTCAAGTTTCACAATGACCAATAATGAAAGGAAAATTATAAAGCTAAATGAAAGTGCTGTTAATGGTGTATGCCTCATTTGTTTGTACTAAAGATAATGGTGGATTATTACAGTTGTTTTTTGGATATTAACGGTTCTGAGAATAAATGCAAATTAATAGCTAGATATTATGTCCCTAATCCCAACTCTATGGTCAAGAATCTGAGCGAGTGTGACATGCATCTTTAAATCAAATGCCCATGCCATGGAGTTTACAAAATTAAATTACCTATGATGACCATTCATTGTTGGCAATTACAACAGATAATCATGTCATGCTAAATTCTTTCTCAAGTTAACCTTCAGGACGAGTTTGATTTATTAGTACTGTGTACACTGTCGGGGAAAATTCAATGCTGCTTGCCGTGAAAATCCGATTTTTCAACAATTCTTTAGGAAAGAATTTAAAGGAACTAGTGTTAAAAAAAGGGATGAGGAAACAAAATTGTTTGAAAAGAAAAGATGCTGCCTAAAAAACAAACAAGGTACGGAGAGCAATTATCATTTTTGTGATGCAATATTTTGTATGGACTTGGGTGTGGATGCACATTCCTTATTGATTAAAAGTCCCACAAATTAATCATATGCATATTAATTAATGAAGATAAATTTTAACTGTAAATCCTAAAGTTAAATTAAGTTTTACTCTGAAAAATAAATATCCTTTATAATATAATTACTTTATGTGGTGTGTGTGTGTGTGTGTTTGTGTGTGCACAGTGACTGGTATATACAGAACAAGTTTGTCAACAAACATTTATTAGAGAAGGTGGAAAAAAACCCAAAACCAAATAACTAAATGGACGATCATTTTAAGCCTAATACACCTAAATATTTGAGAGCAATATTAAATATTTCACCGTGTTGTACCATCAGACAGCATGGGAGACAAATGCTGAGGATACTCTGAATGAAAATTGTAAAGTGGGTCAATTGCCTATATTCAGTAATAAGGATTACAAGACTAGAAGCCTTAATGATGGCAGTTTTCTCCTGAAAAAAAAATGACACTAAAAAATGTAGAGTGTAATAAAAGCAAAACAAAAGAGTTCCTCTAAAGGATTCATGCTTTTACTAGCAGATAAGAAATTCCAGAAAGAAAACTGGGTGAAAACTCCATGTTGACATGGCCATCCATGGAGTAAAAGTTGTGATAAGATTTTATAGGATGAACTAAACGTATCAAGTCCTCTGATGAAAACCCCATGCCGATTTGACATTCCGTTGAAAATGATAAGCGATAACAAGGTTTTCAAGACTGCTGCCATGGTTGCCATATTTGATGTCATACTGGCACCATTTTCATGTAGAACCATAACAGATATAAGAAGTCCTCAGTGAAAATCCCATGTAAATGTCACTATTCATCTAGAAGTATTAGCAATAACTAACAAGATTTTAAAGATGACTATTTTTATTGAGGACCAATTAAACATTATAATGGAATCATTTAGTAAAAGAAGCATCTGTTCTGGACTAATAAGATTTTCAAATGGCTTTTGTGGTGGCAATATTGGATGTGTGGCTATTTTGGATGTACGAGTTAAACCATTGTCAAATGGAATGAATGTGTGAAAAGTTTCATTGTAATCCTTGAAAGTGCAAAGGAGGTAGCAAAAGCAAACATGTGCTAATGGGAAGACAAATGACAGACAACAGGCCATCCCCAAAATTCTTCTGTCTTTTAACACCAGAGCTAGAAGCAACAAGTTATATATTTCCCAATATATCATTGATGAAATCATATGCCAAATTATCATCTGTCCTTCACCAATAAATCTATAAATAATGCTATGTTCTTTGGGTGATGTAACATATGTGTGACTGAATTCCAGTACAGTGGTCTTAGCAAGCTGACAAAATGCTTGCTAAAAGTTAATCATTGTAGTCTTTGACGATCGGTGTTCCAAGTATAGGGTCACCATCCTTCTCAGGAACACTAATGAGTCGGAGGGTGTTTGTATATCCTGATCCTGATTTCCAGCCAGTCACAATTACAATGTTGTCTCCAGTTTTAATAAATTCTCGTAGGCGTCCAACAGCAATGCACTTGTAGATCCGCTTATCCATGTCATCAGTCCAGATTTCTGAACGTGGATCTAGATAGAGGCAATGACAAAAAGCAGACCATGGTGCAAGCAATCTTTATAAGATAAATACAGAAAGCAAACCAGAAAAGTTGCACAGCAAAAGTGCTACAAGTACAGCCTAGTCTCACTGTCCAGCAGAGAGAACAAAATTACCTGAATGACCATTTTGGAACCTTCCCCCATCCAGTGTTATTAATAAAACCATAATTGCTACTTTTTGATTCTAAACTTGAATAAAAAACTTTTCATTAATTTTAAGAACATCAAATTAAATACAAAAACAGTTTTACATTTAGGAGCTTTAATAAGCGAATAAATTAGTTATTTTTAAATAATGCAGCTGCCTTTCTTTACTTATCTGGCTTAACATAATAAAAATTGAGGGACATTTACACATTATATACTGTGATCTCAAAATCAGGCCATTTCAGAATCACTTTCCAGATTCTACCAATCCATCCTTGTCAGTGATCTCCCTTGGCCCATTGCATAAGGGTCATATGTCTTGCTCTTTTTAGCAAACATTTTATTATTCAAATATCTGCATTGAAATCTACACTACCTGAGGCCTTTGACATCTCAGCATTTTTGTTGACAAAACATTGTCTTGCCTAAGACTTGTTTTGAAACAGATTTTGACACTTATTGTATGTGCTCTGCTAGAGCAGACTCCCTAAACATATGTCAAGAAGGGGACTGGCCACTGCCCGAATCTGACTGACTCCGTGGTCTTACATAGTCTCAGAGGTAAACAGTCTAGGTACAGGGTTGCATATTTCTTTTCCTTTTTGAAATATTCACCAATAACAGTTCCCCTCAACATGGACTTCAGCTCCTCATTCACAAAACTGAAGCTGCTCAATGTCAAGTGACCATGCATGGAAACGATCTCGTTAATGTAGAATAAGTTGAGATTCCTGAATCACTCCTGGATGTACTTGATGAAATAGTCAGTCATCAGGAAACAGTGCCTAACACCCACTTTAGATGTTGGACCAGTGATACTTGTATTTCTTGTTTGCCTTGTCACAGAATTCAAGGGAAATTTTCATGTATTTACCTGACTGGGTTTTCGACACTGCCAATTAAACATGGCAAACTTCAATGTGTTTTGGCAACTCGGTAACAAACAAATCCATCAAAAGAAATTGCCTTGTTAGCTTTGCTACTAATGGCATCTTATCTAATAGGAAATACAGCTAAGAAAGAAACTTCACTTAAGTTTGAACTTTCTGGTAGTCTTTTTGCATGATTAGCGTCATCTGCTTTGTTTCCTGTTATAAAGTGATCCTGCAGGTGAACTTTTAGAGTTTGTAGAATTTTTTAAATAGATTTCAGAGCATGTTCCTTGCTAGACAATCATCATACTTGATTAACAGAGGTGTGTAAACATTCCTGTTTGCATAATTACACTTGGCTCCCTCATTCTCTTTGGAGAGAAATGATAAAAACCAAACATTCCATCGAAGTTACTCTTGTATGACACTGACTTGCTTGCATCAAGAATGGCTAGTCCTACTGCAGAAGCAATAACAGATTACATATTGGTTATAACACCTGACTTGTTTCGCAGATTGAATTAGGCACCATCAAAACTAGCATGTATTAGTGATAGCTTGCTTCCAGACTGATGTTGAGTGTTAGATTTAGATTTTCAAACTTGATGTCAAAATCTGACAAAGCAATTTTTATTCCAGTAAATATTCTATCTGCATTTCCTGAAGTGCCTCGAATCGCAACTAATCTTACAAGGGGTATTGTCTATGATGGCAAGAGATAAAGTACATATATGATCTCTTGTTATACAATGGCACTATCTGTTGATCCATCCTTTAAAATGTGCATTAAATTTGCTGCTTTGCTTTTATGTTTGATTACATCCAGAAGGGAATCAGCAATAAATGCAATTAAGTCAGTGTATCCATGGGAACTGATATAATTTTCACCTAAATGGACTGGATTTTTTCCTGCACAATACAAAAAAATTCAAAATTGTATTCCTGCTTTGCAACACAATAGGCAGTATTGAACAGGTATGACATACAATCTTTCTGCTCATTATTCAGTTTAATCATGGCTTTAATGACTGGGACATCTGTTTCAGCAAAATTACAATCTTCATCATCAGATTTTCCCAACTGCTGCCTTGCAAATGTCAAATATTCTTTGCTTCTTGCATGAGCAAGAAATGGGTCAACCTTTAAGTTTGATTTACCACAGTAAAGGGTGCTTGACTAATCAGCTGAACCGGGGCACTTTAAACAGGTTGAACACATTTATCCTGGGTCCCAATCATATTTAACCCATGGCCAAGTTGTTTTCCAGTGTTCTTTAAATATGCAAGCTTTGTTTAACAAACTTTGCATCATTTTTGGGTTCCTGCAGATATTTAGATTTTACACTGGATGAGAAGTCAAAATTAAATAAAGCTCATGTATTGATGTCATGTTCATTAATGCAAAACCACTTGGTCAGGTTCGTTTGCATTTTAGTCTTGTAGTTAGTGGCTAATTCAACTACATGGGAGAGGACCAATCTTGCATTATTGAGCACATTTTTTAGGTAGCTATTGGATCAGGCATCTTCAGTCCTGAACAAAGCTTCAAGCTGATGACTTTGGAATTTTCTGTTTCTAATTAATAAGGTGAAGTCCCTTTGAATGAGATTAGACTTAAAATCTTGTGACTTTGATACCTATGTAGAAGGGTATTAAAATTTAAATGTAAACACATCACTGGCTCGTACACTTTTTCTCTGAAAGATGTTCCAGTTTAACTGCCATGTGTGCCGCAAAATGTTAGTATAGAGGTTTTGAGTAATACTGCTTGTTCCCAATCTTGGATATGAATTTCTGGACATTTAACACTATGGTTAAGAAACAAATTTCATAATGCTGAGGAATACTTTTCATTTCTATTTTTCCAAAAGTGGGAGGTCCAACAGGCTTCGGACAAATTTTTCTCTTGGTTCCAATGGGAGAACTGCAGAACTGGACCTCAGACCACCACTATTTTCAGGACTTGAAAGGCTTTCACATTTTTATTGACAGCAGCCATACACAATGGTGGATTGGTATCATTTGTATAAATCTGATAGAACTTCAAGCTGGGATGCTTTCAATTAATTAATCAAATTCCATTTAGTGGTTTGGCAGAAGCTGTTTGAATGGTTTAACTATTATTAGTAATGGTGGATATATTCTGATGGTGAAATCTGAAAGATCTTTAAGACAGGATGTTGTTCCAAGTCTGGTGGCTTCTTTCAGAAAAAGTTGAAAATACAAAAATAACAATTGTTGATGGATGTCAGACTGGTGCTGTACTACAAACCAAGGTCCACACCATAAGCTTACAAAAAATCATTCGATCTAATTTTAAGTAAGACTGTGTACTAACAAGACAAATGAAGATGGATATATGAGACTAGACTGTAGATGAATAGGGTTCAAAATTAATATTTATGCATTACACTACGAGTACATAATAATGCCAGTACCAAAAGCAGTTGCAGGCTTGCTTGCAATGTTGATTTCAAATACTGTCAATTTATGTTTGTGTGTGTGGACAACAGGATCATTTCCTAAATCAACAGACATACCATATATACCCTAGCACTTATAAAAGTCAGATCCATATGCACATACTCTACACTGTTTGTATTTGGATTTGACTTACAAGCATGTGTATATGGTATGGACAAAGGAAACTGCCCTTTTACCCAAAACCATGAAAACTGAAACCTACAAGAATAAATTAAATCACAGTCTGCCCAAGGCTTGATTTAACATGGAACCCAATCTGATAGATGTAAATCATATTAGATGTAATAGTAGGTATTCCTAGGAAGTACAAACTTGGTCCATGAATTTTTAAACTCTGCAATAAGAAAATTTAATTTCACTGTTTGAAAAATATGAAATGCAGTGTATGACTGATAATCTCAGGAGCCATACAATTTAGGGTTACAGAAAACAACTGCAAAGGATAAAACTATTTCAGAAGAAGCACAGCGCCCATAATAATCAGTGGCAGAAAAAGTTGTACATTGATTCTGAATCCTGTGAATTACGAGACCACACACACACACAAATACTAGCACTATCAATACATGCATAATGACATGCTATTTGATTATTGAGGAAGCATGCATATGAAATAGTATTGCAAAATATCAATTCAACAAAAAAGCTGCATTTATGCAATATTGATTCCACAAGCATTTAGTATATTGGTTTAAACCATACTGTCAGCACAATACATATTCCTAGGTCATTAGTAAGTTCCTACTTTTGAAAATACAAGTAACCACTTTTTGAAGATGCGGCTAATGGTGAAATCTGATTAATTTTGATGAATGATACATAAACATGATTAATGTTGCATGTTGTACTCTGATTCAGTGGAGTCTGACATGTCAAACAAATGTCAAGGTAACCAGGCTAAGACTACCTGTATGCCATATCAAATCATTTTATTCTCCATGAATCAGGCAAAACACATTTCATTACATATATGCAGTTTTGTATTTAGTACCTACTACCCAGCTCAAGCTTTATTTTTTCAATATTCGTTTAGCTATACAGTGTGAATGGAATTCAAACAAATTAGGATTTAGAGGTTACAAATCTGATAACGAGTATTTTGACTTAAAACTCAAAAAAATAAATCTAAGCGATTTAAATTACAGGACACTGCTATACTAAATCTCTCAAGAGTATTGTCAAATTTCAATTATAATTAAAATACTATCATCCTAATATTTAAATTTTGGACCTTGAGTCTGATTTCAATTTTGTGCTTATTTCTAACATAAAATTTTGGACATATCTATTCTTCATATACCAGCCTCATCCAAATACATTATACAAAATTCTTTCCAATATCCTACTCAAATAAAATGTCAAAGAATTTTATTTTAATACCACATATAATCAAAACTGTCACAAGATTTTTCAAAACAGGAACAATCTTCACTTGACATATACTTAACATTATAGATTTAAAGGATGCAGTCTACAAGAAAATGCAAATGAGAAAACTTGTAAGCTTCATTATTTCTACGATAGAGCTGGACAACTGTTTTCATATTACAGTGGAACTCCTGAAGACCAACAAATCTCATAGGACCAAGTAAAAGTTTCAAGTCTGACAGGCTTTGGTTTAGAGAGATTCTCAAAAATTTAATCTAAAACGAGATTTAACCAATTATCTCATCTTAGTTTTAACACAATGTATATATATTTATTAGTGCCAATATAACGATAAAGATATTGTTTACACTGATATTTATACTACAAGTGTTTACACTAATTTTCTTTAAACATGTGCATTTAACTTCATGAAAATGTACTTGATTTAATAAAATGTTGCACGTCAGTAACTATAAGAACAAGTTCGAAAGTAATCTGACTGAGGATTATTTAGTTGTTGAGTACTAAACATAGATGACGGGCAAATAAACATAATCTAGTCTTATTTGCACAACCACTGACACTATATTGCAAAATTAACTTTGAAAATTGTCACATCAGTGAGGTGGAAAGACTACCAATTGGTTGACCTCACCACAACCTCGATTTGGAAGATAACTGGTCATCTTTGAAGAAGTAAGTTTTATTCAGTGTAAAAATGAAATTTGAGAGAGAAATTTTTTTAGGTTTTCAAAATAGATAGGTTTGGTTTAATGAACAACTTTTTAATTTAAGTTAAAAGGGAACAATTCTGGATGAGAAAAATGTTTCCGTTTTAAGATGACATAAGTGAGGTTTTGATCTTGCGAGGTTTCATTGTATAATCAAAAATCTATTCTTCTGCATCATGAAATTTAAACAGAATTAAACAGGCTAACAGCAGTGCCTCATCTATCAATAAAGAAGTGAGAAAAAAGGGGAAAGTTATCTGCTCTTGTAGCAAGTCCTACAATCGCATATGACTGTGTTTTTGTTTTTAATTAAACTGAAGTGAATAAACTGGAATAAGAGTACCATGAACAGCACGTTACATTATATGCCTCCCTGTGTTTAATAGTCTTCTATTTGGACAATTGACATTTTTGTGCAGAAACCATTTTTCTTCTATCAGTTGCATTAACCATGACCATTGACAAAAATATGTGGAGAAATAATGCTGATATACATAGACTAGTTTGCTTTTGACCCCAAACTCAACAGACTTCTTCATCGCCATTAATGCAAGCCATCCAAAAAGTTTGATGCAGGTTTGTGATGCAGAACTAATGTTATTATGTGGAAACCATTTTTCTTCAGTCAGTGACTCTGACCTTTGATCTTCTGACCCAAAAATGAATAGGCTTCTTCCTTACCCTAAGTACAAACAATCCATAAAATTCAGTCCAATGCAGAACTAATGTTACAAGTGGAAACAATTCTTTTTGTTACAGTGACAATGACCTTTGACTTTTTGATTCCAAACTCGGTGTTTCTTCCTTTATATAATGTGCAAATTATCCATGATGTTTGGTAATAATAGATGAAGAACTCAAATTATCATGTAGCAACCATTTAGATTCTGTCAGTCATAATGATCCTAACCTTTCACCTTTAAACCCCTTAACAGATAAGGTTCTCCCTTACACCAAGTAAAAGTCATCAACAAAATATGGCAACTACAGACGGTGGACAATTCAAGTTTTTGCACGGAAAGAAAATTGGTAACAGACAGATGGACAGTGGAAAATAAAACATGCCCCATCTTATGGAATATTAAGTCAAAATGAAACAATCAAGATATAATGTAGCTTACATGTTTAACTGTAGAATTGTGAACTCTGAAAGCCACCATCAGGAAAGAATAAAAATCAGAGAAATACACTGCTTAGTTTCTGACATTGAAGCACATGGCAATCTATGTTAAGAGTTAAAGTCCTTATTTTGCTCATTACACCATGGCAATTTGTGTTAAGGTTTACGTACCCATTTTGGTCTTTACACCATGGCAATTTATGTTAAGGTTTATGTACCCATTTTGGTCTTTACACCATGGCAATTTATGTTAAGGTTTACGTACCCATTTTGGTCACTGCACCATGGATTTTCATGATATGGCTTAAATGAGCATGGCAGAAAACTATACACTGTAATTAATTCCAACTGATACCTAAACCACATTAACGTACTAACAAACAGGCATAACTATTAAATAAACAGCAACAAGAATAAACAATGCATTAAGTTTCCAAAATACCATTAAAAACTAACTGTTCAAACAACTGCATTAACTTTTTAATTCACACCATAAACATTTATTTGCAAAGTTAAGGTTACTCATCTGTAACACCTAGGTTTGAATGCATAACTGCTATGGTGTAATGACATCAGAACATATGCTGTTATATATATTTATAGGGAATGTTTCAAAACAGGTGTAAAATGTCTTGTGTAGAGTCATTAATATTTTTTTTAGTACATTTCTACAGATCACAATACAACTTGATTATAATATGATGGAATAGCTACAAGTATGAAGGAATCCTACAAACCAATGTAGTGGATAGGAAATACTCCTCTGTAGAGATGGCACTGTCTGGAAGTCTGGGCATTTCGGGTAATTGCCAGGATTGGGCAACGAGGGCGATATGCAGAAATCAAATAGGCAGATCTGAAAAATATTGTATTACCTGTAATAGGAATGAAATGCAGAATTGATGCTAGTTTAATTCTACCCTTCATTAGTATTCCTGCCCAATGCTATTCTCTGATTGGTATAAATAGACACATCTAACATCAAGTATTGTCCAAATTGACATCAGAGAAACTATGACAATAATCCATGATAACCATGTAAAATAACTGCTAAAATGCAAGAAATGCAATTAAACCATACTTCTAAACAAACAATTTTTAAGTTTTGTGAACATTAGCAATTAGGGCCAAGTTTAATGAATCAATAAAGTCAGCAATGCCCTATGTCCATAAAGGCTTGAACATTACAATGAAGATAACGCTGACTCAGAATGTTGATTTGAAGATAAATTTGCTGCACTTACTAAAGCTTTAAAGTGGCATATTGTGTTAATCATACATGTTGACTGGCCAACATAATGCTGTTCTATCCCCATTGATAATTTCAAACCCAGTGAAAAAAAGCATTGTAACTTTTTGATGGGCCCATGTTTTCCAGTCAAGTTGTAAATAGTCTTATACAATGCATGTGCAATCAGTTGACTTAGCTTATTTTTAGTTTTAGTAGATACATGTCACTTTTCTGACCCTGTTAGTAATAAGTCAAGTACTGTATCACTGTAGATCTACCATGTCAAGTGTAACACAAATACTAGAGGTATAATGATTCAGCAGTACATATCAGCACTGCATTATTTTGTAAAATGATATACTGCATCATTATCTGTACTAATGCTGGAATATTTCAATACATATATCATCACAAGTGTTATACATTAACTGAAGTCACCAGAAATAAATAAAATTGAAGTATGTTATATCTCTCCTATACAAGTAATGAATAATTTGACAGTTCTTTTTTTGTGAATTATTATGCTATTTATCCACTAGACATTATTTTTCAGACTGGTTCCTCTACTCAGCAAGAGAAACCAGTCAAAGTGACAAATCATCAGAATAACTTTATCACTGGATGTGTTAGAGACCATGATAAATTAATGTGATGAACATCTATATTTTGTAACTTATAAATGTAGGCATGAAAAATAGTGTGTAGATTAAATCACAAAATGGAAAAGTAACATCTGATCCCATAATGCTTTGCTAAGAACAAAGTCGTTAATAAAATCTTAAACATAAACCGTTCAGCTATAAATAAGGTTCATGTCTGGAAATATTTTAAGTTTCCCAGGATCATTGTACAGTTAATAACAAACCAGATGCAGAATCTGCTATAATGCCCATAATATATTTAAGTAATACTACTGGGTTGAAAATTCACTTGCCCAAATAAAAATTACAAATTAAAATTTGGTCAAGTGAATTTTTCTATTACTTCCTCAAGTGCTGACCAGTGTTTGTTTTTAATGAAAAGGTTATTCTTTCAAGAATACTGACTTTGTTGATTTTAGATCCATACTTTCTATTAGAAGTTTGTTTTCTGTTTGTTTTGATGAAGCACATACAAGTTTTTAGCCCTCTCTCTTCAATACTAACACGTGCTAAAAACCTGAGGAAGAAAAGACTGGTCTCAATTTACAATTGCCTACAACTGGTGTTCGACAAGTCACATGGCACATTTTGTAAAATAACCTAACAAATAGTCAAATTTAGGTCATTAATTTTGACAGCTTGTATATTTCTATAATAGCTGGTTGAGTATAAGTTATTCTGAGTGAATAAAAATGTGTAGTACTTGCCTGACATGGTGGTGGATTTGTAGACACATAAAAACTTAAAAATGTGCTGTCAGATTAAGGTGGACTGTACTATTGATTACACCTAACACACTGCATAAACCTAGATCTACTGGCACATCATGCAATGGCAGATCTGGGTCTATGCAGTCTGCAGTTGGACCTGACATATAAGCATGTTTTTTAAATCCTCACTTCATTAGCATATATCATTTGAAATCTTAGAGCTATCATAAGCTTGGCATAAACATGTATTATTTATTTTTCCCAAGTACTCTGCATTTAGGGCTGTTCTATTTAAATATACATGGTACCCAGCCAAGGGAGTTTAAAAAATAATAGATGTCAGATTGCTTTAATTTCATAGAGTTCTTATTAAAATGATAAGAACAATCTAAATTGCATCTATGGGTGAGTACCTCATATCAAAAGTGCCTTCGCTGGGTCCCAGGTATGTTTTACAGGAACAGCAATTATAGATCTACATGAAAATTTGGCTATAAACGAGTGCTACACCTAAACGCAAGTTCAACATTTTCAAGTTATTACCCCCTTTTCTTTCTAAAGCAATTTAGATGTTCATGCTGATGTCAACTGAAGCTAAAATGTTTTGTTGGTTTTCTTTAGTAATATGCCAGGTATCTACAGGAATGGACCCATCACGTCCAGAGTCATTGTTATGGAAAGGCAAAGTACTGCTGGGCTAAATAAACTCCACTGGCTGTATACTTAGCTACTATAACTGGCTGGGTACAACTTGACTGGAAAACATGTGGGCTAATTAAGATGTTACAATGTTTCTTTCAATGGCATTGAAATATCGCTTTGGGCAGAACAATGATGTGTCAGCCAATCAACAAATTTGACTGATAGGGCATGCAAGTCTGAAGAGGGTATCCAAGTCTGAAGATTGACATGTACCAGAACTGGGCAATAATTCATGTTTTTGTACACAATTGCTAGTGACCTGGACAAAAACCATCCCCCTTTAGTAGTTATATTGTCCATTCATCAACATGGAATATGCATCTTTGATAGAAGACTCCGATTTAATTGTATTTACTCTGAAAAAGAGAAATGTTTAATGTTTGAGGACTTTTAAAATTGACAAAGATCAAATATTTTATGGGGCTTTGAAGATAATTTGGAGATTTGGAAACACAGAATTCATAGTATTGGCAAGACTGGTTTTTGCTGCTTAACCATAACACAACCTTCTCTGCACCCAAAAAAAGGCCGACAAATCCGACTCTCACCCATGATGATATTGACTTTTGGTTTAGGGGCAGATATCACCTATTCATTAAAAGCTGCAAATATCTGCAGCCATTTCTGGCTGAACAGATCCGTGTACATTTTATATGCTTATCGGTATTTCTCATGGCTGTGGAGCTACCATCAGCTTAAGGGTTCTTTTAGTGATATATACATTATATTTCCAGGAGCAAATCCTATGTTTGGTAACTTGTAAATTCACGTGGAATAGCACAACCATCTGTCCTGTGGTAGTTTTTAATTTTGTGCTAGATATGGCTGTTACCAATTACTGGTATTTCATCCAAAGTGTACACATGTTTGTTCCAGAAAGACTTGCATGCAGCAATATTGCACATTTTAATGAACAGGTGCCATTAGACCCACATACTGTCCATCAGTATCAACACAGATTTGTGGGGTTGATTTATCGGACAACTTTGACCCTAACACAACCTTCTCTGCTTGTAGACCCTAACGCAATCTTCTCTGCTTATAAACCCTAACACAACCTTCTCTGTACCTAGACTATAACACAACCTTCTCTGTTGCTAGACACTAGCACAACCTTCTCGGCTTGTAGACCCTAACACAACCTTCTCTGCTTGTAGTTTAGGAGGAGTATCCATAACGAATTTATGCCAACAGACAGATGTCAGTCAGATAATGGATGACAGAAAGCAGGTGTTGTATATTTAATTTACTATGTGCTTGACCTTTCTGACTGAGGGTAAGGGTAGATTGTTGGCCTACCTGACCAATGTTACGTCTGAGGGTTGTGTCAATCTGATTCTTGTCATGTTGTTTACTAAAATTTCAGTTCAAAACCTGACTTTGTTTAAGAGTTAGTGAAATTTTCAAGAAAATACTATAGCATGATAGGTCAGGTGACACTTTGCATATAAGAAATGTGGTAAATAAATTTTTCATTCCCATTTTAAGTTCAGTTTGTGGAATTATTTACTATTGTGTTCAGATATAAATTGCAACAAATCATTTACTTAAATTATTCATTGGAATTACAAAGTGCTCACTAACTATTCTGAACTTAAACACTACTTTGGGATTATTGTGAATTCATTCAAATCGTTCTGGATTATATGATTATGACTACTGGTACATCACCACATTCAATACTGAAATTCATTTGAAACATTCTAAACTTCTGGATTTCTGATAGAACATTTATGATTTTTTTAGACATAATTCACAATATTGCAAGTTCCCCTTTAATTTTCACTTTGAAACTAAGAGAAATAAATTATTGGTTACTTTTACCAACTTACTGGTTTTGCTTCTTTCTGGTACTTAGCTGAAGACCAATGAGTCATAACAGGTCAAAGACAACAGGCCATCCATTAAGTTAACAAAGTCAAAAAGAGGAACAAATATTTATTACGCTCTGATCAAAGCCTAAAGAATTGTTTCTTTATATTTGGTGGAGCATTGTTGGGAAGTGGGAAGAAAGTGTCTGCACCTTCTCAATTTTGAAGTTTTTAAACAAGTGAATTTATTTACTTCCTAATTATTTTGACTATGCAAAAAAAAGTAATTATGAGATATATAGTAATTACAGTACAAGTCTCGCTATGGTTACTGCAAGATATGTCACATTGGTAATTACACTATATGCCTCATTGAATAACAGCTTATACAAAGGTATTTTACCTTCCACTGGTTGTGATGACAATGATGGCTGAAGCCAAGCATTTGAATGAAGCCTCCACAGCTGCAATGGCAATAGTGTGGGTAGGATCAGTTGGGGTTGGGGTTTCTCGTCTCAGTTCCTCAAACAGCTGATGGTGGAACATAGCTGACTCTGCTTCTCTGGCAATCTGAAACATCATGTAATCACATTTATGGAGCTCCTTTTTATGGTTACAAGGATATAATGTATAGCTGTGTTGTGATACACCAATGTTATTAATGCACTTATTTTTAACTTTCATGCTTTTATAAAAAATTACGTTTGACTTTCAATGTTGTATATGATTCAAATGCAAATTTTCTTGCTTATGTCTACAACTTCTAGTATGGAAAATGGGAACTGTTACACCAAGAAAGGACAGCCTTATGATATTCATTGCATCAATCAATCAATCAATCAATCTAATCAATCCTCTCTGCGCTGTCTGGTGCTTGAAGCGGCAGCAAGGGAGCACCATTTGGTCTGTCGGCTGCTGTTATGGGGGGGGGGTCTGCAGGGTGAGGCCTCTGGTCTTGAGTTCTCGCTCCACAGTTCGGCGCCAGGTCTCTTTGGGTCTGCCACGGTTCCTTTTCACCTGTGGAGTCCATCTCAGTGCCACCCTTGGTAGTGAGTCAGGGGGCATTCTGCAGACGTGGCCAAGCCATCTCCATCGACGAGTTGCAATGGTCTCAGCAATGGTGCTTGTGCCCGCTCTGTGCCGGAGTTCCTTGTTTGAGATCATGTTTGGCCAGAAGATCCTCATGATCCGTCGCAGGCACTTGATCTGGAAGACTTCGAGCTTGCATTCTATGTTAGCAGTGGCCTTCCAACACTCTGACCCATACAAAAGGACGCTCAGCACGTT
This sequence comes from Sinohyriopsis cumingii, assembly GCA_028554795.2. NCBI lineage: Eukaryota > Metazoa > Mollusca > Bivalvia > Unionida > Unionidae > Sinohyriopsis > Sinohyriopsis cumingii. The sequence continues at coordinate 91,387,070 of CM068831.1, forward strand.
GCTCTTGAAGATACGGATCTTCGTGTGGGTGCTGAAGTTTGTTGTCCTCCAGATGGGCTTCAGCATTGCGAAGGCCTCTTTGGCCTTGCTGATTCTTGTGGTGACTTCCCTTGTGCAATCTCCATCTGTGGCGACCTTGCTGCCCAGGTACGTGAATTCGTCTACTTCTTGCAGAGGCTGGTCGTTGATGGTGATTGGGTCGCCCACTCTAGTGTTCTTCCTTATTCATTGCATGCTGCCCTCTAATTGACAGATATATATATATATATATATATATATATATATATATATATATATATATATATATACACACACACACACACACACACGGTTCCCAAGCTTTTCTAAAGATAAATTTCCAGGTCATTTGAAGGGTTTTTCCAGCACGAAATTAATTTTTTCAAGGTTCACATATAACAATTACTAAATGGAATTAATGAACATTTTAGATTATAAAACATACATTTTCTAAATCTAAAGATGTTTCTCTTTCAAGGCTCTCCAAAAAGATCGGTCAGAAATGATGATCATGTACAAAACCACAAAATGTATCCCACGAAACAAGTTTGATTACATTCCTATAAATTGGCATGTAAAGTCATTTCAAAGTACAGAATAAAAGTTCTAACTTTATTTTGCTGTATTATGTTGCTAGGTGGGAACAACATAATGAACATAAATTATGTTTTGTTTCCTTTCAAACCTTTAATTCTAAAGAATTATATAGCAATATATATATGCAACGCATAGAAAGTAAAACTTCCTATTACAGTAAATTAAAAAACAATAAACGCAAATAATTAGAATCTTATCTTGTAATAAAAAGAGATTAACCCTGAATATATCTGTGCCAATAAAATCCCAAACAAGATTTTTCAAACAACCTAATCGCCTTAAGGCAACAAGGTTAAAAATCTGTCATTTAAAAACATTTTCAAAATGGTCGATTTAAATTTTGACAAAAGACCTTCAAAATTATATACTGTTGTATAAACAAGGATTGATTTTTCTGTAAAATGAACTTGTCTTCTTGTAATTCATTAAACCAGTCTCCAAACCTGTATTGATACAGAGTCTTGTATAGTTTTTTAATATATAATACAAGGAATGACAATTTCTCATTTCAACTCTGAGATTCAACAATTTGGACTACAAATTTGGCTTTAAACAAATAGCAGTCCATTTTTTAATCTGAGTTTCCTCCGAATAGTCCCACCTCATTTTCCATATTTGGACATCTAGGAATTCGATGCCACTGTGCGGTAGTGACATATGGTAGTCACCAGCGGGCCTAGAAAATTTAAATTTATAACGACCCATATCTGCATAGGAAAACAATTTATTTTCCCATAAATGGCAAGTAATATAATCATTATGTCTTTAATCCGCTGACAGACTAGATGAAACTATGGTGTATATGAAACCTGACCCAGTACTTGTCATTTGCATTACTTTTGTCACATGACTTCACAAATCTCAAAGGATGACAATGGAAGTCCAATAGTCACGTGATATCAACAACAAACTCTTTTATAATGTTGTTGTACAGAAATTCAATTATATTAAATGAAAGTCAGATACCTTTTGTAAAATCCAGCAATCTGGCCAGTCTGATTTATCAAGCAGAGAGCACATGTCAACATAGTAGTCACGAGATACAACAAAACTCCAAAGTTATTCTTGGAATACCATCATGTTGGCCAATTCTGTGCGCCGTGTAATTCTGCGCAACAATACATCATCTCTGTAACATTGGATCACATTATTCTGGGTCAAAAATCCATTTTGTGTCAAGGAAGAAAGATCGCAATTTAATTAAAAAAAGTGATAATCATAAAGTGTACAAAAATATCCAGCATTTCAACACGAAATGCATATGCAAATGTGACTTCTAGATGTCAACATGAAGACCCACTCCATGACCTTCTTGAACCGGTAACCCAGAAAATCCGATTTACAAATTTAGAATCATACAAATAAATACATTATATAAATGATGGAAACGTATATCTAAAAACAATAATGAATTTTAATCGAAGTTTCCATTTTTGCAAGAAGTTGTCCCACACGTACAAAATCGTCTGCTGCCCAACGTGTCAACTTGCCGCAACAATAAAAATTCTCAAGAAATTCACCAACATATAGTCTGTTCTAAACTTTTTAGTAATTTTCCCCATCAGCAAAATGTTGTAAACACATTACATCCTTTTCATTGTTGTTTCTCTTCCATATAGTAGATTATTTTTTGTATAAAATGTTGAACTTTACTCTTTTACAAGATCAGTTTTGTTTGCTTAATAAATCTTGCCATTTATTGGCATTATTACGATATATTTTGTAAAACTAGCCATAAACCTGACCTAATTACTCGACTGAAATGCTGACGTAAACAGTTCAAAGTAATGCATTTCATTTCTATTGGCCGATTAATAAATATTACATCTTTTGAACGCTGTGCGCAGAATAGGCTGACATATCGCAAGTCAGGAAAACATGTGGGTGGTATCCAGTGTCCAAAATTAATATTATTTTGAAAAAAATATTCTGGTGACAAATGCCTCTTTTCAAATGGTAAACATTGCTGTATTTTATTTTCGTCAATTGGTCGAATTCGGTATGAGTTCTGCTTCAATAATGGAGACGGAAACCTTAAGCGTGCAGAAATGCCCGAGAGCATTGTATATAAATATGGAGAATTTTGCATTCTTTCTTTTTTCATATTTTTATTACAACCAGTATACGACTTTCATTTAATATTATTTTAGTTTTTTTCTTTCTCTACAACATCTGAAAATGTGGTTTGTTAGATTTGTGTACTCATGCGACTAGCAATGCAAGTCACGAGTACCAGGTCACATTTCATCAACGACGTAGTTTTATCTCGTCTTTCGGCAGATTAAAGACATTACAATTTTAATACTCACAATTTCTGAGAAAATAAGTAATTTTCATAATGATTTAATGCATGAATCACTTGATCTAACAATGTTAAAATTTGCTAGGCCATCCGGTAAGTGGCTAAGCTTTGCCACACCATATTGGCCTCTCATGATGCTAGACTGGTTTTCATACCTTCCATGTAAAGAAAGATAAGGATATCAAGCTGACTTTGAAAATAAAAGTCTACTGGACGAATCTAATCCACTGGGCATTTGCACTGACTAGACTATATGTTTATTGCAAGCAACCAAATGATCCATTCTGCACCTCCGAATATTCTGGTTAGAACACGATCAATTTAACTCATGATCAGTTTAGTTACGATTCAATTATGTGATTGTTTCAGGCGTCAAGTGGTGGCAGAAAATTCCCGGGTTTTTCCCCGACTTTTATCACTATTTGCAAAACTCAAGGACTTTTCAGTCGGGGAATTTTTTTATCATTTCTCCCGATTTATTTCTGATTTCCTGGTAGCGTGGGAACCCTGTATACATTATAGATGTACACACACACATCAAATTTTATGACTTTACACATACAACAGTGTATGAAACAGTGAGCAAGATGCAAAAAACTTACAATCAGTGGAAGATGAAAACTAGGTCACCATGATCTGAATATGGGTCGGTCACTATGATCTGAATATGGGTCATCAAGGTAATTGATATTACTAACATAAAAAAAACCATCAAATAACACATCTGTATACACAACAGTGTCTACTGAACTGAGATAAATGCAGAAACTTAAAGCACTGGAGCATGACAAAGTAGGTCAGTGACCTACATTTGTCCACGGTGAGCAGTGACTCAACTTGAATTAAACCAATCCAGTTTCATGACTGTACATACAACAGTGCTGGAGATATTTGCTAATTGCGAAAATTAATGTAAACTTAATGCTCAAGTGTGAAAAATAGATCGCCATGAACAAATTTTGTTGTGGCGAATAGTACATTCCATGATTCATAGCCCCATCAAGTTTCATGACTGTATGCAAAATGGTGTCAGAGAAACAGAGCTAAATGCAAAAACCTCAAGGCTGACACATATCACAACAACAATACCCACAGGTTCAGTGATGTGGATTGGCTCCAAGCACCATTCTGCATATTATATAAGATGTGTGACTAAAGGAGACTTGAGTTGTATTGGCACTGTGGTTTATGTGCCAGACCCATCGGGTGCGAGTTTGAATCCTACCAATGGATCAACAGCTGTCAGCTCTGTAGTGTGTCTTTTGGGTAAGGTATTTACCTCAACCTACTTTTGTTGATGTGGGGTAAAGCACCAAATACCAACAACAACATTGTAAAAGTGATTCCTATGTCAAACCTATGCTTTGCAGGTAAGAGAAAAAAAAACTTAAAGAAACAGTCTTTCATATCTGTTTCTTTTGGTAAGGTGTGCTAAAATTCAACTGTAACAACTTATATACCAAGCAAATCTGCAGGGAGTCTTCTCTGTGAGAAAAGACAAAAACACACCTTGTGCATCATTCTCAGAGACTCCAATGGATAGTCGCCCTTTGCCGTTTCTCCAGACAACATCACACAGTCAGCTCCATCCAGCACTGCATTAGCCACATCGCTGGTCTCCGCACGAGTTGGGCGAGGTTTCTTGATCATACTCTCAAGCATCTAAAAATAGAATTAAATACATGAAAACAGACCAGTCAAAGAAAAATGAAGGTTGACCCTGTGGTTCAGAAGAATTAAAAAAACAACAAAAAAAAAACAAGTTTTGATATTGCAAATTTAAATAAGTACAGGTCCCAAAGCTTACAAATTTCATATCAGACTAGTAATTTTTGTCAATTTGATAGCTTGATTTGTTTTTTTTTATACTGTCATATGTAATTTTACTACCAAGCCCAGCAAACTTGAATGATCTTACAGTGAACCCTACCTGAATGAAATAAACAGGATGATTGTTCTTCTCACAAATTATAGCAACCTGAAAAAACCAGATTCATTGCGCCATTGCAATAGTCCTCTGATACTAACAAAAACCAAGCTGACATGTGCTTTCTGCCTGATGAATCTGTCAGTGAATTAAAGACATATGAATGTTATACTTGTAATATCTGAGAGGATAAAGCATCTTTCTATCATTTTCATTCATGTGTAGCTTGATGTAAAGTTATTTAAGTTTGCTAGACCCAGTAATAAGTGTCAACTCTGTGCCAATATTATGCGGTTTAAGCGAATACCAACTTTTGATAATTAGTTCCACCTTACACTCTGTTGTAAATGTCAGATCAGGTAGAAAAGATCAGAGGAAACTTGGACAAATTGACAGTAAATCAGAATTATGAACTTGTCAAGCCACCATTATAGTGCTGTGTTCAACAAAATCTCTACAAAGAATTGGCATCATGGAGACACATATTTTGTTGAAAGGCATCTGAAAAATATCTGATGTAACAACCTGCATAATACCTATACTGTTATGAGATATTCTTATTTTGCTTTCACTGTAGCACCATCGGTACTATGTTATGTCATCTGTCTGTGTGTATATGATCACCAGTGTGAATGAGGTCTTTATCTTCTCTTATTAAGTCTTTTTCCTCAATAATGAGGCTCTAAAACTGTTTAACAAGTAATCTTAGAGTTAATTTCTGGAGAATTACTGTTTTCTTGTGAACTTGTAGTGAATATTTTCAAGCAATCTTGGTGGGTTTCCACAGTAAGATTTGTACTCCTGGATTATAAACAAAAGTGATATTTATGAAATAAAAGCAACATTGTTTCGTGAAAAGGACTAGTGAAGATTCAGCAGGACTAAAAAAAAATCTCAATCTACGAGTCTGGCCACATGGAAAATTTTGTTAAATTTTAGGCCTGATGTTTAGAGCACCTACTTGCCAGATCACCTATAAGGCCTACAAAATATGAATTTTTCCAGCTTCATACTCAAAAGAACTGGACTGGATACTTAAAATACAATTTTAAAACTCATTCGCTCCTCTCTGTTTACAGAAAGTAAACCATGCTGCATTACCCAATTTTATTCCTACGATAAATGGCTGTCAGTATAATCAAGAAAACGATGTTTTATGAGTGTTAGACAGACACCTTCTGTATAATGAACTGAATAATTTGTTTGTCCAATTAATATACTGATCTGACAATGATTAGCAAACAGCATGAAAAGATAGCCACTAATGAATCATTTTTTTAAGCCCATCTCAGACTGGTATAAAAATAATATTGGAAGAAATACTAAATGTCCAAATGAATATGAACTCTAATACTATTACCTATGAATGAAATGAAATGTGATCTTGTCACAACTCAGAAAAATAAAGAATTAGTTTGTCAGTTATATTTTTAAATTTTTTACAATTCTATTCATAGTCAAAAAATATCTATGATTTGCATCCCGAAAATTGGCAGTCATTCATTTTGGTTAAAGACAGAACTGTGGGCTTTTTTCAAATTTCTTTAAAAGTGTGTGTGCGTAATTTGGAATTTTAATGTACTAGTAGTTGTAAAAGATTTTCAATCATATCTCTACAATGTCTACTTTGTGGTATTTTATTGTGATGTCTAGCAGTAAGGCATCATGCTGCAGACATGTAGCATAGTGTCCCACTCAGTCACATTATCCTGACACCAGGCTGACCAGTCCAAACAGTAACTTCTTAATGCTGAGCACCAAGTGAGGCAGCTGCAATTGCCTTTTTCACAAGTCTACCGTATGATTTTGCCAGGGTGTCTTTAAAGGCCCAAACTACCATATATAAATCGAAAATAATGTACAACTAATGACAGTTAATATATGAAATGACAAAGAATATACTGTACATGTGACGACATAAAGACACCAAATATTTAAGGTATTCTAATTTAGCACTACCATTTTATGGTGTTGGTGACTTTTAAGTCTTGCTGGGAAATGATGTTATTGGTATACATCAGAAGCCCACCAACGATACCTACCTCATTTCATTACCAACATTATGTATAAAATAAGAGTTTCCTCAAAACCTTTTATTGTTTAATTTTTATGTACTATTTTTATTTGATCAGGTTCAAAATGATTGAGTGCTTAATTTAATCTCAAGGTGTATTATTTCACAAACTGAAGTTATTTTATTTACTGACATTCATAAATGCATTTAAAAATGATTTGTCTTAAGTTTTTTAATGTTTTCCAGAAGGGAAATTTTCTTCCGAACACAAAACCTGTGATTCTAAATCGACCTGAACAGAGGTTACTTCCCTTGCTTTAATACTCAAACTGTTATTTTGGCCTCCACAGTGTTAGCAATGTCAGCCAATCTGATGCAAGATTATCTCATTAATATATTTTGAACATGCTCATTACTGAACCCATCTCAGACCTTGACAACGTAAGTCCATATTCCAAGTCTGATCGAAGATCAGAAATGTGTCTTTCTAAGTCGCAATAAGCTCAGCCAATCAAATGCATGATGCCCAAATAAGTATGGATCTCAGGCATCCTATAAGTTAATCCATGATTTTAATGAAGCTGCTATATTTCAAGCTCCGTGACAAGCTCAGTGAATCAGATGCATGATCATCTCAATTGTATCCATGGATCTTCTTCATTATCGAATTCATTTGATCCCATAATGATATAATCTATTTTCCAAATTCAGATATTCAGAGTGGTAACAAGGATAACAAATATATAGCAAGACAATTTATTACCATGAATGAATCTTTCTCATTATCAAACTCATCCTAGGTATAAATCCACCATAAGCTCACCTGACCTTATGGCTTGGTGAGGTAATAAATGCAATGACAAAAAAACAAGAGCAGAAACAAACAAAAAGGAACAAGAAAAAATATGTTCACAGTAGATGGATGCCTGACCAGAGTGCATGAAATCTTGCCCAATGTATAACAGACAGACAAACAACAGTAATACTATATGACCTACCACTGTCATGATGGGGCATATAAATAGGTAAAATTAATGGGTTTTTTAAGCAGAAGATCCTATAATTTAAATAATGCTTTGGTGTTCATAGCATCATATCCTCAATGCAAGCATTTTTGCAGAGTTTAAATATTCTAATTTTACTTTTGTGATTTCGAAAAAAAATCTGCAGTCAACAAAAAATTCTGAGAACAAGGAATTTACTAGTCAATATTCTAGGTCAGCTCTTCAATGGAATGAAACATCATTTGGTAAGATATTCTTTTTTTTAAATAAACACAGGTATAACTAGACAGATTTACCCTAATGCTTAACAACATCACTAATGACAAGTAACTGTGTGTGCGTGTGTGTGTGTGTGATTTGGATTTTTAACGTAGCTTTAACAATTTTTCAGTCATATAGCTATGATGTCTGAGTCTGACAGTTTATAGTGATATCTAGCACTGGGGCATCATGCCGCATGATGTTCCACCCAGTCACATTATCCTGACACCAGGCCAACCAGTCCTAACACTAACCTCTGAATGCTGAGCACCAAGCAAGGCAGCTGTTAGTACCATTTTTGTAAGTCTTTGGTATGACTCGGCCGGGGATCAAATCCCACGACCTCCCGCATCTGAGGCGGATGCTCTAACCACTAGGCCACCAGAGTGGTAATGACAAGTAACAATAAATAACACTCTGAAATATGTTTGTACTAAATTTTAACATGCCCAAGTATGGAAAGCAGGCCAAGTGAATGAATAACTTCAGAAAACATGTTTTTGTGACGGCAACTGAACTGTGCTTGAAAATTCCATAATCAGTAACACCCAAAGTTCAAAAATTTTCAGGCCCTAAATATATATTAACCTAAAAACCTATATGTTTAACTTCATTGTTGCAAATAAAATATTATCATAGCTGTTCCTCTGTGATGAACTAAACCCTTCAAGTCTATCTATAAATGAACTAGATCCTTCTTTCCAGATGAATCTCATCATAGCCAAGAGTAACATGGCACCATGCATATCAAATGGGTAGATTTATTGTTAGAAACGGATTTCTTAATATGACCATAAACAATATAGCTTTGTTACAATAATCCATTGATAGGATTGCAAATTATTGGTTTCAAACATTTCTGTATGTATTTGTAATTTATGTTGTCTGTTGGTTAGATACGATTTCTTTCATTATGTTTATTGTATTTTGACTCAGATCATCATTATTCATCCTGTTAGGCAAGAAAATGCAGAGAATTTTCTTAAGGCATTTGTTTCGTATAATCCTTAGCTTCCAGCATTCTTACCTATAAAGCAGCAGTCTGAGGAAACTTCTTCAGCAGGTCCTTAGCTAGGACTGTTATCCAAGATATTTGGACTTCCGTGTATATTTCTGTGTACCCAAGTATACATCTGTCTGAGCCTCTAATGATAGTTTGCTCCCAAGATGTGCAAATTCCTCAAACTCCCCAGTAAATTTGTTATTCAGTGATATGATAATTGGTTTTATAGTTTTTCCTCATGAATATGATTTTCTTTCTGTTTACTTTTAGTCCTATATATATGATACAGTGAAGTAAAACTGTAGTAAACTCAAGCTGAGCATACTCTGAGATACTTCTTTTGTTTTTAAGCCCAAGTTCAACAATATATATATATATATATATATATATATATATATATATATATATATATATATATATATATATATATATATATATAACATTAAAAGTCTGATATTGTGCCCTTGGTATAAATGTAATGATTCGTGTTGAAAGTATTATGTGTAAAATACTAACAGATAATACTCCAAGTAAAACCAGAATATATCATTCCCATACCCTGAAACCGTTTGCAAATTTGCTTAAAATAATGCATGGTATGGGTATGGAAGTCCAAACAGATAAACACAACAACATTTACCCACTTTTCTAAACCTATCAAAGCAATCAGTAAGATATCTACAAAGGTTAATGTACTGTTTGCAACAGTAGCCGTACAAGGTGGCAGATCAAGAATGTTCAAGCCTTACGGTCAGGTGAGCTACAAATAATTACATGATAACTTTACAGCCCCAACAAACCTGAGTAGCACATATAACAGATTTTCCAGCTCGATTGCAACGTCCAATCATCATCTTCTGTGCCAGGAAGACTTTTTCTGGTGGAATCTCAATACCCAGATCTCCTCTGGCAACCATTATGCCATCAGCCACTGCTAGGATTTCATCAAATCTGTTTGAATAAAATGTGACCTCCATAAGTAAAAAATAATGAAGGACTACTTTCCATCATGACAAAGAACCCTCTTCCTGTCACCATGAAGACCATGGGCTTTTTTAGGTAGGTCTACAACATACGGAGAAGAAAAAAATAAAAACAGTTGTTATAACCAAGTACTGATTAAAACTAAAGGCATGGTCGGCTCATGTCTATCGATGAGCAGTCCAATGCATGTCCAAAAGATCTAGATTAGGAGACTGCTTTCTACTAAATGCTACTGACTGAATATCTTTGTTCTGGGGTCTCTCAAGATTTTGTGTTCCCATGCATGCCTGATGGCACATCTGCATAATTTCTCCAATACTGGAAGGAAGCTTTGTGTCAACATTGGTTAAATTCTGTTTAGCATTTATTCTAGAAAAATTTGTGCAAATATTTATCTACTGTTAGTAGTGACAGACATACTTCATGGCAGAATATCATCATTTGAATAAATCTGTCAGACATTAAGATAGGACTTTTTTTCAAATCTGATCTAAGTTTGTTTAGTGGTTTTATAAAGGTTATTAGCTATTTTTTGTTTGTTTAGAAAGAGCAGGCTCATTTAATGGCAGAGGCATCATTTGTACACCTGAAAGTCATTCCTGCCAGAATGCTGTCAGTAAAATCTGGTCAAATTTTGTTCAGTGATTTTTTTAAAGATGATTTTCCATTTTAAACACATTAACCCCTGGAGGTTTTTGTCATTTTCATCTGAAATTCGAGTAGGAAACAGATTTTGAAAGCTATTTCTAAGAACATCATAAAACACCAACTTCCTGGTCATCTTCCAATAACATACTGCCAATCTGTGTTAGAAACATCGTTTTTCAGCGTCTATTTGGCTCTCGCATGTGCAGAAGGGTAAAAGTTGGATATTTTTTTCTTGGCTTAACGGACCCATTATTTTCATATTGAATCACCCTTTATTCCAAATGCCCATCTTATCCTACTTTTTGCAAAGGTTCATCTGTCTGTTTGCAGTTCATACCAGTCTGCCTTAGGTCGAGACCAAAAATTCTAAATTCCGGACACAAAATCGGATCCTGACCATGGGTGAATTTTGGGTGGAAAAAAATAGGGTCCAAAAAATGAGGCTTTTCCCTCTGTATTTTGTAGTACAGCTAGAAATTCCAGATTATTTGGTATCACTGTAAAGCTACTTCTGACTACATTTCTTTAACACCACACACTTTGGTGTATCATACATGACCTTGACGCTACAGAGCTCAGCAGTAGGCTACTACCTCCTACCACATAAACTCGTCACCAGGGGTTAATGTGTTAAGTAAACAACACAATTTATGGTGAATACATATCATTTGCAACAAACCTGAAAATCCTTGTTACCAAAATTCTTTAAGCAACAAGTTGGTCTAAAAAATATTTATTTCACTTTTAGTAAGAATGGCCATATCTGAAGGTGAATTGATATCATCTGTTTAAATCACAAGTCCTCATTACCAAGGTTCTTTTCTATCAAATCTGGTCAAATTCAACGATGGCCATATTTGATTGTGTATCAGCATCAGCTGTAAAAACTTGAAAACTCTTCATGTCAGGATGCTTTAAATCAAATTTATGTTCAAAATTATGTTCAAAAGTTTTTGTTTTTCTAAATTTAGTAATGGTGCCCATACTTAATGATGCATTGGCATAATTTACATAAATCTGAAGGTTCTCATGCCATGGTGTTTTCTATCCCGCGTTAGTCAAATTGTATTCTGTGGTTTTGGAGAAGCTGTTGAATGTTTTTTTTTCTAATTTTAGTATTGGCAACCATATTTGATGATAGATCCAAATAAACTGCATAGAACTGAAAAGTCCTCATGGCAGGATGCCTTTTGAAAGGTTTGGTCACATTCTATTCAGCAGTTTTAAACTTATTTTCTAATTTTTGGTAATAGTTGCCATAATTGATTACTGTTCATCATATGTATGAAGTAAAAAGGTCTGCATGCCAGGAATCTTTCTATCAAGATTGGTCACATTCTATTATATGGTTTTGCAGAAGCAGCTGCTAAAAGGTTTTTCTATATTTTTTAACAGTATCTAATGGTGGGTCAGTAACATTTGCATAAACTTGAAAAATCTTCCTGCCAGAATATTTAACTCATGATGAGGCAGTACCCTACTTTCGAGCTCTGTAGTGTCAAGGTCATTTACGATACACCAAAGTGGATGACATTACAATAAAGCTGACAGATGTAGCTCTACAATGAAACCAAATAATCTGGACTTTCAACTCGCATTACAAAATGAAGAGGGGAAAACATATCTTTTCAGAACTGAATTTTTTTACACCAAAAATTTGTCCATTGTCGGAATCGGATTTGGTGTCCAAATTTGAGTGTTTTTGACTTGTGATCCAAGGCAGACAGATCTGAACTTCATACAAATAGGTGAACCTTTGCAAAAAGTATGACAAATTGGGGGTTGGGAGTAAGAAGTGGTCAAAGAGTTGAAATTATGGGTCCAATAAGCAAAAACAACAACAAAAAAGGATCCAAAAAAGAGAAAAAGTAAAGAACTCCAGCTTGTACCCTTCTGCACATGTGCGAACCAAACAGCCAATAAAAAACATATCTAGCACAACTAGGTATCAGTTTAAGTGAAAAACACTTAGAAGCATCTGTATTTGGATGTAATCAGAATTAACCTCAAAAATGCATTTCCTAACCTAATTTCTGGCAAAAGTCTCCAGGGACAAATGAGTTAAAGTCGAGGCTTTTTCAAATGCTACTGAACAGTTCTGGAGAAGTAATTTCATTTATTTTCCATATTTAGTAATAATGTCCATATTTGATGGCTGATCGGCAACATTTGTATAAATATGAATATGTAGCATATGCCAGCTTGCATCCATACTGCACTGTGCACTGCTTATGTCGGACAACACAACACATTCACTGACGTGAATTATAGAGAAATGAATCATGTTTGGTTGTACTCGAAGGTTTGAATGTAAAAAAGAGAGAGAGAGAGAGATGGGGGGATATCAACCAATTAATCGAAGGCACCTTCCATTCATGCATGACACAGTGTAAGGTCCAAAATAACCAAGAATGTATTATATCCAGGTTAACTATATGACAGCATCTCATGAATAAAAATTACTATTTGAAAATACATTCACTGTGAGTACAAATGACAAACCTTTCACTAGTGTGGGCAACAAAGAATATTTTAATGAAACAATGACACAGTATCTCCCAGAAAATTTGAAGAGAAAATAAAATCATTCGATGAATTTGTGAGTGAAGATGAGTATTAACATGGATGAAACTCTGATGTACTCATTCTAGGGCAGACTGTCAAAAAGAAGGGGTTAAAGGTGTGAGAATTCACATGACTGGTACAGATTTTTAAAAAGTCACAGTTTAATCCTTGCAGTTTCTGCAGCAGTTGTGTTGTCTCCAATGATAATTTTTGACAGCATGAGTGAGTCAAAAAAGTAGTCATACACTGAAAGAATGGATCATATGCATGAAGAAGGGTTGGGTTAATGAGGTGATGCTGCAGTGGAGTAGTTTTTTTTTATCTCAGGTACTTAGTTTAATATTTTTTTAAAAAGAATTTAACTTCGAGAGTGTATTTTCTGACATGTAATTTTTAAATGATTTCAAAGGTGTCCCACAACATTCGACTCTACAAAATGATGTGACCTAGAACATACAGTGCACAAAAAAGTTACTTTAAAAATGGTGTCCCAACAAATACAGTGTTCCAATACATACGGAAAATAAGGTACTTTCAGTTCCCAATCAACTTCCAGTGAACTTTTGATAAAGCTTTGTTTACATCAACTCCTAATAACAAGCCACACACCTATCCACTCCAGGACTTACAATAAAAATGTACAACCAAAAATAAAATCACTGAGTAGAAGTTCAAACAATGTAACTACAGTTATTTCTGCAACCCAACACTCACCTATTTAGTCACAAAAAAAATATGGCAAGCTCTACATTCATAATTACTGCATTTGTGCTTGATAACATGTTTCAGTCTTTTAATGAAGGTCATAGTCACATGATGTGACAGCAGGGTATCTCACTAAAATGGATATGATTTTGTTTTGGAAGACTGAAATGCACAGAAAGCATGAACAATTAATATTAAAACAACCAGTTCTAGATGCACACCTGTATGTTGAAAAAAAAAACAGCCTGACTTTCAATTTTTAAAACAATCACACAGAACAATGCTATTTACCTGCTCTCACCTTCTACCATATCAATAATACTATACCAGTAGATGATCCAAGGCTAGCCAAGATGGGACTAGGCATTCTGGCACAGTGTGAAGAAGCTAATAAAAGCTAAAAGTAACCCAAAACTGAATGCCTTGTTCCTGACATATGCTGACTTGATGATAGAAAGGTGAAAAACTGGAATTTAATGATCTATTAATTATCGATGGGTATTAATCGAAGTATTGTTACCCAATTACTTACAAAGTTAATATAAAGTCCTTTATACATTATTTACTTTCTGAGTTATTAGGTAAACATTAACCCTTAGACTATGTTCAATTAATCCTATAATGGTTGTCTATGTTGACAAAGTCCCTACAGGTTTATCCCTACCTTCTTACACCTTCATGGTTTTCTATCTTGGCTATGATTTTGATATTTTTGCCCTCTTCTCCTAGGATTTTTTTAATTGTAAGAACACCCTCAGCACTTCTGATGAAGGATGCAAAGATCATGTCAACCTGAAAAAGAGAAATGCTTGAAAGTTTGTTGTGATATTATCAAGCTACAAGATATCAAACCAAAGTTTAATAGATGATTGTATAACTAACATCTACAAGCTTTTGTTAGAGTTCACATCGTAATTAAGTCACAATAATTTCTCAATTTTTGCAGCAAATATAATATACTTCTGTCTTTACATAACAAGTCTGTAAAATAAACACCCAAGTACATCAGCTATACACAAGTAATCCCATACATTCACTTGTCTTTTTCTCCAAGAGACACAACCTGTTGAGCTCGTTTTGCAGCTTTGGCAAAGATTTCTTTAGCCATCCTATTTGTTATGACTGACTTTTTGGGGCTCAACATGCAATCGTTTCTTTTTCTTCTCAATGTGAGCCTTTTTCCTTCAAGCTGGTGCTTACAATGGCAACATACAATGCACATATTCTGACTGAGGGCTACATCTGTTCTCTTATATGAATTATCTTTATTCTTATAGTAAGTAATTGCAATTTTTCCAGATGCCTTCTGAGCTTCAATTGTTTCATATGCAGCTTCTTTTGTAGCTCCTGTTTCAAACTCTCCCAACTGCGATTACCATAGAGCAGAGGTCACAAAATTACAAAATTACAGTCCTCTAGAGTTCAGTTTTCTTATAAACTGATCAACTAAATTTTTTCTGCTCCAGCCATTCCCATTTCCATACATTTTTTAAACCTTATCCAAACTTTTCATGTCATGGTCTCTCTTAACAACTCAGGATGCCATGTTTTGCAATGGAACCCACATATGCCTGGGTGAATGCTTTTTTTATGAATGTTTTATTGATGGCCTGTGGTTTTTCAAAGTTTTCATTTCTATCCTTTCAAAGACCATTTCAGGCTGTTATCCACAATACCATACATGCCAACCTATGGCAAGGAAAAAGTGTAATCCAAGTGGACAAAAAGAGTAATCTGAACAGAAAAAGAGTAATCCACATATAACATGATAAAATTCAATGAGCATATGGACAAAATGATTTATTTATCCCTCTGGACTTTAACATCAATTACTGCTTCAAGTTTTTGAATATAACACTTTGAGCTTTAAAAAGAAATAGACTGTCATATTGCATTTCAAAACACTTTGTACCAGCTAATACTATGAATGTTGTGCACACTAGTAGAGCACTAAGTGCTGGGTTACTGAGCCTAGAGCTGAATTCAGTTTTATTTATGTTAACAATACTGAACAATCTCTCGCAGTTATGTTTATTCAAAGCATTATCAAGCAAATAAAAAAATGTGTTCTCCAGTGGAATCTACTGTTAATTCCGGTAATGAAAGAAGAGCACTCTAACTTTGCCCTTTTCACTGTCAAAGTCTCTTACACAGACCCTAAAATGAGAGTATGGCTTTTTAGCTCTTCGATAAACATGTAGCAAAGTTACCCAGTGCAGTGCGCCACAAATAGAACACCTGTTACCTATTCAACTCCATACACACTGTTAAGCAGTGCAGTGTATATTATGTTTAACAGCAATTTTAACTATTTTACATTTTTGGTACATATATATTATGTATGGAAAAATTTAAGATTAAAGTCCAATCGTTATAGCTGTGTAATTATTTTTCACAGAAGAATTTTTATGTACTTTAAAATATTGAGAGAATTTGTACACCATCAAGTTGGCGAAGCTGCCTGGCCAACCATAGCTGCCATTTCACACTCGAAATTTACAAGTTCTTTGTCTGTGTCTACATCACTAAGTCATCTGAATTTGATAATTTATAAAAACTAATTGCTGCCTACATAAATATCAGAACCTTTACATAAGTTACTGAAGCTTTCATAGTTGTGATTCTAATCGTGAAAACTTGAGTAAGTACTGAATGAAATCCGCAACCTCATTTTGGAGAGTGGAGTATACAACCCAGTTACTTTAAATAGCATATTTTGACCAGGGCATAAACAGCGACCACGTGATCTGATGTAATGGTCATTCACAGCAATGAATGTAGTATCTAATAGGGGGTTTTCCCCAAAGGTGGTGCTACAAAAACCCGCTCAAAATGGCTGTTGTTTACAGCAGGCATCGAACGGCACTTTCATGAGAATGGTATAGAGGTGCCCAAAGGCGCTTGTATGCAAATGGAGTAGAGACGTCCAAACTCGCTTGCATCAGAAAACAACTTATTAATTTTTTAGGGAGGGGGATATACCGAAAATGTGTAATCCAAATACAGATATATGCAAGGCATAATTTAGGGAAAAAAGCAGAATGATTATGCCAAAAGCATGTATGCAATACTGAAAGCTTTTATTAACTGATATTTTAAAAATGCAACATATAATTAAAAATTTACAGTATTCTTTAATCATACCTTTTGTTCAACACCAAAACGAAGATCTTCTTCATCCTTCGTTGAGACAGCTGGAAGATCCACAGCCACCCCAGGAAGGTTACAGCCTTTCTTGCTGCCTAGGTCTCCACCATTTTCAATCTCACAGATAAGATAATCACTCCCTGAAATACACCAAAATAGACAAGAATTCAACATACTGGTTCATCTTATGTATGATCCAAAAATCAACCATTTACTGGCACTAACATTTGCTTACTTTGATATAATTTTCATCTCCGTGAGCGGTGTGTCAAAAGTTGAGTACAGAAATGAAGTTTCATTACTGTACATGTTGACTGATTGATTGTATTTTTACGAAGCATCAGCACTGTTGGGCTATTTAGCGCATACAAAATCATTACTGTACATGGAAATATTGTCCAATATATGCTCCAGTGGTGAGCCGTGTATCAAAGGATGATTTGTTGATCTGTTGATCTGGTCTCCTTAGGCAACTACATTTAGTGCCTAGTCAATTGGAGTAAAGTGCCTTGCCCAAGCCCAAAGACACAACATAATAGCCAACCAAGGCTAATCCAAAGTTGGATATGAACCTATACCATTTCATTTATTAGTCCAGCATGATAACCACTAAACTACCACACCTCCTATCGATGGGTGAACACAGAAATTAAGTTTCATGAATGTACATATAAACATGTCCAACTACTAGTAAAAAATCTTGACTTTTTGAAGGAATGCAGTTTATAGCACAAATTGTAACACTATTATTTTAAGAATTTTATATTCTGTTCTATCTCTATTTAAACATACTTTTTAATCAGCATGATATCATTATTGCTGTACTTGTGTACCATCACACACATACACACACACAGAGTTTCTGGTCTATAATTTACTAAGAATTGAGATATTATCATGTATGTAGCTACATCTGTAGTCGACATGATCATAAGTAAAAAAATAAGTACCTGCTTATTTGGGAAGATTCCTTAGATGCACATGTATACTTGATGAAATTAACAGACTGTACATGAAGACCAACATACAGCAGCTTATGTAAGTCTAATAGAAATAATCTATTTTATGACAAAGACTCTGATCTTACAACTAGGTACTCCTAAAATGATACATTTTTTGTGGTACTTTGACAGGGTACAACTGTCTGCTTGTCAATCTTAGCATATGCAGCCCACAACTTCCTTTTTGAAGAAACTGTCTGCTTGTCAGTCTCAGCATATGCAGCCCACAACTTCCTTTTTGAAGAAACTGTCTGCTTGTCAATCTTAGCATATGCAGCCCACAACTTCATTTTTGAAGAAACTGTCTGCTTGTCAGTCTCAGCATATGCAGCCCACAACTTCCTTTTTGAAGCAACTTTCTGCTTGTCAATCTCAGATTGCATGATTTGATACACATGCCTGTTTATATTTGGGCCATCCATGGAAAGCTGAATGAAGTTTCTGGAAATACCAAGCTAAACTGGTTGTAGATGTCATCTGCTGCAGCATGCCCCAAAAACTGTGAGGAGATGGTGTCTCCATCCCAGATTCATATATATAAATCCATCTGTTTCTCCTGCAGATCATTGTTCAAACTCTCATCAAAGAGCAATACATACTTAGTGCCTCATCCAACTTATCATACGAGGAGATGCCAAAAGTTGTAAGGTAGGCAGTCTTCTTTTAACTGAAACTATACTGCTTAGCAATCTTGCTGTCTGGAAACAGTGATGGAAAAAGAGCACCACTGTCACTGCATTTGAAACTATAATGACTAAACCACATTTAAAGTCCATAATATTTCAGCCTTCTGCACATCACTGCTTTGCATAAATCCTGCACCCCTCTCGACAGCTGTTGAAATTGCAAACCTGCTAAAGCTGAAACTGGCTTTTCTGATGCAGATGATGGTGATGACAAAGAATTAGATTTTTCTGTGTTGACAGTATGAATGAGGACATCAAAACAGTTTTTTTCATAAGTTCCAAGTGTTTCTTTCCTTTTGCATTGCTACTTAAATAAAGCAGCAATGCCCATTCCTGCAATATCAACAGTTTTCTTTAAGATTTACAAAAATGGTACTAACAGCTGCCTCGCTTGGCGCTCAGCATTAAGAGGTTAGTGTTAGGACTGGTCGGCCTGGTGTCATTATAATGTGACTGGGTGGGACATCATGCTACATGTCTGCGGCATGATGCCCCAGTGCTAGACATTACTATAAACTGCCACACTGCAGACATCATAGCGATATGACAGAAAAATTGTTAAAGCTACGTTAAAAATCCAAATCACCCACCCCCAGTTTTCTTGCATACTATGCAAAGAACTATGTTTTGCAAGGTTGCATCTTTCCTTAGCCAATTAATAAAGTCCCTGTCTTGTAACCAACTATTGCTGAACATGCATTTTCCCAGTATTTTCCTATGATTGCTTGTTTAAAAAAATTCTCGCAAATGAAACGTTCTTGCTTGAAGATAAATTAAAACTCACTCATGTGAAAGAGTGCATTAATGAGGTCAAGTGAAAGGGGCACTATGGATGATATACAATTACTTCCTGTGGATTCTGATAATAGAGAGGCTAGCATATGACAGAAAATCAAACGATACTTTCAGTTTGGACAAGACATAAAATAAATGACTCAAGAGTTAACTTTTCTATCAAATTTTACATTTATGGAAAATCACTCAAATTTGATGACTTTCCATGATCAAAGTGAAAATTCAATGATTTTCAAAGCCTTGAAATGAGGTGTTTATTTCTCAATGACTTTCAATGAACATGCCAACCCTACTAAGGATAAAAATGTACTGAAGTTTGTTTCACTCTGTTATCTAGAACTTAAGTTGTTGTCAGTAATGAAATGCAATGGCAATATGTGTGCATTTTATGAATTTAAAAGTCTGTACAAATATGTCCAGCATGTGAAGAGGATCCTACACGAGTGCTTATTTCAAATGAAATTCATGAAAAAATGTGAAAGCTGGACTGATTTTTTTTATTTCAGACCTGCCAACTCTAACAAGACCTTCTCAGTAAGGCAGTTGATTTTTTCCATCAGTTAGACCAGTCTTCAGTAGGGTGTCACAGACTATCATGCTGCTATTGTCATGTCAGAAAACATGCATTTAAAAGTCCAGCTGGAAAACATGCATTCAAAAGTCCAGCTGGAAAACATGCATTTAAAAGTCCAGCTGGAAAACATGCATTTAAAAGTTCAGCTGGAAAACATGCATTTAAAAGTCCAGCTGGAAAACATACAATTTAAAAATCCACCTGGAAAACATGCATTTAAAAGTCCAGCTGGAAAACATACAATTTAAAAATCCAGAAGTGTGATTCAAGACTGGTGCAGTGATGGTAAACATTGTGTTCAACTTAAAAAGGTTGAAAAGTTTATTTGAACCTTAATTAGTTTTACAAACTGCAGTTCCAAACAATGCTGTGGCTCAATGGCTTCTTGCTATCTCTCAACTTTATGTAACCATTAAAAAAAAATTAAATTTCACAAGGGCCATGGCAATGCCAATCGTCTTTCCTGCCATGTGACATACTCAAATCAATGCATGAAGTCCGCTAAACCTAACTGTTGACCTTCCTGCTTTTCCCCACCAAAATCTGAATATTCTCCTTTATTCTTCTGTACTATTAAAACGTTTTAAAAGGTTTATTGTCCCTTTCATTTTGAATAGTCGCTTGTTGAATGCCATTTGTTAAAAGCAAAAATAAGCAACATCTTGATCATTATACATGTTTTACATCACAAAATACAAGCAGTCTGAAGTATATATGATACTCCTGTGAAGTCAGTCTGGTTCCCTAACCAACTCCACTGAAACTAATATGAAACCCCAGATTCAAATCAAACACATAGAAGCCATTATCTGGTTTTTATTGCGAACACTGTACTTCCATAATTTTTTATTTTATTCAATAAGTCTGTATTTTAAAAGTCATTTTTGCAAGACTCATGGCAAAATCATAAGGGTTGGCAGGTCTTTTATTTTAATATGTAAATTTCACTTGACATGAGCACAAATATAAGATACTATTTATGACATGACAAAAGGATTTCATTTCACCAAAGTATAATGTAGTGAAATGATTTTGATTAAGATGCCTCACTCATTACCCCCTAAATTATTATAGTATATAATATAATACTACAACAATATGTGAAAATTACGAATTTTGTATAAAAACACAAATTACACACTTATCCAGTAATAAAGCAATTTATTTTAGCAGCAAAATCACCAAAAATATTTTTAGGACAGCAACATTTGACCTTGGAGCTACTGACACCCAAAGCAACAGCATTCTTCCTGGAGCTAAAGAGAATGAATCAAATATAAATTTTTTAAACATTCTGCTCTTCAGAAATAAAGTGGTCATCAAAAAATGAAATGTGTCTGCAAAATCTAGTTTTAACAACAGTGATCCTAACATTGGAGCTACTGACCTCCTAATCAATAGGGGACTTCCCTGGGCAAAAGGGAAATATATTAAGTCACACTAGAGCTTGTTATCATCCGGAAACCAATAAGAAACCCATCTGTATACCAACACTGATGACTATAAACTGTAATGCCAGCAACTATTTACTGGTGAGGCATACAGCTGTAAATACTGACCTATGACCTTGATCTTAAAAGACAAGATTCAAATGTAGCATACACCACTCTACATGACAATATGAATGAGTATAAACATATTAATTTTATCTCAAATGGCATATGAGTTACACTCAATATAAGTTAAGTGGAACAGAAAGTGTGACAGACAGGCAAACCCCCAGATAACATTACAAATATTATGTTCCCTGCCTTATGTGAACAGGTTCAATAAATACACCAATCATTTTCACTGAAATTTTTACACATTCTAAAACCCAACATTTCATGCTTCTGCACTTTTAATGTCATATTTTTTTTAGAGATACAATTAAATTTTATTAGCTAGTTATTATCATCCACAATAAATTATTTTGATTGGTTGTTTTGATGATATCACTTATCATATGTCACAGCTGTTACAATCTACGATTACTTTTTTCTAGCCATATCATTGTTCCATTACTTTCAAAGGCATGGAAAATCCCCAACATGTAAAGCTTTATCTTATACATGATCTAGCCCCATCCAATTAATTTTGTTTAGAAAAAGGGGGGAGGGGGTTCATTAAGATATATTTATGTTATAAGTATAGTTTCATAGCATGGTATGATGTGGATACCTTATTTTAATTTCTGTGTGAACTACCTGTTGTACATACCTACTTCCTTACAAATGAGAGAGATGAGACCATCATCAATATACATGCGGCTTCCAACATTCATCACCTTAGTGATATTTGTGTAGTCCACCCATAGAATTTCCTCTGAACATTCATCTTTATATTTGTCATCAGTTGTGATCTTGATGGTTTTCCCAGGTTTCAGTTCAATTTCAGCAGAGGCTCCCTGTAATATGTAAAACAGGTCAAACTATTTTGGTAACAAGGGTACCATGCAAGCCACATGCTTAATAATCTTCTATATTGATAACCGACATTTTTGTGCAGAAACCTTTTACCTTCTTTCAGAGTGACCGTGACCGTTTCCCTTTGGACCCCAAAATCAACAGGCTACTTCCTTATCTAAGTGCAAGCCATTCATTGGAAAAAGTCTGTGATGTACAGCTTTTTTTCTTCTATCAGTCACTGATCCTGACCTCTGAACTTTTGAGCCAAAATCAAGTATTCTTCATAATCCCAAGTGCAAGCCATCCCACAGGGCCCCCAAGTGGCCGAGTGGTCTAAAGTGCTCTCCATTACGGATCACTGCCATCTCACCTCTGTCTGCATAGGTTTGAGTCTCATATTCAGCCAATGTGGGTACGTGAGAAAGCTTGCCAGTAGCTTCTCGAGTGTCGGTGGTTCTTTCCGGGGATTTCCCAGGTTCCTCCTCCAACATTAATACTGCCTGCCATGTATAGCCAATCATGTGCTGAAAAATGGCATTAAACCCTACAACATAAGCAAGCCATCCACAAAATTTGGCCAGGTATCATGTAGAGCTAATGATATTTAGCTGAGACAATTTTATTATTTCATTAACAAATTACCATAAAGTTTGACCATTTACCTCAATAACATTCTTCCATGCACCAACTGGACCACTCAATGGCCATGTGGTTAGAGCATCTATTTTGGATGTGGGAGGTTGCAGGTTTGAACCCTGGCTGAGTCATACCAAAGACTTATAAAATGGTACTAACAGCTACCTCGCTAGGTGCTCAGCATTAAGAGGTTAGTATTAGGACTGGTCAGCCTGGTGTCAGGATAATGTGATTGGGTGGGACATGATGCCCCAGTGCTAGAGATCACTAGCTGCCACACTGCAGATATCATAGTGATATGACTGTAAGTGTTGAAACTGTGTTAAAAATACCAATCTCTCTCACACACACAGAGTGCAAACTATTCACAAAATTTTGTAACAAAGATGGAGAACTCCATTTATTGTATGGAAACCATTCAACCAATCAAAGTGATCTTGTCTTAAGATCTTCTGACAATGAAATCTAGAGACTTCTTCCTTATCTGAAGTGCAAGCCATCCAAATGTTCCGTAAATGTAGATCACAGACATTAAAGTCACTGTCAGCAAAACTTATTGGTAATAAACAGAGAGACAGACTACAAAATTTAATACACTCCACCTTTCTTCCCAGTCAAATAGCTACAGTCAATACAGATTATAGTCTAATCAATAACTTGCAATTTTATGCACAAAAGCTTGATTAATGTGGTAACAGTTTAAACAGCAGCGGTAATATTAAGATACTGAAGCTTACTTAATAACTAACTTTTCAAATACAACAGGTTATGTGTTGTATATATAAATATCTATATTCAACTTAAAAGTATGCTAAAACAGTGCTGAAAAGTAAATAGGTCACAAAATATAATTTTAATAGAAAGCAAAAGGTATTAATCCATCATCATCAAATTAAGATTTGTGGAGCAGTGGGGTCATTGAAAAAGTGCATTTAACACAATATCCCATTCCTGGAACATCTCTAAATCATAGTACTGAGAATACTGAGGTACATGTTCGTTAGACAAGATCAAATGCTTGAACATAACATGTGAAATATAGATAATCACCTTCCTCTTTTATGACCATAACCAAATAATAATATCCACTGAAATACATATAACCTTTTAAGTTTTTTCTTCTCTGATTCTCTTTACAGAGAATTAAAAAATGATATTTATAAAATATTTTCAGAAAAATAATTGATCAGATACTTTTATCTCCTATCTCTTAACCTTTTACCTCATAAAGCATAGTGACAAAGTGCAGCGCACTATAAATAGAACACCTATTACCTAGTCGACAGCATATGCATAGGTCTGCCTGTGAACTGTTAAGCAATGTAGTGTATGTTACGTTTAACAGCAGTTTTAACCACTTTACATTTTTGGTACACATCTATTATATGTGGAAAAATTTAAGAGTAAAGTCCGATTGTTATAGCTGTGTAATTATTTTTCACAGAAGAATTTTTTATGTGCTTTAAAATCGAGAGAGAACTCGTTCACCATCATGTCAGTGAGGCCGCCTGACCAACCGTAGCTGCCATTTCCCATACTCGAAATTTACAAGGTTTTCATCTGCATCTACATCACTAAATCATCTGAATTTGATAATTTATAAAAACTAATCACTGCCTACATCAATATCAGAGCCTTTACCTAAGTTATTGAATCTTTCATAGTTGTTATTCTAATCTTGAAAACTTTGTACGTACTGAATGAAATCTGTGACCGCCATTTTGGAGAGTGGAGATTATGACCCAGTTACATTAAATAGCAGATATCGACCAGTGCATGCATAGCGACCACGTGATCTGACGTAATTGTCATTCACAGAAATGAATGTAGTATCTAATAGGAGGGTTTTCCCCCGAAGGTGGCGCTACGAAAACCAGCTCAAAATGGCTGATGTTTACAGCAGGTCTTTACAGCAGGCATCAAAAGGCGCTTCCATGCGAATGGAGTAAAGGCATCAAAAGGTGCTTCCATGTGAATGGAGTAAAGGCATCCAAAGACGCTTGCATGAGGTAAAGGGTTAACACAGAATTGATTTGAGGAAAATAATCATGCAATTAGCTTCCATAAACATTTTTTATTGAAATGATTCTCTACTGTCTGAAGTCATGTAAAGAGGATGTCAAACTATATCAAAGGAGATAATAATAATATTTTAAGTGATTTAGGATTATAAGTGAGTTATGTCCCTATATACACATTTGACTGACCTTTCAAGGTCAAAAGCCAGAAGTTAATTACAGAAAGTGCCTTATTATTAGAAACTTTAAACTATTCTCAAGAACAGCGAGCAAACAAACTGCCAACTGATTATAAGAAATCCAGCCCTCAAGCCAAGCATGAATTTGTAAACAAGGAATGCTACAAATAAGAAAATAACAGAACATGTTTTTTCAAACCTCCAAGACTTTGTCCTGAAAAATATCAAAAATATCAGCAAGATCAGGAATCAAATAGCTTAAATAATTTTTTGTGATAAGCTTCTCACAGTAGGGGTGAAAAAATACACCATTGCTGTGTATTTATATGATTCAAGATACAAAGCCTACAATACATTATCGATACATGTATCAAATGGATGGCCTTTTCATCTTTACAAGGCCTCCATTGCTTTGTGAATATGATTTGTGAATATTTAGCTGAGTTTTGATACCAAAACTTCTGGTGTGTCAGGCAGAGAACAAACAAAATAGTTCTGATTGGTGGTTACTGTTCTAATCTTAACTGAACATGCAATAACCACCAATCAGAATGGAATGTAACACTGTCGTACACCAGAATAGTAGTCCTTGCATTTGATACATAACCATATGTGAAGCAACTGCAAATGTTCACATAAAAGTGGCTACTAAATGATCAGTAATGTACTTAAATAATACAAGGGGAACAAATCTAGAATGTCTTCTTTATATTGATATATGTTGTCAGTGTAATCAAACAATGCAAGTCAGTCACCTTGTGTTTACTAATTTGTAGAAGGTGAGGTAACACTTTTTCTTTGTTGCCAACATGTAAATGCATGTGCCTGTTATGGCTGTCTCATATGAATTTTTAATTTGAAGAATATAAATGCAAACCATTAATAACCATTTGAGACTGTACTGAAGGTTTAAGTAATATAGAGCAAGTATCATTTGGTATCCACTCTTCACCTCTTGTATCAATAGGAGTACTGTATCAATATCAAATAAATATTGATGTATGGATTAATCATTTCACCCCTATCACAGAGTATCAAATATATATATATATATATATATATATATATATATATATATATATATATATATATATATATATATATAACACAAAGCTAAATAAATATACTCACAGAAATATACTTACACACATATTGGTAAATTCAGTTTATTCTTGATATGAATGCCAATGAAAGTTTAATGGAAAGTATACATTTATGTTCCTAATATTAAGATATTCATAATATTTTAACACATGAATGCCA
Source organism: Sinohyriopsis cumingii (assembly GCA_028554795.2). NCBI lineage: Eukaryota > Metazoa > Mollusca > Bivalvia > Unionida > Unionidae > Sinohyriopsis > Sinohyriopsis cumingii. The sequence goes on from CM068831.1 coordinate 91,413,784, forward strand.
AGAAGCTGCATGTCTTGTCTGACCACATGCAGTTTAGCAATGATAATGGTTCTTACCAAAGCATTCATTTTACAATCCAAATATGCTAATGATCTATCCAAGATATAGTACATATGACCCATGAAAACCTATATTTCATTAAGAAATTTATAATTTGGAGACACAAAGTGGCTTGGACACTGAAAAAAAATTAAGTCAAAGGTCCATACTGGAGTCATACTTGAAGAGTATGGCAATAACATATGAAGAAAAGCAAGAAAGAATGAAAACAGAAATGGTTTTATTCACTGAATATAGTCCCTTTTTTAAATTTCTACCTGAATCAAAAACTCCTTCTATTGACAAGATCTTCTGAATTACAATTGCAACTAAATCAGTTAAACTTCCTTGAGATGAGTACTCTCCTAACAATGGAATGCAGTATTCCTTGTCATAAAAAATAGCAGCATTCATTATCCCCTGTTGAGTACCACACTACTCACTTATAAGTCGACTTTTTTATATACTGACAATTTGATCCAGCAGAGTAGGTGTCATCTTATAAGTGTAACATGCATACAAGAAATTGATAAATCTAGATGTTATGTTGGAAGCTTGAGATATTACAAGTACATAATAATAATAATGTGATTTCAATTATTTCTACAATTTTATGCCACTATTCCCATTCAGAAATGAATACATGTTATGCAATGTATGCTTCCTTTTCATGATGGTATTCATTACACCATTCTTGTATCTACAATTATTTATATTTTAATAATTTGAAATTATTACTGGTAAATTAAATACTACTCACCACAAAGTGAAGTGTCCATCAATGTTGTTTACCATGTGTGTTCTTCCATTTTTGTGCAAGTACTAACAATTGACCTATAAGTGAATTCATGGATTTATCATATAAATGGATTAAACAAATCAATCATTATGGATTTTAATGGATTTAATTAGGACAAATTTTAAGTTGTCAGTTTATCTGTGATAAATTCTACTTAATAATATAATCCATCCACCACCGCCTCTCCATCCAATCAGATGGGCTTGTTTATATTTGTAAAGTGCAACTCACTGATGAAAAGTCATCCCTTCAGATGGATCTGACTTGCAAAATGCACACCAATGTCATTTATTTTAAATTTGTATTTTATCCATAATTATGGGTAGGAGTTAGGCCTACCAGATAAATGTCTTCTTTTGTAACAACTTATTACATAGCTAATTTTATTTATGATTTTGATAATATATCAAGATAATTAAAACTTGGTGAACATGTTTACTTGGATTTTAGTTGAGGACATTAGTTTTCCCCTCAGGAATACCTAATGTTTGCCATGTTCTTTATTATAATTTTAGTAACAGACCTGATCTTGTTGACAACTTAGAATGTTCTAAAATTGATCTTTCACCCTCATCCTGGGTTTTTTATTGTCTCTTAGATCTTTATATTAAGGTTGTTTATATTATAACTATTCATTCCTATCTTTACATCCAAAGTGGAATCAGTCTTTTAGTTGTTTTATTTTCCAGTTAATATTTGAGACGATTTATTTATTTAACTATTCACTGGAATTACAAAGTGTTCCTTGATCCTTGTTTGCATTACATCACAATTTTGGGATTATTCTGAATCCATTTAGAGACATTTTGGATAATATAATTTGTATCCACCAACTGACGCCTTATCAGGATGCAACACCTTGCTAAGACTAGGAACACTGTCCATATTTCATGATACCAAATTACCTGATGAACTAACCTCTCTGGCTTCTGATGTGTCATTGTACAGAATGGAGTGGGATTTAGAAAAGTGAATTGGGACTTCAGTCAGAAACTAGTTCTGCTTAAGAGGATAATGCAAAGGGTGGTAAAAGTAAGATCCCAGGGGGATCAGAACTGATATCAGGTACTTCTTAAGCCTTCAATATGCTATAAACAGAAACTGGAGAGGGCACAAGTGAAATTTCCTTTGCAGAACTATGTCTATATCCAAGTTCTAAGTTCCTAGCAATGAGAGGTAAAGGTAAGCAGATCAGGTCTTGGCCAGAATACTCATTACGATGAACAGGAATTTTGGCAATCCTGTCTGGAGGAACACAAATCCTCCAAAGACGGTGATGAAATTCAGTCACACATATACAAAGTGCCAAAAAAGGTTGTGATCCGAGTTCTCTAGAATGGAGACATGATTGAAATGAGTCACTGTCAACCAAAACATGGACAAGTCCTTAGAACAGAACCTCTTAGGAAGTTATGCATCAACCAGTTGTCAAAATACTAGAATTGTGCCAAGGACATGTGATGTCAGTCCCTCAAAATCTGGTGATGTTACAGATGGGATGAGACCTCTGAAAAGCATCTCTCCCTCAAGCGGCGTAGCCTTTAAAAGGTTCTTGCTATGGTTCTGCAAGACTTCAGAGATCTCGAAGGTGGCATCCTTCAGAGGCAAAAAAGCTCTTTTGAGAGTGCCACTGACATGGCAAGTGTATGAAGGGATTCCTACACTACAGCCTCCAGCAAGTGCTTAAGTGTTGCTGGAGACAATGATTCCTCCTTCCAGACACTTAAGGAATCCACCTGAGAGAAATCAGCATGCAAGGTGATCGTCAATAGTGGATAGGCCTTAAGCTTAAAGGTCTCTAGGGTTTTAACCATGAGGTGATCGTAGACCCCAGCTTATATCCACACTTATGATGCATCAAGAGTTCAAGGGGTGGGAGGAGGACTTAATGGGACATGCCAGAGATGGAACTCAATAGCTGATGGCATATACCATTGGATGGATCACAGAGAGTGGGGAAAGACCACCCTTGTACTGATTGGTCCCTAGAAAACTTCAGTGTAAGATTCTGGACCACCCTTACAGAATGCAGGAGCAGAAGATCTGGACAAAAAGAGGCCCCAGAAAGTCTCTCCAGACTGGAAAGAACTTTCATATTCTGCATAGATGTCCAAAGGAATAAAGCAGTAAACTGTGTTCAACAACATCTAAACTTCCTCCTCCAGCACCTGACCCAAACAGGAGGTACCATCACCACCTGTTCCTCTGAGCATTCATTCAACTCCACCATGATAGAAAGGACATCTTAGCTCAATCCTGAGGCAAAACATTATTGTCCTTCCCAGTACCTATCTTTGTAGAGAGAGACATTGATTCTATCATCCCAAAACCACTTACCAGGGATGATGGGACTAACCCTCTTAGCTGTCCTCCAAGGAAAATGGGTTCACTGATCCCTTCTAAACTATCTAGACAGTGAATGGCATGCATGCCAACTTCAAGAGATGTATAACCGTATTTTTTGCTAATATAAGTGGCAAAAAGCATAATCTGCGCATAAAAAGTGTAATCTATACATTACTGGTACTAATATTAGTAGCCCTACTTCACTGACATTACATGCTGTAATTACAGAACACAGTAAAAAAAAAAATGTCCATTTATTTCTTCCACTAACATGGATCTGCAGGTCAAAATACTTCTGAAAAATGGGCAAAATCGATGTGGATTAGAATAAAAACAAATGTTCTTTTTCCCGTGCAAATTCAAGATGAGAACACAAAACATAGTGAAAAATTATTTATATTCAAAATTAGCTTTAACTAGTCTACATCATATGTGTCTAACTTTTGCTGAATGATCATGAAGTCCACAGATTCTGTCCTCAATCTGATTGCTGTTTGGAATAACCCTTACATTCTTCTTTACAACTCTGTACAATGGCGTGAATTTGTCCTTTTTCTTATCAGACATTTTCTTAAGTTTAAAAAGACCCATCTGCTCTAAGAATTTTCATCCACAAGTCAACCCATAAAAGCACCTTAATATATGGTGCCATTTTCTTCAAAAGTATAGACTGGTCAGATAATGAACTCATTATCAATATAATAAATCTGTGAATCAAAGTTTCAGATTGAAGAAACCTATCTGTTTTCTTGGAAATGGGTCATATATAGTTGCTATAAATAGAACATTAGGAAAGTTGTTGTTGTTGTTATAGGGTTTAACGCCATTTTTCAGCACAAGATAGGCTATACATGGCAACCAGTATTAATGGTGGAGGAAGAATCCGGGAAAACTCCGGAAAGAACCACCGACCCACGAGAAGCTACCGGCAAGCTTTCTCACATATCCACATTTGCCGAGCCCGAGACTCGAACCCACGCAGACAGAGGTGACATTAGGAAAGTACACATTTCTCTATGATGGAAAAATTAGTTTCAAATCTTTATGATAGTGGAATTAAAGAGATGATAAAATAATTACAAATGTAACTTTTATTATCTTACTTTTATTTACTTTTTAATGTACCTTAAAAGTAATTAATACACAGGCGAGCACAACATGTATTTCGTGACAAATAGCATAACGATTAAAACCTAATGGTTGTAATGTATGGAGTGGTTAATCCCCTCCTTTTGCTGGACAAGACTGGGGTGCAATGGATGAGATCCATGGCTAGTCATGTCCACCCTACCTTGAAACCAAGACAGAGTCTTCTATGACATGGGGCAGAAGGAAGTCTTCACTTCCCAGAAAGGGGCTACCCACATATTACGGAGATTCAACAGGAATCTGATCTACATCCCTAGTTGGGTGAGTATGAACCAACTGTCCCCATAGGGATTAAAGTATAATATAGAAACAGGGTGCTACTGACTCAATCCTGTCCCCAGATTGATAAACAACACCAAGTGACCAGTGCTCAGAGACAGGTGACCAGTGGATAATGGGTAACTTGTGCCCTGTCCAGCAATGAAAATCCAATGCACAAGCCCACATCACATATATTGAACTTGCTGTTGTTTCCCTTTCAAGAAAGCATGACTGTTTATCTCTGTCACCAGGACACCAACCTTGTAAGGACTACTTGTTCTTTACCAAGAGGGCTGACTCACTCTTGGACATTTTTTCCATTCAAACCAGACTCTAACTAATGCATAAACAAACAATAGATCTCAAATGAGCAATGTCAAAAACAAATAAAAAATGGAATGATGAGAAGGTGGGAATGCACAGATGGACTAATGAAAGAATCAATTAAAGAATTTGATTGAATGGTCAAAAACCAATTCCTATCAGTTTTACATATTGGAAGGATGCTAGTTCCTGTTTACATAGTTATCATTTTTTTAAAAAAATAATTACCTTGTTTTGAATGTCAAAACTGATCAATTTACTAAAGCAATGTATGCTAAACAAGGTGCAAGCACCATTCAAAATTAAGGAAAGGAAAACCAAAATCACTTAAGTAAGGAACAAGATAAATAGTCGACTGACACAAAGAGGTAAATGACTGGCCTAAAAGATGTTTAACGTGACAATGATAGTGAATTTCAATGAGCAATACAAGCAATAATGCACACGAGTCCTATGCAAATGTCAAAGAAAAACTGAACGTTTTTCATATGCTGGTTATGACCAAGGAGTCAGACTGGTATAATGTTCTTTCAATTCTGGCTCCCACAATACAAACTGAAGGTAGGAATAATGAGATTAAACTGTGGGGACTAGCAGTCCCTGAAAAGGAAATATAATGCAATAGTGGCAGGTATTGTATTACTACTAATAAAGTCTTTAGAAGGGACTGACACTCTACAGGCTGAAAAGAATTTACAGGAATTCAAGATAAAACCATATTTTCTTTTCAACAGCTGAATGTCGAAACCATCTCCAATATTTTTTAACAAGAACATGAGGATCAAATTAGTCACTACTGTACCCATATTTGATGGAATATCAGCACAATTTATATTTAGGGCAAACTAGATCCCAGTGGAAGAATTTTTACAAACCCCCCATTTCAATATGAAAATACATTCAAGAGTAGAGGCATGATTTTCAACATGGCTGCCCAAGTGGCTATATTAGAAATATGATTTGTACCATTTTCCTTAAGGATACTTAAACATTATTGGTAAAAAAACACATTTTGATCTTAATGTCCATCTTGGAAGTGCCATGGTGGCCATGTAGTAAATCCATTAAATAATTATAATTTATGATATTCATAAGTTATATTGCATGGTATATTTATAGTAAAGCCCAAGCCTCCTACACTTTAATTATATGCCTCATGTCTAGAAAACACCTTTTATTAATCTTTGTTATTGACAGGGCTCATTAACCTGCCTTGGTACCATTAATCTAAGAAACTATGCTGACACAAAATTCACAAATATGACAATACATTTTTATGTGCCCCCCCCCCCCCAAATTGGATAAAGATTTACTCTTAAAGAAAATCAGACATGTCACTAATCCTGCTTGTATTGTTTAAACTGTGAAGCAAAATATTATTTTATAATTGAAAAGCACAAAAAGGGACTGGAAATGGATATGGTATGAACGGGGTTTGACCCCTTACTTAAATTTGTTGGCTTTTTTAGGGTTTAACGCCATTTTTCAGCACACAATAGGCTATACATGGCGGCCAGTATTAATGGTGGAGGAAGAACCCGGAAAACCCCGGAAAAGAACCACCGACCCACGGGAAGCTACTGGCATGCTTTCTCACATACCCACATTGTCTGATTCCAAGACTCAAACCCACGCAGACCGAGGTAAGATGGCAGTGATCCATAACAGAAAGCGTTTTAGTCCACTCAGCCACTCGAGGCCCCACTTAAATTTGTATAGTCATACAAAGGATATATATAATTTTATTGACCTGAATAGAGTTAATCTTCACATTTTTAATAGTCATGGCTAAGAGAACTTCCTGACATTGTTTAAATACAGGTTATTCAGAGGCTAAGCATTGTTACATCACAGAACAAACATGTTTAGTTGAAACAGTAATAGGTATTAAGAGTATAACCATGTACTAATAATACCTTGCAGAAAAGTACCTACAATGACTTGCAAAAATGGCCAATTTGTACACATATTTCTTCATCTACTATAAATTATAACTCTAACTGAAACTGAGATTTATGTATCTATTCAAAATAACTCAGCTCTATTATTGTCAAGAATTGTAGTTATCATTTTTAATTGGCTGAAGTGGGTTTTTTCCCTGTAAATGGAAGAGCAGAATGACTAGATAATGTGTAAAATGGACTTTACTAAGATTGGCTAAAATGGGCGCAGAGAACCAATTCCCATGGACTGTAATCATAATGCGTAGTCAAATTACTATACTTCTGTGGTAAGATTGGGAAATCACGCTTACATTCTATGAATGCAAAAGGAAATATTTAAAACAATGACAATTTCCTTATATTACTGGCCCACAATTGAAATCCGGCCTGTTGAGATCTCATTTATGTGAAGTAGTACTTGTGCAGGAACAACAACAAAATAAAAACAGGTTTAGGTTTCTTCCAAACAATTTTTTTTTTTCAACCAATCTGCAACCTTTATTCTTTAAAATATGCTATTTAATATATATGTACTACAAATGGTTCTTTAGTTCATACATTAATTTGTGATCTGAAATAAATTTTACTTTCAAAGTAATTATTTATAGTCAACTGATCTTATCCTTGTTTTTTGCAGGTCTCAATTCCATTTCTTAAGATATCAAGGACTATATTTCAATTTCTTTGTACAAAATGATAAAAAATTTCCACAAATGACAAAAAGACTGTCTTTAAAACTTGTTGAAATACCCCAAAAAGTATCTTGGTTCCTGTGTAGATATGTAGATAATATCTAAATATAAATGAATTTCAACACACTGCCACACACTCAATGAGAGAAAATCCAGGATAATTATATAGGTTCCAAATCATTATAAATTATTCAAAATTTTTTAATTACATTTCTTTCTTTAAAGAGACATGCCTAGCAACTGCTTCTATGAAAGGTGAAAAAGAAAGTAAATTTTGGAACCAACTCTCCCTTCTTCACAGACTTCAATTTTCACTGTTTGTGAAACCAAGCAGTCCTTTTCAGTGTTACCGTATTTCATGTAATTTTTTGTACATGAAAAAATAATTATTAATTTCAGTGTACAAAAAATTATTTAAAATAATTTTCATTTTTCAGTTCTGACTGTGTACGAAAAATAAAGGGATCGTATCTGAACAAATTCTAGAGAAAATTTGCTACTCTACAACCTAACGGTGCAAATGTACAAAGTAAACGTATATTAGTGTCTCATTCTGCTCTCACCTCAAGAATCTAATTACAATAAAAACAAGTACTCAATTTTTTTTTTGTTATTAGTGAACGAGAGAGAGAGAGAGGATTATTTCTCAGTGTGAAAGGTCATCTGTATTTAGAGCATATGTAGCTGTTACATCATGTAATGTTGGCAAACTGACAGTCCTACATGCAAGACATATCACATGTTATGTTTTAGTGCACACAAAAGTCAAAACATAAATATCAGCATCAAGGTCTTACATGTAGGACTAGCAACATGATTAAGATAGTTGAACATATATTAGTTAAAGATATTATTTACTGGTAAATTGTATGCAATGAGACCACATTATCAAGAAATTAACTGCAACTTGTATTTTTACAGCAGCAATAATATCATTATCAAACTGCAATAAAACAAATAAAGAACTAGAAATTACTTTTAGTTAATGCGCATGAGCACATGTGCATACAAATGTGTGTGTGCACGTGTGTGAGAGAGAGATGAAAAATTGTGTCCGTGTACAAGACAGTATTTATTAGGGTGATTTTTATTTGTAGCTTTTGCCAAGAGAAAAAAGACTATATTGAGTTACTTGATGATTGTGACAATCCCCATGTATTATGACCCTGCTATATTCCATTATCAATAAACATGACTAAATCAATAATTCTTTCCTGTTTTAATTACGATGTACATTGTCACAACAACCACATGGCTATGCAGTGTTATTTACAAGATAATTAAACATGCTTAGTGCTTTGGTTATTCCATTTGAAACCAGACTGAGGGAAAGAATCAACAGAATAGGTCAAATAAGCGAGGCTGCCAGTAGGATGAGACTCTCTTTAGGGAACTGAAAATCTTTCAATGTGCTATTGAAGCCGTTGTCCATACAGAACTTGTTATAAGGACAAGCAATCATACACATTACTTGTTATTCGAACTCACCAATAAAGATAATAGAGGGATATATCATTGCATTGATTTGCAATAAAATGTTAATTATACCCAAGTCAAAACAGAACAAGCACTTAAAAGATAGGATATGTATATATGAATTGATTTAACGGAGTCCGTTACTTTCAAATTTATGATAGAAAATGACTAGGTTTTTATATTTTACATCTGTATGACTATAATGAAACAATACGACTAACTGACCATGGGTCTGTGGTCTTCACTTTAGCATGTACTGAAATGTAATTTTTGTTGTATAAGAAAACATCAAAGGGATTCCTAACTCACTTCAAAATGCATGTGGTGTTTTGTTACAGTGATGGACTTTATAAGAACTAATTAACAATGATATTTAAAGGAATGGTCTGTGTTAATAAACACCAGTAGATATTGTAATGACAATAAGAGAGTTTATGCATCAATTATTGTATTTTCTCAGCAACAATTAATTATTAATTACATAAAATTAAAATGGCAATATGGTTTTTTCTATATTTTTGCAAATGTAAATCTTCTTAGTAGAAATTTTATATCTGATCATTTAATGGATTTTTCGAAAAATACAAAGTGGCATGTAAAAAAAATTATGATACATTTAAATAATTATGATTTTGATAACTGGATTATGTAAGAAATATTAAAGGGTACAAAAAATATATGAAATACGGTAATGAAATTCTAAATTGAATATTTAAAGCATCAGATGAAAAAGTTTCTTGACTACTTGCATCACAGGACCCAAGGTGGAGATAGATCAATCTGTAATCAAATCAGCCAAACCTTTTAAGACAATGGATGAAATTTTTTAGAAAAATAATGCATCATTAATAATAAAATTGTTACAAAAGCAATATATTACACTGAAAAGATGAAGATTATGTAACCTCCTTCAGTGATCCAATTTTATTTGTGTAGATCACCCTGTTGGACCAAATAATGAAAATGCAATACTTTAACGCAACTTTTACTATAACTTATTTTTTTTATCCTTTGTCTTTAATAATTGGGGTCATCAAGTTCCACTTTTGAACATCAAGAATTGTTACTCATTTATTTATGTGCTGATGTGAAAATGTATTACCATAAAAAGCATTTTATTCCAAAATGCCATGGTGCCCATGTTTAAAATCACGTGTGAATAAAAAATGGTAATGCACAGAAAAAACATCAAAAACTTGCATGACAGACAACTTCAAGCTAATATTACCTCCCAAAAATTCAGCCAAACTGAAAAAAAAATGGTGAGAAAGGACATAGGCATATTTTGATATTTTCCATTTGCTGTAGTGTATCAGCTGCTATAGAGTGCACAGACAACTAAATAAATTCCCTTAGACCTTAATGTTTGGTCAAATTACCACAGTACTTCAGTCTGTCGTAAGACTGGTAACCATGCTTATACCCTATGAATGATCTTTAAATGAGGAAAAATTTCAAACAAAATGAAAATCCTCCTTTTTGAGAAAATTTCCATTGTAGGGGCCCTCTATAAAAATCTTGACCTGGCAAGATCTCTCCATTCACAAGTGGCAACAGCCATAAAACGAGATCTAATTTTATGTACAATTTACCCATATGTTTGCTTCTTCCAAAGCTAAGTATGACACCTGTCACTGGTGGTTACCATAGGAATAACGTAAAGACACCATCTTGTGTATACTGTCCCAGCCATTTTGAAGGGCATGTGGTAACAGACAGATGGATTGATGGATATTCAAACAGCATCCCATCTCAACAAATTTTCAGTTGGCTACTTGTCCTGAAGGGCAAGTGACTTGGGCCTTTCACTTGTCCTTAATCAATTTTACGCACATCCTACACTGTCCATGATACTAAATCTGCTTAAAATGTCTCTGAACCATTTGGTTAGCACCCTGGAAAAGTGACCTGCTCTTCCACAGGTGGCACTATGCAGTTTTGTATTTTCATAGGGTTAGAATTTCCTCACTGGTTATACTGGATATTTAAAAAAGACCTTGTATATCTTAGGAATTGTTCAAAGAACCTTTAATTCTCTTATTTTCAGGTACAATTGATTGGTGTATTATGGGTTATTGAGTTTACTGCTTGGCCTTACTTCAGATGTGCACCTTTCAAAAAACCACTAGCTCCACTTGGTCATTTTCACTTCCTGGGCTTCAGAGGTAAATTGTTTTAAAAAAAGCTGATAATTTTTTAAAACTACATTTTAGGTATTTGGTAATTCATTCACTGCATTTTCAGAAGCTGGTATTGTCTTGCTTGGCAAAATTCATTTTCCTTATCTTAATAACTGCTAACAATAGTGTACTTTAGACTTATTCAGACGTTTTGAGAACAATGGAGCAGTCATTTTAGTTAGCCGTATTCTTATATCATATAAAATTTTCCAGAAGTACAATATCCAAAGAAATTTCAACCACAGTACATGAAAATAACAGAGGTATACCAACATTCTCTCCAGTGTGCATGTTGCAAATGTAAACAACTTCACCTTACACCTGTTACTGTCTCAAAATCACATAATATCTGTAGAGCATCCCCTGTCACCACTTAAAAAAGGATAAGGGAAATTTTTGAGAACTGTTATTGCAATACCAAAGGATAATAAAACCGCATGTTGGAAAAAAAAATTGGTGCAAATATCAACTTACCCCTTTCAGAAGCCCTGTTCGTATCTCTGGTCCCTTTGTGTCCAAAGCAATGGCAACTGGTCTGGGATGTGAAAACTGACTGATGGCATCACGAAGATTCTTGATTGTTTGTGCATGATACTGGAAATAGAAGAAAGCAAAAATGTCAACACTTATGCTTCACAGAACATGTTTTTAAAAGCACTTCATATCTCAAATTGCATCAAAAATAACTCAGATTACACTATGAGATGTACCAAGGAGAAATTAAGCTTACTGTAACCATTTATTTAAACAATGAAAAGATTGCAGTTTTATAATAAATATTTGACAAATTGTGGCATCGCACCTACGAAAGGCACTGATTATACCTCTGATAATATATGCCATCGAATGTAGTGGATTCGTGCCATATTTATATCAACAAGTTCAGCAGTAATGCAACAGCATTCTTGAAAATTAATGCATTTTTAATTAGTTTTGATTTGATAAACTAAAACAGAGTGACTACATCATTTGGCAACAGTAGCATTTGTAGCTCCTTCTTTGTGATTGCAGATGTTGATATTTTTTTATGACTCGTGCTCCCAGTTAGCCCAAAAAGTCAGTTTCTAAAGCTGCATATACTTGCATTAGCAAATAATATTGTTTGCTAGTAGGTTTTCATGTAGGTCCTTAAAGTCTATAAGGCCAAAACACACGAAAAATGAGTTTCCCGTTGTACTGGTTTTAAAATTAGAGTATACTTAATGTTATTTTTTGTGATTTGTTTTTTTATTAACATAAGGGAAAAAGTGCAATGGTCAAAATGAGAAATACACATTTTTGTGGGGGCCTAATTCAAATATTGCCTTTTCTCGTTGCACAAGGCTGGGCATACCTAGCTGTAACACCGCCAAAACAACAACTACATTTTATGAGCAGTTATACATAATTCATTGCTTTTGCATGGCTGAATTGTGTTCACAATGATCAAAAACCAAAACAGGATTGTTTTTCCAGGCCAGAAAATAAAATGCATATGTTCTTTTGTGGTAAAGATATGAGAAGGCAATATATTATGAGAAAACACTGCCCTTATGATGTCCTCCCAAGAAGAATGGTTTAAGTTGGCCCACCAGGTAGTGATGGCTTGAACCTAGTGGGCTTTTCAGTTTCAAAAAAGAAGGATCCCTATCCATAAGTGACTGTCAAGCTCTTTTTATGGTAGTGACAATCCAATAATATCAACAGAAAAAGATATTTCCTTGTTTTCTTTTTCCTTTTGGAAAACTGCCTTAATATGACATTAAAGCCTATCTTATTCATCCCCAGCACAGACTGGATTACTACTGGGAATCTCCAAAGTTGGTGTAGCTGGTGATAATACTTAATTTTTAAACTAAAAATCCTGGTTAACAGTAAATTATGTTTCTCTGAGAATACTTATCCAATTACATTATGTAATGAATATTAGCCTGCTACCTCATGAATCCAGTCCTACTAAAAGACGAAATTCATCTTTTTCTATTTCAACAGACAAAGGGCAATAACATTTGGCAATTACTTCCTCTTGGCACCACCAGGTGTCGCTATAGCATTTAGTGAGCAAGATATAAATAAGGATGCTTGCATGGCGAGGTGGTTAGGAGGGATTTTAAGTAATGTGTTTGGGTAAGTATTCTAGGAAAAATATAATTTATGTCAAAAATTTGCTTATCCTTTGAATACATTTCTAAATCACAATACTTTAGGAGAATAAACATCCAACCTCAACCTTGGGGATCCTTCTAGGGAATGATGGCTGGATTCCCCATTTGAACAATAACCCATTCTCCTAATTACAGAAGCAACATAGCCTGGGGTCATTTGACCTTGGTCCTGACATAGAATTAAGAAGATGAATATTGAAATTTCTTACCTCTAAAATTTCACCAGCGAATCCAGCAAATCTAACTGGCTATGTTGATTAATCTAGTTTGGTCTGGTGGCCATCTGTGCTGCCACCACTGGACCTAACAGATTCAAGGTTTGCCTCTGTGATGCTAAAACTCTTAGACAAATCGTCAAGAAGGTTGACTCTACATGCCAGCCAACTTCTATTATACCTTGGATCAAAATTTTGCATTCAAACATGAGACTTGCAGATGTGGCTTGAAGCTTCAGAGCAATAATCTTCCTGAGGCAACTCTGAACTGGTCAGACATCAGAGTAATATACAACCCACTTTATCCTGTGTTCTTGCTCATACTGGAAGGAAGAAGTGTTTGCACATGCCAGGGCGTTCATGTAGTGCTTGTGAGTGCAAACAGGATCTTGCATGGCTGCTGTTCTTGATCTGTCTCTGGAAGAGTGCAAAGCAAGTGATGACTCTTTGGTTACCGACAGATGGTAACCTATTTTGGGCTACAAAGCTTACTTGTGTCAAGAGATCCAGCAAACCCTCCAATGTGGACTAAAGAGAGTCTGGGTTGACATAAATGGCATGCAATTTGCTTACCTTGCATGTGGAAGCTAAAGCTATAAAGAAACATGACTTGGATAGTACTGACTTTAGTGAAGTGTGAGCAAGAGGTTCGAATAGATTCAAACAGAGCCATGTTAAAACCCAGGATTGGTTCTATCTGGAAACATAGAGTGAGGAATTTTGGTCCACTGATCCCAAAAAGGTCTAAATGATCAGACAGGTCTATAACATACCCAGAATCATGTCAGCCATGATGCCGGAGTGTGTTCAATATCATGAGGTGGTAGACTTTGATAGAGATTGGAACAAACTGTTTCTCCTCAAAGAGCCAGAGAAAATTCTGCCAATCGAGGCATTGAGGCATGCAGAGGGACAATATTGTTGGTATGGCAGCAGTCCCTGAAAACATGCCACTTTCTCTTGTAAACCTTCAGTGTGGATGGCCTTCTTGAATTGTTTGTCTCGCAAGGCTGTCCTAAGAGCCTAGCATGTAGAAGAGGATGGACATCCAGGCTGCAAAGGACCACCCGTGAGTGTTAACAAGAATTTTTTGGGGTTGGCCGGAATCTTCCTGGATAGATCTATCACAAGAATGAGTAGATCGGTGACCCTTGACTTGTCCCATCAGACATGGGCATTCAGAATCATCATGCCATTCTGACCCCATAACTTCTGGATTATTTTTGCCATCAGCAACATGGGAGGGGAGGCAAATGAAAACAATCCTTCCCAAATGATTGACAGTGCATCCATGGCCCATGATTTTGGGTCTGGAACTGGAGAGAAGGTGGGTAGCTCGTGATTCCACCTTGTCGCAAAGAGGTCGATCATCGGATGCCCACACAGTGAGCAAATCCAAGAGATGACTGATCAATGGAGAGACCATTCTGTGTGAATGACTTCACCTCTTCTGGAAAGTGTCTGTGTTTGATCTGGATTTTTAATGTAGCTTTAACAATTTTTCAACCTTACTGTTACGATGTCTGCAGTGGGACAGTTTATAGTGACGTCTAGCACTGAGGCATCATGACGCAGACATGTAACATGATGTCCCACCCAGTCACATTATCCTGACACCAAGCCAATAAGTCCTAACACTAACCTCTTAATACTGAGCACCAAGTGAGGCAGCTGTTAGTACCAGCTTTAGAAGTTTTCGGTATCACTCGGCCAACATGCTGAGTCTGCCAGGAAGGTGTATATGTTAATATGGGGATTGTTGCATAAAATGTAGAAACTGCCAAATCAGAGCACATAGGTCGGGTGATTTGTTGCCTTCCTGTTGGAGGAGATGGGTCATCGCCACAGAGTTGTCATACCTAATGAGGACCATTTGTCTCAGAGTTGATCTTTTCATCAGAAGTGAAAGGCATTAATGATAGCCTTCAGCTCTAGAATGTTGATGTGTAGATGCCATTCTCCCAGCTCCTACATGTTGCTCATGAGAGAAAAGGTTTGTAACAGATGGGAACCTCAACCATGTGCACTTGTGTCAGTACCTACCGTTATTTTCGCTTGGGGCTTCTCTAGTGGGATTCCCATGATCAATCAACCTGGGTACGATACACCAATGACACAGGAATGATCAAATATCACTTGTGATCATGACTGTTTCATCAAGGGGATTCAAAAAAAGGTGCCATGGTGCTTGCAAGGTCCATATAAAAATGATGTATCAAGTGGGATCAAGTCAGCTGTCACATACTCATCCCATCGAATGGAGAGGCGTATTGATCTCGCGGTCTCCATCTTAAATTGGTTGAAGCAACTCCAGCTTTAGATAGGTCTCCACTTGTCTGCTTTAAAAAAATAAACAGTTTTGAATAAAACCCCAAGGACTGTTGTCTTTGCACAAGCTTCACCACCCTTTTGTTTTGATGAGCGACTGTATCTCCTGTTATAGTAAGCATCCTTCTCCTGATCTGACAGCGTATCTGTGAAGAGGAGAGGGGGTTGTTTTTTTAACAAAAAATCTGCAGACCCTACAAATGACCTGGATTCCTCTCTCTGCCACTGAACAATTGCTTCCTAGGGATCTATACTGGTACACATGTGACAGAGAAGATTCCCTGTCCTAAGGCCGCTCAACATCTCTTCACAGTGGCAGGGGCTGAGTGATTCAAAACTCTAATGTAGGTGGCATGGCAAGGTGGAGGGGCAGTTCCTGAGCCGCCTGCCTGCAAACATTCTTCCTTCAAATCAACAGTGAAATGAACAGGGTCGTCTTGAATGGAAGGGTATGACAAGGTCTGAGAGACATGGATCACAAACATGTGATCTGTCGTATCCAAAGTAAACTGGCTGAACCCATCAAAATATTGGCCATTGTATGGTAAGCAGCTCTGGTCAATGTCCCAATCAATCCTGTCTGTTGTCTTCCAAGCATGGCTATTGCCTGGAGTCTCGGGTCAAGTCTAAAAGCAGCTCTGACAAGCATGAAGCATATCTGTCTGCCTTGTAAAACAGAAGAGCAGATATATGAACAGCTACCATATTATTGTGTCAAGAGATCGGTACTGAAGGCATAAGTCTGTATCTTCCTCCTCATTGAGATCTACTGATTCATTAAAGTTGTGGTAGAGGGTGGAGGGCATTCTGAAGAAAACAATACCCTATAAATGTCCTAGAAGGCAGCTTGAAAGATAAACTTTAGTCCATTCTGTGTGTCAAGGCCCAACTGGGTCTACCTGTAGCTTTGGAGAAGACATATCAGGCTGTATGAAGACTCAATTCCATCCCCATTAAAATATCACTAGCTCTCCCTTGTTGACAACCAGTGGCCATATGGAAGTCCAGTACTGCCGGCTGGTATGCCTGGTCAGCCTTGAAGCTGGTGGTATATAGGACAGTCCAGCTACTCCAAGGGCCTGGCTGGACAGATTTCTCACTGAAATCTCTGTCACAGAAAGGGCATGTCACTGACGGTACAATTAGATGGATAGATGTCTCTAAAATCCTAGTGAATCATAGTTGGCTGGACTGATTCATCAAAAAGGTTTCCATGTTGGAATGTCCAGACGGCCAGTGATGGCTGAACAACTGGCAATAATGCAGTTTTATTATGCATTAGATCCAATGGATCCAGTACAAACCCCATGTATTTGGACTCTTAGGCTCAAATAACATACTTGGACATGCTGGGGTATTTATGCCCACTAGGATGTCTTAATTAAAATTGGGAACCACTGCCCAAATGAGTTGAAGTTGGCCCAGGCAGTCTTCTCAAAAGTCTCTCATGCTGGATGGTCAGTAATGGCTGTATGGTTCTTGACAGCTGCATGGCCAACAATGGTGCAGAGGTATAACAAGGTGGATCTCATTTATCTGGTACAAACCTGATGCACCCTGACTTACCAGCCCAAAGGCCATGCTCAGACATTTCACTTCACTCTGGTGCAATTTTCTTTAAATATATTGACTGGTTCACTAACTAACTAGCTTACTAACAGAATGAATGTGTTAACAAAGTTCACTTTAAATGATACCCATCTGTTTTCTTTGAAATGGGTCATGTACAGTTGCTATAAATAGCAAATAAGGCAAGTGATCTTGCGCTATTACGCAGCAGTCGCCTTTTTTAAGAATATTCTCAAATCTATGACTGGAATTAAATAGATGATAATAAAAATGACATAAACAACTTTTTATTGCATCATTGTTATTTTAGGCATAAGCCAACTGGTCTAGCGGACAATGTAACTTGCTGAAAAAAAGTGTAATGATTATGCCAAAGGTGTAATGGTTGACACGTATTGATTAGGTTCAAGACTACAAAATGCAAGATAAATTTCAACTGGGAGTAAGACAGCAGCAGAAGTGCAAATGTGAACAAACTGCTGTGCACCAAGAGGAATTGTATCGGAAATGGCAGTTCTATAGCCCTTGATAGCCAGTAATGAATATCCTTTGTTATCAAAAACAAACAAAAGGAAAAATTAGGGATGGAACTCAAAGGACAGCAAGGGCTAACCTGTTTCCTAACACACTAATCACATAAGGTTTTCCAACTGTACCATAGACCTTGGATAGAATCTTTCCAGATCCGAATGATGCAAATGGCAACCCCAGGCCTAAGGGCCACTGTAGCATTATGTGCTACTGCCAATAGCTCATTGTGATGAGTATGGGGCTCTGTTTATACTGGAAGTTCCAGTGGGAAGACAAGATTGCTTGGTTTCCTTGATGGTATTGACGATGCAACACCTCCAGCCTTCCTGGATAATGCCACCGGACAAGTAGGTAAGTGACGGCAGTTCACAAGCCACAGTATCAGCTCTACTCTGTGGTCCAGGGTCCAGCATTCCATGGAGGTGAAAAAGACCAAATCCCTTGAGGTAGAGGGACACACATTCATTGGGATAATAAGAATAATAAGGATAATACCTGCCTGAAACTTTCCCTAGTCTGAACCCAGTGGGCAGATACCCATCCCTGCATAGAAATGTGATGGTAGATTGTGGATTGAGGGGCCCTATCCCCATTCTGTGAAGCCTCTGAGTGATGGCTGGTGAATAGTTGCTGATCTGTGAGAGGTGACCAGTGCCCAGTATGATCTGACCAGTCACAGGTCTAAATGATCAGTGACCAGTCACTAAACACCAACTGGTGACCAGACTGGTTACTGGTCAAGCCACACATATGCCAGAGCCATGTTGGTACGATTCATTGGTAAGAAGGGTGCAGTCCTGCTCCTCCCACTAGAGAGGGCATGACATACTACGTCAGAAGTGATGAGTGCAGTTCAGCTCCTCCGTCAGTGCATGCTGTGCCACATTAACCAAGATGTGAGGCATGTGGTACTTTTACTTCACCAGGGGAAGCAACATACTATTTTGAATGTGAGATGTGCTCAGCTTCTCCTTCTCTCCATTACCTCCTGAGACCCAGGAAAACTCTTCTGACCGAAAGATCAAATCAAATTGATTCTCTAGGAGCTCTGCAAGAAAGAAACTTAAAAATTCTGAAGAGGATGGGGATGAACATTTCCTCTACCTCTACATGTACATCTGGATTCTTATTTTCATTTAACCATAATTTACAATTTACATTAAAAATATTTGTGTGCATTTTTTAAACAAGTGAAGCAGTCTGAGTGCATGTCTCAATGACCCTTCTTGTGGCCATCTGAGTGTATGTCTCAATGACCCTTCTTGTGGCCATCTGAGTGTATGTCTCAATGACCCTTCTTGTGGCCATCTCAGTGTATGTCTCAAGGACCCTTCTTGTGGCCATCTCAGTGTATGTCTCAATGACCCTTCTTGTGGCCATCTCAGTGTATGTCTCAAGGACCCTTCTTGTGGCCATCTGAGTGTATGTCTCAATGACCCTTCTTGTGGCCATCTGAGTGTATGTCTCAATGACCCTTCTTGTGGCCATCTGAGTGTATGTCTCAATGACCCTTCTTGTGGCCATCTGAGTGTATGTCTCAATGATCCTTCTTGTGGCCATCTGAGTATGTCTCAAGGACCCTTCTTGTGGCCATCTGAGAGTATGTCTCAATGACCCTTCTTGTGGCCATCTGAGTGTATGTCTCAAGGACCCTTCTTGTGGCCATCTGAGTGTATGTCTCAAGGACCCTTCTTGTGGCCATCTGAGTGTATGTCTCAATGACCCTTCTTGTGGCCATCTGAGTGTATGTCTCAAGGACCCTTCTTGTGGCCATCTGAGTGTATGTCTCAAGGACCCTTCTTGTGGCCATCTGAGTGTATGTCTCAAGGACCCTTCTTGTGGCCATCTGAGTGTATGTCTCAATGACCCTTCTTGTGGCCATCTGAGTATGTCTCAATGACCCTTCTTGTGGCCATCTGAGAGTATGTCTCAATGACCCTTCTTGTGGTCATCTGAGTGTATGTCTCAAGGACCCTTCTTGTGGCCATCTGAGTGTATGTCTCAAGGACCCTTCTTGTGGCCATCGCCATCTGAGTGTATGTCTCAATGACCCTTCTTGTGGCCATCTGAGTGTATGTCTCAAGGACCCTTCTTGTGGCCATCTGAGTGTACGTCTCAAGGATCCTTCTTGTGGCCATCTGAGTGTATGTCTCAAGGACCCTTCTTGTGGCCATCTCAGTGTATGTCTCAAGGACCCTTCTTGTGGCCATCTGAGTGTATGTCTCAAGGACCTTTCTTGTGGCCATCTGAGTGTATGTCTCAATGACCCTTCTTGTGGCCATCTGAGTGTATGTCTCAATGACCCTTCTTGTGGCCATCTGAGTGTATGTCTCAATGACCCTTCTTGTGGCCATCTGAGTGTATGTCTCAATGACCCTTCTTGTGGCCATCTGAGTGTATGTCTCAAGGACCCTTCTTGTGGCTATCCGAGTGCATGTCTCAATGACCCTTCTTGTGGCTATCTGAGTGCATGTCTCAATGACCCTTCTTGTGGTCATCTGAGTGTATGTCTCAAGGACCTTTCTTGTGGCCATCTGAGTGTATGTCTCAAGGACCCTTCTTGTGGCCATCTGAGTGTATGTCTCAATGACCCTTCTTGTGGCCATCTGAGTGTATGTCTCAAGGACCCTTCTTGTGGCCATCTGAGTGTATGTCTCAATGACCCTTCTTGTGGCCATCTGAGTGTATGTCTCAAGGACCCTTCTTGTGGCTATCCGAGTGCATGTCTCAATGACCCTTCTTGTGGCTATCTGAGTGCATGTCTCAATGACCCTTCTTGTGGTCATCTGAGTGTATGTCTCAAGGACCTTTCTTGTGGCCATCTGAGTGTATGTCTCAAGGACCCTTCTTGTGGCCATCTGAGTGTATGTCTCAAGGACCCTTCTTGTGGCCACACTTCACCATAGACTTTCCCAAAAAGGTGCTCCAAAATAAAAATTTCCTGCAAGAAAACAATGACTAATGACCATGTTTTAAAACCCTACATGTACAGTATCTCTTCAATAAATCCCTCCAACTTTTACAAAATTCTCACCGTAATTTTTAAATGGCTGGTGGAATACACTCCCTAACATTCCAGTTGTGGGTTATCA
Organism: Sinohyriopsis cumingii; assembly: GCA_028554795.2. Taxonomy (NCBI): domain Eukaryota; kingdom Metazoa; phylum Mollusca; class Bivalvia; order Unionida; family Unionidae; genus Sinohyriopsis; species Sinohyriopsis cumingii. The sequence goes on from CM068831.1 coordinate 91,434,872, forward strand.
ATTTTCATGGTTTAACAAAAATGACATTTTTGTATGAACTTCAATATGTAGGCTGAGGAAAAGAATCCTTTAATTTCTGCAAACTGATTTAATTCACTGTTTCTTTGCCCTCTATATTTGAGTTTTAATGCAATCATGAAATATGTATATAATGTTCATCAAAATGTAATGTTAATTTACTGATTATTATGCTGTGTTAAAACTTCCTCATACTTATTCTCCTTGTCCATTTTGAGCTAAAAATTCCAATAAGAATATTTTAGCATTACACAATTTTTATTCAACAATACTGTGACTTGCAAATTTATAATTAGGTTAATAACATTAGCAATTGCCAGGTGCAAATACGTGCCTAAAGCAGTGAACAAGGTATCCACAGAATACAGCATTATGCAGAATAGATAAAAGCCCTAACATATCAGTTACAAACTTTAATTATACAGTAGTATTATCTCCAGGTTTCAGTGTAATTCCGATACTGATGTAAGAGTCATCTGACTGTCAAAAGTTCAACAAACTCTAAATACTGTCAGCAATGATGCCAACACTACTGCTATAAAGTGATACTTGTGTCATGCCATTCAAGAGTCCAACAAAGGTACATTATAGGAAAAGAATTGACTGTGGAATGGGGAGAGGAGGGGAAGACCTACTTCATGTGATCCATGGGAGAAGTTTAGCCTAGCAATGTTCATTCCTTCTATTATCATCTTTTGGAGCATCTTGACACTTCCACAAGCTGGGCCTGAAACACAAAGTTGTCAAGATTAGAATTTTTTATGTAGGTAATAATAATGTACGTCAACACTTGCTGTCGGAACTGGAGGACTGGGCTTCATCTGCCTACACAATGGTAATCCTAATCTAAAAAGAGATAAGACTTTGTTTTTCTGGATGGTATAGATGATACAGAGTTCCTCAAAGGGACTGATGCTCAACTGGCCAAAAAGAATGTCCAGGAATCCAAGATAAGACTAGTCTTCTTTTTATCTGCTGAATATTGAAACAATCTTTGATATTCTTGAACTACAACATTTGAAAAATGATTGATTTTTAAAAGTTATCTGATATAACATAACACGTGCACATGACATATTTGCCTACAAAATCGACATTTTGTGCGAAAATTGGAGCTATTTTTTAAATATGAAATGAAATTAATATTTTTACAGAATATAAAGGTATCTGTGAATAACCTTTACAAGAATATCATTTTGGTTCCCGCATGTGGACCATATGAAAAAAGATAAAATTTAAGTCTGTCAGCATTCATTGGTATCCTGCCTGTCTACAAAGGTCAAGTATTAACTAGATCTAAACTGGTATTTCTGCTACTGTAACAATGAATGCATACAATAATTTTGACATCTACCACAATGGCTATATGTCCACTGCAACATGTATACATATAGTATTGTGTTCACACTATTAAATAAACATTTTGTTCCTAAGTCACTGAGTGTATGCTCCTCAAAAACAGCAAATTTTGCCACATTTCTGCATCTTCAAAAGACAGTAAGACTCACAAACTACCAGCACAATTGAAAATGTGCATTATATTTTCACAGAAGACAGTTTTAAAGAAAACAACATCTAATACTTATGCCAATTTCAAATATATTCTTGTTTGTGCTCCTCTTTAACGAAAAGACAAGTAAGACAAACCATGTTCTTAGCTCACACACCCTGTCCCTCGACACAAGAACCATGCAATTCAAGTACAAAGTATCACAATGTCATTTTTCTCCTCTTAAAAAAAAATAACTGGCATTCAAATGTTGCATTTAATTTGTATTATTTTTGCTTTTTCTGATCATGTTTTGGGTTATTCTGAATATTGGGATGGGGTAGTTAAATATAAAAGATGTGAATGAAGGTAGTCAACCCACAAAAACAAAAGCAGCTTATGGTAGCGTTTTACTAACTGGTCTAAAAGATAATGGAATGATGATAGAAATAACATTACAGTATATATTCTCCTTAACATGGTCATTATTTTAATTGTTTTGCAGACAATATTTTTTCCTTGCAAGAATTCACAATCTTGAACTTGGACAGACCTCTTCTGAGTATGAAATAATAATGTGAATCATACACACAAGTCATGAAAGTATTTAAATCGGCATGGAATAAATTTAAAGTGCAAACATGTTAGTATTATTATTCATTCTTTTCCATTTGATGAATAACTTCAGTACACAACTTCACAGTTTCCTCTACTGAAGACCTGAATACCGTCTCCAGCTGACAATAAAATATGCAGTGTTATTAATTTTACTTTACTTGTAATGCAAAGATGCATATAAAAAAAATTAAAAAGGGAGAACAGAATTTTTAGGACAAAATTACTCTTACACAAAAGAATACACACAAGCAACAAGCTATCTATAATTTCCGGTAATGATTTAATGACTCCACATACTGTCGAGGTAAAGTTCATGACGGCTTCCGACTACCACTAAATCATAAATCATCATTAGGAACATACTTTTATCTTTTCTGATATTATACATATAAATAAGTTTTGTTTTATTTTTTCTTTATGTGATTCAAGTCTGTTCCTGTTGAACTATATCTTTCTTACTTTGTCTTTCTTTTGTCACCAATTACCCAAAGATTTGAATTTGCTTAAAAACAAACCAGAAAGCAATTTGTTTTTAAATAATGCTATTTCAACTGGTTGCTTACATTTGTCACCTAGCTTATTATTGTTTATCAATCAACTGTTTCCTGCTGCTGATTAGTACAAATCTACAGCTCATGACCATTAATGTCCGCGTGTGTGCATAAGAAAGGGAGAGATCGAGATTGAGAGATCAACAAGAGAATGTCCATATCCAGAAGAAAAAAAAACCTAGAGGGGACAGAGCCTTTTGGGGACTATCTTTTGCATCTTTCTAGATTTTGATAATATACTGGTTTTCTTTTATGCTAAAATGTATATGCATGTTGAAAATATGCTTGTGGATTGTCAAAACGGGTGAGAGTCTATCAAAGCTGCTCCATTTCTTCAAATTAAATAATAAATGGTTTGATTGTAGGCCTTACCACAGATTGAAGTCTCCTTATCCTTGGGTAAAGAGCAAGGAGCCTCTTATCAAAAGTCTTGATGCCCCTGGACTGTGTCTGTACATGTATATATGTGCTTGCACGCTGATGCATTTTGGACTTGGTACATGCAATCATGAATGTGTACAAATTCTTTTTATGCATTAACTCCATACTGTCTGAGTTTCCTCTGACCTTTCAAACCCCATTTTAGATATTTTATGTTGAGGTGTGTTGTCTCAGGGAAATAAAAGCAATAATATGGCATGATTTTCTATTTAAAAAAATGAAATCTAGAGATGTTTCCTGATTTTATTACCCACTGAATATACAGGATCTTAAGAGATAAATACCATTTAAAAACAAAGATTTGTGAGATAATGTCAAGTTCTATTCGGGTATGACAATAAAGTACCAAAACCAATAACCTTGGTCAGTGAAGTATCAAACCATGCTGCATATATTGAGTGCCTCACATGCTGTTTAGTTTACTGCTATTGTACTCTCTCTTTTATAAAAGTGATAGAAATGTACCAAACTTTAAGATCAATCATCATGAGAAATACTTTTGTTCGAATTATTAATAACATAAACAAAGCTTTTCCCCTGTATAATGCATAAAGAAAGCAGTTTTCATCGCAGACATTTTGAAAACTATATCAACATTTGGCTATTAATGTTCAACCAATACATAAATTGCCTGGGGCTCTGAGTGGCCTAAAGCGTGCACTGTTCCGGAACACTACCATCTCACCTCTGTCTGTGTGGGTTCGTGTCCAAGGCTCAGCTAATGTGGGTACGTGAGAAAGCCTGCTAGTAGCTTCTCATGGGTCGGTGGTTCTTCCTCCACCAGTTATATTGGCTGCCATGTAAAGCCTATCTTGTGATGAAAAATGGTGTTAAACCCTAGAACAACAACAACATAAATTACCTTTTTATGGAAACTACTGAAATTCACACCCCCTAAGCATACATACAATTACACTAGGCATGAAAAGACATATGCAACTAAAATGGGCCCCTGGGTCTATTTTTTCCTTGGAGCATGACCATATGGGCTCAGATTTTGAATGTTGTGGGACAAAGCAAAGATCTTGGAGATCTGTGTTTTACAAACACCTCACTTTAATTCCCCTACTTACCAATGGTACAGATGATGCCAGTACCGCGGACTAGGTGTGGTTCTGAGTCAATATCAAGCTTACACATATGCTCAAGGTGGGACAAAGCTTGGGCAGCCTGGAGCTGTTGGGCCTGGACATAGTAGGCACCCTCATGCTCCATAGCCTTCAGGTCAAACTGAAAGAAAAAAAAGCAACAGAGTCATGTACACATTATAGATACTACAGCAAACAAAACAAGCCTAAACATTTTCATAAAATACAAAATTGTGCTGCAACAGTGTTATGATAATTTCCTGTGCTCAACTAGCCTGGCAACTCAAATTATTGCTAGCTACATCTTCATGTGAATAGAATTACCCAATTTATAGAAAGAGAGAGAAAACAGAAGTATTTTGGTGAAAACCCCATGTTGATATGACCATTTAATTCTAGAGAAAGTAATGATAAGATTTTTAAGATGACGGCTACACTGGCCATATTGCATGTCAGATCAGCATTTTTTTCATTCTGTAACGACAAGATATTAATTTAGTACCAGTTAGACAACTTAAAAAGTCTTATGATGGCAAACAGTGCTAGTCATACTGTGGATCAGACTGGTAACACTTTCATTGAGGACTACACACTCCGAGTCTTCTGGTGCAAACCCAATGTCAATAAGACTTTACATTTAGAAGTGGTAATAACATTTTCAAGCTGGCTACTGAGGTATTCATATAGGATGTCAGGTCAGTACACTTATTTAACACCAACTAGATACACTTAGGTCTTCCAGAGATTTTAACATTGAAATCCTTTCCATTCTGGAGATGGTTGCACTCTACAGATCTTACATACTTCTGACAGAGCGACAGGTACAAGGGAAAGTCATCTGCATTTGCAAATGCACAATGGAGAGAATGTTGGCATACCTCTATGCTACTTTTATGTACTGTGGCTGAAATTTCTTTGCATGTTGTAGTTGTGGAAATCATACATTATCTATGCATACAGCTGATTAAAATGGCTTCTCCCATGTGCTTAAAAAATCTGCTTGAACTAATAATCCAATGTACACTAATTTAAGTAGATATTAAAATAGGGAAAATTAATATTGCCAGAGTAGGCAATACCAGCCGCATTCTGAACTGTAAAATATGTTTTTAAAAAATGGTACTGGCTCATTTCTTTCCTATTCATCTCTGAAGTCCATAAAGTGAAAAAGACCAAGCAGATTTTTGATAAGTAAGGCAAAGCTGTATAGTATAACTAAATTTACAACTGTCAAACACATACCAAAATAAAGGGAATTAAAAAGTTCTTTTAACAATACCCAATACACAGGTCTTTATTTGAATTGCCAAAGCAAATAGTGAGGAAAACTGGTGAAATTCTTTTTATTTATAAATCAAACCACTAATAAGATTTTCAAGATGGCAGACATGACGACACTATTGGATGTCAGGTCAACACAATTTTCATTTGAGACCAATCAAACAAAAGATGTAATACAACAAATGCTTCCACTAGTCTGATATCAACACATGGTCAGCACTTAATTAGGTTCTCAGAAAAATGCTCACAGACATAGCTGCTACAGTAGATTGACACATTTTACGTTTAATTACAAGAGGACCCATTGCATTTATGATGATTACACTTAAAAAGAACTAAAATACAGAACCTGAACACAAATTTCAATTGATAAAAATATTATTTAATTGGAATTTATTTATTAAAGTACTACTGCCACTAGGCTTAAGTGACATTTTCATTTACTGAAATTTCAATGAATATCGTTCATTAGGGTGTACTAAGAATGTTGTTTGGATAGAAAATGTAACAGATTTTATGACTTCTTTTTTTAGATTGATATTTCATAACGTTGATTAAAATTTCCAGGTCCGATCTACCATTTTCGACAATAAAATGAGTGATATATCAAAGTTTCCAATACCAATTTTTATCGCAATTTTCTTTGAGTTCAACAAATAGGGTTCAATTTTCTGGTTTAAAAATGGGATCCACGTCTGACCCAGCATTATAAGCAGGTTAGCGAGTTATCAGAGCATGAGTTATTGAGGGAGTGGTGTACTTATGGAATATCCATTCTGATTGTTTAATTTTGAACACTGTGCATCTTTGTGTCTCCGTTCTGATGGTAAATGTTTTGATACATTGTTTCTTGGAAATCAACCAAAAATAAGTCACAAATGACATGCATAGTATATGTGTTTTGGATTTTTAATGTAGCTTTTAAAAAAAATCAGTCATATCGCTAAGATGTCTGCATTGTGACAATTTATAGTGATGCCTAACACTGGGGCATCATGCCTTAGACGTTCCACCCAGTCATATTATCCTTACACCAGGCCGCCCAATCCTAACACTAACCTGTTAATGCTGAGCGCCAAACGAGGCAGCTGTTAGTACCATTTTTGTAAGTCTTCGGTATGACTCAGCCAGGGATTGAAACCATGACCTCCCACATCCGAGGCGGACGCTCTAACCACTAGGCCACTGGAGCAGTCAACATGCATAGTAAAACAGATCTTTATCACCCATAATTTGTTAAAGTAAAGATGTCACTGTTTTGATGGTAAAAATCATATGTACCTGTTTTGTGTGTGTGTGTGGACCTTCTCCCAGAGAATGCGACGTTATAAAAGTTCAAAATTTTTTGGTTTATGCCACTTCTCAGCACAAGGTAGGCTATATTTGGCAGCTACTATAACTAGTGGAGGACAAACTCAGCAAAAACCCCAGTAAGAACACAACCTACAGGAAACTACTGGCAAGCTTTCTCATATACCTAAATTGACCAAGCCCAATACTCAGACTCACACAGACAGAGGTAAGGTGGCAGTTATCGCTACAGGCGAGCACTTTATACCACTCTGCCACCCAAAGCCCCAGGTTTACAACAGACCCAAACCAATGTCATTGGAAAAAAAAACAAGGATGTAGCTTTACAATGATGCCATGTAGACAATATATGTATATTAAAAAATACAGATGAAAAAAAAAGTAAATTTTTGGTCACTCTGGGATTTGGGATAAACAGGACAAGCCTATCAAAACTCAAGGGTCAAATAAGCACCATAAAAGATGTCCAATTTTCAACCATTTCTTCATCAATGGGTCCAACTGCCAATCCAAAACTTCTTTTACATACCTAAGCAACTGTTGACACAAATATCCCTCTGAATCTGATGTGCTTGGCTTCCTTATGAAATAACATGAATAATTCTCTTCTAACCCCATCTTAGGTGAAAATGCAAATAAGCTTCTGCATTAACGAGTTAACATAGCATGGATAATTTTAATGAATGTCATTAAATTTTAAAATGTATCTCTATTTCCTTGCTTCTGCATTAAAACTATACAAAAACTTTAAAATATTAATTGATACACAAAATTTTAAAGAAATTCCAAGTAACTCCCTTAAGTCATTAAGGATGAAAGAATCAATTCTGCATCAATAGGCAGTACCGTTCTTCCTGGGTCTAAGACTTTGTCTGGACTTTTGACTTCTTGTAAGATCTGAAGCAGATATGACCTGACCAAACTTCAAGTGGACAGGGGAACCTTCACACTATCTGGGTAACTTGGACAAGCAGGCAGAAAACATATTTGGTCAAATAATCACACACAAAAACCCAGAAAAAAGTAGAAGTCCAGGTTTCACCCATTTGCTCATGCACTAGAAAGATAGCCATCTAAAACAATATCTCTTACATATCTATACAACTGTCAATACAAAAATCCCTCGTTATGGAAGTAACATGAAAAAAGCTTTCACCTGTTGGGATTGGCTTGATTTGTGTGGTTGATTAATTTGTAAAGATATTGTTAACATTATATGACTATCTTTTGAATCAGAGATTGAATCAAAATATGGTACTTAAGGATGGAATCTTTTATTTTCATTTTCATTTGAGATGGATAGAAGAGGCTTTCTCTTCTATCCATCTCAAATGAAAATGAAAATAAAAGATTCCATCCTTAAGTACCATATTTTGATTCAATCTCTGATTCAAAAGATAGTCATATAATGTTAACAATATCTTTACAAATTAATCAACCACAACAAGTCAAGCCAATCCTAACGGGTGTCGGACATTCGTCTTGTCCAGTGCAGGTGTAATGAAAGCTGCATACCATTACCACTCCCAATTCACTCCAGTCATCCTACACAATCTATTACAAATCATTACAAAATTATTGAATTATTAATATGCTTAAAATATGACATAGTGCTGAGCAAATTTTGCTGTAACCACGTTTTTTGTTGTTGGTCTTTGTAAGGTTTTTGATGGTCTGGTGTACAGGCTTTCATCTCAAGTGGCTGAAACCTATGGCTATGTGACTTGTTCTATTGGCCTACACACTTGTACCAAATAACGACTCCCTGGCTTTTGACATTGAAAGGGCGTTTGGGTCGGCCTATTTTTCTAGAGGGGAATACATTGATATAAAGGTAATAACTATTTAAGGGCTGAAAATTGCTTTTTTAATTTTTTAAAAACTCCAGCATAAACCCCACCCCACACCCGTAGGAAAGTGAAAAATGGCGAGTACCTTCTTAACTAAATTTTACAGAAACTAAATGTAACTGATGCTCAAATTATTTGAAATGGTCAAGAATGAAGATAAAATTATTTGCTCATATTTCAATTTCAAGTGTTCAGTGACTCAGCTCACCGTGATATCGATTGCTTTGGTGAACATTACGCCATGCATCATAAAAACACAATTTCAAATCGAATTTGTACATACCACAGAAGCCTCTCCTGCTGCCCTTTTCTTCAAGCCATGATTAGAACCTAAGGACGTCCCGCTACCAGTTTTCTTAGACATTATTCTCAGGGAGTGGGTGCACTTATATGTTAATTATTTGGCAAGTGATACACACTGGTCAGTGTCTGTACGTACAGCACGATAAAATGCAGGTGCTAAAAACGTGAATGAGAGTTACTTCCCTTAAAGTTTTCAAGGTTGTGTCTGGGGTCATACAACACGTTATCTGGGTGTGACTGAAATTGTTGTAAAGTTCCATCACTTCTGTTTGTTTCAGAAGGAGTGTCTTCAGCGTGTTTGAATTGTTAAAAAAAAAAAAAGAGAAAAGAAACGGTTTTGTTTGGTGTTTTATGCCATTGTCGTAGTTTACTTGCTAGTTCTAACTAATAACTGCTCCCCTTAGTAGCTGCAACAGTATATAGGGACTGCTCCCAGTAGGCGGGTCTTGAAACACACTAATGTACAGTAGTGGCGAGTAATGGGCAGTAATGTGGACAAAAATACAATATTGCTAAAGAAATTATAGTAATGTACAATAAATATTATAATTTTTATTGTACGGACTTAAATATATAAATTATAAATAACAAGTGGTTGTTATATTGTTTTATTAGTGTTCATAATATGCTTTAATTCAAATAATGCCAAAAAATAGATCTCTCTCTCTCTCTCTCTCTCTCTCTCTCTCTCTCTCTATATATATATATATATATATATATATATATATATATATATATATATATATATATATATATATATGCATACACATATATATATAAAGACTGTCCATTTTTTTTATTTTGTTCTCGTCTGACTCGGCTATCATCCTTTTTCTCTAGTAAGGTTTTTTTCCCTCCTAAAGGTGTTTTTGGTATAGTAATTTTACCATTTGTCGACCTTACTGTTGGCTTATTGTACTGACCAGGTCTTAAAGTGATACCCATCAAGTAATCACATTTGCCTTATAGTGAACGACACTGACGACAGATGTACCTGTCATCAATGAAAGAACAGGTTTTAAAGTCTTTGCTTGTTATCACTTCACATGTAGAGTGGCACCAATAATCATTTACCTGAATCAAAATGTATACAGAGTCTACATTTCTCATAAGATGCAAACTGCTTGCACAAATTGAAATGGGTAAAAGAGTAACATTTAAATGTATGTAAAAAAAATAAAAAATAATAATAATAAAAATAACTATTTTATGATGATAATACAATTAGTTCTAGGAAGGTGGTGGGTATATCTAATTTATATCATATTGTTTTAGATTTGACAAACATAATAAAGTAATCTGTGAAGTGGGATTTTAAAAGAATCAAGTATGTTGAAAATAATATAAATAATCTAGATATACATAAAGAATAAATGAGAAGATAAATAACCTTTTCTTGTAATATTTCCAATGGATAATTTTGGGAGTTTAAATATAAGAATCAATCAGAAAGATAATAATAATAATAATAATAATAATAATAATGACCTTATTTAAAGAGGGTAACACAATTAGCTAAAAACTAATCTACCTTGAGGTCCTCATACAAAGGAATTTATTTATTTAAGCTGCATCTCTGAAGCCACTGGATATATTGGGTTTGGAAGAAGGAAACAGAGTAGGCATTTCTAATCTCAACTGGAATACTATTCCAGAGCAGAGTTCCAGAGTATTGGAAACTTTTTTTTAAATAACTCCTTATTTCAAGGTTTGGGAATTTTATACTGTTTGGTAGACATGGATCACAGCTGGGGAGTATTACCAGGTAGCCTATACTGGAATAGTGATTGTAAATATTCAGAAGCACTATTATGAGATATCCTGTACATTAATTTGGCTTTTCTCAAACAGATTAGGTCTTTAATAGGTAATATTTTTAACTACCAGCTAAATTTTCCTTGCTTTCTTTCTGGATTGATATTAGCCCAAATGCTCTTTTTTGAAGATGTGCCAACTTTGCTATGTTTTTATCATTTGAATTACCCCATACTGTACTACAGTAGTCCAAATAGTGTTGTATGTAACTGTTATAAAATAGTTTTCTGTGCCTTTCAGGGAGAAAATGTCTTATCCTACTGAGAAGCCATCAAGTTGAATTGGCTTTTTTACTGATATGTTTGATATGTTCAGTCCATGATAGGTTATTATCTACCAGAACACCAAGTAGTCTATCATGACAGACCATTTGCAAATTTGTATCCTTCCATGTCAGACATAGTTCATCACTATCAAGATTTGTCCTTCTTTGCCATGTTGACTTAAGTAATATTTTAGTTGTGCCAGTATTTACCACCATGCCATTACATGTGTACCAGTTTTCCAGTTTGTTTAGGGCATTCTGTAAAGAAATTTCACGTTCATGCTTTGTGTTTTGGACGTCTGACAATGTTGTGTCATCTGCATAGAGATCTGTAGATGATATTGAGTCTCTTAGTAAAAGTGGTAGGTTATTAATAAATAAAATGAATAGTAATAGACCTAGAATTGAGCCTTGTGGTACTCCATATCTAACTGCTTGAGGTTCAGAAGAACATTATTTATGTAAACATGTTGTGTTCTCTCACTTAAGTAAAAAGTAAACCATCTAATTGTTCTTTCATCACACTGGTAGATTTTCAGTTTCTTCAAAAGGATTTCATGATCCACCATGTCAAAAGCTTTCCTGAAATCTACAAATACAGATCCTATTATTCTACCTTGGTCAAGATCTTGAAGCCATTTATCAGTTATGGAGATCAAGGCAGTTTCACAGGAATGGTTCTGTCTAAAGCCTGATTGATTAGGGTGTAACAGCAAGTGTTTGGTTAAATATGACATGAATGAGTCATGGACATGTTTTCAATGACAATTTTTACAAGTTTGGTGGTATTGAGATTGGTCAGTAGTTTTCAGCATCATCCTTAGAACCAGATTTGTGATTTATTTAATGGCCTGATTGAAAACAACAACTCAACATTAGTTCTTGGGAGCTTATTATCGACATCATTTAAGAAAAAATCTTGAGTCATTACAACATGGATGATTTGCAAAAACATAATGACACAGCATAATACATTAATACCGTAAAACATTTTATATGTTTATCATGTATCATCTGACAATAAAGATACTGAGATGTATGAATAACATTATGAGAGAGAGAGAGAGAACATTTATTATCGAGGTAATGGAATTCATCACCCAAAATGTTATTATGACAGTTAGTACATTTTCTTCCTTTAAATTGATTTTACTACATTTCACTGACCATTTTCAAGATAAATATCGGTATGCAGTCAGCAACAAATAACATCGAATTGGTCAAATTTTCTTCTTAAAGACTCAAATATCAGATGGAAAGATCGAATGCTAATTTAAAGACTAAAAATCATCATTTTGTGATCAGTGACACACGTTAATCAATCCAATAATAAAGCTAATAATAAAATGCAATTAAAATTGAAAAACATCAACTTTACCAATTTTAACTGAATTTAAGAAAGGTACTATTATTAATTACTTTTTACAGGTGATGTTAAAATTACACAAACAGAACATATATATGCTTGGGAACATGCTCTTTATTTATTATTCTAATCACTTCTTTCATCTTTCTTTTTCAGATTTGATAGCATATTATTGAAGCAGTGTGTTTGTTACAAATGTCAACAACTGATAAATTTTATTGGCAATTATTCATTTTATGTAGATACTGTTTAATGTTAAACACAGATAACAGGAGGTTTGCATATTTAAACAAATGATTGTACTGACAGCTCAAAGAATTTGCAGGGAGAATATTTTAATAATAATGATATTAATTAAAGATCGTTAAATAGAAACTTAACAATATATAAGCAATCCAAAAGAAGACGTACCTCACATAAAAGACAGCCCATTACTCACAAGCTTTCTTACAGTCATTGCAAGGAAACTGTTTCTTGCTCCTTCCTTTTACCAATCTGATATCACAGATGTCCACAAAATTTAGAATTTTAATACAGTGAATACAAGAAGAAAAAAACTGGTTCGACTACAACCTTTTTATACATATAAGGAATATATGTCTATTGCAGCCTTCTCATTCTTTTCATCTTGAGGCCAATTATTTACATTAAAAATCACTGTTTAAACATTAGTGAAAGTTGGTAACAAGCACTATTGTTCATATATCATTATATAATTTAAAGTCTGTAACAAATAATATTATTGATACCTCTGTTCAATTCTATTAATGTTCACTGACCGTTACATCTCACATTATGTCGTTAAATGATAATTATATTAGTCTATACATGACACTGCCTACTCAACTTAATGGATTCTTTGTGCAGCTAAAGTGGACATCAAAGACACTTGCAACAGGTGTGAATGCAGCATTTAATGAAAGTACACTATACTAGTTTTAGGTGGTTATGTAATTGAAATGTTTCAGCCATTAGTCCTAAAATAGAAATCAGTTAACTCTATTGTTAGAAAATTTTGAAAAAACGAATAATTAAATAGACACTCGTAAATGAAGACAGTTGTTGTTGTTGTTGTTGTTGTAGGGTTTAACGTCATTTTTCAGCACAAGATAGGCTATTCATGGCGGCCAGTATTAATGGTGAAGGAAGAACCTGGAAAACCCCACAAAGAACCACTGACCCACGAGAAGCTACTGGCAAGCTTTCTCACATAACCACATTAGCCGAATCCAAGACTCGAACCGACGCAGACAGAGGTGAGATGGCAGTGATCCATAACAGTAAGTGCTTTAGACCACTCGGCCACTCGGGGCCCCAAATGAAGACAGAAATAAAATGATAAATATATTAAGTTCCATAGCTATGCAACTCTATGTTATTATTTGATAACATAGATTAGTACATACCGTTCACAAGTGCCAACATATATATTTTGTTTTGTTTTACATATTTTATTCCCCAGAAGACCAAATATGTGTATGCAGAGCAAAAGAATTAGACTTAAGTTTTTCAACTTAAAAGTGTTACTCCATTATAAAAATAATTAATGAACACACAGGCTTGAGGTCTCAAAAAAAGTCAGACAGTTGACATATATACATAGAATTAAATGAGAGAGATGAAAGAATGAGGGATAGTGATTCATGTGGTCTGGAATGTAACATTTTAAATAACAATCATGATGGAACAAAAAGTAAATATGTTTCTGACTCTTTCTGTTAGCCATAAATTTCTGCATATAAATCTTATAAAACTAGTTCCATAAATTTACTCCATTCTTGTAACGTTTCTTACATTACAGTTTTTCGTCTACATTACTGTGCATTACTGCCGATTACTATCCATTACACTCCATTACTGTACATTTCTGTGTTTAGGGAGACCGCCTGGAGGCAGGGGGCACCATGATCCATCATGGAAGCTTATTGATGTGTACTCAGCATGTGTGTGAATAAATACTGTTTGTATAACAATCTGAGACTCCCTCGTTTTCATGATAGTAGCAGAGCTGTTATGTCTTAAGTGTCAAAATTATCAGGAGCAACATATGTGTCCAGGGAGCGGCAGTCCCCGCATAAGGCTTATGATACCCCGCCAGCCAAAGCATTACTCAGTATTTATATCAAAAAGCAATATATTACTTCTCTTGGCTTGTTGCTGAACAACAACATTTAACATAATTCTTTGCTACAGAAACTAAAATTTATGGTAAATATGGTGAAAGCACGCACATAAAAAAACAAAATTCTAGAATGTGAGTGTGAGGGTCATTCCTGTACAAAGTGCATGTGTTTAAACCATTTCTGACGTTCTTCAGTGATACAAAACTTTGCAAACTAGCTGCTGTGTTCAACTTACTGGATGTCAAATTGGCACCATTTTCATAGAGGATATGGTAGACATCATTAGAAGTCTTTATCAAAATACCATGTAATAATGATCACCCTCTGCCAAAGGAGAAGCCAAAAAGCCTCACATCTTGGGTAGCATGTTGGCTGCACCAAACAGTACTTTTCGGGTAGTGTGTCATGTCCTCACAAGTGGGAGGAGCAGCAGCTACACATTTTTAGTGATGAACTGGATGAACAAGGGTCTGACATCTTCATGTTACCTGACTAGTTAATGACCAGTGACCGGTACAGTCACCGGTCAATTATTATCATGTACTCACCTATAATGTTTTGCACATGTTTGCTACTATTGTTTTTACCAATCCTCTATGTACTCATCCTTAGGGGCCAGCCATTTAGTACGTATACAAAAATCTGGCAAAGCTTGACCCTTCCCCCTCCCTGTATGCATGCATACGTTTTTACACACACACACCTGTGTCTATACATTTGATGCACCCCCACCCCCAATTCTATAGAACAGCCTATATTTAATCCATGCAGAAATGATCAAGGATTAATAATATTAATGTGTTTAACTCATTCAGCCCCAATCCCGTCTGTACACATGATCCGTTTTCTACATTCAGTGGCCGATCCCGCCTGTAGTCGTGGTTTGTATACTGCATTCAGTGGCTGAATCAATGGCTGATCCTGTCACCAGTCATGATGAATGTGTGCTAGATATGTCTCTGATTGGTTACAAATGGTTATTTTTACAAGAATCAGACCAATATTAAACCAATCAGAAATGATTTTGCTTTCGTTTGTGCAAATTTGAATTGTTCAGAAGCCAAGGGTTACTAATTGAGAGTAGTTTCACTATACATGTTCTATTCATAAAAAATCATAAATGATGGCAGACGTAAGAATGATTTTTGATGAGAGCAAAAATGAGGAATTTCTCAGGTTTGATCTCGAAAATATTGAGCAAGCTGAGGAAAGATATGTTTGGCAGTTGGATATTTTGCAAGATTTAGATTCAGACATAGAAGTTTCTGAGATTGAATCCTCAGAAGATGAGGATGCTGACAGTGATGATGATAGAGTTCTTTCAGATAAACGTTGCACATAATTTTGTAAATAGTGTATAGATAAGTTGTGATTAAAGACTTGGACAAATAACAAGAAAAAATCACTTCACTGTGTAGACAAATTCATTTGGAATAATTGATAAAAATTTCGTGGATTTTTATTGGATAGAAGAAGAGACATTAAGGTAAGAGTGAATGCATGTGCATGATGTTTTCAAAAAATTTCAAACAGATAAAAACTCTGGGGCACAAGCAGCTAGACACAGTTTAGTGCTTCTGGGCATAGCAGCAGAGATAGTGATAACAGTGCTGGGGCTGAATGAGTTAATAAAACAGATGGACCACCAACCTTGAATTGAATAAGTTACATAACTTCAAAAAGTTTGTCTAGTGTCCGCTAAAATTCAAATGCCAACTGAACCCAGTCAAACAGGTTACTTATTAGACAAATTATTATCGACGTTTCACCCTCCCCACCTGTTTCCTATGTTTACCTACTTTATCAGTAGACAAGACCCATATGCAAGCATATGCACCATCTGTAGATTCTCCCTCTGACAAGATGGAAGCCACAGAGAGATCCTTGATTAGCTCTGAGTCCACTAGGATCAGATTTTCATTGCCACTTGTGTGTCAGGTTCCTGACTGGGGTCTCCATGCATGCTCCCAACCCCCACTTCTGTCTCTTCACTGATATGTCAGATTCTAGTTGTGGTGCTCATTTAGAACCTGAGAATTTAATCTTCCAGGGTCGGTGGATTAAGGAAAAATCATCCCATCCACACTGACAGTCCACAAATGAAGGCAATATTTCTAGCTTTGCAAGGGTGCATCAAAAAAGTAAGGGTTGATGTGTCATGATCCATTCCAACATGGAACCTCCTCCAATTGGCAGCCTCAAAGAACATCAACCTGTGAGATGTGGGCAGGACAGGCAAAACAGTTCCACAGAATGGTCTCTACAACGATCTGTAACAGTGTTCATTTTCACACTGAGGAAAGTTTCTGTTGTACTTAATTGTGACCAAGCAACAGACTTCCCTTTTACCAGTCCCAAACCAGAGAGCATGGACAGTGGATGCATTCAACTTCAGGTGGAAATGTCTGTTTATGTATGCCTTTCCCATCATTCCATCTGCCACCTCAAGTTCTACAAAACATCAGAATTTCCACAGCTTTTATTCTTCTCACAACACACACATTCTCCACTTTCATGCTTGACTGATCTCGAGTGATTTATCTGCCAGAACAAGTAGATAGGTCAGTTGGCAAGTTGCATCATTCAGGCATGGAGATATTCTATGTACAAGGTCTGTGATGCATTACAGAAAATCTGATATGATTGGTGTGAAGTGGCAAATTTCTGTCGATCTAACAAGAACACATTTGTTGAGACCAGAGAACCATTAATTAGATTTATGGAGACAGGTGCGTATCATATCGCCATACTACCATGTACGGTAATGTCCTTTAGAGGGAGAATTTTGTTCCTAATTTAGCATTTGGTTATACAGCAGCCAGGCGGACTATTAGGGACAAGGAAAACTTCATTTTTCATGGTAAAGCTGTCACAGTTGAGAAATCGCAGAAACTCTGTTACTCAAACTACCAGGTCAAGCTGACCCTGACTTTGGCACCTCTGGAAAAAGGCGGCAGAGATATTTGATTCTGATTGGTTATTTTAAATAAGGGGCGTGTTTCACACACAAAATTTTCTAGGTTTTTAAAATTGTCACATTGGAAATTCTAATCAGTCTAAGCTTTTCTACGTGAGAAACCAGAGTAGGCTCCAGGGGATTTGCAAGAAATTCCCCGTAAAAGAACTGTTGTCCAAAGGGGACTATTGTCGAAAGGAACCGACGAACTAATTTACCGATTAGAGGGAGGAATGTTGAAAGCAAAGGGAGAAAATAGCTCCTGAGACGTAAAATCCTGAGACGCATAATCCTTAGACGTATAATCCTGTGACGCAATCCTGCAACGTATTAATTTCTGAAACGTATTCTGAGAGTATCCTGAGACGGATGGTGGAAAGTATCACCCTGAGATCCAAGGGTCTGAACAGCTACAGTGGAAACAGAACAGACTGGGGACGAGCAGGTTATGAAATTGTACAAGACGTTGACTTCAATTGTTCACTCGATCCTATGATGAACTAAATCTATCAGTAAACATTTTATTTAAATCTATTTGCCTTTTCTTTGCATTTCGGTGAAAGTTTAAATTTCTAAAAGCAGAGTATATTCCTGATGTAAGGAATTTTCACAGTGTTTTTTATGTAATTGATTAAATTGTTTGTTTACATGTATGGGGGCTCATGTTGGTTTGTTCTATATACCTGCTCAGATCTCTATCTATTTCACCTATAAGTTTCACCACTTATATTTATATTTACTCGAACCGGGCAATAACATCGAGGACGGTCAACCCCTAGATAACGAAAACCAAATTTGGCGGGACACCCACCAGGGACAATTTCCCCCCCCCCATTACAATTGGTACAGTTTAATCTGAGTTGTCCCTCTGTGAGATCAGTCACTGATTTCCTTTGTTTCTTTATCAAGGACAATGTATATCCAGTATTGACTGTCAAAGGCTTAAACAGCTCTGAAGTCCAACACAGTAACTTCTCTCAGCACATGGCATTTGGTTCAGTTTAACACCTTGCCAACATTTTTCAGTTAACTGCTCACATTTGCTCCCACTCTCTTATGCCCAGATGGAATGTCTTCTGTTTGGTGGTCTTTCATGACCCCACCCCTCAAGTGAGGCTTCCTTCCAAAAACTTACAATCCAGATCATTTTCACTCACTTTGGCATCTGCAAAAACATAAAGCAAGCTTCATGCCTTGTCTATTGACATTGTCTGTCTCCAATTTATTGGCAATTTTGATTCTGTTTACTTTCTTTGGCAGCTGGGACCTTAGACAATCAATTACCTTCAGCAGTGTTATGTATATTTGATTTAATTTATATTTGATTTAATTTAACTGTTTGTTTGTTAGTTTTCAAAATGTTTATTCCATGTATAGCATGTATTGTAATGTAAATTTATTTACTGGATTTGACATTTTCCAGAAATAATTCAGTTTGACCGGTTTTTTATAAACATCTAATAATAGAAACTTTGTATCTAATGCCGACCTAGTTCCTGGCCTTGATTCTGAATCATTGGGTGGGGTGAAGTTACAACAACTTTAAAAAAATAATAAAATATTCTTTCTTAGTGTCGGATTCATAGAGTGAAATCGGGGGCCCTGAATAGCAAGTGGTCTAAAGCGCTATCCATTACGGATCACTGCCGTCTCACCTCTGTCTTCATGGGTTCGCGTCTCGGATTCAACCAATGTGGGTATGTGAGAAAGCTTGCCAGTAGCTTCTCGTGGGTCGGTGGTTCTTTCCGGGGTTTTCCCTGGTTCTTCCTCCACCATTAATACTGGCCGCCATGTATAGCCTATTGTGTGCTGAAAAATGGCGTTAAACCTTACAACAACAACAACAATAGAGTGAAATCGAGGCCATACTGGGAGTATATGATGTTAGACATGTGAAAAGCTTCTATGTTGTTCTAGAAACATGATCATGTGACCCTCATATGGGAATCTGTTTTGCATCTTAAATTAGTATATAGTTGTTTTATATAGAGAATTTGGGCAGTTGGGCTTTAAACTATTGACACTTAAAGGCGTTGTGTTGTGACCAGTTTGAGTTGAATTTTTAATTTTTCTTCAAATTATTTGGATTCCAAGAGATTATTTTTCCCTGGAAATACTTGTGCTCTAAATCAATTCTTGGACAAGGACAGTTATCAAAATTTACAAAGAATTGAAATTCTGGAATATTATTTTCAGTGATTCAACAAAGAACTGTTGACACATCAGGATGATGCTGACTAAAGCATATGTCACTGCCTTCCATTTTGGATTTCATCAGGATTCAAACTCAGTTTCATTAGGACTTTTTATTAATAGAACTTCCATTTTTTAATTCTTGGATTTATCATAGATTATTTTTGGATTTGATTCATAAAACAGTATTTAAAAAATCTTATTTTTACCTTGTTTTTCTAGGGAAATAAATTATTTGTTAAATTTTACAAAGCTTGTTGTCTTCACTCTTCTTGTTGCACTTTGTAAGAGCCTAAATGTAAAATTAGCTACAGAGATCCCCAGTCTGTGCTGGTGATAATCAAGATAGGTTTTATGTTCTGTTAGGGCACTACATTTATATCTCAATGCCTCAAAAGAGATGGGGTAAACTTGAAAATTTCTGTTTCTTTCTCTAAAGGGCTCCATTGATATTTGGCTTCCACCATCCATGGTGGATTGCCACTAATATCATGAAAGAAAAAAAAAAACATTCATGAGGATTGAGGAGTTGCTGCTTCATGGACCTACATAAATGATCTCCCTTGGAGTACATCATGAAGGCAGACATTTGGCAATCACATTTTGTCCTCCATTGACCTCCACTCTTAAATGCAACAGAACACTTCTAAGCATTCTTTCTCTGGGACCTATGGCCGAGGAACATGTGGCCCAGAGATTACCTACAAATAGCAATATGGACCACTCTCACATGGTGAGTATGTTCCATTTTTCTGTTTTTCATCAGTTTAAGACACCCACCAATCCACCTAACTTAAAAATTAAGCTACACGATAGCTACATATTACAAATTACAGCTATTAAACTGTAGTTTTTTTTAAGGAGATAAAACTAACTTTTATTCTGTACTACCTGTCACTATTGCAGAATATAACCTCTTCCCACTCCACTCTAATGTCCTAGAACACTTATCCTTTGAAAAAGATGATGTCTGCACATGGGCATACAAGGTACATGGGACAGGGTGTTCTAATGACAATTTTCCACTCTGTGGGAAGATATATTCACATCAAATGGACATGGTTTGTCATCACAAAAAGTGTCATTTATAAATTAGCAATGGGTAAGTATCACAAAACTAAAATTAATTTTATTTGTTTTAAAACTACTGTTGATAATTGAATGATCCAGTTAAATATGATTAATGGTCATTGTATTGGTATGTAATATCAATCTACATAGGTTTATCATCATAACAATCAAGCCCTAGACACAAGATATGTGTTGCTTTAAGTTTCAAGAAAACCAAAATGTTCAGGGCAGGTTTAGGCATCAACACATGTTGAGATAAACATGCCAAGTCCTGTAAGGAATATTCTGTGCAAGTTTTGACCTAAAACAGGGATGCACATTTATTAAGGTATGCAGTGTGTTACACTGAATACATTACTGGCCCAATTTTTTTATACAGATAGTAGAAATATTGTAAGTTTTTTGATAAGCTATAAATACCACATACAGTAACATTCTCCTTAACTGGCATCAAAATGCCATATGAAATTTTCACTACACTGTGGCTCCACTACATAGACAATTAACAATGTCATATACATAGACGATTAACAACATCATATACATATACAATTAACAATGTCATATACATAGACAATCAACAACGTCATAGAATAATGTCCACTTTATGATACATTACACTATAGCATGACACTTTACCACATCGCACAGGTAATTAATAATGTCACAGCTAGAATAATTCCCTTTACATGATACATTACACTGTGGCATGATGACTGAACACATCACTCAGCCAATTAACAATGTTATATAAAAATCCACACTTTATCATATATTACATTGTGATGTAACATCTGACCACATTACAAAGCCAATTAGCAATGTCATAGAATAATGCTGACTAAATAATACAAACTTGGCCAAATCAGATAGCCAATTAACAATATCGTATAAGAAATGCCAACTAGATGATATACGGTACTGTGGCATCACACATAGTAAATAAACAATTATACAGTAAAATGTGGCATCATGCCCACACTATGATACATTACACTCTGGCATCACACCTGGTCACACCACATACTTAATTACCATACACTGTGGCATCACACATAGTAAATAAACAATTATACAGTAAAATGTGGCATCATGCCCACAGTATGATACATTACACTCTGGCATCACACCTGGTCACACCACATACTTAATTACCATACACTGTGGCATCACACCTGGCCACACCACATATTCAATTAACAATGTCAAGATACATTACACTGTGGCACCATGAGTTCTAACATTTATTTTTAATGCTGGGCTCTGGCAGATGGCTTATGTTTTCCTGGATCAGAGCTGCATTCTACATTTTGCCTTAAAAAATAATCACTCTTGTACGCTGCTCTCTCTACCAAAATAATGTTTTATATTTAAATATGAAGTAACTTCCAACTCATAGAAACATTGCCACTTAATACAAGCTTGTGAATGTCTTTACAAAGAATCTTAAACATTCTTATTTAGAGACATAATGTGTAATAACTTAAAATTAATTGGTTTCATCCTATTAAAGTAATATGCAAGGCTAAAGGGATCTCCCACATCAGCCATGCTATTTTTAACCAATTAGGTAATCTGTAAATCATTGTGGCTTTTCCGTGACTCCATTACCTTTTAACTGCCTCCATGACAATCAGCTGTATATACTGCCAAAGACGAGTTTTACATGAGTACAAATTTTTACTCAGACTACAGGTTTTGGGCACATATAGTGTTGTCCAAGAAATGTTTCTTTCTCTGATTTTTTGTGTGGCTACATTACCGAAAATTGTGATTGTCAAAACAACTGAGTTTGGGGGGTTTGAGTTAAAGTGGTGTTTTTCACATGACACATCATTCTAAGGTATGCATGTAATGCCCACTATATGATGCATTAAGTATTGCATCACACAGTCATTTGCCAGTGTCATAAATGCCCGATATATGATACACTACATTGTGGCATCACACTTTGCCACATCACATTGTCAAGCATAAAAACATATAATAATGCCCACTATATGATATATTACATTGTAGTCACATGACATAGCCTTTTAACATTAGCCACATCACAAGGCCCAATAACAATGTCACAGCATAATGCCCACCATATGACACATTACACTGTGGCACAACACTCATAGTCTTTAACATGCCACATCACTTGGCCAAATTACAATGTCACAGCATAATGCCCACCATATGATATATTATACTGTGGCAAAACACTTAGCCATTTAACATGCCACATCACAAAGCAAAATAACAATGTCATAGCATAATGCCCACCATATGATATATTACACTGTGGCATAACACTTAATAGCCATTTAACATGCCCCATCACAAGGCCAAATAACAATGTCATAGCATAATACCCATGATGTGATATATTACACTGTGGCATGACAATCTGCCACATAGTCAATGAAAAATATTATAGAATAATGTCCACTATTTGATAATTCACACTGTAGCATAACACTCAGCCACATCACATAGCCAATTAAAAATGGCATAGAGTAATGCCCACAGTATGTTAAATAATCTCAAAACTCATGTTGATTATACATTAAATTTATAAAACTTGTTGAATAAAGCAATATGCCAGTTGCTCATGGCATACAATATTAATCAACTTGTTTCATTTTCGTCTCAAATAAACATTTGTACAAGATTTATTGTATAAAGGTAAGGCATCATGAACTCATTAACCCCTGGAGATTCTTTTCATTTTCACCTGAAAAGGTGGTATGAAAAATTTTTTTGGGTTACTTCTGAGTGCATCCCAATACATCTACATCAAAGAGACTTTCATTTACCTGAATGGCACATGTACAAAAAATGTTGGGTATTTCGTTTGCACATGTATACATTTGTTTGCATACTGGACCCATGATTTTCATGTCCTGGTCCCATATGACTCCAAATCTCAAACTTCTCCTGCCTTTGCAAAGGTTCTCAAAAATTAGGTTTTTCCTGCTGTATTTTATAATGCAAGTAGAGTGTGTGCATGTGTGTGTGTGTGTGTGTGTGTGTGAGATTTGGATTTTTAACATAGCTTTAAAAAAAAATGTAGTCACCTTACTATATGCAATATGACAATTTACAGATGTCAAGGACTGGGGTATCATGCCGCAAACATGTAGCATGATGTCCCACTCAGTCACATTATCCTGATGCCAGGCCAACCAGCCCTAGCACTAACCTCTTAATGCTAAGCTCCCTAGCGAGCTAGTTGTTAGTACCATTTTTAGCAGTCTTTGGTATGACTCAGCCAGGGTTCAAACCCGGGACCTCTCACATCTGATTCAGAGGCTCTAATCACAAGGTCACTGGAGCAGTTATAATGCAAGTAGAAAGTCTACCGTACATTTGTTTGGTATCATTGTAGAACTACCATCTGTCTATCACCCACTCTGATGAATCGTAAATGATGTTGGAAATAGGATACAACTTCATGATGCATAAACATGGCATGTGGGGTTAACGAGTTCAATGAACAATGTCATGCAATGTGGTTTTCTACATAATGACCCATTCCATACTGGATTTCCACAATGAAATGTCTGGACTAATAAAACACACTATCATCTTGTCAAAAAGTAGTTCTGACAGGTACCAATATGAGACTATTGATTAGTCTAGGACTACAGCTTTCATACTACTGAAAGTGAAAACTATTATTACCAATAACTCCCCATAACATGAAATGCAATGTTTTCGATGATGTGTTCCTAAACGTAAACGGACATGAAATTCCATAGGTCACCAGAACATTAACTAATATCGATACCTGTATGATGCATTATTGTGAGCACCTGGTGGCAGAGTGGTCCAAGACAGATCACTCTGATCTCACCTCTGTTTGCATGGGTTAAAGTCTCAGCTCAGTGAACATGGGTATGTGAGAAAGCTTCCCAGTAACTATCCATGGGTTTGTTGTTCTTCGCAGTTTGTTCCTCCATGAAATATACTCGCCACCATGTCATGTGCTGAAAAATGGCATTAAACACAAAAGCAAACCAAACCAAGATGTATTTTATCAACAAGTAGATCTTGTTTTTAATCAGGTTGGGATAAATATTGACACATAGGCTATGTAGACCTGACAAGTCAATATTGTTCTTGGTTTGTGATAAATATTGACACATTGGCAGTGCAAACCTAACGAGTATATGTTATTTTTAATCAGATTACGTTAAATACTGACAAACAGGCAATGTAAACATGGCAATTAGATATTGTTTTTAATCAGATTGGGATAAATATTGACAAATAGACAATGTAAACATGACAATTAGATATTGTTTTTAATCAGATTGGGATAAATATTGACAAATAGACAATGTAAACATGACAATTAGATATTGTTTTTAATCAGATTGGGATAAATATTGACAAATAGACAATGTAAACATGACAATTAGATATTGTTTTTAATCAGATTGGGATAAATATTGACAAATAGACAATGTAAACATGGCAATTAGATATTGTTTTTAATCAGATTGGGATACATATTGACATATAGACAATGTAAACATGGCAATTAGATATTGTTTTTAATCAGATTGGGATAAATATTGACAAATAGACAATGTAAACATGACAATTAGATATTGTTTTTAATCAGATTGGGATAAATATTGACAAATAGACAATGTAAACATGGCAATTAGATATTGTTTTTAATCAGACTGGGATAAATATTGAAAATAGACAATGTAAACATGACAATTAGATATTGTTTTTAATCAGAATGGGATAAATATTGACAAATAGACAATGTAAACATGACAATTAGATATTGTTTTTAATCAGATTGGGATAAATATTGACAAATAGACAATGTAAATATGACAAATAGATATTGTTTTTAATCAGATTGGGATAAATATTGACAAATAGACAATGTAAACATGACAATTAGATATTGTTTTTAATCAGATTGGGATAAATATTGACAAATAGACAATGTAAACATGACAATTAGATATTGTTTTTAATCAGAATGGGATAAATATTGACAAATAGACAATGTAAACATGACAATTAGATATTGTTTTTAATCAGATTGGGATAAATATTGACAAATAGACAATGTAAACATGACAATTAGATCAGATTAGGATAAATATTGACACATAGGCAATGTAAACATCTATAACTAGCAACTGCAAACATTCACATAATTCTGAATACCATACATACCCTCTTATAATTTAAATCCAACAGCAAATTGTTCAACATCGACCCTGATCTGCTGGCATATTATGTGACAACAGATCTGGGTCTATGCTATATGTGGTTGGACCTGGCTTATAAGCAATAACAAAATTTGTATTGATACTTCATTCATGGATCAAAAACGTGTCAAAATGCAAGCCTGGAGATCATAGCTGTTGAGACTGCAAGTGTTTCCCAAAGATGTGCAAGCTTGAGAGTCAAATGTTCCCTTGCTGTCGGAAATGGGGGCTGATTGAGTAAAACACAAACCTTAATGTCAAAACTAAAGGTCAGATACAAACTTTGGGGGTCTCTGATGCACAAATGAGGGTAAAGGGATACACTCATAATTTGAGCACAAAATTTTCTGTTTTGACTGTGAAAGGAATCTCAATTCCAAACTCAAGATCAGAGTTCTATGATTTCAAACAACTGCCCATCAGTTTTGAAATTCCTTTGGCACAGAACTGAAACTTGGAGAAAAAAACTGAACTGTTCAGCTTTTGAAAATAGTAAATAAAATTAACTTTATTTTTCAACGAGAAACAAGAAAATAAGACAAGAAGGAGAACTTTTCTCAGGACTCGATTTTCCATATCAATATACAAACTGGTATCAAGCAATGTTGTTTTGATGATTTTAACAATAGGACATTGCTGTCCCTGCTAAAGACTGAAATACTGGGAATGTAGAGTATACACCAATTCCATCAAACGTTTGAAAATTAGAAAGGTTGAAGTGTGAATAAAGGCACAGTTTTCATAAATCAACAATTTTGGCAAAAATGCATTCATATTTCATTAAGAAAGTTTATCTATTGGATAAATTCATCTGACGTTTTGTTCCACAATCCCAGTAACCAGTCAGTCAGGGGTGGAAAATGACCTTTTTTTACCAGCCTTCGTTAAGTTGAAATTTTTTATGACATTACAAACAAATTTGTTGCCACTTTCCCAGATCTGTTACAAAAAATGTACAGTAAAATCAAGATATGTTGGGAATAAATCATGAAAAATTTTCATTTGCAGCCAAGTGGATCAATACACGATTTGTCCAGCCATTCAGCTAGGCTATTGTCAATGGTGAGATGGAAACGCTAACCAAGTGTCATCATGAGATTATTTTCAAAATAAAATGGTAATGGTGAAGATCGAGTCCTGAAGATTCACTGATGTAAAGAAAAGCTTACCAGTTGTTTAGGGGCCTGGAAAGATATACATATCCATTCAACTATATATTTATTTATTCATTACATGCAAAAACTAGAAATAGATCCACAACAAATCCTCATTCTTTCTATTACATATCATCCCACTCCACCACCTCTGTAAAATAACCCTGGGGTTGTAACCCAAATTCCATTATATGCATAATTGTCCTTCTCTAATGAATATACGAAGTTGTAAACTAGCAGTTTTGCCCCACCTTGCATCAGTTTCAGCAGTACAGATGATAGAAGGACATGTTTGATCCACCCCCAATCCCAAGGGGGTTTGGCCCTACTTTACATCACTTTTTGCTATTGGTCAAACATGGTGGAGGGTAGTATTAGCAGTGTTCAAAAGGGGATAGATGGGGGTGGCAGCCAGAGAGGGAAATGGGTAGCCAAAATGGTGGCCAACACAATTAAAGATGTTGTCTGTGTATGGGATATCACAGATGAGGACTGCCAGCAATATGTACTGACAGGTCTAGAATCAACATGGATTTCATCCGTTTATCATCCTTACCTTGTGCTATTGGTAGAACTTGTGGAGTGCAATATACACTGGCTTATAAATCTACATTCTTACAGAAAATTTGATTCCTGCTGAGGGTCGTCTTATAAGTGTGACACACAAACCTTTTTATAATAAAGCTAGGTGTAATGTTGGAAACTAGATGTTTGCATTACACAAAAATACTACAAATTTTTATTTTTATGCCACATGATTTCCATTCAGAAATGCATATATAATATGCACTGTGCTTATCTGTTTCATGATGGCATTCATTACATAATACTGTTTCATGATGGCATTCATTACATAATACTGTTTCATTGTGGCATTCATTACATAATACTGTTTCATGATGACATTCATTACATAATACTGTTTCATGATGGCATTCATTACATAATACTGTTTCATGATGGCATTCATTACATAATACTTTTATATACTCCCCACCACAAAGTGAAGTGTTCCTCATTGTTGTTTACTATCGATGTTTACTAGCAAATCCATTGCTTCCATTTTCATGCAAGTCCTAATGTCCTGTATTTGTAATAACAATTTTGTTTTGCTCTATACTGTAAATATATGTTTTTGATACAATAAATGCTTTCATTTAATTTGTATTTTCTTCTCAATGCATTAGATTTAATTCCCAAGTTTATATTTCCTAAGTTTTCTGCCATTACACATGGCCTGACCAGCACTTGGTTTGTAAAGCTAGAACTCACTTTGGTTATTGATTTGAAAATCCTTTTGAATGAGTCTCAAATTTAATACATTTACTTGTTCAGTACCAAGTAGAGATCTTCAACTTCCTATGACAATAATCCCATAGCTTGTAAGGTAGCACATTCTTTGATTTCTCACATAACATTTGATCATGTTGTAATACTGATACCTAATGCTCAGTATTAAGTAACAGAGGGTTACCATGCCAACTGTGCCAAAGTCTGCCACCAGCCAGCAGCTGCTATAGCTAGGATCACTGCCTAAGGGTTGATGTGTCATGATCCATTCCAACATGGAACCTCCTCCAATTGGCAGCCTCAAAGAACATCAACCTGTGAGATGTGGCCAGGACAGGCAAAACAGTTCCAAAGGCTGCCACCAGCCAGCAGCTGCTATAGCTAGGATCACTGCCTTGGCAGCTATCACCAATGAAGTGGGAGGTTACTAGGCATGGCCAGCAGGGGAGGAAAGATTAAAGTTGCTGTGCTTGGACTTGCAAAATATGCTGATACTCATGGAGCTCTTCTGTATCTAACTGTGTCCAGGCAGGTACACAAGGACATTGCAAACTTACCCAGCTGGCCCTTGGTGAGGAAGATGAGGTGTCATTCGTGTGGCATCATATATGTATATACCTTGAGCTTTAATTTTTATTACCTTGTGAGGCCTCGTTCATTCCATATCCCCCTCAAGCAGCATCGTTTCGTCAGAGAGGAAGATGACAAAGGATTGGTAGTTGGTGCCAGTGGGGTCTGGGCAGACACAGCGCTTAGGTACATGTCCATGACCAATCGTTTGACAAGGTCAAGACTCTCTAGGACGAATAAGTAGATCAGGTAAAGTCCAGTGAAGTCATTCAGCAGTCCTGAACACATCTCCTGGTGTCAGCCAATGAAGTTCATGACTGAGAGTGGATCTGCCCTGCTGAGTACCAATCTACCAGGACAACTGGCTATTGACTATGCTATGCTGGTGTCCATGGTTATGGCATAGAACAGGGTTCTTATGGTCTCTGAATGTCTTTGATAGTTTGGGAAAATAGACACAGCATTTTCAAGGCCTTGAAAGTTTGGGAAAATCAAGCAGACTATCATGAGGTCTTTAAAAGTCTCTGAAAATTGAAATAAACCCAAACATTTTAATTTCTTTCCATAATCACAAATAAAATTGTCCAAGGTTATTAGATCTGGATGTAGTCGAGTTTTCTTGGTTTCTTTCTTTTGATTAATTATAGTTTGAATTTTATCGTTAAGCAATATTATAGTATTTTGCATTCATTGTTTTCTCACATAACATAACTTGTATACAAAAGGTTAGCAAAAATAGGTCTTGGAAATCTATGTTTGTGGTCTTTGAAAGTTTGGGAAAAGTCATTGAATTTATCATTCAGAATTCTGTATGAACCCTGCTAGAATGACAGGGTACTCTGCCCTCCTTGCATGAAGTTAATCATGTAGGTTTCCACTTCAAGGCCAGTCAATGCCATCTGTGCCCTACTAAAGGTATATATGGCGCACCAGGTAAGCTGTTCAGGCAGTCACTTGATGCATAATGAATGGTGCAGTACTTTTATGTGTGCAGCAAGCTGAAGGGTTGGCCCCACCAATCAAATATGGTCACTGGATATACATGTCAGACTCAACTAGTTGCAAATCCTTGAGCAGCCTTTAACATACCAGGTTAACAAGTCCACCAATGGGGGTTGGTCATCAGCAGCCTCACTATATGTTCATGCAAGAAGTGTTGCAGGTCATACCAGAAGATATCCAAATACCTATCAGTGGTCTTGCCACCCACATAAAAGACCAGTGAATCAAGGGAAGCTCATTCTCACGCTATATGTCATGTCTTTTGAGTGATCTGCCAAACAAGCAGATCATGCAGATTACGTGACTTTGAAGTACAACAAGAGCAAATGCTTTGCCATGCACATGCCTGAAATCATCCCCATGATGGTACAGCATCTCCTGACCTAATCCATCAGGGTGTTGACTCACCTGCAGATACATGAGTCGGTGGGAGACAAGGTATTCCTCAAAATCTTCATTAGACTACCTAGCCATTTTGGCATGACCGTAGGTTCTGGTCATGACTCCATCAGTTGGTCTCAATCCATTTGTTAGTATCTGGTGGTTAGATACTTGTCTTTGTCGTACTATATACTCCAATTTAATGTCTCTTTCTATGGATATCTTAGCAAGTATGTCAAAACCTTTTTCCTTCTTAAAGCTCTCAAAGTATAGCTTATGCTGGACATTGGCCTTGACAGTGGATCTCACTATTCCCTTAGCTAGCTGAGACTTTACACTATCCACCCATAGGATGGAGGTCATCTTGGGGTGCAGACCAACAAACTTGGCAAAATCAAGAACCTTTTTTTAACTTACGAAGGTTATAAAATGGCAGCTGAAAAAATAATTGTAAACTAGTTTGAAACAACCCCTGTAACATGAATATGAAAGCAAAAATGCACATGTCTTTATATAATTGTGTTCATCTCAATTTCTTTGTTGCCAATAAAACATTTAAAGATAACACACTGAAGCAATACAGTCGGTATATGACTGAACTAAAACCTACTTTTAGAAAGAGGGGCTTTCTTAATGTAACCATTGACATTCTAGTTTAGTTTAAACAGTCCATTGATAGGATTGCAAATTTATGTTTTTATTATTTCTCTTGTAAAATAGTAACATCAGGCATTGGTTAAATAGTATTTGTTTCACTGCTTTATTCTGTATTTTCCCAAAATTGGGTGAAAACAACAGTATTTCTCGAATCCCACACAATAGCATTATCCCATACCTTCGTACCTATATAATTGCATTTTTATCCTATATCTTGAATAACATAATATTTAGACGTTGCTTTCTATGAACTGAATATTTTCCTTCAAATATTTGCCCAAATCTTTATGTAAACAGACAAATGAACAGAGTGGTACTTCCCAGACACAGCAATGTCTGCCATTATTTCCCCCAGATAGGTTCACTTATGGTTTCAAACTGATTTTATGAAGAAAATAAGACACACAGCAGTTAAAATCTTCAGGTCACCGATTCTGTTCTTAAAACACAAAATGCTATTTATAATAGAAACACAAATTTGTATGGTTTTCATCATCAAATGATAACTTGCAGAAATCAGCTTGTGATAGTTGCTATGACCAGAGACATAGATAACACAGCTTAGTAGCTTACATGTACTTGGGAAAGGATTAATGATCAATCAGCTATCAAAACACATGCCTGCGAATGTGCTAAAGTTTGTTTGTTGGTGCAGTTGAAGTCAACACCAGCTATTGTTTGGCTTGATGCCTACATTTCACCTACAGCTACAACACAGTACCTGAAATGACTGGCTAATACATTAGGGAGCATCTTAAAACCTACTATCACTCAGTGCATCTAAAAAATCACAGGGCGAAGTTGTTTTTGCTTGCCTAACAGAAACATTTGGTTTTGCCAGCACTTCACCTGAGGCAAAAGCTGCATGGGGGCTGGTTGGCTTTGTTATAGGTGTCACTGTAAGGAGGATCAACCTCATTCCTTTTCACAGGCATGTTAAGGGCCTAGAGGTCAGCATAGATAATGTTGGGTGCAGCCATCTGATAACAGAGGTGCTGAATAGCTTATTATTTCCCTACTCTGGCAGGAAGGTCCTTTGAGGCTTTGAGTCTATAACACAGCAGTCTATTCCATTGGGCTGGTATGGGTGGCCTCCTTTGGGCTGGTATGGGAGGCCTACTTGGAGCTGGTATGGGTGGCTGCCTTAGAGCAAGTTTGGGTTGCTGCCTTGGAACAAGTATGGGTGGTTACCGAGGAGCCAGTATGATGATCATTTAACACTTTTTGGACTTGGCCAACCAGTAGTTGGGGTTGGCTGCCTACATTTTTAATTGCTCTGGTGGACAGTACTGACCCTGCATATTATTGTATTTGTTCTCACTGATCCTGATTATTCATCGTATTCTGTGCATGTTTATCATGTACATGGTCAATAGTGTCTATAATACACATCGTTTCTCTAAATATAAAATTGTCAATGGTTGTTGTCAAATGAGGCCAACTCACTATATTGACCCTGGTGTTTGTTATGGTGCCTATCCTTTTTCTAAATTTTGTGTTTATGATCATCACTGGTTAGGTGGAAATATGCTGCTGTTCCAGCACTACTTTAATAAAGCCTTTTTTCACTTTGTATGATCCAGGGTTAATAATAATAACAATAATAATAACAATAATGAGGACTTTATATAGCGCCTAATCTTTAGAAGCTCTAAGCGCTTTACAACATTAGACAACACCTATAAGATAAAAAACATATAATGATATGATTACAAAAACAAACACCATGAAATTAGAAATGATTAAAAAAAACATGTTTAGAATACTTAAGGTAGGAAACATTATTAGGTCTTTAAGTTTGTTCTTGGAGTTGAAATAAGTGAGTTTTTAGAGCACTCTTGAAGGAGATCACTGTGTCTTTGTGTCTAAGTTCAGTGGGCAATTTATTCCACATTGCTGGGCCCTGGTATGCAAAAGAACGCTGTCCATATGACTTTGTTTTCATAGTGGGAATAATGAGTTAACGATTGTCAGAAGAGGAGCGTAAGTATCTTGCTGGTGTGTACACATGGGTGAAGTCGGATAGGTATGTTGGACTAGAGTCCAACAGTGAAACATAGCACAGAGAACAAATTTTGTGTTTGATTCTGGATCGAATGGATAGCCAGTGTAGGGTACAGAGCAGCGGGGAGGTGTGCACTGACTGTGGTATGATCCATCTCAGCAGCTGTGTATTGAGCTTTTTGAAGTTTCTGGAGCAGATATTGAGATGAACCAGACATTACTGAGTTAGTCCAGTCTTGAAAGTACTAATGAATACACAAGTGTTTTAGTGGCATCAACTGAAAGATATTTGCGGTTAGGACGAGCTTTACATAGTTCTAAGCAACGCAGCTGTGAGCCTAATGAACATCTCCACAGGTTGCATATGCAGTGAGTTACAATAGTGCCTGCCCTGCATTCATGTTATGTCACTAGCCATATAATAATAATAATAATAATAATAATAATAATAATAATGATAATAATAATAATAATAATAATAATAATAATGATGACCTTATTTAAAGGGGGTAACACAATTAACTAAGAACTGATCTACCTTGAGGCCCTCATACAAATTTATTTATTTTAGCTGCATCTCTGATGCTGCCACTGGATATATTGGGTTTGGAAGAAGGAAATAGAGTGGGCATTTCTAATCTCAACTGTGGAATACTATTCCAGAGCAGAGTTCCAGAGTATTGGAAACTTTTTTTAAATAACTCCTTATTTCAAGGTTTGGGAATTTTATACCGTTTGGTAGACAATGGATCACAGCTGGGGAGTATTACCAGGTAGCCTATACTGGAATAGTGATTGTAAATATTCAGGAGCACTGTTATGAGATATCCTGTGGATGTTCTCAAACAGATTCGATATTTAATAGGTAATATTTTTAACCTACCAGTGATATTTTCCTTGCTTTCTTTCTGGATTGATATTAGCCCAAATGCTCTTTTTTCAAGATGTGCCATCTTTGCTATGTTTTTATTATTTGAATTACCCCATACTGTATTACAGTAGTCTAAATAGGGTTGTATGTAACTGTTATAAAATAGTTTTTTGTGCCTTTCAGGGTGAAATTGTCTTATCCTTCTGAGAAGCCATAAACTTGAATTGACCTTTTTACTGATATGTTTGATATGTTCAGTCCATGATAGGTTATTATCTACCAGAATACCAAAGTAGTCTATCATGACAGACCATTTGCAAATTTGTATCCTTTCATGTCAGACATAGTTCATCACTATCAAGATTTGTCCTTCTTTGCCATGTTGAGATAAGTAATTTTAGTTTTACCAGTATTTACCACCATGCCTTTGCATGTGCACCAGTTTTCCAGTTTGTTATGGGCATTCGGTAAAGAAATTTTGAGTTCATGCTTTGTGTTCTGGATGTCTGACAATGTTGTGTCATCTGCATAGAGATCTGAAGATGATATTGAGTCTCTTAGTAAAAGTGGTAGGTTATTAATAAATAAAATGAATAGTAATGGACCTAGAATTGAGCCTTGTGGTACTCCATATCTAATTGTTCCAGGTTCAGACAGAACATTATTAACGTAAACAACTGTGTTCTCTCATTTAAGTAAGAAGTAAACCATCTAATTTTCCCATTTCTATGCCACACAATAGGTGCTGAAGCATTTTTATTAACACAGTGCTTCATGTCCCCATGGCATCCATTTTGTTTGTACTTCATAGGACCATGGCTACTGATGGTATATCATGGACACACCATATGTCTCTAATTGGGCATGTTGTTGGTGCTTACTTTCTTACCATCTCGATATGACCATTCCCATTATCTGTGATTCCCAAAGACTTACCAGATTTCTAACTGAGCTGGTAGGTTGGCCACCCAATTGCCCTACCCCTTTTTATACCCACTTTAAAAAAACTTTTCTACCCTTTATGTGACCACCACCCCATCTCCTGTACCACTTCCTTCCTGCCATGTTTGACCTCAGAAAAATGTTATGCAAGGTGGAGATATACCATGAGGGTTTGAAGGATCCAAGGTGGAGCCATGCTGCTATTTTACAACTACTGTACATACACAAGTTTTGCCACCCAAATACTGAAGAAAATGCCACAGTCAGCTTGATACTGTCCACTATTTAACTCAACAGTTGACCATTTCACTAAGCAAGCTTTTGTAGTATTGTAAGAACACAAATCATGTAACTATCTCCCAAACTTTACATCATTTTGATTTATCATATTTTACGATATATCCTGATACAAATTCTTTGTAAAGCTGAAGACTTATAATTGATATACATTCATGTAGTCTTTGCTCACAATCAAAGTCATTCAAAAACATAATTATGTAAACCCATTAACCAAATTTTATAGAAACTGGATGATAAATTTATTGTCTCTAGATTTGGTGGGCTAACAGGCTCAGCCAATCATATGCAAGGTATCTTATTAATATGCACAGATCTCATTTATTATACAACCTCACTATGACAATGATAATATAAGCTTTTACAAAGGTGGGGTAAATATCTGATTGGAATTTGTCCTCCAGAGAGGAAATAAGCCCAGCAAATCAGATACAAGATTACCGGTACCTAGCTCAAGTCATTAAGATGTGCAGATCTTGCTCATAATCAACCTCATCAAACATCCCGACAATATACGACTTGGATATTTAACAAGTTTTATCTAAATCAGATCAGAAATAAAGTTGTACATGTGCTGACAATCCCTGCCAAACAGATGCAATGCCACATAATATGTAGAAATTTAACTTTCACTCATAATCATACTCTACTAAGATTTTGATGACACTAACATATTTTCCACGTCTGATCCAAATCTCTCAAAAATACAACCATTGGGTAGTAAAAGAACTTAACCAATCAGATGCAAGGTCATTTCATAAGTATATACAGCTCTTGCTTATAATATTATCAACCATTGGGTAGTAAAAGAACTTAGCCAGTCAGATGCAAGGTCATTTCATAAGTATATACAGCTCTTGCTTATAATATTATCAACCATTGGGTTGTAAAAGAACTCAGCTAATCAGATGCAAGGTCATTTCATAATTAGTATATACAGCTCTTGCTTATAATATTATCAACCATGACATTAGCCTACTAATAGCAAGTCCAAATTAAAATTTGGTCAAATGGTAAGGCACTCAGCCAATCACAAGAATGACCACCTCACTAATGTACATATATCTTGATAATAACTGAACTCAACCAAGATCTTGCTGGGTTAAACCTATTTACCAAGACTGATAAAAACTGGATCAAACATAGTCTCCTGATTAGTAACAAGTTCATCCAATCAGATGCTATATCACCTAATTAGTATGTATGCATTCGGTGTATTATCAAACTCATGAGAGATTTAGCATGTAAGCATTTATTCAAAGTTTGACTGAAGTTATAAAAAAATTGGCCTTTAAAATAGAATTAATATGTACTGACCTTGCTCATTGTCAAACTCATAAGAGATCTTGAAAATCTAAGGCTTTATGCCAAGTGTGATAAAGAGAGGTAACAAGCTCAGCCATTTAGATGTGTGTGTGTGTGTGTGTGTGTGTGTGTGTGTGTGCGTGTGTGTGTATGAGAGATTTGGATTTTTAATGTAGCTTTAACAATTTTTCAGTTATATCACTAGCACGTCTGCAGTGTGGCAGTTAATAGTTTTGTCTAGCACTGGGGCATCATGCTGCAGACATGTAGCATCATGTCCCACCCAGTCACATTATCCTGACACCGGGCCAACCAGTCCTATTACTAACCTCTTAAAGCTAAGCGTCAAATAGGCAGCTTCTAGTACCATGTTTATAAGTCTTTGATATGACTCTGCTGGAGTTCAAACCCATGACCTCCTGCATCTGAGGAGGATGCTCAACCACTTAGGCCACCTGAGCATTCAAGGATCTTGAGTACATAAGCATATATTCAAAGTCTGATAAAAATCGGATCAGAAATATGGCTTCCAGTGTGGTAGCAAACGCGATCAAAATGACCTCTTTAATACGCAAGCAATTTACTAATTTACTGTAAATATCTAAGATCTTGATAATATAAGCTTATATGACAGTTTGATTAAAATCAAACTAGAAACACAGTGTCCTGAGAGGTACCAAGTTCACAAAATAAAATGCAGTAGTCTTAGCGCACATCATTATTATGCTTCTTTCAGGATAATTACAGAATTTGTTCAAGATCTAAGCATATTTGATCAAAACAATTGGAAATATGACCTCTACAGTGGTATCTAAGATCAACCGGTTAGACTTAATATTACCTCATTAATATGCTGGTAACTCACTCATTATTGACCATTTTTGAGATTTTGATGATATAAGCCCATATTCCAAGTTTGATCAAATTCAGATCAGAAATATTGACTCCAAGAGTAGTTGCTGACAGCCAGACAATGCACAATGGATCTGCGCAATGCTTCATTATCAGGTGAACTAAAAATGACACTATGATTCCAATTTTTATATTTAAGCCTTCTAGAAGAAACCTGAGCACTGAGTCCACAAACCATACCCCTTTTGAAGATAATCATACAAACCACACCCCTTTTGAAGATAATCACCTGCATGGGCAAGCTCCATAACATGTTTGGTGATTACATACAGATAGAAGGCATGACATCCCTCAATAATGCATTTGAATAAACAATAAATAGATCATTTTCAAAAGAAAATTACATTGTGAAAAACAGTCAGCGTATACTGTACATACTAGCTTACAATATGCATCCAAGTGCAAACTGCACAAACCAAAACCTGCTAGCATATAATGTACAGAAAGATCTGTGTCTATGCAGTTTGTTAACAGTAATCAGAATAACAAACAATACAGGTCAGGGATGGATCTGGGCTTTCCTAATGTCACAAATTGCATTGTTTTATTATACTTATTGGCGACAAAATATACCATCTGCCGATTTCTTGGCAACAGCAATTTTTGTCTGTTTAAACATGTTCATACAATCTTGGGTTTGGGGTGGATAAATTTAAAAGCACCATGAAAGGAAGCTACAAACTTGGATATAATATGCACTGGAATCTATTGTTACATAAATGGCAACATTTTTTTAAAACAGGCTACAAAATAGTGAGGTTGGTGATTTTTGGGGCTACAACTTTGCTAATGCCAGCACCATCCCTGACAGGCCCTGATCTGCCAGCACATCATGCAGTGGTAGTCAGGGACTATGTTGATTGCAGCTAACTTGTGTTATAGCGAGTAGAGACAGTAAACTGAAACTAATGTCAAAGAATGATCATGCAGTAATATTCACCATCATCAGGATCTAAAATTCAATTTGTAACAATAACAGTTGCCAGGTAACAGATAAAAAATATGGAACATGTGTGAGCTCTTAAGATAATGACATATTACAACAATGCATTTTATTATGAAATGGATACTTAAAATACATAGTAAGCTAAAACAGCACTATCTTGGTACAGGCTACAAACTAACCCCATTAATTTCTCCTTCATTATGTGTGTGTGTGTGTGTGTGTGTGTGTGTGTGTGTGTGCATGATTTGTATACTGAAAGTAGCTTTAAAAATTTTTTAGTCATATCGCTAAAATGTCTGCAGTGTGGCAGTTTATAGTGATGTCTAGGACTGGGGCATCAGGCCCCAAACAGGTAGCATCATGCCCCATCCAGTCACATTAATCTGGCACCAGGCCAACCAGTCCTGTAACACTAACCTCTTAATGCTGAGTGCCAAGCGAGGCAGCTGCTAGTATCATTTTTATATAGGATTTGAACCCATGACCTCCCACACCCAAGGCAGATCCTCTAACTAATCAGGCCACCGAAGCAGTCATTATCTGTGAATTTTATTTACATGTATATGAAATAGTATTGCAAACTTTTCTCAAATTACCTATTTCTAAATATTCTGCATGTTTAATGATAGATTTTTACCAACTGTTTCATTCCACTTCTTCAAGTTACATATTTGTTATTTATGAACATATTGTTCAGTAAAACTGTGAAAATTAAATTACATTAAATTTATCCAGATATGCACATCACAATTTTTACACATATTAGTACCTGATCCTGGTGATTATCTCCATCAATCTGGATCCGTACCAAGCAATCCATTATGGTAACTTGTTATCAAATACTGATTTGTTGGTCCAACACTAGTCCAATACTGCCAACTTAATTATTGTCACAGCTGCCTTCCAGCCACCACTTACAGGATGTGATTATAGTATATATGTCTATCAAGGACAGCAGAAGGAAATGAAAAGCTTGTAGTTAAAGGGTTTCCTAGCTGACAATGATGAAGACACTCTGATCACAGATCTATGCATGTACATTGAATATCTACTATCTGTGTCAGTGTGACCTCCAATGAAATTTTGACATTTAAAGCCATTAGATCTACCTTATATTACATGCTATTTTCAAAGCTAGGGTACTCACCACTACTGTAATACTGTAGTACTGTATAAATAATCTGACTAATAGGTAAACCATAACATCACAGAAGAAAGAATTCAATAATCATTATCAACAAAATACGAGACAAAGCTAACCTCCAACATTAAAATGCATACATCATGACACGGTAGATTAAATGGAAGAACAAGGTTAAATATAAACTGAAGGCTTGTAGTAAATGACAGAAAGTATTCAACTTGTTTAAAAATTTAATTTGCAATTAGCAGAAACATATGGCAAGAGTCCACATAGCGGCATGAAGCAAAACAGTGAAACATCAATGGCAGCTACAATGACTAGTTCATATATACATGTCTCATTTCCTTTAATGTCTCATTCCAAGAGTTCTTGGCAGTGGTGACAGGGAACATTCCACATTGTCGACCAACAATTTTATTTTGTGGTGGGTAGTGGAGAGGGACAGTGGATGTGATTTAAAAAAAAAGAAAAGCTTAGGTTTATATATTAAGGTTGATTATATTAGAATTACTCATTCCTATCTTAACATCAGTCTTAAGAGTTATCAATTTTAGCTGTGTCAGTTAATATTTGAGAGGACATATTTATTTTAATTATTCATTGGAATTACAATGTGCTCACTGACAGTTCTCAAACTAAATCATTATTTTGGGTTTATTGTGAATTCCATGGCTCCATGGTTCCCACACCTTTCTAAATATAAATTTCCAGGTCTTTTCCAGGCTTTTTCCAGGATGAAATTAATTTTTTCAAGGTTAACATATGATCATTACCGAATGGAATTAAAGAAAATTTTGGATTATAAAACAGGCATTTTCCAAATCTGAAGATGTTTCTCTTTCAAGACTCTCCAAAACATACAGGTCACAAAAAGATGTTCATGTACAAAATGACAAAATAAGTTACACAAAACAAATCTGACTATATTCCTATAAATTGGCATTTAAAGCCTTTTCAATGTATAGAATACTAGTTCTAACTTTACTTTGCTGACATGCATTATGTTGCTACGTGGAAACAACATAATGATCATAAATTATTTTGTTTCCTTTCAAACCTTTAATTGTAAAGAATTCTAGAGCAATATATGTGCATATTATACAAAGTTAATATTTCCTATCACAGTATGGAAAAAAAAACCCAATAAATGCAATGTATTAGAATCTTATCTTGTAATGAAAAAAGGTTTAACCTTGAATTTGTGTGTGCCAATAAAATTTCAAACAAAGATATACTAAAGGGGACGACAATGTCCCATTTCTGCTGCATTTTATTTAAGATCTGAAATTAACGCTTCAAGCTACATTGTGTAATAGGTTCACACCAAAGTTCAGCTCAGAGATTCAAAATTTTTCTAATATGGGTTTCCGTTGAATATTCCAACCCCATTTGTCATATTTAGATGTTTAGGATGGAGTGTGGGTTCAGAGCAAATAAATATCAAAAACTTGGAATCTCCCAACACCATAAGATAGCTTACCACCGAGCCTAGCAAATTTTAACTATGCTATATCGACTTATACCTGCATGAAATCGATAGAAAATTATTTATTTTCTCAAAAATGACAAGTATTATAATTCTTATGTCTTTAATCCACTGACAGACTAGACAAAACTCAACATACATGAAAGCGGACCTGGTATTCGCCATTTGCGTTATTAGTCACAAATCTCAAAGAACAACACTGGAAGTTCAACAGTTATGTGATATAACAACAAACTCCTTTGTGATGTTCTTATACAAATTTCAATTATATTAAATGAAAGTCTGATACCTTTTGGAAAAACCACAAAGAACATATAATTCTCAACATATTTATTTCAACATATTTATTTAGAACAACTACAAGAAACTTGGCCAGTCAGATTCATCAAGTAGTCTGGTTTCATGCTTTGTATGCTCCCTGCATGAGACAGAGCACATGTCAACATGGTAGTCACGTGATACAACAAAACTCCGACAGTTGGTCTCGGAATAAATATAGAGAATTTTGTGCTCTTTCATTTTTGTATTTTCATTACAACCAGTATATGATTTTCATTTAATATTTTTTCAACAATATTTGAAAATGGCAGTTGTGAGACTGTGTGTATGTGCTACTAGCAATCAAAAT
Source organism: Sinohyriopsis cumingii (assembly GCA_028554795.2). Taxonomy (NCBI): domain Eukaryota; kingdom Metazoa; phylum Mollusca; class Bivalvia; order Unionida; family Unionidae; genus Sinohyriopsis; species Sinohyriopsis cumingii. The sequence continues at coordinate 91,476,431 of CM068831.1, forward strand.
TGTTAGTACCAGCTCAAATTTCATCAACGCATTAGTTTTATTGTCTTTCAGCAGATTAAAGACATAACAATTTTAATACTCACAATTTCTGAGAAAATAAATAATTTTCTTATCGATTTCATGCAAGTACATGTATAAATTGATTTAACAACGTTTAAATTTACTAGCCCATCTGCTATGCGGTTATGCTTTAATGCCACCATGTTGACCTCTTGTGATGCTAGACTGGTTTTCATACCTTACATATAAAAAAGGATACGGATATCAAACTTCAAACTGTCTGTGAAACAAAAGTCTACTAGGTGAATCTAATCCACTAAGCATCTGGATTGTCTCAACAAATATATTTATGGCAAGCACCCAAATGAACCATACTGCAATGCCCTAATATTTTGGTTGGAACTCATAAATTTAACTCACAATCAGTTCAGTTAAGATTCAATTAAGTATTCGTTTCGGGCGTCAATTTGTGAACGAAAATTCACAGGTTTTTCCTCACTTTTGTCAATATTTGCAAAATTCAAGGACTTTTCACAATCGGGGAAAAAATTATCATTTCTCCTGACTTTTTCCCAGTTTCCCGATAGTATGTGTAACCCTGGAGTTCATTTAGAGCCATTTTGAATTATATCATTGTGATATATCAAAATTGTAAGCACAACAACACTATTCCAGGTTATTGCTACATAATCACATTCAAAGTGGAATTAATTTGGAACTTCAGCGGAATTCATTCCAAGTACATTTGTACTCTCAATGTTTGGACTTGTGATAGAACGTTTTGGACTCTTTGGGAATTAATTCACAATAATATAAGTTCTTTTTAATCTTCACTGTGTATTCTAAGCGAAGAAATTATTTGCTAAATTTTACAAAACTTGTTGGTTTTGTCTTTTTTTTCTTACTTAAAGACCATAGAGTCTATTAACAAACAGTTCTTCGCTTGCCACCTGGTGTTCATATCCCACACTCTCAAACGCTGCCTTAGATGAAACATAGTAAACATACTGGTATATAAGGGAAATGGACTGTCTAACTGCAAATTCTGGCAATAAAGTTTGAGAATATTTACACTTTACCAGAATCAGAAACTACAATCACTTCAATCCTAGCTATTATTTCATTGACTTCTGTACCTTTTTTCTCAAGTGCTGACATAGTTGGTTGCTTCTATACCAACAGGTTCCATATTAGTTGCATTGGTGAGACTTTGCTGGTGTGCACAATAATACTCATGAACAAATCCACATGGTCAGCAAAGCTGATTATGCGACTTTATTCCAATACTACATTTAAGGCAAGATCAAGCACTAGACCAACAAATAATGTGATTTACAATATTTGTAATGGCATGTTCTGCAACATAGTTAATACTTTCCATGACATGTACATGTACCTTTCTTTTACCCAATACCAATGAATTTTTAATCCATATGTGAAACTTTATCTGACTGATTTTCCAGTCGCCACTGTTTTACATCCTCATAAGCATGTGGTGGTATCTGACTAAGAAGAATAATATCCAGCTTGCATATTAGAATTTTACACAGTCCATCAGGCATCCAATCATATCTTGACAATCCAGTAATATGAATGTGTAAATCAGGCATCTGCAGATAAACAGGCTTGTTCTCTGCAAGCTTGAATAAAATATCTTCAAACCAAGTATCAATGACCCATTATAAAATACTGCACCAACTCAAATCCTACAAGAATTAAATGTGTTTAAGTGCTTGTAAACCTCTGCTATAGGTTTTGCTTCATTGTTTTAGGCCATAGGTTCTGAGAATTACTCCCATTGCTTCTGCTGCTCTGCTTCAGCTGCATTGTACAGCATTTCATAGTAGAGGTCAAGTGTGGGTACTATTGTAATATTAATATTGAAAGTATTTCTCAAACTGAAAATATTTCCTCAACACTACATTCACTATCACTGGTGATGTATTCACTACTTTTCAATGCCTTTGTTGCAAAGTCTGCTCAATGACAACTTGGCTTACATCAGGGAATTGAAGTTTTCTTGCATAATATCATACAATGACTTTAAAAGCCTGACCTATTTTGCATCGTTGTTCATCCAACAGAATCCCTAACTCAATTATCAAAAACTCCGGATACATATTTGAAAAATCATAATCTTTTGAGCCTCTTTGACAAATCTGTATGATGCATTTAAGTGAAATGGTCATGTAATCTTTCCTGTGACATTACAAACACTCTGTTGTCCTCAACATTGGATATGCTCATAAATCCTTATGAAATACTATATGCATCAATCAGTTAACTTTTCAACATTACAGTCTTCACATGGGTAATGATTGTGAATCAGCATTTATTTGAGATTATAAGCTGATGCATATGAATTTAGTACCATTCCATGTACTTGCATATGCAACTACTTATGTAGAACTTGCATTTTATTCATGTCTGTACTTTTGCATGAACCTCTCACACCAATGGAGTTATCTTACTATCTCAGATATGTGTACAGTGGCATGATGACAGTGGCTTGTCTGGGGTATTCTTCACATCACAAGCAAGTCTGCCAAGAAATGGTACTATGAGATGCCTATGGAGTTGTCTTACTATCTCAGATATGTGTACAGTGGCATGATGACTGTGGCTTGTCTGGGGTATTCTTCACATCACAAGCAAGTCTGCCAAGAAAAGGTACTATGAGATGCCTATGGAGTTGTCTTACTATCTCAGATATGTGTACAGTGGCATGATGACAGTGGCTTGTCTAGGGTATTCTTCACATCACAAGCAAGTCTGCCAAGAAATGGTACTATCAGATGCCTATGCCAAAGCAAAGTAGCAAAATCGTTACATATGCATGTGCAAAAATTCTTATTAGGGAAAAATCAAAGGGGTCAGAAGGCTTTGACCTAGATAAGTACCAATATTCCCCCAAATAATCCAAAAGCCCTACTCCCACACTACTATTTATAACCACATCTTAAACATGACATAAGCGCTAAAGAATGAAAATAAAGCAGTACTCTATCGCCAAGCTGATGGCGATGCTACCTGGTGGTGGAAAGACTGAAACACCTATCTTGCCAAGTTAGGCATATGGTACTCAGTTTATCAAACTGCGTGTCATCTTTGTACATTAACACAATGTGTCATAATGCCTCCATAATAAAGATACTGATATTATTCACAATGAAGGATCATAAAGCTCTTAACTTATTTTCAAGCAAATGTTACTGAATAGGATAAAGGTAAACATTATTTTGCCTACACTTTCATGCAAATCTGATTAAGTTCATTCATTTAATTTTTCCTCAATGATTAAAAAAATAAAATTAGTACACAGTTGTGTGTGTGTACAGAGGACATCAGTGTTTCCAAATAGTTTCTCATTTGGAAAGTAGGAAATGGCTCTGTTTATTAAGTTCAATGGTTTCATGTTTCTCAACAACTGAAGAAAATAAATACATATGAAGCAAGACGTTAGTATACAGTTTTGTGTGTGTGTGTGCATGTGTGTGCAGAGGACATCAGTGTTTCTGAAAGGTTTCTCATTTGAGAAGTTGCAAATGGCTCTATTTATGTAACCAGTTCAACAATTATGTTAAGTTTTTGCAATGGTATCTTAATGTTAGGCACTGCAATGTAAAAACTGCATGGATTGATTATCCCTCAAGCTCATGAAAAACAATGACACACCATTATGCTAAAATTTATATTATTATGGTTTTTAAACATTACTCCATCAGATATCTTATGGAAAATTAAGGCATTGATTATGAACCTAGATAACACAGAAGTAATGTAATAACATGCTCGAGTTACTATTTCTGTCAATAACAACACTAAAGAAGACTGATACAAATATGGATATCTATTTCCATGGAAGGTAAATCTAACAGGAACTGAAATGTATATATCTAAGAAGTATATGAAGTGTGCTGCCTAAAGTGAACATGGTAGATAAAGATTTATTTTCAAAGCTTTCTTTGCTTATCAATGCATATCAAATTTCTATGCCATTTATTATGTTATGTTATGCATCATTTTTAAAGAAATACATAATTAACAAAAAATCTTAATAAAAACATATAATTTCTTCAATTATCCACATTTTGTATTTCTTCAAAGAAATTCAAGAAGTTCTAGTAAAGCTTTTCAACAAATCAAAACAATATTTCTGGGATAAAATCGACATTTTCTAAATTAAAAGTTTTTAAAGCAAACCCTCACATTAACATTCTCTAGATTATAGTAATCTTTAAGTCCATTGATCTATCAATCAGTCCTTCCATCTTAAACTTAATGTCATTAGCACAACTAATTCTGCTGATGTTTTAGAAGGATTGCCATGAAACTTGGCAAATATTGGTAAATATTATGGTTATCACCAAAATCATCATTTTGCCCACACTTTGTTAAACATTTATTGCCCTTTTTGTCTTGTAGCTAAATGCAGTGTAAGACAATCTCATTAATGCATTTACTGTATAGTAACATGAGGAAACTGCTCACCATTTCCCTAGTTTCATTTGCTCTTTTTATAAATTACCTAGGTTGCTCAACAAAGTTTGGATCTCTATTTGTGCAAACTGCTGCTCTATCTGTCATACCTAAATTGTACATGTTTGGTGTGTATTATGAACAAGAGTAAATCCTATTTTCAGCCGAATATCATTGATCAACATTTTGGTTTAAGTTTCAGCTCAATAATTCTTAATATATTTTGATGTAAAGGGATATGAAACCCAACTTCTAGTAAATGTGCATAGATGGAACACAACTTCTAATAAATGTGCATGTTTTATTTATTTCACTGAAATGGCCTAAAATTAATGACTGCTAAGAAAATTGTGATGCACAAATAGAAAGGCATAAGTTATTAATGGACAAAATATACATTAGTGTCAGCTGGTCTTCACAAAAAGTCACATGAAGTTTAGTGATGAAGAGAATAATAAGAACCAAAGAGAACTGAAGGTAGGATTTAAAAAGGTACTGAACTCATCTCGGTTTACAGCACTGAATACTACATTCATACCTCCTTGAGAAGACTGATTAATACTTACTCCTGAAGACATCTGTCTTGCAAATTGCTGCTTCATCATCTGTAAAATATTGAAACAAAATTTATAGACACAAAAATGTTTAAATAAGTATTGACAACAACATTTTTTAAAGAAGAAAATTTAAAAACAGGAACACCTCTTTCACTTTCTTGTCATCCTTTACCATCATCCATTTCTCCATCCATTACCTACAAAACACAGTTTGGCCCAAATGAAATGGATCAATGATTTGATCTCACTTTGCTTATGTTTAAACTAGTCCACATATATCTTGTTTAATGTTTCTGATATGAAACCTTCAATGTAGGATGAATGTTTGAGTGAGACCAGACTAAGTGATAGATCAGTTAGTGATGTTAAATAGTTCTATTAGAGAAATACATTAATCCTCCTGTACTATGTTTTGTTTAAGGAATGAATTGAGCTACAATTTATTTGATATGGAATATCAGGCTATGACCTGAAACCATATTAGCAGTTAGTGTCTGTTTGAATTATGATATGACAATATCTGATGTAATGAGAAAGGATATTATATCCAAGAAGACCCAATAAACTAATTAGGTTGCATAGTTATCTATTTTAAAAAGGAAATAGCTCCACAAGAAAATGTAAAAGGAATACAACCCATCTTACAGTTACTGACCCATAAGAGGTTGGATTTGAGACAGACTGTTGTAGGAAGTATCACATGTGAAGCCAGAAGGTCGACCCCAACCTATTAATGATGTTGGATCTGGAGTGACCCATAACAGTCATCAGATTATGCAGACATGCTAGACAACTGAGTTTGAAATGCTCACTCAATTTTGTGGTGAAGTTTGTCATATATGTGTAAACAGTACTGCTTATTGCATTTTTAAATAACTTTTGGTAATTAGTTTCTAGTAGAAGTGTATCCTTCATGTGTCTTGTACAATTTTATTTTGTCTATTTAACTGATTAAATATTTATATCTTACACATCAGAGCTTGTGTTGTACTTTTCTATATCTCTGCTCTGATCTACATTTATTCCATCTATTAAGTTTATAATTTTGTACTATTCACTCAATTCAGGCGATAACACCAAGGCTGATCATCCTCTAGACATTGATAACCACCACCACACCACACTGTAACATTAGTTATCACAGGGCTGTGTCATGCTGGCTCTAACCAAGTGTCCCGTATAAAGGCACCCCATTTCATCAGTATGATATAGACAATAATGAGTTTCAAAGTGTTGTTAAAACAAGCAAAACAAAATATAATTCAAATTTGTATAGTGGTAAAGCAATTCTTCATTAGCTCTATCATGTACTTAATCCATTAAGTTTTGCTTTTCTAAATTGAAATCTAGTAAATGTTGGTGACTTGAAAAAAAAAGAAATTTAGAAAAGGATAAGTTATACAGGAATAATATACAAATAATATTGCTGTTGTCTGTATAGGCTTAGTATCTAAGAATAATCACATCCAAAAATAGACTGATAAGTCCAGAATGTGCTATCGATATTATTTCATATGTTCTTCACAGGATGTGGAAGACTTTACTTTATAATGATCATATCCATTATGAATTAGATGAAATTTGTGGGTATCAGCTATTCATGTTTACATCATGTTTGTTATTTATAAAACATGTTTGATAAACTGCCACTGAAAATGTAGTGTATTCACCTACTTGCACTTGGCAATACTATTATATATACACAAGCTCTCTCTCTCTCTCTCTCTCTCTCTCTCTCCTACTAATACACAGTGATCTGATTAAATTCAATAGACTTTACAGTGCTAAGAAGCCAATAACTCGAAGTGCTGTTATATGCAAAAATGCAACACTCTTTGCAAGACGATGAACATGTTGTACTGGAGAAATTGAGTTACTAAAGATTCATTTCTCTTGTACTGTAAGCCAACTGTACTCAAATTTTACAGAGGTAATAAATAAAGTGAACTCTAAACAATATTTTTCCTTTAGCACCTTAATATTCAGATAAGATCATCAGTGTCACTGTCAAAAACAGTGGCAGATCCAGAAATATTGGGACATAAACAAGTATGCAAGAGGTCTGAGGGCATCCCCCCCCAAAAAAAAAGAGGCCCAGGGGCAAAAGCTACAGAAAGCTCCTGCATTTTAAGCCTTTCCATTTTACTGTAACAAAAACTTACTCTATGAATCATTTCAGCCATTGCACTCATTTTTGGGGGTGGGGGCGTGTACCACATCCCCCACTGGACCAGCCTCTGGAAAAAGGGACACCTACTTTCAGCTGCAGTTGGGACAAAATCTTTCACAATGTTGTGTGATATTTTCTACATGTGATTATTTTATACTTATTATCTTACTCCAAAAAGAGAGAGTTACATCCCTTTGGTAAGTAGCACCACTGTGACAATACTGTAAATACTGCTGAAATGATGACTTACTCATTTGACTATGAAAAAAACTAACTCAAACTGAGCAGTAAGCTATTTTATACATTTCAAAAAGTATGACTGACATCACGATGATAGAGACTCAGTATCACAAATTGTGTTTGGCAGTTTTCACAAAATGCCTTATGAAACTATTTAAAGTGCCATTAGTTTCAACCCAGGGAGTAAAATACCCAATTTCTTATCAGGAAATCTGTACACTACACATGAGTATATAGCTGTACATTGTCACTAGCCAAGATTCTGATATGTTAACCTACTCACAAGTGGGATTTCAATAGGAGGTTGTGACATTAATAGGATTGGACATTTGTCAAAACCCCATGGTGAAAACACATTTCAATTAATAATTAGATATAATGATGATTTTATTTACTTGTGATTAAAACAGAATTTACCAATATATTTGAGTTTAATTACATTGTGCAAAGTTTCTCCACCTAATTTATTTAATGTCAGTTCCAACCATTTCAAATGCTTTTTTAATGCGCAATGGCATTAATCAAATTGCAGACATTGCCCCACTAAACACAAGAAATGTGAAGGTCAATATGTTCTAGAGCAAACTTTCATTGTAGTAATAAAATCATGTGATAACTAACATTTTGAACATATAATCTTATAAATATCCTTGTCACGCTAAAATCGTGTTATATCAGTTAATCTGTCCTAGTCAGAAATGAAGTAGGAACCATTTCCTAACAGCTGATTTGGATATATACATAACTGCAACCAGAGGAAAAATATCGGACATAATATAAAACTAACCTCTGGTTTGAGGAGAATCTCCACTAATTTAATGGGATGGGGCAGGATTTCTTTTTCATTAAAAACAATATAATTATTCAACCAAAATGATTGACAGAATAAGGTATTTTCCTAGACATTTGAGCACAACAGCTTTTTAGAGGTTGACATTCCCAAAATCTCAGACCCTTCACCCTGCAGTCTCCATAATTAGGTGATTTATTTCAAATGTACTTGGTGGGTGGAGGGCAGAATTATATAATATTTACCTGATAATATTGTGTTGCATTTAAAATGTACTGGGTGTGTGTGTGTGTCCAAATTCAAGTTCATTGTCTACTTGACCTGAATGATTGGTTTTCTTTAAAATTATGTAAACAGCTAATACATAGCTAATATTTTCTCTATGTATATGGATAATTATTAGGATTATTATCTTGGTCTGAATCAAAGACATTTTGTTTACCATATTCTATATTATAATTTTAGTAATAGATCCTCTAATAATAACTAAGATTTTATCTTTTGTAAACATTTGGAACCTTCCAGAATGAAATTTTCCATTAGGTAATTTTTGTTGTTGAAAATGCTAATTGTGATCTGAGGTCAAGTAGAGGAATATACAATCTTGTTTACTGGAAATATTATTTTTGTGTGCTTAGATCTTAGCATCATCAGTTGTATTATTGGCCAGTATTTTATCTGAGCTAGAACTTGTTTATTGAAATTATTTAATTTAAGTTTTTCTTCTCTGGAAATATAAACTGCTCAAAAATAAATTTTTTGGAAATAAAGACTTAGATTTATAGCGACATTCAAATATGGATAAATTCCTGGATTTTATTATTGTGATTCAAGAAAACACTATTTACATTTGTGTTAGTAATTCTAGGATATTTTAAAATAATTAATTCACAATATAAGTTCCTTTTTTTATAAATTTTCACTGTGTATTACAGGAAAATAAATTATTTTTATGGAATTTTATTTTTGCTTCTCACTTTATTTTCTGCAGGGTCAGTTGATTTATATGTGAGGTGGTCTTGTTGGCCAATGAAATAATATGTTATCTGACTCCTGCACAAAAGCCTTTGCTGTCTGCCCCTGTAGATGCATAAACACTATTCAGCTGGCTAATACCTACACTAGCCTATCACTACTTGAAGATCAGCAGCACTAATCCCTGGCTATAGTACCAGGCCTGGCTAAATAAGCAAGAAGTGATGTGATGTGATTTTGGATTTTTTAACAATAGCTTTAACAATTTTTCAGTCATATCGCTACTATGTCAGCAATGTGGCAGTTTATAGTGATGTCTAGCACTGGGGCACCATGCCGCAGACATGTAGCATGATGTCCCACTCAGTATAATTATCATGACACCAGGCCGACCAGTCCTAACACTAACCTCTTAATGCTGAACGCCAAGTGAGGCAGTTGTTAATACCGATTTTTTAAGTCTTTGGTGTGACTTGGCCGGGGATCGAACCCATGACCTGCTACATCTGAGGCGGATGCTCTAACCACTAGGCCACTGTAGTGAACAGGTGAGAAATGACTCATAAAGATCCATATAATCCTCTTCTAAATGCTTTAAACCAATTGAACTGTCATGACAAGGAGGCTATAAGAGTAAAAAAGTATTAATTCCCTTCCTCCAAGGATTCAGTCATCTCCAGGAAGTCACACCACATCTCATACCAAGTCCCTCTCTTCTCAATGAGAGACAGTTACATCAAAATTAATACAAAAAGTTTCCTGTGGGAGGGACCAAAATCTAAAAGCTAAGGGCCAGTGCTTAAAATATATGAATAACCAAACAAACTTAAAGCTTTAATTGGAAAAGGCCCAGGCTGTCTGCTCATTGAGATAGGTACTTAAATCCCATCTAATCTACATGACATAGCCATTAATGTGTTGAAAGTGACATTGAAATAACAAGCAAGGAACCAACCAAACATCAATGAGAAAACTGAATAACTTTTGATCAGAAATATTACTTTCTGGATATGAAAATGAAAACAGTACAATACATTTTTCCCAGTATTAACAAAGTCAACCCATGAGTCCCTCATATAGAATGCTTACTGTTCAAATCTGGAGGGCGTCTGGCCAAGTCAAGTATCTAGTATCGGAAGCGTGGACTATTAGGCATATTCAATTCAGTATTTATGTCAGCTGATTATATGTGTATACCAGTCTGTGCTGGTATTACATATACTACCAAAGTTGCTCCAGTAATGAACAGGTAGGTTCTTTTCAAGCCTGACTGACTTTTCATAGAAAGCATGTTTTCATGTATGCAGTGGCTATTTGGTGCCAACTTAAGATAAAGTTTAAAAAACATAAAACAATGGATTGCACAAAAATTAGGAAAGATAGAGAGATAAAATTAATAAACATTTAAGTACAAGATAAAATATCAAATGTAAAGACATTAAAATTCTGTAAAATGTGTATAAAAGATATACATGTAGGTAACAGATATAATATTAAAAAAAACATTGAGTTTTAATAACATTAAAGCATACAAAATATTATTGAACTTTATGATTAAGATTTTATCTTTTTTTCTTATTTAAATAGTGATTTGTTCTGTCCATAAACTAGTATGCAGTTATATATATACATACACACACACATATATATATATTTTATGTCCATATTATGCTTGGATGCATGTTGATTTACAATTGTCCATGGGGCCACAGATGGATATATGAGAAAGTTTGCAAACAGCTTTCTGTGAGTTGATTTTGGTTCAACCCGGGTTTTCAATGGTATTAAGCTCACGAAACCACAAACAACAAAGCTGTCCTGTACTCATAAGCTGTCTGCATGTGTCAATGTTGTGACTTAATGTATCTGTTGAAAAAAATAGACTGGTAGTTGGATCTCAATTTCAATGAAAACCATTGCTATTAAAAAGGAGACCCACAAACTTGTCTTTTATTTAACTAGAAAGTAAAAACACTGAGTTCAGTCTAAAACAACTTAATACTGACCTTAATCAAAGGTATTGAGAGACATACTGACACACACACACATGAACATCAAGGTGATTGCTATGTATAACATTTACCCAGACAGGTTTGATAATACCAACCAAAGTCCATTACAGGATAAATGGTTTGAATTTCTGAACAATACTCAATAACTCATGTCCAATAATCATGTCATGTTGATTATAATAGCTGTTGGCTATAATGTACAACTGCTTTACCCACTGGGATGATGTCTGCCATCAAGTTTTACAAATTTTCCAGCACCCTGTACAAGAGTGGCTGAGGAAGCATATTTAACACAAAGCTTGACCAAAGTCAATGAAGCCTCAAAAATACATTGCAGTGATCTAATTTTAGACTAAGGCATTACACTTACTGAAATAACTTCACACAATATACTTCTTGACTTCGGCATTAAAAATTATTGCGATACCAACATTTATAAAAAGTCTAACCAAAACCACTCCCAATCTGAAATGCAAATCTGGAGAGATAGGTGTAGAGATGATTTTCATGCACAGTAAGTAGTATATTATTGCCAAAATGCTACCTTCATGATGTCCTCCAAACCTGATTGATTTAAAGATGCCCATAAGGCAACAGTGGCTTGAATCTCAAGAGCTTTTAACTTTATTAAGGCTTCTATCAGTAAGGGACTATTGAGCTCTTGACTGTAGCAACAATGCATCATGAAATGATGGAAACTGAATATCAATGGTGCCCTTCAGAGAAAAAAGACATTTTGGACATTTATTTTTCCCTTTGAAACATAAAGATATAATGTAGTGCCCTGAAATGGCACAACAGCCTACCTTGATCATCCCCAGCACAGAGTCGACTAAGATTGGGGATCTCTGTGAGGTACAGTAGTGGAACTACCTAGGCAGATGATCTGGGTATAAATCCCAGTTAGGCAAAGCAGAGAAAGTGCATCATATTTGCCAATAACCACAGACAGCCAGTGTCAAGGACATGGCATAAAGCACATTCAGGATTCTCACAGACAGAAAGGTAGGCAAAAGTAGTTTTGAGTGTAAAGTCCTGGAAGGAAGCATCACTCATTGGTTCATAGGGGTTTGGTCAAGGACCACTAAACACAAGACAGATTCCATCTGGGCATAAGAGAGCAGGAGAAAGGTCTTTGAAGCTCAGAATACTTAAGATATGAATCTAAACCAACTGCCATGCACTGAGAGAATTATGGTGTGTTGGAAATGGCAGCTTTATAACCCCTGACAGTCAATACTGAACATCCTTTATTCTTGAAAAGAATCAAAAGGAAGCCAGCAATGGGATGCCTAGAGTGACAGCTCAGATCAATGTGTTCCTGCTGCACCAAGCACAAAAGATTCTCCACCTAACATGATAGATCTTGGATGTAGAATCTCTTCTGCCCCGAATTAATTAGCTAGTGACCTGACCTGAAAACTTATTCCATTGGATAGATCACTTGAGATGAGCCATGCATAAAGGTGAAGAATGTATGGGGGACTCTGCATTATGACAGTAGATCCCTCCTCTGGGGATAAGGACCTGAAGTTGATCTATAAGCAGGTCTAGAAGATCACTGAATCATGATCACTAGGGCCACAAGTTCCACCAATAAAGCCATTGAAACAGAAAGTGTATGTTGGGACATTGTAGCCACAGCTTCTAACATACATTGCAGGGTGGTTGTATTCAGTATAGCCTCCTCCAACACAATGAAGTAGCTGAGAAAAGGTCAGCCCAAGAAGCTAATAGGATAACCACCTAGATGTCTGTTTAAAAGCATCAATTGTTTTAATGGAATGTTGTGCCAAGGCTTCCATGGAAATATCAGCTTCATATGAGCTGGCATCCAAGTTGGGAGGTTTTACAGGCCCCATTGGGGAATGTACCCAGTAGCTCAAGACAGAGATTATTAGTCTCAATGTAGAAGGAAGAACAGACCTGTAGAGAACCTCTGAGATAATGTCCTCAACTATGGAGGACAGATGAACAAGTAGGAAATTGGATGATGTTGAGCCCATAAGATCTTTTTCAAAATTGAAAGAATCATCTTGAACTATGCACCTGATGGTTTTGGTCACAAGTCTGCAGGTAAGAGGAGGTAAAAATTGAATTTGCTGCTGTATCAAAGGACCAGATACACCTCATCTCATCCAACTGATTGGAACTAATTGGCCTGACGGGAGGCATGAATTGAGTTGCTTCCACATCATATTCATTTAAGTTGATGACAATTTACAGGGCATTATTATCATCCAGAACACTCCAGACAGAAAAGTGGCTGGACATCACTATGTCCCTCCCTCTGGATGATGGTGACAAGGCACATTCTGTGCCACTGCCTATAGCTCATCAAAATGAATTGAGGGGTTCTCTCTGTATGAGAAATTCCAGTGGAATGACAAGACTGCTTGGCATTCCTGAATGGTATAAATGGTGCAATGCATCTAGCCTACTGGTTGATGCCACCTGACAGGAAGGTGATGGTGGTACATGAGCCACAGCTCCTTGTATGTTACACATCCTTATTTTAAAATGCTTTCAAACTTCAAGTTTGTTTCAAATATGTATCATATTGTTTGCTGTTGTTGGGGTTTACCCCTATTTTAGCGCATGATAGGTTTATACACGGTGGCCAGTATAACTGGTGAAGGAAGAACCCAGAAAACCCTGGTAAGAACAACTGACCCAGGAAGCTACTGCCAAGTTTTATAACATGCCCCCACTGGCAGAGCCCAAGACTTGAAAGCATGTGGACAGAGGTGAGATGGCAGTGGACAGTAAAGGTAAGCACTTTAGACCACCTGAATGCAGCTACCTCTCAAACCAATAGGTGTATTAATAATGTACACTGTAATTAAAACTGTGTATTAGAATAAGAGTTTCTTCCTGGACTGGGAGAATATATGGATGGACAGACAAGGATGGATGTTGCAAATACATAGAGGAGTATGTACAATGAATGCTATATTACACCTGCTTCTCATTGTGGAAGATTTATTTAAACATGAAAAATATGATGCTTATGGCCAGATTACAAAGCTTGGAGGTTCAAATATAAGGTCTGAATGAATTTGTTCTGCCTGTAGGAGTCTATACTTCTCATGAAGAATCTATATACATGGCTCTTCAGACAAGTTTGTTTGAGAAACTGAACTAAGCGAAACGAATTGTGAAGTATAGGTCACAGTGACTCATTTTTACTTAAGGGTATAGTACCCTTTCATGGTAAACCTACACACAAAATTACAAAAACTGTACATGGAATAGTATATGAGAAATTTACTCAATGCCAACATTAAAGTAGGCCGCTGTGTTAGAAAACAGACGTCACAGTGATATACTTTTGATTAAAGTGCATAGTTCTTCTCATAATGAAGCTTTATTGCAAGTTACATCATTCTGCAAGCAATAGTTTCAAAAGAAGCAATACTAACTGCAAAACCTGATGGTATATACATTAACAGATCACTCTGATGCCCAATTCATTTTACATTTACTTACCCTTTTGATAATTTTTAAATGCCATATATAACACATTCATAGACAGTGCCGGATTAAACCCTGTGGAGGCCCTCAGGCAATCAAAATCTTGCCCCCCCCCCTCGCAAATTATCTCGGGTCTCACTGGACAGTTTTGTATTTTGACACCCCCTTAATTTTGAAGGTAGAAGGCATGAACCTAATTATCACAAGCCTAGCATTTATAAATTCACACATAAGCTAAACCTATAATGTGGTTTAGATTAACTTTGAGTTAGGCATGGAAATAGGTTGGCTTGTTGGTGACTGCCTGTCACAGTTAGATTTGCATTGGAGATTAAATGCATAACTTGGGCTGCAAATGAGCTGCCAACTTGGCTTACATATTTATGTGTGTCTGCTACAGGGGTAAATATCTAAAAATCTAGATGGTTGAGGGGTGATGAAAAGTATGCTAATTTGTTATAGTACTAGTGAACTTTATTGATGCATAAGGCACATACTGATTCTTTTAGCTGCCTTGTCACAGAAAAATATTCAAAATAGCTATTTCTTGTCAAAAATGAATGTAAAATTTAGGGGTTGGTGGCAGTGTTGGTTCAGTATAAAAACCACCAGTTGCATCAGGAATTAACCTGATTACTGCAGTCAAAATCTCTCATGTATGCATTCAACAAAAATCTTTAGTTTGCTTTTATTTGTATCTTCAGTGTAAAATTATTCTCATTTTTCTGTAATTGGTCATTGTCAGATGAAAATTCACCAGATAAACTGTCCAGTGAGACCTTAATAAAGAACCAGCGTCATTTTTTCAGGCTTGTCAAATGTGATTCACTGTGCCATAAATCATTTCCTTATTACCTCCATATCTTGAATCTGACATAGTTAGGTATTCCAAACATACACTTCATATAGATTTGATAGCACTTAATCATAGTAGAAGAAGGGACTTAACTCAACAGTTTTAATGCTACCAGGTATTGCTCCTGATCCATTCTCCTAATGAACAACAAAAGCCTTATAAGTTTCATGCAAGGTGGTTTAATTGAAGTATTTCACATACTTATTCAGTTCATCAACATTTTCAGTACAAACTTAGTATATTTTCCTAATTTTATGATGATTGCCTTAATTTAATGCTCTTACATCCATATCTGCTCATGATGTAATGTTTCAATACACATATTTCATCTTATTTACAGAAATTTAAGTTATAATGATCTATATATAAGAAGTTCAGGGTTTTATTTTCTTGTAGGTCTCAAGGTGTATTGGAGCACACCTGCTGAAGTGATATTGCTAACAATAGGACAACATCAACAATTTATTGGGAGTCAGACATGCCAATTGTTGTGGAGCTTTCACAGGAACAAATATATCTGCACCAGTTTCATTGAAGTTTTTGGTGAGTTATGTTAAATGGATGTCCCTTTTTACATTGTGTTTTTTCTCCTCCCCTTTTTTACTTTGCATGATATTCTATTTGCTTTAGATTCAATTCTTTGCAGGTGACAATCACTAGCAAAACAAACTTCTAAATAGCAGCAACTTCAACAACATTATGTGCCGGCCAGTATGAAAATGTTTTAAAGGTCACCTTCTTAGTGTTCTTAAAATACATTATCCATGCATATTGTTTTATCAACAGATGGGATAAATCTGGGTATAGAATTTCATTGTTTAAGTTTCCCAAATGATGTGGTTCAGTTTACAAGGACTGGTCCATACATTTGATGTTACCTGATGAGTTGCCTCCCTTAAGTCTACCTTGGATTTCTCTATTCTAGAATAGATTTGACCTTCTTCATGAAATCAGTGAGAGTTCTGGTCAGTTTATATATGCAGTGCATCGTTATTATTCTTTCAAGTACTTAGCATGTACATTCTGCAGCTATTGTATAAGAAATTCAGCTTGGCTTCTTTTACATCTTTTATTCACTACTATTTCAGATTGCATGAAGAGTTGTATTATTTGTGTTCTCAGACATCTCTGATATCACCAGGCACTCACAAGACAGGGTGTATTAGCTATGAAAAATGATGAAACTGACATATTATAAGGAAATTGTATGTTTCAGAGGGGAAAGTAATACATGAAGTATGAAGCTGTTTCATAGCTGTTGCTCTGTTTGATAGCTTTTGGTCATTGATAAATTCAATAAGTCATAGGAAACAAACAATTTTGAATTTTAAACTTCTTACGGTTGCGTTTTATTTAGAATTGGCCAAAGTTTTGAAAATAAGAAGATTTTCCCTTAATCAAACTGCTATTTGAATTCTTAAGGTCTAGTTTCGTATTTTGGCTCCCCCCCCCCCCCAATTTTGAAGGTAGAAGGCATGAACCTAATTATCACAAGCCTAGCATTTATAAATTCACACATAAGCTAAATCTATAATGTGGTTTAGATTTACTTTCAGTTAGGCTTGGAAATAGGTTGGCTTGTTGGTGACTGCCTGTCACAGATTTGCATTGGAGATCAAATGCGTAACTCGGGCTGCAAATGAGCTGCCAACTTGGCTTACGTATTTATGTGTGTCTCCTACAGAGGTAAATATCTAAAAATCTAGATGGTTGAGGGGTGATGAAAAGTATGCTAATTTGTTATAGTACTAGTGAACTTTATTGATGCATAAGGCACATACTGATTCTTTTAGCTGCCTTGTCACAGAAAAATATTCAAAATAGCTATTTCTTGTCAAAAATGAATGTAAAATTTAGGGGTTGGTGGCAGTGTTGGTTCAGTATAAAAACCACCAGTTGCGTCAGGAATTAACCTGATTACTGCAGTCAAAATCTCTCATGTATGCTTTCTACAAAAATCATTAGTTTGTTTTTATTTGTATCTTCAGTGTAAAATTATTCTCATTTTTCTGTAATTGGTCATTGTCGGATGAAAATTCACCAGCAAGTTGACATGAAGGGTAGCAGACGATTCTTACGTGTGGGACAACTTTGAGCAAAATTGGAAACTTGGATTAAGATGCAGGCTTTTTTAAGGTAAACATTTCTATCTTTTAAATAATGTATTTATTTGTATGATTCTAAAAGATATTTAGTAGATAGGATTTTCTGGGTTACAGGTTCAAGAAGGTCATGGAATGGGTCATGTTCACATTTAGAAATCACATTTTCATATGTATTTCGAGTCGAATTGTGGGGCATTTTTTAAATACTTTATGAATGTCACTTTTCTTATTTAAAGTAAGGTCGTTCTTTCTTGATGCAAATGAATTTTTTACCCAAATAGCACGTGATCCAATGTTTACAGAAATTACTTATCGTTGCGCAGAATTACCCGACGCGGAGAAGTGACCGATATGGTGTGATAATTAATATATATATCCTATGAGCATCCATGGTCACACACTCATAAACACAACTAGAAATCATTTATGTTCCGATGTATATATTTATCATGGTGTCCAAATAATGACCTTCCAAAGGAATATGGGTGTAGGAGGATTCAAATAAAGTGAATAATTTTTATTTAATTTTTTTTTAAAAAAAGGTATTGTATTTGTAATCAAATTCTAAAATGCATCACCCATTTCTTAAATAGCCAGTACGGAACACATGACCTGTATGATTTATACCCTAGAAGATAGGCCGATAAATCGATCCCTCGCCTACAATAGTGACTGGCGGGTTAGGAGCTGAGGTGGGGGGGGGGGGCTGATTTATCATACTGCTTAGGAGAATACAGACTCCCATCTCACCTAACTCCTCAAGTGATAATCTCAGCCACAAGTATGATTAACTTAGGTCACAACCACAAGTAATGTTTAACTATCCAACGGAAAAAAGAAGGAGACATCTATTTGTTGGTCTAATATATGACCTTGTAGTTGCCATTAGGTTGCCCCGAGTTC
Organism: Sinohyriopsis cumingii; assembly: GCA_028554795.2. Taxonomy (NCBI): domain Eukaryota; kingdom Metazoa; phylum Mollusca; class Bivalvia; order Unionida; family Unionidae; genus Sinohyriopsis; species Sinohyriopsis cumingii. The sequence goes on from CM068831.1 coordinate 91,494,992, forward strand.
ATTCAACACATTCTGGTCTGTTTCTTAATATATTAGGTCAACGTCAGTTGCGATTTTCTTTGCAAGCAAATTTTTCCCTATCTCAAGATAACTTTTTCCAGGCTAATATGCTGGAAATAATTAGCTATTTTTCTCTACAACTCAACGCAAGCGAGTGTTATTTTTAAAGCCAGTCCTGCCCCCACCCCACTCCAAATGAAATGAGCCCTTTACGTCACATATAACACACAGCATACAACACTGTCTTTGGCTGCATTATGCAGAGATAATGTGAGCTCAGTGCCTTTCTCCAGGAAGTCGACCTGGTCTGGCTTGGCAGGTATCGAACTCGTGACTACTGAATTACGATCCGACACTGCCAATTGAGCTACCACGGCTGCCGCAGCATAAAGTAAGTCAGGCGTGGCACACTACCCATACAGGAACGCATTCCTGGAGTCCTGCAGTCATGTATATTCACATTTCAATAAATAACTTCACCGCCTTTGCTTAACCGGTCACGATGAGAATTACATAAAACAGACAACCAAAGGCAAACGATTTTCTGACCTTGAAAGCAGTTATGCCCTTCGATTTCCATAGCAATGCGATTATAAAATACGCATATAAAAACGAATACTCACGTTCAAAAATATTTTGTGACAATCCGCAGTTTGTACAATCACTAAAATATTAAATATTAACGAATATCTTCCAAAACTGCACTACTGAAATGTTTCAAAATATATAAATTTGACTTTATCCTTCATGCTAATACACATGCCACATTCTTTCTCGAGTCAGAATGTACTACTATAATACATATACTTAATGATCGTTACCGGTCCAATATTGAACCGTGCGCATAAACCGATTTCTTTTGTTGAGGCTCTGTAGAGGCGGTAAACAAGTTCGAATTAAGCCTGAAGTACGATGACAGTACACTAATTGTATTTAGAGTCGGAATTTCATTACATAATAAGAAACATTAGCTCGACGGGGTTATTTTACCGACTTAAAACAATAATATAATCTCTGATGTCATTAACATGCAGGTTGCGAGATTTGTATAATCATGTGACTCAGAATACAAATAGCCAGACCCAGGACAAGACGTACTTTCGTCTCGTCTGTCAGCGGATTAAAGACATGATGAACGTTATGCTCACGAATTTTGAGAAAATAAATCATGTTCCTATCGATTTCATGCAGATATATCTCGATGAAAGGTCGTTCAAGTTTGCTGGACCGGCTATTAAGCGGAAATCCCATGCCGACACGAATGGTGTCGGCGAATTAAAATTATTCAATAGGGAGTGGACTCTAACCCTACACTCCAACATAAAGGTCCAAATATAAAAAATGGGGTGACAAGGGTCAGAGGAAATTCGGACTACTGACAGACGAGACAGAACTACCGTGTTGATGAAAATGTATCTGGCACTCTGCATTGCTAGTCACATGGCCACACAAATCTTGCGACCTACATCAGAAACCCAAGAGTCATGCGGTATCAACAATAAACCAATTTTCAATGTTTTTGTACACAAAGCTCGAAAATATTATAAATGAAAGTCATGTAATGTTTGCAGAAAAGAACAAAAGGAATGTACACTTAATTCTCAATATATCTATTCCGAGAACAACGACCAGAAACCTGTCGCTAACGCAACAATCTAGAGAAAATTAATTCATCAAGCATAGAGCACGTGTCAGGGAATTATTATGGTATTTATGGTACGATGCGACTACCGCAGTGACATGTGCTCTATGGTTGATACCTACATGACTTGTATGACTAGTACTTTAGATGTTCAATAGGTTGTCAGAAGTTCGACTTTAAAGTTCATGTTAGAATTTTATTCTTTAGTAATTTCAAGATGACAATGTCTGTTTACTTGTGCAGATCTTCGATTTGATTGGCCACTTGTCCTGATATGGTTTGGCTATGAATAAAATTCCACCTATTACTGAAAAGTTCCGAATGTCTTGATGGCCTGTGTGACATTTACTATAGTACAGATCATGTAGGTGTTTAAACCCAATTATTTCAGTAATAAGCGGCATTTTCTAAGAATTTTAATTACTCCTACCGTTAAATGGCATTTATTAACTTTATTTGGATCCTCATACGTCATATTCCTTTGGAAGGTCATTATTTACACCCCTCAAGAGGTACATGCGGCATTTCCCGACTCGGTTTACCACCATGTCGGCTTATTCTGCGCGTCGGTTAATTCTGCGCAACGATACGCCATTTCAGTAAACATTGAATAACATGTCACTTTGGTTAAAAAATCCATTTGGTATCAAGAAAAAACGAACGTACTTTAATTAAGGAAAGTGATATTCATAAAGTGTTAAAAAAAATATCCGGCATTTCGACTACAAATGCACATGAAAAAGTGATTTCTAAACGTTAACATGAAGACCCACTCCATGACATTCTTGAACCTGTAACCGAGAAAATCCGATTTACTATATATGCATAGTTTAGAATCATACAAAGAAATACATTATATTAAAGATGGAAATGTATACCTTAAAATAATACTACATTTTAATCCAAGTTTCCAATTTTGCAAGAAGTTGTCCCACACGTACAAAATCGTCTGCTACCCAACGTGTCAACATGCCGCTAGAACATAAATTCTCAAGAAAATCCCCGGCGTATAGTCTATTTCTAAATTCTGTAACAAGTTTTTCCCATCAACAAGACGTTGTAAACACATTGCATCCTATTCTTTTTTGTTTTTCTTCCACATAATAGCTTACTTCTTTAAAAATATGTTGAACTTTACTAACATTTTTACAAGCTCGGTTTAGTTTGCCATTTATTGGCATTGTTACGTTGAATTTTGTAAAATTAGCTATAAACCTGACCGTAACTGAACTGCTGACAGAAACAGTTCAAAGTAATGTATTTAATTTCTATAGCCAGATGGATAAACATTACATCTTTCAAAGCTGTGCGCAGAATAGGCCGACATATCGCGAGTCAGGAAAACAGGGTGGTGGTATCCCATGTGTACAAAATTAATATTATTTTGAACAGAATATTCTAGTGATAATTGCCTCTTTTCAAATGGTATTCATTGCTTTATTTTAGTTTCGTCAATCGGTCGAATTCGGTTTGCGTTTTGCTTCAATATTGGAGGCTGAAACCTTAAGTGTGCAGAAATGTCCGACAACATTGTACTACTTGGCTAACATTGCAATGTCCATAAGCAGTGTTTGGTGAAAACAAGTTGTACTCTCCTGTTATTTGTTTTGATAGACCCTATTCCATCTTTTCTTGACCCAGTTTAGTACCTAGATAAAATTTTAACTTTCCATATTGATCAATAATTTTCGTCTGGATGTTATTTGATGACATTTAAGGTGCAGGTCATTCAACGGTCAGGATTAAATAAACTTTGATTAAACTATTTTAGTTTTAACTTTTATAATAAAAAAAGGAATTGATATTTAATTTAATCTGAATAAATACGTAATATGATCACACTGACATACTCAGTACACTTTAGAAAAAGAAAAAAATGTCGACCTGAGTATTCGAACTGGCTATAAAGCAATCTAGCAAAACATGCAAGTTCATGGCCAGTATAACAACCTGACGTACCTTAGAAAACGAATGCGCTACTCGTCCTTTAGTACAGCCAGATCCCATGAAATGTTCAACTCAATTTATATTCTCTTCTTTCGAGTGCCGACTTCAAAATGTATTTCTAAGCTCTTGTCTGTTCTGGGCGTCTCTCATGTCTTCAGTGACGTCACACAAATGATATTGTGATGTAATATTTCTGACGAATAACGTCATTTGGTGTTGCATGCTTGTTACAGCTTATACTCTTCAAGAATATATAGCTGCATGTGGCTGTTTTGACTCTTGGATCAACTAGCTCAACCTAAGTACATCGTCTTAGGGCATTAGTACGCCAGTATACTGTTTGGATCCTACCTTCCGTCTCCATTCACATACTAACATCAAATAAAATAGGTGGGTTTTTAATAAAGAAACACACACACACACACACACACACACACACACACACACACACATATATATATATATATATATATATATATATATATATATATATATATATATATATATATATATGGTACCCACTATCGGAATGTAATCCTGATACCTCTCCTCCTAGGCATTAGGTAAAATGGTCGTGTCCTGCACTAAAGTCATTGTAGAGAAAAGATTGCAGAAAATGCAATATAAATTTATGGGATGTAGTAATCAAAACGTATGGTTTCTTCCAAGTGGCTTTTTGCCATAATTTTCCCCCAGGTTTGTGGCAGTTGTATTATCCTTCTAAAGGGAACTAACTCAGTATAAGGTATGTGGGGCATGCATTCACTGAGTTTTCTCTTCGTCTGTATATTCAATCTATATAACGCGATTGCCACAACGCTGTATATCTGGTGGCAAAACGCCACTTGGAGAGTGAACATTACGCTGTAATTACTGCATCAAACGCTGCATTTGCTACAGTCTATTTTCTGCAATGGCTTGTGTGCAGAATGAGAAGATTTTGCCACACACACACACACACACACACACATTGTTGCTATACAGCAAGCTGATAAAGCATCGCTGTTGCAATATCAAATTGTGATCCGCCCATGGCGCATTAATACGCATATATACATATTTTTTCAACATTTGGTTATATTTCAACAATAGGATGTCGCTTCTATATTTTCTTAATCCGTGATGAATTTCCACGCATCAGTCATTGCCACTGTAATAAAATACCGATAAAAATATTAATATTCCCCGTCCACTAAATTAATTAAATATGGTGCATGGAAATCGTCTCTGCTCCAACGCTCCTTCTCTCTCATGCATAAGGGAGACAATAGGGGAAGTATTTGGAGTGAGAGAAGAAATACAAACTGAACTTGCACCAAGTAAAATACAAGAACCTTGGACTTCGTAACAGTTAGATGTACACATTTTATTGGATTTTAATACAGTGTTCACAATACCAGTCATACAACGTTCCAAGAGTGTCAAGACTTGTACACAATATTAATTTATAAGGAGGAATACACACTGTGTAATCTATTTAATGCTTTGTTTATTTTTATTTCTTCAAGATTTATAAAACCCATTAGTATGGGGTAAAGCTATAGCTATGGTAAGTCTCCCGAACCCCACCACCACATCTCTCTGTCTGTCTGTCTCTGTCTGTCTGTCTCTCTCAATAACTTAGTTAAAATATACCAGCTAAAATCAATTTAAAAAAGAGCGTGGCGTATTTTTGCCTTTGTTATGCAATGGTGTCTCTGGACCTACGAATAGTGGAAAAATCTAGTCACACAAAGCAACATAACTGGGAAAGTTAGAAATGGAGGGTAGAAACAACTGTATGTTATCATGATAATGACTTAGATGAACTGTAAATACATTAAAATTTTTGAAAAATTATCTCTCGCTCGTTCCCCATTTCGCTTAGTTTCCAACTCGTTTCAGTATGCTAATCATCTTCATCTTAACTCATAATCCGAGTTAGTATGGGGTCGTCCATTAATTATGTCAACAAAATGGGGAGGGGGGAGGGGGTTTGAAGAAGTTTGACAATTGTTGACATGGGGGATGGGGGAGTTCAAGATAAATTGACGTCAACAATGTTATTTTTTTTATAATAAATCAAAAAATAGGAAATTAGTCGTTGTGTTGGTATGGCACACACTCACTCGCCCGTCAGCAGCCCACCAGTTTAATCCTAAACCGGCTGAGCTCTTGCCAAGAAAGTCATAGTCTTGCATCATCATATTTTGTTTTTATTCAATGTAGATTGTAGACTGTAGACATATTTTTAAGGGAAGCTGTTACTAAATTCAAAGACTGCACTGAGCCATAGACATCTAAATAGTATAGCTATCCATGGACTTATATTAAATATCATCTATGTTATATGTATAGATGCTATATATATTGAAGTCCATGAGCTATCCCTCCAAGGATGGATAACTGAGCCTAGGAAACTTGAGAGCTTGACTATTATACAGTCATCTTTAACATAATACATAAAATAAATTATGTAGCCTAAACAAGCATACAACTTCTTCAACCAGATGCAGTAACCTTAATGCCTTACAAATATTGTACACTTTGATAACAGACTCTTGTTCATTTCAGGCAAATCCCCTCCCCCCAATTTGCATGTGCTGTAAAATTGCTGTAGCCTATATGCGAAAATTAACATTGCCCCAAAAGACAGAGAGAGCTGATGGCAATTATTGCTCATGGAGAGATGTTAAGCGCAGAATGGTTAGATGAAGATGATGTTGACTTGTCGGGTGTTTCGGTTCCCCAAGAAATTAATGAATCAGCCACTATGCCCGTTATAACAATTGAGGAACATTTGGCTTCCCCATGGGAAGACGATAGAAGCTAGAATATAAACTCTCGATTTTTTCATGAATTCAAAGTGTTATAATCAATTTGAAATCTGTTAAACAAGTAAAAAAAAATGTATTAAAATTTATTTGTAGACCTTTTAATTTCCATAATTCTATTTTTAGCATAAAAGCCAGCCGTATAAAATATTGTTAGTTTGTAGCGGGTGGTGGTAAAAGTTTATTAGGGGGGTCATTGAAAGTTTGACAGTTGTTGACAAGGGGGGGGGGTGCAAAAAAATTGCCTAAAAATTGTTGACATAATTAATGGACGTCCCCTATGCTGATGAGCATCAGCTTTATGTACGAAGCGTGTGTAGCAACAGTCACTTATTTTCACTCATAGCAGTTTATCACTTTCGCTGTTATCAGTGTTAATAATACGAGTTCAGGGCGGCCCAGGTCCATACATGTGATTTACAGTTATTTTTGCAGTTGTCAAATTTTGCATATTCTATCCGAAGCCCGGCTGACAGCGCTTGAACTGTTTATGGCCGGACATTTTTAGAGATTTCGATAGAGACATTATGAGAATGACAGCGTTATTTCGATATTTATTTAAAGTGGGTTTGAACAAATTGTTGGAATGGACTATGTTGATTAATGGCCATTTTCTGCCGCCTCTCCAAATGTCCTGATACAATGTATACTGTACACACTAGGTGGTTAACATTTATTTCTGACATCAGTTTTATGTTCACGTGTCCGTTGCCATGGTTAAAAGGCATGAAAATCAGTAATATTTTCCATTACTTCTCATAGATACTGCTTTACCGTGAGTTATTCACTCATTTTCAAATTTGCAATAGTGCATTTTTATTATTTTAGGGGTTATAAAGCTCTATAAATGAAGTTTAGTTTCTAAAACTATACCAAAATGGTCCATCATAGACAAAAATAGAATATCGAACTTATACTTCAGCTGAAAACTATTTCTAAAATACGTTGACAAAAAGGTATTTAATCATAAAATAAAAAACAAAACAAACAACAAACAACTGTTTCTCAGTAAAATAGTATTTAATATTACTGAATGATGTTTAATATTATTTAATTAATTAAATGATTGTTTGATATTATTGAATATCACTGTAATGGAGATGTTAACAGGGGCCTGTACCTTCGCTTCTTCGCCGAATACATGGGTTTGTTACCTTCACTGGAAATGACAAATGTTCTTTATGTATTTATGTACTTTTATCCTTACATTTTCATGGCTCTACAACATAAACACTGCTGTGTTTCTATCTTTAGAAGAAGAAAACAAAAATAAGTTGTCTCCTGTACCCCTTGAGGTAGCCTCTAATCAAACTAGAATCGATTTATAATCTATACATTCATCCGTAAAGATATAATATGGACATTAATAAGAAAGAAAAAAAAAACCACTTTGTTCAGCACTTTTACTGAACTTCTGAAAAATGTGAAATATGTTTTAGAAGTAACGGCATTGGAGAATACAGGAAAGAAACAGACTATAGATATTGTACTCTTTAGACCGTTTGCGTCTATTTTTAAACAAGCGCGGGGATACTGCATTGTACTTACTGAACACAATTGTCTGTGAAAAGAGAGGATGTACACGTTTATAAAGAACATATACCTATAATGAACAACTGGAAAGACAATCATGTTATTATTTGTTTTTTAAATGCTATTTACCAGCACTTAGAGTCTACAAAGATGCTGATTTACATCGTGCAATATTCGGGGATTTATAGAATGAATGCAGCTTCAAAGAATTTGTGGGAACAAGTTTGCAGATAAACTTGGATGAAAAACGAGCCAAAGTATGTTTCTACCTTTTCATTGTTTAAAGTAACTATAGATGACTCTCTCTCTCTCTCTCTCTCTCTCTCTCTCTCCTATGCGCATGCAGGCCTATATTCAATTCTTTGTAGACTTAAAACTGGGGCCCTCAATGGGGGCAATGAAGAAAATCAATTTTAACGAATGAAATAACGTTATATGAATATATGTTCATATATACCATTAAAGTAAATCTAGCCACATTATTACATTGAATAATTAAATTTTGACTCAGGTTTGGAAGGCAAATTTTGTGCATGAATATTTTAAGTACTGTATACTATACATGTAGGGCGATATGCTTGTCCGTATTCCTACGCAAAAACCATGCGAATATCTCTGTTGTTATAATCAGTAAGTGTATATAGTTATGAGGTTATCGTTTAATGAAATAAAGAAAGTATGCCATTGCAATAAATATGCATAGATAAAAAGACTGAACAAACTTGGTTTGTTTATTTTTATTTGTGCTGGTTAGGGGGTGAACAGACCAAATTTTATATATTTTTTTATAGATATTTTTTATTATAAATAAAGCTTCCTACGAAAATGAAAATACAAGGTCAATAACGTCAAACCGAAGCCTCTAACCGACCGAGACTTTTTTCTAATTGGGTTACCTCATTTTGTTACTTTATCTTTGTCGCTCGTGTTTTCAAATTTGTATGTGTTTGTTTACCCACCCGGAAACTCATTGTCACCCTCCCTGCTGCTGTAACGAAATCATTATTATATCAGTAATGGAATCTCACACATCTCAACTAGCTCCAGGGCGAGTAGAGGCAATTGAGAAATATATCCTCGTCCGTGATTCTGTCAAGCAACAACTACAAGAGCGTCAGGAGTCTAATGTGGAATTTACAGAGGGAATAGAACAATTATTTGAACCGGTTACGAAGGCTACCAAAGATCTTCCCATGTTGGAGCAAACCGCTAAAGCAGCTGGAAAAATAGCATAATGAACTATAATAAAAACGATTATACCAGAGCTTCCAGGCGAAATAACTGCAGCTCAACCTCTTGACAAAATCAAGAAAGAAATACTTGAAGGTATTGACAAATCTCGTGCTGAAATAGGCGATATTAAAGGCCGTATACCAGAACCAGAACAAGGAGGAGAGAGAACTGAAATAACTGATACATTTACCAAAGAAAGTATTACCACAATAAAATTTAAAAAACAAAATTAAAAACAAAAAGCTCACGGCGTGGAAGTATTATCTTCGTTTGCCGTGCGCAGTTTTGATCAAAGAAAAGGAATTTTGAAACCGGAGTACATTAATGATACTGTAAATCGTGATAACTGTTACAAATGGATATTTCGCTTAACTACGGAGTTCATCGGGTCCGAAGTAATGATCGAAGATATATTGCATTTAGTGATGGAAGTAATAATTATCTTACACTGTTGCAACACCTACAACTACAATTACAACAACAACAATTACAACAAGAAACAAAAACCACAACAATTAATGATAAAAAAACCAAAACAACCACAACAATGATAAAAACAACAACCACAGCAACCAGTCCAAACAACAAGTGAGGAAGAAGGATGGCAGGATGCAAGTTCCACCACCGGCGCCACTGGAAGTGGTATTGCTAGTCGAGGAAGTGGTCTTGTTACTCCTTGCCCTAGCAATGTTCTTGCCAATGTTGAACGATTATAAATCCGTATTGGAGGAGAACGAGCTGTAATAATCCCCCAGAAATCATCAATGAAGCAGCTGATATTTGTCAACGATTATTTACGGGCGGTATCATGAACATTAATGTTTATTGGTCTCTCATGGATGAAATCGTTGACGATTATCGCAGTGATTGAGGGTATATAATTAGATCAGTGGCAATAAAATAAGATGATCATACATAATGCTCAACGTGGACTAATCATGGTTAGGGCGATGAATTCGCGATTACCAACATATAAAACGAACTACGGTGATGGACTTGGTGATGTTGTTCAGGGTATTTTTAGAAGGATAGCCCCAAAAGCAATACCGATTGCAAACCAACTGGGAATGAAAGCTATTGGCGTTGTTCGTGATAAAAGATTTGGTACTGTTGGTGATGTTGCTAGCAAAGTAGTCTTAGCAATCAAGGATGGACTAACACAATATGACGAAAACCCCAGCCAGCAAAATTGCCCAGTACTGAAATTATGCCTGCAGATGTTGGTAAAATAATAAATCAGGCTGCTAATAAGAAATCTAGCAGAGTTGCCAGGTGTATGCATGGCAGAAAAAGGAAGTGGTCTTCGTGTTAAACGTTAACAGTTATAATAAAATGTTCAAACGTGTATCTGGTCCATCCAGCATTTAACACAGATGCACCAATTGCCACGACGATACTTGGTCTTGCAAGATACAACAATGATTACTAGACAAATTATTGGACAAACCAATACAAATTAAAAAAAAAACTATTTAAAGGCAAAGTAGTAACCCATAAATATATTATCATATGTAATATCCGACCTCATCATGTTCATTATTTTGAAATACAACGACACTTTGATTAAAAAAGATGAAAAATGTATTTTGTACTACAACGAGTACTTTTTGCAGCATTTCCGGTATTCAGATAGTTAACTCCCAAACCGTATTATTGCGTTCCCGGTGACAAAATAAATATGCCTGAAACAGCATATGAATCCGACATAGTACAGACCAATTATTGTTCTGTTTTACTGAAGTTATCACGGTACCAATTGTTTTTCCATAGACCTCAATGCTAGTGTTTTGTGAAATAAATATACTTTCTATCCTACTTCATCATGCATGTCACACACTGTCATAGAGAACAATGTTAGATTGTCAATTTGACAAGGACAAAAGGTATAACGGTACCAATTGTACAATTGAAGTGGGCGGAGCTTAAGGTGTACTTTCTGTTAAGCTTATAAAAAAAAGTTGAGCCTCATGCCAACATGAGAAAAATGTGAAGTGACAGCTACTTTGATGACCTTACCTTGGACAAATTTATGGGGGCAGGGCCCCATAGGTCCATGGACAGTCCGAAGGCAACTGGGTTATAACATCCCTTACAGGTACCCAAATTCCAGGTGAAGTAGTGTCTTATTTCCATCTAATATATAAGGGTGAATAATTTAAATAACATTGATACATATATGGTATATTTCTTCTACGTAAGAAATTTACAATAATGGCAGAAATTTACCCAAACCAAACAAAACATACCTTTTCAGTTTTTAAACTTGTAAACTTTACTGTGAGAAATTATTAAATTGCTTCTACTTACATTTGCATCATGATTGAGGGCTAATATAATACTTCACAAATCTCTTCAATGCAATTAAATATTCAAAAATACATTATTGATAAAGTGAGAACCTGATATTCAGACATATATGTAGTGGAGACCTCAGGAGGGATGTATTTTTGGTTTCTGACTATGAGGCGGCTGTGTTTTATCATATGGTTCATGTTCTTTACAATGCCGCCATGAAGAATGCAGCATTCCATAACCAAGCAGATATGATCCCATGCCAATTTGGATTCTTGCGATGGTTTGCAAATTCTGAAGAAAAGCGTGGACTTGAATGGAATGAATGGGCAATGTGTGACTCAAATGGTTATCATTCAATAATGTTAGACCTAATATGGAAGTTCCACAAGAATTAACAGCTGGACATATGTAAATACAATTAATTGAAAGTCAATAGTAGATTATAACTGGGCTTATACAAGTGTCAATGGGAAATGCTGACTTAAAGAAACTGCTCTTGTCTGTTGGTATTCCCTGCTAATTCAGCAAAAGGGAATGCAAGAGAACTTAACTAAATAAACTGCATGAACAATTTCAAGGCAGGAAAGTGTACACAAATGGACAATTAGAGCAGGACAATTAAATTCAAAGTGGGAAGGAATACCATATATTTAATAAATTACCTAATATTAATCATACCAGAATATAATACATGATACAAGTGATCTATCTACAAGTACTTAGAGTGTTCTCTATCCTGGTTTATGGCATGCCTTACAAGAACAAAATGGTTGTTTTTTTTATACATGATTTTTCATCTTTTGCAAGTAAATTAGTCAATATTTGTCCAAAATCAACTATATTATATTTTTACATAACTATTATGTTACATGTATTCCAATCTAGGAACTGACAATGCAGACTTAAAGGCATCAGGCAACACAAGTCAATATCTATTATAGCTATATAAATCAAAAGTCCCCATCCAAGGCTAACTTGTGCTATTTTCTGAAGGATTCATGCATTTTGTTCTTAATAGACTTCAATATTTGACCAAAACTGTTCAGCATCCGTTTGTTTTCATACATCAAACTAGTACAGTTCATAAATGCCGCCCACATGTATGCATTTCTATGGATACAATGTGAGGCTGTTCTTCCCTATAGGTATCACAGTACCAATTGTTTTTTCCATAGACCTCAATGCTAATGTTTTGTGAAATAAATATACTTTCTATCCTACCTCATCATGCATGTCACACACTGCTATTGAGAACAATGCTAGATTGTCAATTTGGCAAGGACAAAACCAGGTACTCCAATGCATGCAAGAGAGATAGCTCTGCTGGAACTAAACAAGGGTAAGAGTTATCTAGTCACAACAGCCACATTTTCATCCATGTGTACCACATTTATAAAAAAAAAAAAAAAAAAAAAAAATAAATACAAAAAATATTATCTAAATATAAATTAACATAATCTTACATGTTGCCAAGAAGCTTAACCAATTACAGCTAGTGTTGTTCTTTATTTCTGAATACACTGTTCCATACACATCAAGCTCCGCCCGCCTGGTCTTATACAATTGTACCATTATACCTGAATGTTTACTCTTAGGCCTGCATTGATATTTGTTTGATTGGTTGATAAATAAATAGGGGTTCACCGAAGGGAGTGTTATCGGACGCTTGACATGCACGTAGCAGGTTGTTAAGTACAACCCGTTGGCTAATATTTCAAATAAATTAAGCCTGTAAAGAAGATAATAAACACTTTAAATGATATTGTAGATGATTTAGTTGGTATTCCCAGCAAAACTGCGTTCATAACATTTATGATTAATTAAGTAATTAAATAATAAATAATTAAGAATCGAATATGTCTGTATAGTACTCTACATTAACCCTCACCACTGACAATAAAATAAAATCTTTTTACCAAGTTGTTTGTTATTATTATTATTTAGATGTTTCATTTCAGAAAGTTTTAACTGTCTCATGACGTATCATCAACACTGTTTACATAACAGTGTAATACACATTATTAAGACATAATGAAATGTTTATAAAAATCCCATGCTTGATAATTCATGGACTAGTAATGTAAAAGAAAGATTATATTGAAGCTTAAATGATGTAATTTCTTTTATTGCACTTGTTATTTGAAAACAAAATAGTACTGGCAGTGTTGACATTAGGAATAACTGTATGGATTTTTTTGTTACATAGTTCATTTAAACATTTCTGAAGCCTCATTGTGCAGTTTTGATACAAACAGTAACAATCAAGGTAAATATAACCATAATTTTTGAATATTTACATGGTCTTGATTAATTTATTTCTTGTGTTTGATTACGTTACATATGTTAGGGTTTAAACATCTTTTAAAAAGATATTTAAAAAATGTTAGAGAATACCCGGGAGTGTCCGATTTTACCCTGTGTTGAGCCTCTATTTTGCATGACCCAGCATGATCACGTGATACATATATGTTCAAAATGGATGCTGCAAAATAGCAATTGAGGTTATCTGCTAACATTAATTCCATTTGGCAGGAAAAACTTTAACAGATAAGTCTTATTACTGCATTCGTCCGATAATAACCCGATTGACGGGACCGCTCCGGTGGCTTAGTGGTTAGAACGTCCGCTTCGGATGCAGGAGGTCGTGGGTTCAATCCCCTGCCGAGTCATACCAAAGACTTTTTAATAAAAAAATTGGTACTAACAGCTGCCACGCTTGGCGCTCAGCATTAAGAGGTTAGTGTTAGGACTGGTCGGTCTGGTGTCAGAATAATGTGACGGGATGGGACATCATGCTACATGTCTGCGTTATGATGCCCCAGTGCTAGACATAACAATAAACTGTCACACTGCAGACATCATACCGATATGACTGAAACATTGTTAAAGCTACATTAAAAGTCCAAATCACACCACAAACACACCCGATTGATGTTATAGGAAATTCTCTGTCTCTGTCTGTCTGTCTGTCTGTCTCTCCCTCTCTCTCAATACGTCTAATTCTGTACATGTATGTGGTGTCTTACAACAAAACATTTAAAGGCAAACAAAATAACAAATTCATATTTTCCAGCTACATATAATGAGAATTCGTATTAAAATGTTTAATGTGTGAAACTTTTTATGCCAAATATAATGACATTTTTTTGTGTGGTCCAATAGATAATTTTACATACTACGGTTTATCTATAAAATTTTTAAGTCAGTCATGGATTATTTTCTCCAAGCCCGACAATTCATAAAACTGAACTTCTGCCAGAAGTTCCTCTAATTGTACATAGCTGGATGGTAACGTTCTGGATATTGAGCCAAAATTGATATTCCTGAGATAATTTAATATAGTCCTAAAATGCCTTGGTCACGGTCAATTAAATATGTATAAAAGTTTTCTACTTCATAGGGTTGCAGAGGGGATTCTTTGGTTATCATCTTGCTCAGTAGCAATGATGGATCTGCCTGCATAGTCAGAATGTAACAGCATGGGGTGCCAAAAATGGTTACTAATCTTTCAACAAATTTCTGTGCAACAGTTGTAGCTTTTTGATTCCTATTGGGGATAGCATCAACCCATTTTGTGAAATAGTTGGCAACCGCCAGTAAATATAAATTCTCTTTATTACTTTTTGGTAAAGGCCCAGTCACATCAATTGCCCATCTTTCCATAGGGGTTCCTACATTGTAGGATTTCGTGGGTGCAGCAGCAGGGAAGGCGAACAGACGACTTGGTTGAAATATAATTTGCTTAAAACAAAACATCATACGAAAAAAATAATAAGGTCACGGGTTATTTTTCGCATGTACTTTGTTTACATATATGAGGTCGCGCCTTCCCTGCTGCTATTAATGTATCCAAATATTTTATCAACTCCGATTTGTTATCTTGTTCGATGATCATGTAAATTTATTGTTATAAATCCATGCGGAGTAGCTTGCGCTCGTGAAAAAAAGTTTCTAAATTTATTTATATCCATGTCACCGCCACACGAAGTTTGATGAATATTTCGCAACGTATTTGTATCAACTCCATCAAGCAAAACTAAAATATTACAATTGTCTCTGATCACTTTTGGTATTTGTGTGTATCGCTGAGTAACATAAATCACATCAGTGTTTTCATGTCTACCTCGAGAAAAAATCCTAGCAGGATTTGATTGTTTGTCCAGCATCACATCATCGTATACAACCAAATTATTAATAAATCCGTCTATGGAATCTACTGATGGTGCTTCATCAATATCGGTTATAAACCCGACAACATCTTTATCTTTATCCAATAATCTTGCGTTTTCATTAAAATCTTTAAGCACATCATAACATCTCTGATCATCTACAGACGGGGCTACCAAATACAACTTATCCCATTTTAGCCATCTCATTATAAGATTAAGTAACAACTGTGTCTTTCCACTTCCAGATGGGCCTATTATTATCATCCTAATCGAGTTCGGTAACGCAAGATGGTGTTTGACAGGTTGTCGTTTTCGAGTCGCTGAGAAATCAATTATATTCATATCATATAAAAAACATATGAATCTATATTGTTTACGCTGTAGAACTAAAACCCCAACTAATGATCTATCTACGGTTACAACAAAAAATGCGAGAATAGTATATGGTGGAAAATGTGCAGTAGATGGTGGTGATATTGCTAAATTAATGTCAAAGTTCCCAGGAACTCCGTGGGCTAAATACTCTGGAGAAAAACATCTACCAGGATATAATTACTGTGGCCCTGGAACCCGACTTGATATCAGGCTTGATAATCAGGATCAACCAAAACCAGGCGAGGAACCAATAAACGCTATTGATAAAGCGTGTCATGTTCATGATGTAGCTTATAAAAGCAAAAACCTACAAGACAGACATATTACAGATGTGAAGTTGATTCATTCATTAAATTCTATAAAAAATAAAATATAAAAGAATCATTAGCTAATTGGTTAGTAAGATCCGCGATGAAAGGTAAATTAGCGCTAGGGGCTGGTAATGTATAAATGGAATCGATTTATTATTCCCCAGTTGGATACTGGAGGGGTAAAGCAGCAATTAGTAAACTCGCTAATGCAGCAAAAGTCAAGTATTCTACAGCCGCAAAATGGTTATCCAAACAAGCAATATGGCAAATCTACCTACCGCCACCCAAGCAAATTCAATTTGCACATTTCGATGTTAGTGTTCCTAATGAAGTTCATCAGACTGATATATTATTTCTACCACATGATACCGTTAAAATTGGTCGACGTCAAATAACATATAAATACTCGCTAACTGTTGTTGATGTTGCAAGTAGATACAAAGATGCAAAACCGCTATCAACTAAAACATCATCTGAAGTAGCCGATGCATTTGAACGAATTTATCAACGAGGTGGTTTACGATGGCCACAGTTATTACAGGTTGATCCTGGCAAGGAATTTCTTGGTCCAGTATCATCGTTGATGAAACAACATGTCAAAATACGACGGGGACATACTGCAATTCATCGTGATCAGGCAGTTGTTGAACGATTTAATCGAACACTCGCTGAGCGGTTATTTGGATATCAATACGTGAAGGAATTTATTCAGGATACGAGATCTCGCGAATGGGTGGCAAGATTACCAAATGTGATAACTGCATTAAATAATGAGATTACTCGAACAACCAACATGAAACCTATTCATGCAATTACAAAAAAGAAACATATACCAATACAACAACGTGATTTTTCAGCGCATCCAGTATTAGGTATTATTATATGCTCATTTTTTTCCCCGTTAACTTTACATTGACAGAATCGTTCAGTATTCCCCGATACTGAACGCGCGCGATAATACACATATAGCATTCACGTGAATAAAAGAACTACTTTCTTTTGTAAATAAACAATGGAATCAGACGCCAGCACTTTTGATTTGTAAACAAACCATGCACACTCGCAAAAGAGGCTCTTTAAGTTGTGGTTGTTTATTTGTTTCTGAATGAACTTAAACATGTTTCGTGGACTGCAAAAAACCCCAGCTGTCTTGACATTTTGCGCTGATACAATGTTACCGACTTAGGCTAGCTACCTTGTATAAATGACGGATTAGGTCCTTACAAATAACAATGCATATACTGTTTTCTTTAGCTGGTGATAAGAATGGCAAAATAAAATATACTTACAGTTTTACATCCTGAATTTCCTCAAAATGTTTTTTCTTAATTCTGCAAATCCGAATTACATGAGCCATGTCATAGGTTTTCAATCTGGATTACACATTTCGAAAGTGTGCTGTAATTTCGATAAGTACAATTGCATCCTCCTTACTGCACTCAAAATGAAATACACATTAAATTCCATAGCGTCTTTTTGAAAATTGCAATTGAAAGACTTCATATTTTCCCCACGTTAGGATTTGCAACATTCAGTGACAGAAACAGAAACACATTTGCAGACGTAAACACGCTTCTCCAGCGCCATTTCAATCCGATGTATTTCATGTATAATTTGCACAGATGAATCCAGTCCAAAATCACAAACTTTCGTCGAATCGAAACAAAACACCAAAATATATTCACTCCAGATCAAATGAAAAAGTCGTTGCAATGCCCAGTCATTCACAATATGACTGCAAATTTCAATTTTAACTAGACACGCCATTTTCTTTTCGAAAGTTATGTCGACCGCGCGACTAAGTTCAAATTTATCTGGGCGGAGCTATGTGCGTATTAATAATGATGTCATTTTGTAATGTCAAATCTGCGCTTGTGTATTTAGTTTGGAATACAGCATTCATTCATTTACGTTGTTTCTTGCAGTGTATTTTGTTTATATAACTAAACCTTAGGTTGAATAAAAAAATGAGCATATAATAAAAAGGTTACTGCATTTGTATGGGAAAATAGGAACTCGTTTTGTCGGAAGGATATACTGCACTCACAAGTTCGTGCAGTATTCATTCCGAAAACTCGTTCCTATTTTCCCATACAAATGCAGTAACCTATAAATACCACTGTCAGGTATTTATATGAACCCGGTGAACATGAAGGTGGTAAAAAAAAAGAGCGACTGATCCTATTTGGAGTATTACGACGCACAAGATATCTAGCGTAACAAGATCCACTGGTAGACCAGCAATCTACAGACTGGATTCAACTGCTCCTCAACGTGGATTTGTACGTGAACAATTACAAATAATTCCCAAGGACACACAATTACCACCCAAATCACTTAACTAGCACCTCTACGTCGATTACACTCAAGACAGGTCAACATAGTATTTTCTCGTGTATGACCAAGATTGTTATTTTTTCTATCTACGGTAAATTGTCTTGGATCATTTTTCAGATACCGTCATAACATTATACAATTACAACTTGCACAATGATTATTCTGCTGTTGTTGCAGCGTGTTGATAAATTCAACATCAAGATCAAAATCGCGTTTATTTTTTTTGTCACTTTGTTTATAACCAGCCAATTTTTTTCTTATTATATCATTATCGAAGTCATCATTGATCACTGACGAGTCCATGACGATTCTCCGCAGTTGAGATATTTTTCTAACTCGAGATACTGCAAGATAAACTAAGTTCGACCATTCGATACGATCATCAACGATCCAGACAACTGTATCAGTAATAGTTAATCCCTGAGACGAATGAATCGTCATCGCGTATCCAAGCGCCCACGGGATTTATCAGCACGTAGAGCATCTTCAACAAAATCAACATCAACTGCAACAATATCATTTAACACAAGATCCTGTTTCCCCTATCCTGGTATATCAACGTCAATATTTTGCCCTCGCGTATCTGCTGGTCGATAACATAACGGAACTGGCAACGTTGGAAATTTCTCTCGTTGTAACTGAAACAACTCCCGTTGAAGTGTATCACAAACTATCTTTCTACTTGCAGCTATCAAATCGTTTGGTCTCCACGTTTGTAGAAAGTCGTTCATGGGTGTTTCTGAAATTATCTCGCGCATTACCTCACACTGAATTTTATTCGGTTATAGTCTGATTAATATTTTAAATTCCTTTAATTCTGCATCAAGTGCTCTATGATCATCATTTATTTCTTCGTAATAATCAACAAAATTTCTCAGCCAATCATGTGGAGATGGTCCGTCTATAGGTGGTGGTTGACCGTGATCGCCGCACATTATCACAGCAGTATTTCTCGTTAATAACCAATCGAGAAATGTTTTTAATACTTCCAACGACACAGTACATATTTCATCCCAAACGATAATCCTCGGAATATTTTTTTCTCCCATTCGATCGGGAGTCCATGTGTCACCCTTCCATCGGAAGAAGCTGTGATAAGTACATGATTGTACTCCTCGTTGTTTCATTTTTCGCGCGAGTCTGTGTATAGGTGTTAGTACGATCATATCTGAATTCTGAAATAGTTCGATCGCTCGAGTGGTTTTACCAGAACCTTCAGGTCCGTTTAGATAACCGTTTTATTTCTGGTTATTGGATCGTATACCGATGGTGCAGAAGATATCTGATTATTTCTGCCTGATTTTATCAGGTAAATATCTTTAACCGCAACATCAGCTGATTCGGAATAATTAAGTATATTTTTCTTTTTTATTCTCCACGAACCCCACGATGCACAAGTGTCTATATTTAATGTTTCTAACAGTCCTGAATATTTTTTATTGATATAAAACGAATCTGTAGTGACTCTGACAGCAAACTCAGAAATTTTATTTATCATCGATAATACATTTAT
This sequence comes from Sinohyriopsis cumingii, assembly GCA_028554795.2. NCBI lineage: Eukaryota > Metazoa > Mollusca > Bivalvia > Unionida > Unionidae > Sinohyriopsis > Sinohyriopsis cumingii. The sequence continues at coordinate 91,515,160 of CM068831.1, forward strand.
CGAAACGTACGCTAACATTGATGATCTTAAATGAATATATTGAGGTAACTCACCGTCCATATAGCTCACAATTGTACCTAGTTTATTTCCATTTGGCAAGAAGGCTATTTCTCGATTTATAAACGTGTTTTTATTCGTTGTATCAGCGATTATAAAATCTAACTCAGCATCGTCCATAATCAGTCTTGTACAATATCGTTTATGATCATATGATCCTCCCTGGGTGAATTTACCGATTATGTTTCTGCCAAGATCCTTCGTAATTTTATTCTCATAATCAGTTTTATCGGGGTTTTCATCATCGGAATATTCCTTTTGCTGTGGTAACCAAACTTCGGTTTGTTTTCGATATGATATAATTGCTTCACTTACAATCAGCGATATTAATATCGCACAATCAAGCATATACCATAATAGTACTATTGGTGCCCACATTTTTTCTCAAAAATGCCTACCGAACCAAACATAATAAATCGTATGAAGATCTTTAGCAAACTCGAATGATTCGACACAAGCAGATCCAGTCAGGTCAAAATCCTGTAATGGTCCACTTATTGATACTCGCGTCATTTCGTGTGTCGGATGACCGAATTTTTTAAAATATACAGAACAATCTCCGTATCCGAGAAAACGTTCTGGATAACATGCAACCATATCAACTGAAATAACATCTTTATGACCGTATTTAGTATTCCATTGTCCACCTTGCCCGTATTCGACACAACTCGATATTATATCATTGAGAAAATCAAATCTAGTTGGTTTCCACGAATTTTTCTTTCTAGCAAAATGAGCCGCAACTGACGGAACAGTAAAACAGTTACTTAATAGTTCGTCAGTATCATCAGTATATTACAGTGCAAGATTTTTCATTTTCTCGTGAAGAAGATCTGTTCGATAAATAACACCATTTGGTCTTACAAATTGATCAAATTTATTTTTTCCTTCCATATCTAATTCGTCGTTTTCAGAACTTTGAAACAACCATACTGACACAGGATCGTTTTTACTTATTTCGTTAATAAAATCAAACATATCTCCGCGATAGTATTTAACAGGTCAGTAGTGAATGGGGGCACTTTACGGACAATGGGAATTAGCATTAAAAACACCCTTGGGGCACTTTACGGACAAGGGAAAATTAACATGGAGAAAAATCGTGGGGCACTTTACGGACAAGGGGATTTAACATGGCAATAAATCGTGGGTCACTTTACGGACAAGGGGAATTGAACATGGGAATAAATCGTGGGTCACTCTACGGACAAGGGGAATTTAACATGGGATTTTTTTTTTTAAAAAAATTTTAAAAAAATTTTTTAAAATTTAAATTTAAATTTAGGCAATTCAAAGACTATCTCTTTTCGAGAAATATGGCTGGCCCTGAAAAGGGCCTTTGGGTTTTCTTCTTCTTCTAATTTCTTCTTTTCCTCCACCAACTTCTTATTTTATCTCCAACACTCTTTCTCTTCTTTTTTTTCTCCTTCTCTTCTTTCTTCTCTTCCTCCTCTTCTTCTTTCTTCCTCTTCTCATTTTCCTCTTCTTTTTCAATTTTTTCGTTCCATGTTCTTATTCTTATCTTTTCCTCTTCATCCTCCTTCTCCTCCTTGATTTCCTTCATTACACCACTAATCTTGTCCTTTGCTTTTCTTAAATTGTTAATTTCCATCTTTACACGATGGGGACGATAGGAATAATGGTCTTCAACCAGTCTTATTAGCATCTGTTCCATTATTCCTAAGTTGTCTAACACGTCTTGCAAGGTTTGCATCTTGTCCATTTGGTTTGACGCCATCTTCTTTGTATTCTTTGCAGAATGGTTTGAACGATGAATACTGTGGGTTCTTATACGAAAAGCGCGTACGTGAAGGAAAACATCCCCCTAAAACATAAAATGGATCTTACCTAGATGATGACCAAACATCGCGCGGACGTGAAGGAAAACATCCCCCTACTTTCTCATTTCATATAATGAAACCCTAACTATACTCTTCACATACGCTAAGAAACCCATAATCTACTATTCACACAAACATACCTGAGCTCTTACAAACACAAACACACAAACACACAAACTCATACCCTCACACTATCTTAAAAAAGAGTTAGTGTTTATATACACACTACTCTACCTACACATTGGCAAATTGATCGTTATTTCTTTTCTAGAGTATTGGGTAGCCCTGAAAAGGGCTGTTTTTTGAACTCCTGATGCACCTATCTAATGGTTGCACCGTCCTGGCCTGGCGCCACACACGCATCTTCTTCCCCAGTCTTCTTTCACCTTTCTTCTGGGAAGCGCAGAGGGAGGATGATTCGCTTCAACACCCCAATCCTCTGTCTCGGGAATATTGAACGACATCCTCTCTTCTCTTTTCTTTTCCTCTTCTTCCCTCTCTCTTCTCTCCTCCTCTTCCTTCTTTACTCTTGCTTCTTCTACTATAGCCTCCGCTGATAGTTCGTTTACTATGCGCCTGGCATATTCCAGGTGCATCTGGAGTTCTAACAGTTTCACTATTCTGCTATTCATTCTTGTGTTGATCAATCAACAAGGGTAGCTTGACTGCCCAGCGAGTTTCAATTTATACTGAAAGCGCGGACGTGATGGAAAACATCCCCTAAAAACATAAAATTCATCTTACCTAGATCATGACCAAAAAAACAACAACAACGCGCGGACCTAAAAGAAACACTCACTCACTTTTTTATGCTACCCATCACTATTTTAAAATTTTTTTATAAATCACTTCAATAGACTATCCACATACGCAAAGCAATTCAATCTAACTCCAAATATACACCTCAAACACTAAGAAAAGATATCATTTTAATCTACTATCCACACCAACTTACTTGAGCTCTTACTAACACAAACACACCAACACATACCCTCACATTTTTAAAAAGAGTTAGTGTTTATTTTCACACTACTCTACCTACACACATTGGCAAATCGATCGTTATTTCTTTTCTAGAGTATTGGGTAGCCCTGAAAAGGGCTGTTTTTTTGTTTGCTATGGCATTCTTTTTAGTTTCTAAGAATGCGATGTCCTCTGAGGATAGACTTTCTGGCGATAGGTCTGCTTCTTCGGAAAGAGAAGAAGAATTCTTTGGTGTCGATACGACAATCGACAAAGCCTCTGTCAGCTTCAGGTTGTTGCTGCTGCTGCTGTTGTTGTTGCTGCTGTTGCTGCTGTCTCTGAAGTCTGTACTTCTCTGTCCATTCTTCTTTCTCCTTGTTCATTTCTTCTCTGAAGAGCTCTTCTATCAGGTCTTCAGTGATTTTTAACATTCTCACATTCTCTATTTCTTCTGGCTTCGGTATCAGACTGTGTCTGACCCTATGCAAATTCACGTAGGCTTCGTTGAGCTTAGCTAGTTTGGAGCACATCTTCGTAGGAGGATGAGTCGACAATGGATGGTTAGACTGGAAACAACCCCGGTTCTTAAAGTGAAAGCGCGGACGTGAAGGAAAACATCCCCCACACGGTTTTCGATTCGCAACGTTCAGTGATTGTCATGAGAGGGATAGTAAGAAATGAAAGAGCATCAATTCAACATTCTTATAGCTAAACAAAAGACAAAAGCATTTTTTCAAAACACAACATTTTTTATTCAAAAATCACTTAACACTAAACAACAACTCTAACATTTTTAACAATAATCCAACACTATAACATCAAACAATTTTTTCAAATCACAAACATTTTTTTCTCAATTCACAATCTACTTTAAACAGGGCTGACAACGTTGTGAATGAAATTGTGATTTCCACTGTTGGAAATCATTAGGCCATTGATGGACACTACGTTTCCTAGCTTGAGACAAAAGATAAACATAATGGTCACAAAACCATCGATCTACTTTCACATCATTTCTAGCAGAAGAACGAGGATCGAAATGAGTCACTAAATGTTCTAAGGAATAGCCCAGGCTCCGATGATGCAGAAAATACACACAGTACTGTCCACACACCAAGGAATCTGTGCCTTGTAATTTCACATTATTGAATCGGGTGGTTTGAGCATTTCTTCTCATAAAGTCGATGATATCGTCTTCCAAAGGGGGCAATCCATACGAATCGAAATATTCCACACATCCTTCTTGAGGAAAGTAGACGGCTACCCAGTGGGTTCCTGGGAGATGACTGTCGTCCGTGTTGATCACGTAAGCTTGATGGTCTTTAGGTTTGCGATGAGGGAGTTCATCTTTAGCACAGACGACGGGATTCCAAGAAGACGTATATGAACTGTGGTTCAAAAGGTAATAAAGTTCCCAGGTATCCATTGTTTTGTGTTTGTTTTTTTCTTCTTCACAGGTAATAATACGTTGTCAATTCGATCCTGACTTTTTGCTTGAAAATGTCTGAGGAATAAACGGTTATTCGTTCTGTTTCCTCACTCTGATTCAGGAGAGCTTCGATACGATGGATCTCTTGAGTGGTTAATGGTGGACAAGAATGTTCACGCAAGTCTTTATACCACTGGTGCAACACGTCTTCATTCGAGATGAGACTCCAAGCTTCGTCCAGATACTCGTCCAATTTTTCTTCTTGACTTAACATCAGGCATTTATCGTGTTGAATTTGACTGGGATGATCGTTTTGACATCCATAGCAATTTTTCTTGATCAATTCCGTCATTTTGTCGACCAAGTGTTTGGCAAAACAGGAGACTAAATGGGCTTCTTGTTCTGGCCATCTCGACTTCATCATGACAATTTCTTCGTCTTGGGATTCTCCTTCCACGGTCTCCTCACATTTCATGTCCAAAGTTTCTTCACTTTGTAAAGAGGGATAACAGTCTTCCATGGCTTCTAATAATCTAGAATGACTTCTCTCAAACTGTTGATTTCTATGGTATTATCGAATTCTGCATACAGGATGACGTTCACTGTCTCTGGCAGAGGATTTGCAAACTGAAGTTCCACACGAATCTGGCCGGATTTTATAGGGTGGAAATGTCCCTCGTCGCTGCCTTGGTCTGGAGTGAAATCAAACGCCCACAAAGCATAGCCTCCTGCATAATCTTCGTACGTAATACCGTGACTGGTGTTGGTTCCTAACTGACCGGTGGCTTCGTACAAGGACAAGTACGATCTCAAGTAATTCTTCTCTTTAAAGTCAGGTTCAAAAGGTCGGGTACACAAGGTCTTACCATCGCGACTGACTTCGATCTTAGACACGTCAAAGTGTTCAAAGTTGAAAGGATTTTTATCGGCAGCTCCGTTGAAGGCTGTATTCTCGACCATACCAACGATCAAACGTTTGGGTAACTGTCCTTGAAACAGATGATCTTCGATCATGGATCGCTGTCCCTTGGGAATGGTGAAGGTTTTCACTTCCACGCGTCGTATGGGATATTTGGCGGTCGTTCTGCTCAACGTCTGACTGATGTCGTTTCCCACTTTAGGTAACACTTCCACACGGCGTACGTAGAGTCTGGCTTCTAGGATTTTGGTTTTGTACTCGTGAGCATTACCCAATAAATGGAAAGCGGTACTGCTCCGATTCAGTCTCAGGCGAACATTCACTCCGTTTAGCAAATATTTCTCTTGCAACCACATGTCCAAATGCAAACGGTCCATCAGTTCTAAACTCTGTCCATCTTTGATTCTGTCTCTTCGTTCTACAAATCCCGCATTGTGTTCTTTCTTTGTATCAATTTCGAATGTTTCAAACTCGCCTGCTTCGTCAGCTTCCCATACCACACAGGAATTGAGATGAGTGTTCTTGGCATCTATTCCGTACGTCAAGAGATTTTCCAGGTAGGCACGATAAGGGTAAGTATCCATGCTGCTACTGACCAGTTTGTTATTCAAGTACAAGTCCACTCCACTGAACAAGGAATGCATGAAATTGTTGACGGGAGCTACTGCTTCAGTGTCTATAGGACCTCCAGTCTTATCTAGAATTTTGACTTTCAGGTACAAGTAACTGCTATTCAGATCGATGTAATCTTCGGGCTGTCCTTTGATTTCAAACTCGATGGGAGCGGAATCGGTCAATGAGGAGACGGGGTGAAATTCCACCCACTGAGATTCTTGCATGGTCATCATGGTGGGGGGCATGGCAAACAGATCCAGTTCCGTCTTGGAACAAGCGCAAGACTCTCGGTGCATCATTTTTTTGTTCTGTGTCTCAATAATCGAAAACGTCTAAGTCTCGAACGGTTCTTCTTTTCTTGGCCTTTCTCGCTTGAAGTCTGGTGAAAGGGTGTTTTCTTCTTCGTCGTCTCTTTCTGCCTTGTCCTTGCTGAATGCCTGACTCGGTAGCGTGCAGGGCATTTATAGGTGTGTCTCGTCGGCCCAAAATGTCTTTTCCCGTTTGCAGCAAGACATTTTTGCCTGCCCTCATGAAGGCTTCTTTAGGGTTTTGTTTGTCGATGATGACATTTTGGAGAAATTCTTTGCCTTGCGTCAGTGCCGCATCTTTCAAGGCGTGCAATCCTCGTGTCACCATCGGTTTCAACACTGGGGCCACCGAACGAAAGGCCGATTTTAACATGTCTCCTAAACCGTGTCCTCGCTGTCGAGCCACCCCTTGGTACACTGGATACATGACTTGCTTACGAGTCGTGAGAGAACCGTTTTCGAAAATGGAGTTTCACCGTGACTTTTCCTTTGGTGAATGGAATATTTTGTCCCAAATCTCCTTTTATAGTAATGTTGACCGTGTCCAAATACGACTTGCTGACCGGCAAATAGTGAGGATGGACAAATTCGCGGTGAACATGATAAGTGTTTCCACCTTCCTCGTCAGCGTTTGTGGCAGAATCCACTTTGAAAGGAATGACACGTAGTAACGGTACGGAGGTGTGTCCCACCACGTTGTACTCCACCACATCGGAGTACACGAAGATCAAATTCAGTCCTTGGTTCAGTTCTACCGGGAAACGAAAATACCTGGCAAAAGAGTCGTTGTCATGAATGACTGGTAATTCGGGGCTTTTTTTTTGTTCTCCTGTCTTCCTCAGCTCCACGTCACCGCCCAATATGTCAAACAATTCAGGACAAAATAAGAAAGACATGAATTTTTTGGACCCCTCAGAAAATTTCATCAGAAAGCGACGAGCTATTTTGTGGTATTCCAGGGTGACACTTTTTTGGACATTACTCAAAGCTTTATGGAACACGCCATTAAACCTGGAGGCTATGGCGCTGACCAAATGATGACCACTGAAATAATAGCCTGGGAGAATGAACAAGTTGTAGGTGGTTGTTTTAGTTCTGTCATCAGAGGTTTTATTGGTATATGTGCCAATCTTATCCAACTCCTCTTGCAATTGTTTGTCATGAACTTCCACCTTAAACCAATTTTGCTGGGCAGTGATATTGTGGACTTGGGTTGGGTGAATCATTTCCACTAAAGCCACTTCCCAATGGGCTTCGTGATCTAAGGGGATGGCTTGAGGTAATTTGGCCGTGTAACAGCACAACGTGTTGTTGGGAAACACCTCCATGGAACTGTCACTGGGTAAGGTTAAGTAAAATTGGTTTTGGTGACTCATAATTCCAGAGTTCTGTGGCTGTCCGAGGGGATATTACTGGATGTCAGAGGCGTGTCTCCGCCCAAAATGGGGTTCTGGTTGTGGTTGTTGGAGTGGTGACTGGCACTGGCACTGGACACAACGTTCCCGTTCGAGGAGAATTTCAGGGAGGGATTGGGAAGCAGGTAACCGATGCAACTGCTCAATAAAATGGTCCACAATTGTTTGTCTCCTTGTTGCAAACTCAAATTGGCGATGGCTGCCCCGATGACACAATACACCACGAAGATTTGGCAGAAAAAGACGATTTGCGTTTTAGGCACACGTTCTCCACACCACACCCACAAGGGTTGTTTTTGTAAATCTTGCACAGAAGAACTAGGGGAAGAAGGACTGGTCGACGTAGCTGCGTCTGCTGTGTGAAAGGGCATGATGGTCACTTCTTCTTTTTATAGTCGATGACTTGCGAAGCGTCGATCCAAGAATCGAAACTGGGTGGATATCCTTTCCAACGTACTTTGACTTCTTTGACACGTCGTTTGCCCACTTTACGGGTTCTGCGTTCCAGAATGCTTTCGATGTCGTACACGTCGTCTTCTTTTTTGGTGACACGTTGTAACTCGGGCAAATAAAACGTTCCTTTGAGTACTTCTCCGTTCATGTCTTCCAATTTATAGACGGCAGGATGACGGCCATGCACTCGTCCAGTGACGCGAAACAATTCGGTCGTCCAGTTAGGTAAGTAACCTTTGTCGAAAGTGCGTTTGGTTTTGCCAATGCGCACCCAATCTCCTACGGCCAACTCTCCACTTTTCTTGGGGACAGCCCTCGTCGGGGACGTACCGAACAGGCGCTCGAACACCAGCACTTCGTTGTCGGGAGTCACGTCTTGCGGGGCACGTCCGATGCTTCGATGGTAAGATTGGTTGTACGCTTGCACCAGGTGCGGTAAGATGTCGATGTACTTCAGAGTGTGGTGATGCGTAAAATATTTCCACATGCGTTCTTTCAAAGTGCGTTGAAAACGTTCCACGATGCTGGCTTTGGTTTCGGGATTCTCGGTGGTAAAAAAATGAATGTCACGTTTCTTTAATTCTTTTTGGAAAGCTTGGTTCAGAAATTCGGTGCCTTTGTCCGTTTGCCATCGAAGAGGGTGACGACCGCTTTGTTTCAACACCCGTTGCAGGGCTCGCACTAACTCGCTGCTCGATTTGGAAGTCAAAGGCACGACCCAGGCAAATTTGGAAAAGACGTCGATGACACAAAACAAATATTTGTAACCACGATTGTAGCTGGCCAAATGAGAGACATCGGCTAAATCGGCTTGCCATTGATGATCGATGCCTTCCACTCGGGTGCGACTTCTGGCAAACTTGCGTCGAATGGGTTTGTGTAAAGTGTAGGTAGCTTGTTCTTGTAACCATCGTTGCACTTGAGGTAAACGGAGACTTTTCAGTCGCGTTTTGGCAGCACGATACAATTTTTGAACTCCTGCGTAACCTGCAGGATGGGAGGGATCGTAGTAAATGCTAGCTAAGACTTTTTCCATTTTTTTTGTGTTGATTGGTGTCTTAATAAGGCACCCACTCTTGGAAGAGGCTACTCTTTTTCTCTTGGGGTATTTTCTTGGATTGCAAGGCTTTGCGTGTGCGGCCAGCAATAGGTGTCGAAGAGGAAGATGTCTGAGCAGGGGATATCGGTTCTTGTTTCACTTCTGTCTTCACTTCTGTCTTCACTTTCTTTTTCTCTTGTGAGGAAGAAGGGGTCGCCATCATCTTTTTAATCCATCCAATTCTGGAGGTAGGTGGTGTTGTTAACTTGCGTACTTTTTCTGGTGGAGTTTGAAACCCTTCTTCTTCTTCTTCTTTTCCTTTTTCTGTCTTGGTCACGGGTACTGGTGGTACTGGTACTGGTACTGGTGATGGTGCTGGACTTTTCATCAAAGTCTTAAAATCTTTCAGAGTGGGTAAAGCTGTTTCGTCTAAAGCTTTCTGGTGAAAGAGTTGCAGTCGTTGCAAGAGTTGACCATACTTTTGCGATTTTTCTGTTTCGGACAAATCTTGGCGATCCAGCAAGGATTGCAATTCGTGTTGTAACTGGGACATTTCGCTTAAATTGGGATTGGGAGGTAAATGCGGGGTGCGTTGTTCTTGCCACCGATGGTATTCCATCCATCGTTTGTAAGGCACTAAAGCTAGTTTTCGTCCTTCCATGGGGTTGTCAGGGGTGAATTCTGAGATCTTGGGACTTCCGAAGGCCTTTTTATCTTGCTCCCATCAGTCCTCCCAACATGGTTCCCAAGACTCCTTTCAGTATGGGGCCTAACAAGAGAGGTAAAATGCCTCCACGTTGGACCAACATCTTCTTTTTTTGACGAATGGGAATTTTCTTTTGAACCATTTTCCGAAGAACGTGACGATGTTTGCCTAAGCATTGTTTCTGGTGTTTGGACAAAGGGATCGTGCCTTTCAAAACGTTCAAACAACATTCGCACACGGTATCGATGACCTCTTTGGAGGCCGTTTGAATGAGTTTTTTTCGTAGGGGTGGAGAAGCTTTGGACAGGACAGATAACAGGTCCCCATGTTTGGCTAAACGTGGTGGCAGTCCTTTCCTTTTCTTTCCTTGGGGTTTTCTGGAGGGTGACATCTTTGAGTCTTTAGGAGCACCTAAAAAACACTGATACCCTACTCGGTCACAGGCCTTTTTTATACTGGAACGCGTCGCCACTGATTGTCTTTACGTTTTATCAGTTTGAGGACAGGCATGACACGTCGTGCAGGGGTACGTAACGGACTAAATCGAGCCAGTTCTTGCTTGGACAAATCCAGTAAACTTTGTAACATGCCCGATCTTTCTTGAACTTTGATTTTGGGAGAAGGTACTTTGTGAGCAGCAGCCACTGCCGCTAAATTGGAAGGTCCTGCCACTGGGGAAGTTCTTTTGGGGGTCATCAACGGAGAAGTTCTTGGTGTAATCAACGTCTCCAAGTACTCTTCAGTTCCTGGTGACATCAACGGAGAAGTGGACAAACGTGAGGCTGCCGGAGACGTTGTGGCAGGTCGTGGCTTGCGAGTGTAAGGTTGCGTCCTGGCCGAAGTGCCTCTCTTGCGACTAGTTTTCTTCTGTGGACTTTTCTTTTTCTGGGGACTTTTTCTCTGTTTCTTTTTCTTGGGGCTTCTTTTCTTTTTCCGGGGTGATGGTGGTGGTGTCTGGTAAGAGGAGGGTCCCCCCACTGGAGAAGTTCTTCTTGGGGACTTGGTCTTTTTCTTTTTCTTCTTGGGGCTTCGTTGGACTTTTGTCTTGGGGATAACTTTGGGGGCATTAGGATCCCATCTTAAGAGTGAGCGAATGATGACCCCTCCTAGAGTACCGCTCCCTCCAGGTTTCAAAATGATTTGTTTTTTGGTTTGAGTGTCGATGCGGGGATCGGCCAGTTGGACCAAAGCGACTTTGTTTCGATCGAAAAAGCGTTGGGTTTGATGAGGAATCTGAATGATTCCTTGGAGTAATTGACGTGCCGTCACCGTGAACCATCGTAAGACTTCTTTGAGACTAGCTTCTAAGACACGGGCTCGTGTTTGTGGATCTTTTTCTCGACTGATGCCATACAAGGCACGAATCAATTTGACGGGAAGATGCGACTGAAGGGACGTCATGTTCACACTGTGTGAGACAGACGAAAAAGGGTCTGAGGTTTTTATAGATTTTTTTCATGGGAGGAGTGAAATGAAGTCGAGGACGGAGACGTGTACAGGACAGGCCCTCCGTCTTGGCACCAGTGGTGAAACAAGTGGGTACGAAATCGCAAATCCTCGGGGGTCGTAGGTTTCAAATCGACGAGTAAATAGGCGTGTGGCGTTTGAGTGGCATCGTCGTACGCCTGAGTCAGCCAAGGCGTTCCTAACTGTTTGGCTAAGACTTGCACTTGCGATTTATCTCGAGGGCTTTTAAACAAGACTACGTAATGCGCATTGAGACTGATGGTGCGATGGGCTTTACTTTGTTGAAACAAATTTTGGGTGATGTAAACGACACTGGCATTACGGTGATGCCCTTTGCGCGTAAACCACAATTTAATTTCTTCTTCGTCTTCTCCTAACATGTCGTCGAAAATGACCAAATGGGTTAGACGGGAGTCAGAGACGATGCCATCGTTTTCTTTAGGAATGCCTTCCACAAACATGATGGAATCGCCTTGACTTTCACGCAAGAGGCTGTACGCCGATTGCCACTCTTTGTAACACCACACGATCCGTTGAGGGGGCCGATCGATCAAATGATGTTTATGTTCGATCAAACGTTTGACGAATTCGGTTTTGCCTGAACCGCTAGGTCCAGCAATGAGCATGTTAAAGGGATGGCGAAGATACAAAGCCTCCCAACTGGCACGATCTAAGTGTTCGTCGATGACTTTGACAGTAGAGGAAGAGGGAGCAGAGACAGCAGAGGTAGCCATGGTGTGAGAAATGTCACTTGTGACACGAAAACAAACAAGACAAGAGTTTATATACTTTTTTCAGAACACGTTTATTGAATGTTTTTTTTTTTTCAAACATGAATACGAAAGACAAAAATACATAAAAGCCAAAGGCTTAAGTACAAGGATAAAAGGCACATGATAACGATGAACGTGGAATAAACACAAGTGTCTGTACAACAATCACATCTTTTGGGTAATGTTCTAACCAGTTCAACAGGGGGTAAGGTCACACAAGTGTCCTCCCGAAAGGGTCTTTCAGGTCTGTCCACGACAGTCCTGTCCTGGGTGACGGGTTCTTCTGGCACCGTCACTAACACGGGTTGAAAAGTAACTTTTTTCCTTGAACAACTCTCGTGCATACTGGGCCACTTCTTGGGTCCAAGCCTCAAAATCCCATTCTTTCCAGGCACGGACATCTGTCCAATGGGGATGTAAGTCACAAGCTACACACACATCGTCATACACGTCTTGGGTAGCTAAAAGTTGACGAATCTTTTTTTCCCGTAGAGGTCGAGAAGTATCCAGATGAAAACGCAAGGCTTTGAGCAAGAGGAGTTTTTCGTGACCATTTAAGGCCATGGAGGTGGTAAGTACTGATCGTAAAGAGTCCACAAAGAATCGGCTGGTAAACGAAATCCCAGAAAACAAGTCACTAAGACACACACCACTTGTCGTCCAAAATTGAATGGATACAGTTCTTGTAATAATTGATGGTAATGATCCACGGTTTGAATATGGTCATTGAGTTCCTTCCACGGAATCTGTTGGATGACATGTGACATAAACCGTGGCATGGCAGCCTCTTTTTATATTCTCTTTTTTTCGGATGCAATAGACGTACTTTCTAGCCAGAGATCTTCGTTCTCCAGTAGGGAATCTAAATCTTGCATACTGTAACCGAAACGTCAGAGTTCGTTTAGGTGTTTCCTCTTCCTCTAAGTAGATTCCACGTAAAATATGTTGGTAATCCTTTAACTTGTCTTCCTCAATGTATTGCTGTAGGTGAATCTCGAAGTAACCATAATCATGAACATGTCGATCATTAGCGACCTCAAAGTTTTGAACAATGTCTGACCATTGAAAGAATTTCTGACGAATCAGTTCTTTTATACCATTCAAGTACCAGTGGTTAAAGATTTGGTGACGTATCGGATGCAATTGTTCTTTACGTTTCACTTGTATTTTCACCAGCTCTCGGTAAATGCGTTCTCTCAACTCCACAGGCAAAGCACGAATGTTCTCTTGTAAAGTATCCATGAATAGGTCATACTAAATCCTCTTTGGTCTGACACAAGAAATGTACTCTTTGCACAAACATGGTTTCACTTCAGTGTCGAATTTAAATCGTTGAGTCACTAATCTACACATTACAATTCGTTCAGAAGTTTCCTCTTTCACCAAGTTGACATTGTGTTCAAGATGTTGGTAATTCGTTAACTCTTCCTCTGGAATTCGATGCAATACGTTTACAATGTAGTAGATAGAATCGTCCATACCAAACCAATCCTTTTTATAACCAGGAGATCGTTGATCAATGTCTGTCCAATGGAACACTTTCAATTGAATCAGTCCTTGTATAGCCTGAAGGTACCAGTGGTTCAAACACCGGTGACGTATCGGATGCAATTGTTCTTTACGTTTCACTTGTATTTTGACCAGCTCTCGGTAAATGCGTTCTCTCAACTCCACAGGCAAAGCACAAATGTTCTCTTGTAAAGTATCCATGAACAGATGATTATGGTAAGAAGTTACTTCAATGTCTCGGTCCCACTAAAGGTAAGTAATGACAATTCGGTGACCATCGAGCATGTTCTACGTAGGCCGAATCTTGCGGTTCCCAGTGGTGAAGTGACACACCGCAACTGAAGCACTTGACTTTATCTCCTTCGCCCAAGTAGAAAAATCCGGCTCTGGCTAATTCTTCGGGGGTCGGTCCTCCCAGATACTTTGGCCATTTTCCTTTGAACGATTGAAGACGATTTTCAAAGTCGCAGTATTCCGACAAACGCACAGGAAACGAATATTCGTCTTTCACAGGTTCGTTTCGATGAGGGTTGGGTGACAGGAACAGGAGTTTGCTCAGGGCTGGATGACATCCGTAGGGGGGTAGACGTGAAGGTGAACATTCCCCTTTAAAACGAAACCCAGTAAAATGTCCAAGAGGACGAGCAGCATCGCTTTCGCACCCCACAGGTTTGACACGCACAGCATCACTTTCCATGATAGGGGTAGGGGCACTAAAGTTCCCATGATGCTTTACGGCATCGCTCAGGTCACAACGTACAGCATCGGTCCCATCGCAAGGCTCACAATCGCACTCGTCTGCAAACTCCGTTACGCAATTACAATGGTAACCACATGGACAATCGCAGTTTCCTTCCGGACATTTTCCGTCGCAATGCATGGGTCTTATCCATCCAGTATTAGTCACACTAGAGGAAGATACAACTTTTTTACAATCCCCAAACTGAAACGATGTCTTTTTCAAAGTATTCATCTTGTTCGCTCGGTCTTGGTAGTCACAATGAACTATCGATCTTGACCATAGCCCCTTTTTTATACTAGTCTCAATGCAGTCTCCAACTTGTACATCTTTCCTTTTTTACATTTTTTATGTCCTGTTCTGGAAGGTACCGTCTCTAAGGTACCGTCAACATTGTACCGTAGTGTGATGGGTGGAAAGGCCATAGAAAGGTAAGGGCAGTGCGGAGACCATCGAGTATGCTCCAGAATAGCTGAATCTTTATAGATACATAGATCCATTCGTAACTTCAGTCCGCAAGCGAAACACTGTACCTCGTATCCCAATCCTGACTCAGGTCCCAAGTAGACAAATCCTGTTCTAGCTAAAACATGCGAAGAAGGTAATCCTTCCCTATCCGTAGGCCATTTCTGAAACGTGTCCAATCGACGGGCACAATCACAATAGTCAGGTAAGAAGACTGGAAAATGGTAGGGTTTGAACTTGGAGTTCTCATCGGGTTTCTCACTCGATTCTTGCTGTGGCGAAGTCATCTTTCTGGTGGGTAACTATCCTCTTACAACCAATGTTTTATACCAACGTGTCCATACGGTAAGGTAAAATGATTGGGAAGTCGAACTCGCTTCTGGTACACGATTTGATAGACTTTTTCCAAGGGTCGACTGACGATGTGGTGAGTGGGTAAACGTACAATCTTGTTCGGTTGGTAGGTGGTCACTTTAAAGTTTCCATCCTCTCCCGATTGCAAGGCTTCTTTCAATACCCCAAAGTTGACCACTCGACTGGTACGATAATTCAGAGTCAGTCCTTTCACTTTGCACGTCGTGTGCACTTCTCCTTGTTTGTCACGGTATTCGTAGCCGTAATTTTTGGGACCGCCACTGACGAAACTTAGAATCTTGTCGTCGGGATGCTCGTCTGTCCAGGCTCCTAAACGGTCTCCTTCGATGTTAGGGTGTTGCTGACCCGGTCGATCGATGTAGATGCAACTGTCCGTGTCAAAGTACAGGACGCGTTCTTCTAACAGTTCTAAAGCTTCGTACAATTTTAAGCGAGCATGGGCTGTCACGTAAGCCGCAATGATGACATTTCCAAAAGGGTCGTCTTGCACAAAGTCCAGATCTTCTTCGTAATTGACCAAGATCAAATTCTCTCGAACGACGTCCACGTGTTTCATGTATTTGGTTTTGTCGTGAATCATCTGGAAGTAACGGGAAGGTTCTGTCAAATATTCCGTCTTGGGTAAACACGGGCGTTGTGCCATTTTGCCCCACAAGCAATTTAACATCACTTTGGCAAACGATCGCCTGCCTTCGTTTTTCTCGATGTGGTCTAAAGTGATACCTTCTTGTTCGTAATATTTCTCTTTGAATTGTATTTGGTCTTCGGGAGTGTGACACCAGGAAGGATAGCCGCTGGCTTCTTGCTTCAGTTTCAAAAAGGCATCCACGTAGTCGGCGAAAATGCCTTTCTGCGTGGGGTCACCCTTGCGGTATTGTTGTGTCTTGGGAAAGTGGCAAATTTCGTACACTTCTAACAGTTGGTATCCCATGTCCAGAGCTTTGAACAATTCCACGCTGACCCAGGTTCCCGTCAAGGCCCGTTCTTCCTGGCTGTGCTGACAAGGTTGGTCTTGGTTGCACGTTTCGGCACAAGTACGGCACAATGGAAACATCAGTTTGCCTTGACAATGGTGAGGTAAGACGGGATGGTATAGGTGCGTGGGAGGCAAAACTTTACACTTGATCAAGCCTTCGTATTGTCGAATGTTTTTCAGGTCGATGTGTTCCGTCAACAATTGCGGGTGCCCTACAGGAAAGCGACAATATTTGCACACGTAGGGATACAGCGAACACACGTCCAAGTATTTGATTTCTTCTCCTTTCTCTTCGTCGGCTTGGTACAGCAAACAGGTGGCATTGGTCCTTCCTCCGTACAAACTATCCCTCGGGTTCAGCGGGTCCATGAACTGGTAACTTTCCACGAGGCGTTTAAACTCGGGATCGGTTTTCATACGGTGATCGTACTCGTGTTCCCACATTTCCACCACTTGGTATCCTTGCTGTTCTAACTTTAGGCGTCGCTGACAAGTGTCCTGGTACAAGTCTTCCATGGTTCGTTGCAAAAACTGATTTTTAGTGCCACGGTCAGGGTAACAGACGGGACATCCGTGAAATAAGCAACCGTTAAACTCGTACACGATCTTGGGGTTTTCTAAGTCCCAGCCATCGACCGAATACGTTCCGATGGTCTTTTCGCCCCCTCCGTTGCGAGCATGCTGAATCCACTTGTCTTCCTTGTCGCACAAGTAATGTAACCAACGTAGGGCTTTGACCGAGTATTGACGTTTGACAAAGTGGGTCGTTTGAGGACTGATGATAGCCACGGTCTTTTCAGGCATGAATCGTTGTCGATACACTAAGGAACACGCTTTGGCAATGGTGCAAGCTTCTTTCAAAGGATCGACCCCTCCGTGTTCCATGAACAGTTCTCGAAATTTTCCACAGCAACGTCGTAAAATGTCCACGTCGGAACGACAATACTTTAGCATTTCTTCCTGAAAGTCGAAAGGGTCAGAGGCGTGAGCCTGGTACCAAGCGTAGAAATCTTCTCTTTGTTCGGTACGCATGTTGTCGGGGTCGTAATAGTGAGCCTCAGGCAAATGGGGTAGAACGACGTGTTGATTGGCTTCCGTATTGAAAAAGTGTGGAAAGTACCCTTTAGCCATTTCTGTCATTCCAAACGTTTTAGGCATTCGACTCAAAGGCATGGCCAAGTAACTCATCGAATCTTTAAACTGTACTTGTCCCACTTGCATGAAAATGATTTTGGCTCCGTTCAAAGTCACTTTAGGACGCTCGGTGCCTTGTTCCGTATAGTATCTGAGAAGAAACTGTCCATCGTATCCGGAGAAATTGTGAGCCATCACTGTGGCATGGCGATGACAATCTCCGTAACGTTCGATGTCCTCTTGGCTCCACGTCTTGTCAACGGGGTCTAAGACCCATTGGGCAAAATCGGCTAACGTGTTGGGTCCCCGAAAGATTTTTTCACGTCCTCCAGGAATCTTGCTGCAGTGAGGGCAATGACTGAAGATAGGTTCTTGAATGCACTTTTCGCACGCTCGATGAGCCACGCAGAAATTAGGAATGTGAATGCCGGTTTCTTGCATGCATTCGAAATCGAAAAAGATGAAATTGCCTTTCTTCTTGTGACCGTCCTCTTTCTCTGGTGGGGGTTGGTATTTTTGCACGTAACATTGGTGTTCCAAGTCCACGATGTGGTGACAAATGTGACATTTTTTCTTTCCTGAACATACGTGTGCCTTGACACTATTGGTACGTATGCCTTGTCCACACGTAGAGCACAATCTCAGCAGTTGACAAGCGCATTTCTTCTGTGAACCTTGCGTTTTCAGATGTTGTTGGTAACAGGTAGGGCTGACAAACGTGCGCAGACAAGTGGAACAAGGCACTGGTTCTTCGCTCAGACAGGGTGAAGAGGCCAAACATCCTGTGCATTTCGATCCACAATGCTTGTGTTGCTCTCGATTGTTATAACCATGGTCACATTTCTCACAGTAATAACTGTATTTCAGGAATCCGGTGATACTGGTAATGGTATCGAAATGTTCATCGTGATAATAGACATGAATGTATTTTCCGTCCTTAAAGTCTTGCCCTCGAAACAATAGAGGTCCGCGCACTTCTTGAGGGTGCACTTTCAAGGTGTATCGTGGAGCTAGGACATCTTGCAATTTTTGCATCTCAGGAATGCCACAGGGTGTGTCTTTGGACAGGCCAGCTTGTTGCAACAGGAGTTCTGCTTCGTTTCGTTGTTTGGCTCGGTCGGAACGTTGAATAGTGTCCCAGGTTCTTTTCCATTCTACCGTGTCGTTCTTGTTGGCATAGGTTCGTCCCACCACGATGGCACGGGCTAAACACATCTGGTCATGAGGGTTGCTAATTCGGACGAGACTCTTTTTGGTGTTGCGAAGGTCGTCCACCAATAACATCTTTTTGCGTCCTGTCCCTTGAGGAGGAGAGACGTGGGTCATGTCCAGTGTGGCTTTACCATCGGTGATGTCAAACTGATCATTAGATTGTTGTACGTGTTGAATCTTGTCCATGACTTTGGAAGCAGTTAATTCTGCAGGGGTGCTAAACTCGATCCAAACAGGGGATTTCAAACCGTCGTGTTGTACGGAAAGTCTCAAGCGATCGTCTTCTTTGGGTTGACATTGTTGCTTGAGTGCAGTGAGCAAAGAATCCCACACCTCAGTGATGAACACTTCTGCTTTCTCTAACGGCACTTCAGCCTTGAAATCTTTAAACTTCACCGTGTATTTGTAAGCCGTGGTTCTAAATTTTCTAGAGGAGCGCTTTTCCGTCTCTCGAATGGAATAGTACTTTTCAGGGTTGACTAAGGGTGGTGAACTTGGTTTAGAGGTTTCAAATTCTGGTTCACTCATGTCCTCTTCAAAATCACTGGCATGAATTTGTGCCAAGATTTCAGCCCTGGTACGAGGCGATAGATCACGTTTCTGCCTCTTACTTCTTTCTTCTTCTTCTTTCTTCTCGAATGAATGGGATCGTTTCATCTTGAAAGCAAAAAGTCAAATGACTCAAGTTCAAACACCATAAACTACTTTATAGTCATAGCAGACCAGCGTATATAAAAGGGTGTGTGTCTTGTCCTTTCACTATTCATTTCACTCTCAAGCCGAACACAACGATGGAAGAGACTGACCAGATGGAACGTTTCGTCAGAGCTTTGCGAGGGGTCATTAGAAAATTCTCTTCAGACCAGCCTACGGACTACTCTCCTTCCTTTAGAGATAAAAGTCAAGATACTTGCTATATCTGTCAGAAGAAAGGGCATTGGTCTTCAGAGTGTCCAGACCGTCAAAAAAGAAAAAAAACAGGGGATAAAAAAGACAAAAGTCAAGATACCTGTTATTATTGTCAAGAAAAAGGACATTGGTCTCCAGATTGCCCCAAAAAGAAACAAGAGGAGTCAGAAGAAAAGAGGAATTCTTCAGAAGAAGAGAGGGATTCTTCAGAGCAAGAGAGAGATTCTTCTGAAGAAGAAAGAAGACAGGTGAAGAAAAAGAAACAGGAGAAAAAAAGAAGAAGGGAAGAAAGCGAGGAGGAAGAAGAAGAGGAAAAGAGTGTGACGGTGAAGAAATTCAAAAAACAGAGAGACTAAACAAGGAGAAAAGAAGAAGTCAATTAACTTTTTATTAAAGTGTTGTGTTGTGAATTGTGAATTGGATTGTAAAAAATGGAGAAAAGAATAAATGAATGATATAAGGTAAGAGTCTTTGAGTTTTGATTTTAAAATAAGAAGCTACACTCACGCACTCATACACAGACACGTACTATAAGGGTAACATGGGTGAGTTTTTTTATGAGTTATTGGCAAATTGAAATTGTATTTCTTTTCGAGAAATGTGGGTGGCCCTGAAAAGGGCCTTTTTTCTTTATGGTGAGTTTAAGCAATCAATTTTAACTGCCTTAAGCCTTTGCCACGGCCAAGGCCTACTTCTGGACTGCGTAATGTTGATGATGATGATGATAATGATTGGGTTGAAATCACTAAGGGTGGTACGGTAGGCTTAGTCACAGGGTTGACGTGTTTGGCTCGGGAAGGTCGTATTCTCTTCGGTCGTGATAAAGAAGTCTGATACATTTGTTTCAGACTTCTTAACTCCGCTAAAATGTCCAACAGTACCGTGACCGTTTGATTTTCACCCTCTTGTTTCTTTGCTGCTACTTCTTCTTGCTGTTGTTGCTGTTGTTTTTTTCTTACCTCTTCTTCTTGTTGCTGTTGCTGTAAGAGAAAAGCCTGTTCCGCTTCCTTTTGTCGTTGTATAAATTTCTCCAATTCTTCTTTCTGTCTCTGTCTAAAATTTTCCACTTGCGGTAATGAAGAAGGTAACGCAGGTTCCGGAACAAATTCTTGCGAAGAGAGAAAATCCACAAAATCCCAATTCACCTCTTCTGAAAGTAAGTCCGAGTTCCCTTGGGCAGTCTCCCCTGTTGGTGCACCCCACTGGATCGTTTTCTGAGTTTCCGTCATGTTGAATGACTGTCGCATAGATTGACTGCACACAAGCGCTAGCAGATCTATATTGACTACGTGACGTCACAGACTGCTCTCTTCGGATTGGATGCGGCTGGCTGAATTTTGTAACGCGTGTTCGGATTGGTGAATGAACTCAATCCGTTTCAATCCTACCTGTCCCTATAAATAAGCACCGTTGACTGCATTGATTCACCTGTTCTCGTCGCTTCAAGATGTGGACCACAGTTGAGTCATCCACCCTTGTGTCTTCCATGATGTTTCGGACAGACTTGCTCATGTATGTCCGATCGAAGTGGACCGTTGTCCACAGGACAAACACCAGCCTGTGGATACGTAGGATCTACGTTGAAAGACAAGGATGCCTAAAAAGAGTGCTGATGTACGGACCAACAGTGAGACGTAGCCTAAGAACAAGAAGAAGACCAATGCGGTGCCATTTATGTTAATGAATAGATTAACATAAAACCCAAAGGCCCTTTTCAGGGCCAGCCATATTTCTCGAAAAGAGATAGTCTTTGAATTGCCTAAATTTAAATTTAAATTTTAAAAAATTTTTTAAAAATTTTTTTAAAAAAAAAAATCCCATGTTAAATTCCCCTTGTCCGTAGAGTGACCCACGATTTATTCCCATGTTCAATTCCCCTTGTCCGTAAAGTGACCCACGATTTATTGCCATGTTAAATCCCCTTGTCCGTAAAGTGCCCCACGATTTTTCTCCATGTTAATTTTCCCTTGTCCGTAAAGTGCCCCAAGGGTGTTTTTAATGCTAATTCCCATTGTCCGTAAAGTGCCCCCATTCACTACTCAGGTCGATTTCGTGGAAATATTGTTACTGCGTTAGTCCACGCGTGTGCACTATGATCAATAATTTTAATCGAAGCTCCTTTTGATTTATATTTTAATTCATAAATATTTCTCCTCTTATCGTCGCTACGGTTATTGGGAATTTTCATTTTTTCCTAAGTCAGCGACATCTTTAATAGACCCTCCGGTATCTTTAACCCTTTCTCCCCACTCGTTTATTATTTTACGTCTTTTATCCGTTAGACCGTTTTTACGAGTCGAAACGGTAAAATGTTCTGTTACTCGTTCAGCTACGCAGTTTATTTTTGAAAATTTCATCGGCTTCAGATTATCAACGCTAGGGTTTTCATTTATCGGATACATTCCATAAATAACTGCTGTTACAGGGTATGCTCGTTGATAATACGGTTTGTCAGTACCAGTCAATAGACCTGGTTTGGAATCTTTACTTAGTACGACAGTTTTTTTTTTATTAGCATGAACAGGATGATATTTGTCACGGATAATCCAATCGTCTGTTTCTGTTAGCACGACAAATTTTATTCTGAAAAGATATTTGCGATTATCAAGGTATTTAACGATAGTTGCTGCTCGTTTGTCGTTCATCGTAGCGTTGATGATATCTTTGTTGCGTATAATCTTGAACGTTGACCAGACATGATATGCACCATCTGCGTGAAATTCTTTCTTGGCGTCGTGAATTTTATTAATCAAACTTTTTTCTTCGGATCAACCAGATCTCGCATCGGTCGGTCAGGAGATAATCTGTCGAGATTAAATTTATCTGCTATCCAAGGCTTTATTCGTGATAATCTATCGAATTCATTCATATTACATTTCAAACAAATATTTAAATTAAAATATTATGTATACAATGTCTCGATGCAAATGGCTCATGATCGGTTCATTGACCCCTTGTAATAAATCCTGTAAAAAGGAATTCTGCGGACAACACTTGCAGAGCGTTCGTAGAGGTTGTTTAGGACCAATACCATGTCTGCGATGTGGTGTTGCAGTACGAGGAAAAATACATTTGTGCGGAAGTTGTGATTGGAAAAAATATCGCGAGCTTAAAAGATATTATGATAAAAAAATAATGCTATAAAATCCGTGGAGGATTATCTAACTAAGTTTTCAGACAAATTATAATTTAAACAAATAATATTATTATATAAATAGAGCAAAATATGAACCACGAGTTTGTAAAACATCCTACAATAACAAACTACGAATCAAATCGTGATGGTGTGATTAGAAATTACAGGTTGAAGAGACCAGTTGGTTTTGTTATTAATACTGGTTATCTAATGTTTGGTGCTGGGAAGAAAACGTATTTCTGTCATCGTTTCATATACGAGTGTCACAAGGGGTTGATCAAAGATGGTCTTGTGATCGATCACATCACCAGTGTAAAAATCGATAATAATTTATCCAATCTTCAGGCTATTACACAAAGTGAGAATTCTACACGGGGAGGAACCGGTAAATATGAAAAAAACAGTTGCAAGGAGGGTGGTTAAATCCTTTAATACAGAGACTAGCGAAGAAATGATTTTTCAATCAATGTGTTCTGCTGTGAAATACTTTGATGTTAACCCGCGTGTGGTAAAATAAGTCGCAGAAAATATAACCAAATCCGCCTTCTCAAAAAAATATAAACAAAAAATTATTTTCTGTTATTGTTAATGAGATAAACTATCATCTTTAGCAAGTAATTACCTCGAATTATATTTATTAACTATTTATTTAATTTTTTTTTTCTATATCGTAAAAAATACAAATTTCAGTTTATTAGTGGGAGATAACTCCGTTGAGTATACTCATGTAATTAAGTTACCTCTCTTTGACCATGTCACGGACCCGCAGACGTATTTACGATAAAATAGCAGACTTGTAAATAAATAAAAAAAATTTACGTTAATTATCCTTGTTATGTCAGGTGAAAACCGGTAATATTGTATCATAAATTGGATAAATTTTCTTCTTTTTAGTATTCTGCGTTAAAATAAAAATTTCAGTGTATTTAATGGAGATAACTCTGTTGAGTATATTCATGTAATGAAGTTACCTCCCTTTGACCATGTCACGAAATCACAACTTTTCCTAAATTATTTTTAGGTACATCTGATTTTGTTTAGGTAAAAATAAATATATTGTGTAACTTTGAATTTATATGTTCAGAATTAAAATTCAGTTGTATCGAAAAACACGAAATATTATTTTCTTCGGTGATAACTGTGAACGGTTAACTATATAATAATTTCTGAAACGTATATATATCAGATGCTTTCGTAGCTCATTGCGAACGCGTCGAACTATGAAACTCGAGGTCTGGCGATCGAGTTACATGACTGACAGCTGTCGGTGGTTACGCTTATTTGCGAATTTATAATTAAATGGGGGCTCCGTTTAAAGCCTCGAAACTCAACAGAAAAGAAAACTCCCTCCCACCAGGTCACCAGTGGTGGATACATGTTTTGTATCACCCACGGGCTGATTATTGGGGGGGGTGTCAAAATTTGTTGAGTGTGGAGAAGGCCCCCGTATATATTGTGCTGTCCTTACTGTAAATACTTGAAAATATGTAAATACAATGCTGTAAATATGCTTCTATATGTTCTGTGCCGTCCTTACTGTAAGTACTTGTAAATATGTAAATACGATGCTGTAAATTTGCTTCTATATGTACTGTGCCGTCCCTAGAATTAAGTTAATTAATTTTGTATGTTGTGCCTTCCTTAATTAAAATTTATGTTTGTACTGTCCTTCATTCATTCATTCATTATACATGTTGTGCTGTCCTTGAAACACGCCCTCTTGAGCTCGCTAGAACACTGGGGGGTTGTGTTTCATATACCAAACTCAACAGGGTCTTCTTTGAACTCGCTAGAACACTCGACTAGGGGTTCATAAGGGGATTATATGTTGTGTCGTCATTCATTCATTCATTATATATGTTGTGCTGTCCTTGAAACATCCTCCTGAGCCTGCTGGAACACTCGACTTGAGGTTCACATGGGGATATATTTTTTCCTTTAAATATATATATATATATATACTAAATAATGAACCATGAAGATATTAATGATGTAATTGTTGCTATTAAAAAATTAGAAAAAGACGGTATTAATATATATGATGAACTGAATCCTGAAAAGATTATTTGTGATTTTGATTTTTTAGAACAATGTAAAATGGATGGTGGTTATTCACTGCCATCTGAATGCAAGTTTATAAAACGAATTCAGGCGGCGATGTTCCAGTTACTAGCTGCAGTAAAAGATGATCAGGTCAAGGAATTCGTCCCTCTCTCTGCCGCAGTAGCAAAAAATTAGATTTGGGTTATCTCGTGAATACGAGGCAAAGAAAACAATTAATGCTCGTGTAAGACAATTAAGAAAAATTATGTTAGATCATGAAATGATCCAAAGTAACTTCGTTACTGATGAAACGATCGAACATGGGCACGTGTAATATTTTATTTATTCTGAAATATTTTTTATTCTGAAATATTTGATATTTTATTGATTCTGAAATATTTTATATTTTATTTATTCTGAAATATTTTATTTTTCTGAAATATTTTATTTTTCTGAAATATTTTATATTTTATTATTCTGAAATATTTTTTCTGCATAAAATCTGATCAATTTGTATAATTTTGAGTGTCAACCACCGCATCACAAATTAACAAACTCTCGACATGTATAATTTTGAGCACCAACCACCCCATCAATTTCAGAACAATAATAAGATATTTCTGATAAAATAAAATATTTCTGATAAAATAAAAAAATATCTCAGAATAATAATAAGATATTTTTTTCGGTGGTATTGATCGATTTTGTTAATTTTGAGTACAACAACCCCATCAGAATTACAAAACTGATCGATTTGTATAAATTCGAGTAGGAACCAACCCATCAGAATTACAAAATTGATTGATTTTGTTAATTTTGAGTACCAGCCAACCCATCAATTTCAGAATAAAAAAATATTTTAGAATAAATAAAATATTTCAGAATATCAATCCGATAATTTTGTAGTATTTTTTGCATAACTGATCGATTTGTATAATTTTGACTACCTAACTACCCATCAGAATTAACAAACTGATCGATTTGTATAATTTTGAGTACCAACCACCCCATCAGAATTACAAAATTGATTGATTTTGTTAATTTTGACTACCTAACTACCCATCAATTTCAGAATTAAAAAAATATTTTTGATAAAATAAAATATTTCTGAATAATAATAAAATATTTCTGATAAAATAAAATATTTCTGATAAAATTAAATATTTCACAATAATAATAAAATATTTCTGATTAAATTAAACATTTCAGAATAATAATAAAATATTTCTGATAAAGTAAAATATTTCAGAATAATAATAAAATATTTCAGAATAATAATAAAATATTTTTGATCAAAGATCATTACGATAAAAATCAACGATTTTACATACAGATTTACAATTAATTCTTCCCCACGCAGATCAGTTAAGCGTCCAAGGTGGTCAGTTAGTTTAAAATTTATTCGTGTTAACATATTAGTATGACACCGCAGATAAACAGGATTGGTTGGTACTTGCACGATGAAATCCCCAGGGGAAACTTGTCGTGTGAACGTGTATAAGATATATCCTTGTTGAGCCTGATTTGATTTTCCAAGATCAATTTGATAACTGCCATCGATCACATCACAAACTAGATTAACCGCGACTGTCGATGTTATATTAACAATTCCGGGGGGTACATGTCTACCGCCTCCGTGTGGATCATTGTATCTAAGAACAACCTGAGGTGGTATTGTTTTTCTCCACGCAGCTAGTATTTCAGGAATGTTTTCATCGATGATTTTGGTGGTGGATTTTTTTAGTTCGTCTGCGTTATACCCGGCAAATTTAAAATTTACCAGTGTAGCTTTTGTCAACGAATATGCATTTAAAAACTGTTGTTTAGAACTAAAGTAATTGTCGTCAATATGATAAATTATTGCCTGAATTAATCGCTGGTTAATATATTCCATGTCGGACGCGAGCTGATTTAATATTTCAATATTTTTGATGATTTCGATGCGTGAACTTGCTATATTAAAAATATGTTCTTGGAAACTTTGCCGTAGCAGCTGTAGATGTATTTTATGTTCTTTATTAATTTCTTTATAGTATTCAATAATTTGACTTAAGTAAACATCCATTTTTCTTTTTCTTCTTTCTATTTTTCCTCTTCCAGGAATTAACTCAATAGCAAAATTCCACTGAATAATATTCTTGCTGAAAAATATAAATTCGATATCCGCCGTTGCATTTTTTATATCAAGTAAATGTCGTTTATATGATGGGGTAATTTCGTGGTATGATTGCTTGTCCGTGACATAATCAGACTTTTTTGGTCCTGGTAACGGTGGTGGTATCGGTGGTGGGATTTCAGGCCATCCTAACACCGTTCTGATCGAACTCTGATAAATATCCACGATGTAGTCGGGAGAGTTTATTTCGATTGCAGAAGACAGCGTTGGTTCATGAACTTTTATTGACATTTTTGATTCTTTTCCTGTTATTGATTTTATTCTGCGCTGAAATTCTTCATTGATCTCTTCAATCTCACAACTACCAGTGGGTATCCCAACAACGTTCCAGTCAGGTGTTCCATCGGGTTTATTTTTTATTAGCAAATACAAGCGAATTATTTGCTGATGTACCATTAAATGATTTCGATCTGATATTTGGCCAACTATAATATACTCGTAACTGCGCTAGTGCAATTTCTTTTACTGGAATTGCAGCTGGAAAGTTTATACTACATTCAGGATTAGTCGAGCTTACTGATATCATTGTTGTTTTTGGTGGAGTTGTGTTTCTCACGATCTGCTGCAGTAGCCCTACTGACGTTGTTAGTGATGTCATTATTAATACTCGTACCTTTAATACCAGCGCAGTTGTTTATTTTAATCATCTCTGAAAACTCGAAATCAGATATAATTCCATCACTGAGACTCGCTGATAACAACGAAGATAACTTCGAGTATGCGACCGTCGCCGTATATAATTTTATCATGTAATCAGATAATTTTTCATTCATGCAGGTGCATATTTTTTTGCAATAATATTAAGAACACCTGCAATCGTTGTTGTCGCTGAAATACAGATTGTCACGGCTACTGGTGCCATCATTGTTATTGTTGATAATATCACACCGGTTTCATCAACAACAGCGGATACTGAATAAACAATCACGTCGACGATAACTAGTCGTCGTCGATATTTTTTTATTTTTATTGTATAGTGTTCGATGATATCTTTCAACGCTGTTTGCCATTCACGTGCTTGATTGTACCTGAATTTTTGAACGTCGAGTGGGGTACTCATTATTATTTTATGCAGTATATAATTGAGGTGTTTCAGCTACAAATTCCAAACACCACCAGTAAGATGCTGAGGTTAATGTTTTATCAGCTGCTTCCAGTGTAAATATTTCTTCGGTTCCTTTATTTAATACAACAGTCACAACCCCGGAAAACCTATCGGTGGAATGTCGCCAGGGATATGTTGTGAATATCTCAAATTTTTCAGCACTGAACACAGACAACCTGAACACGCCATTGACTGTTACGGTATATTTGAAAGTATTATTCTGCGTTGACCATGTTGCGAATCCAGATGATACTGTGCACACGATGTTGGTAATATGCCCGGGAGTTATTCCCGCTAAAATTTTAATCAAACTGGTTTTATTAACGATCTCAGGAATCCCCGCTACGATGTCTTCTTGTTTTTTTTTTTAATCGTATCTAATGTTTTTTTGATATCAGATAGTTTTGCGTCAACGATCAACGGATTACCAAACAATTCATCTGCGGTTTCGTTAAGTTTTCTAAAATTTCTGCGGAGATTTGTGAACGCGTTTACGTGGGCGTCATACTCGGCCCGCAACGTGGATAATTTACCATCTACGGTGTTGTAGTTGACGTCAACATATTTTTTCGTTGCTGCGTCTTCGTCGGATGTTGAATCTTTTAAAACTACTATTTTGTTCCCGTTCATGCTGAGTTCATTGTGTCACCAGTATTTTTCACGCGATTAGCAACACTTTTTGAAATTTCATCTCTGATAGTTGAAAGCGATACACTTAAATCCCTGATTTTTACGCTGTCAGTAAACACAGGGATATTATCCCTGACCGCACCGAGTACTCGTCGAACTATATCATTCCATTTGATATTGCTAGTTTTCAGTTTACCATATCGATCCTGAAAAATAACCTCATCTGGGTCAACTCCAGCAAGATTCATAATATCAGCGAGTTCATCTTTAGTCGCGTACTTCGACAGATCAATGTCATCTTTGTTTTTTTTAACGCTGGTAGAAGAAGATCTTCTTCCGTAAATACCAACCATTATATAAGATCTAAGATCTGTTTAAAACGAATCGGTTGCTTGTATAATCATGCACGACATTATGTGGCGGTTTGGATGATTTTGATATAGCATCGAGTACATTAATTACTTCACGGCCGCATATTGGCGGATCTGTCATTGTTTGTGTGGGCAGCGTTGAATACCAAACATGCGTGTAAAGTGGCGCGACATACTTGATAAACTCACGCGGTGGAGCTAACCCGTATGAATCAAAATAAACGATTCCACGTGGATCAACCGCGTATGATACCCAATAAGTACCGGGTCCTGAATTCGAGTCGAGATTAATAATACCTGTTTCAACACTGTTTGGTTGTTTCGGTAATTGATCTCGCATAAAAACACCTCTGAAGTTTTTTATTTTTAATAGTGTAGCAGCATCGAGTAAATAAAAATTTGATGCTGGAGCGTCTAACGAAGTGATCCTGGAAGCCTCAGACCTCTTCCACAACGAGATCCTGGTAATCTTAGACCAGATCCCTTTTTTATATCCTTTTCCTGTTGCTTTCTTTAGAGCCATTCCAGCAGCTGTTCCAACAGCACCTAACGCGGCTGCTTTTGCTACGGCTGGAGCGTCAGCAGCTATTAACGCTTGTATTGCTGCAAGAAGTGGAAAAATACCATATGTTTTAACCATATCTTTAATGGCACTCGGAGAAAGAACAAGTTGAAGTCCGGTTTTTGATTTCAGTGCTTTACTGAAGTGTTTAATTTGATTCTTGGTTAGTGACAGTTTATTTGGACCACCACTAGAAATCTGATCTTGTTTTAATATTATTTTGTGCCGCAGTTTTTTGTTGAATTTGATTGAAGTTTCTTCACCTGACCGGGAGTCAGAGTGACATTAACTTGACTGTATGACATTTTTATGATAAATACTTGCCACGCTCCAAATAATGATTACAGATTTTCCACTGGTGCATCAACGATTCTCATTCGACCACTACCACCTTCAAGTAACATTGCTTTATCGCTGAGTATGACCGCGATTACTCTATAATCAACACCACCACCTGTATTCAATGTTGCTTTAAGATGTATATCAACAACAGATTGCTTCGATAAATCAAGATGCTTCATTGAAAAATAATAAATCGGATACAAAGTTCTAAAATCATGTTGTGATATTTGCAAACCAGTATCCACATTTTGATCACGTCCCATGAATGACATCAAACGATGATACACACGTCCGATATGATTTTGTTCATAATTAAGTTGTATATTTTCCGTTGGTTCTTGTTGTCCGTTTATTCGCAAAGAAATATCTGTTTTACCTAGTTTATCAAATATCATATGAGTACGTTCTTGATTATTTAAACGATCATAGTTATGAAACGCAATAAAAATATGCCGTGGTGTAGAAACACCTTGTTGTGATGCTATATGCCATGCAAACTGACCGTTAGTATTACTTTGTATACTATCCGTGCTTATTGTCAACCATGACAACAAGGATTTACCACCTATGTCCATGAAAGAAAGTAATTTTTGTTCTTCTGCGATCGTTGGAGTCATCACCGGCACAAGGAAAATTTTGTTAATACTATTTTACCAGCATCACCAGCAGGTCTCCACAGAGCATCGTTATCATCACCCTTTCTTACAAAAGCAACCGTGTGTCTAGCTCCAAAAATAACTTTTCTTATAACATTCCTACAAAATCCAAAAATATGCGATAGTGGAATTGTACATGAAAAACTTCTATTGGCTCCTAGCAACATATTTTTATGCACTGCAAATTCCGAGTTGAAATTTGGGTTAGCACCATGAACCACTGGCCACACATCATCATCAGCGTTGTTTACATTGTTAATTGGTCGTCTTATATTATGCGAAATATCATCAGGGTGACCAGTATTATCCTTTACAAACATCATTGTGGGACCTGCTAATCTTGTATAATCATCAGAATATCTTGCTAGACCAATTATTGTTGTAGCAACGTCGACATCTTTCTGAATTGATTCAATATTTTTTCCATCAATCATATATGTGGCGCTATCAAACAGTGCCATAATACCATTATTGACAAAACCAACGTGTACTGCATCTGCGTAATTAGCATCGTTTGTTCTTACAATTGTACCTTCTACCTCAATAAAAGCTTCAGCGGGTAAGAAATATCTACTTGTGTCATGAACTTGTAGTTCAATTCTTCCACGTTGATTTGGTAATCGTGCGTCATAAGAATAAAACTGATAATCACGTACCGACTCATCTTTAAGGACAGGTGCTTCCATGTCAAATGCTGTATCGGACATGCACTGGAACATTTTATTATAAATGTTTTCGTTTACCGCGTTCGGGAAATTCCGCTTCCTGATATTAAACTTGAAATATTATTTCTTGGTTCACCGAGTCCTTGATCTGCTAGTGCTGCTAGTCTCAGATTTGCAGCTTGATTTATTATTTTACTGACATCTGCGGGCATAATTTCAGTACTTGATAGTTTTACTGGTGATTGTGATTTTCAGCGCATTAATCGTGCTAGTCTATCTGTGATCGCCGAGAACGCCTTACCAGCAACATTGATAATTGCACCAGGAGCTTCTTCATCGATAATTGTTTTGCAACAGGTGCTACTTTTGGAGCTAATCTTCTAAATAACCATTGAACAACATCACAAAGTCCATCTCCGTAAAATACCTCGTAGACTGGTAATCGTGAGTTTACCGCTCTGACCGGTACGGATTTACGATGATTATTGTGTACGATCATTTTTATTTTATTTACCATTTATTTAACAACTAGTCACTGTAATCATCAACGAGTTCATCGATAAGTTCTCGGTAAACGCCGATATCCATGATACCACCTTGAAATAATCGCCGACAAATATCAGCTGTTTCATTAATTATTTCTGGTGAGTTATTTCCGGCACGTTTTCCCCCTATGAGAACTTCTAACCGTGACACATCATTGAGGATATTATCAGGACAAACATAATTATTTTCTCCTGATGTAGTCAGGAAACCACTTCCTACAGCACTCAGAGGATCATCATCATGCTTTCCTGCCAACATCTGTTCTCTTTCTCTTTTAAACTCCTCAATTTTTTAAATTCATTTTAGTACGTTGTCGGGTGTATAATCGCTGCAGAGGTGAAAGGTTTTGCTGCGGTAAAGAAGATTGTTGTTGTTCTATCTGTTGCAGAGGTGGAGGAAGTTGATATGAAAGTTCCTCCTGGGAAGGTTGTTCTATTTGTTCCAGTCTCTCTATCAAGTCTTTTTATTTCCTTAACAAGTGCATCGTATCTATAATCATTATTTTTTACTTGTTTTATGTTGTAATATATACGATATACCCATTTAATAAAGTTTTTATTGTTTATTTTTTCATGACCGAGTTTAAAATTACTAGATTTATTAAATATACTAATCAATATTTTTTTCGGGTAAATCAGCTTCTTTAGTATTTCTAATACCTTCGATAAACCCTTCGTTAAATTTTGCAATCAATTTAACATTTCCTCTTCCTGTTTTAGGTTTAGGTGCAAGTTCTTCTTTCACGTCGGCGACTTCAGTACGAAGTTTTCCAATACCTTCAAGTATTTCTTCATCGACAGGTGGAGGTTGAGCTGCACTATATTAGTTGGAAGATCTTTTAAAATCCCTTTTATTTTTTTAGTTCTTCCTGCTATTTTTTCAGTTTGTTCTGCGGTTTGTTTTAATACTGGAAAAATACCCTTCTTCCTCTCCTCCTCAGCCTTAATATCTCCCCATATAGTTTTTTCAGCAGTCTCTGCAGCTTTTTCAGTAGCTGTAGTGACAGGTTTAAATAGTTTTTTTATGTCTTCTTCGTACTCAACTTGTGCTTCCTGCTGCGCTTGTAGGTTTTTTTCTAAATAAATCTCTAACAGGAAGAGATTTCTTAATTGCTTCTAATCGTTCTCGAGCTATTCTTGCAGTATAAGATTCCGGATGTACAATTATTTATTACAATAATTTTTTTAATTAATAGCAGCAGGGAAGGCGCGACCTCATATATGTAAACAAAGTACATACGAAAAATAATCCGTGACCTTATTTTTTCTTTCGTATGATGTTTTGTTTTAAGCAAATTATATTTCAACCAAGTGGTCTGTTCGCTTTCCCTACTGCTGGTGCTTTTCCTTTTTTTATGAGGCAGTTTCCTGGAAGCAAATTGGTCACAAACGTTACACTGATGTTTTATATGTTTGGAAGCAAATTGGTCACAAACGTTACACTGATGATTTATATGTTTGGAAGCAAATTGGTCACAAACGTTACACTGATGATTTATATGTTTGGAAGCAAATTGGTCACAAACGTTACACTGATGTTTTATATGTTTGGAAGCAAATTGGTCACAAACGTTACACTGATGTTTTATATGTTTGGAAGCAAATTGGTCACAAACGTTACACTGATGTTTTATATGTTTGGAAGCAAATTGGTCACAAACGTTACACTGATGATTTATATGTTTGGAAGCAAATTGGTCACAAACGTTACACTGATGATTTATATGTTTGGAAGCAAATTGGTCACAAACGTTACACTGATGTTTTATATGTTTGGAAGCAAATTGGTCACAAACGTTACACTGATGTTTTATATGTTTGGAAGCAAATTGGTCACAAACGTTACACTGATGATTTATATGTTTGGAAGCAAATTGGTCACAAACGTTACACTGATGATTTATATGTTTGGAAGCAAATTGGTCACAAACGTTACACTGATGATTTATATGTTTGGAAGCAAATTGGTCACAAACGTTACACTGATGTTTTATATGTTTGGAAGCAAATTGGTCACAAACTTTACACTGATGTTTTATATGTTTGGAAGCAAATTGGTCACAAATGTTACACTGATGTTTTATATGTTTGGAAGCAAATTGGTCACAAACGTTACACTGATGTTTTATATGTTTGGAAGCAAATTGGTCACAAACGTTACACTGATGATTTATATGTTTGGAAGCAAATTGGTCACAAACGTTACACTGATGTTTTATATGTTTGGAAGCAAATTGGTCACAAACGTTACACTGATGTTTTATATGTTTGGAAGCAAATTGGTCACAAACGTTACACTGATGTTTTATATGTTTGGAAGCAAATTGGTCACAAACGTTACACTGATGTTACACTGATGTTTTTGCTAATGTGTTGCCAGAAGTATCTTTCTCTAATTTTTTAAAAGATTTTCTTAAATCCTAAATGACCGCCTGTTACACTGATGTGTAACTGCTTCAGAGCAAGAGCTTTGTTAAGCTCTGAGGAATAACTATTTCAAAATTTTGGTTGTTGTCCTTGACCTGGGTCCTTTAATGGCATAGTAAATTATTGTTTCTTTAATAGCTGGGCCAATAAGTTTTCCAGGGACAATACTTTCACTGTTATGAGGGATGATAACATCACCCAAGACTGAAACACAGCTACAAATGGGTTCCATTTCAGTTTGATACTGAAAGCCTGGAATATTTTCCCCTTTAACTGTTTACTCAGTTTTTATTTAAGAGAATATCAAAAGAATGTCTAGTCATGAAGTCTAGACTAAGGATTCCATTCTGTTCTATATTGGCTATGAGAACCTCATTCCTAAGCTTTTGACTGCCTAGTGAAAGGTCAAGCCAGCATTTTCCTAGGAAAGGTCTCCTATCTCCAGTTACACTAACCAAATTTAATTTCACAGGTTCAATCTGACGTTTCTCCATACTGCCTAATTTCTCTTTAAATTTATGGCTAATGATAGTAACACTGGCACCAGTATCCACAAGCAAAGGTACTTGATAATTCTGTATTTTAGCACAAACAAACAATCCATGATTACTGTCATTTATATTGCTAATCATAATATCAGTGGGTCCTTCTTTCATTTCTGCTTTCTTCTGACCCTTGAATTCAGCACTAACTAGTTTTCCTCTGTCTGTCTGCTCTTTGATTGGCTATTTCTGTCTGTGTATTGTCTAACCCTGGAAGCTTTGGTTGCCATGGATGTATTGGTTATACCTTTGACTTCCTTTATAATTCTGTTGGTTCATTTTAATGTAACTTGGATTACAATTCCAGGCATTTGTGTGTTGGAGACTCTGTTCTGTCCAGAGTTACACCCCCCCCCCCTTAGAGTTTCTATTAGCTGTTTACTTGTACTGTTCAGGGCTTTGATTGATTCATTAAGGGTTTTAATGTCGATTTCCTCCTTTTTATCAGGGCTGCCAGCTTCTGGGTCTGACAGACAGTTACACTGCTTTTATGCTGTGCAGATAGTTGTCTTTCAGCAAGTCTGTGTGCTTCCAGACGGATAGCATGACTTTCAGCTTCGTTGATAGTTTTGGGCCTAAGTTCCCTTATAAGAAGCCTTACTTCTGAATCTGGGATAGAGTCAATAAAATAATCAATGGCCAAAGTGTTTAATAAGGCCGAGTCAGCTGATAGATAGGCTAACCAGGTTAGCTTTCGAACAGATTGTGCAAGTTCTGATAAGGACTCATCTTTTCCCCTAACTCTTGTTTGCAAGTTTGCTTTATACATTTCTGACCGTTCATCTAATCCAAATCTAATATTTAGTATCCGAACCAAATAATCAAGGTAGTGCCTCTCTTGAGGGCTTAATTTGGATAGAAATCCCCTAGCACTACAACTAAGACTTCCAGCCAGATATAAGGATTTTTCATGGTAGTTCCAGTTATTGATCTGTATCTTAATTTCAAATGAGACAAATGCTCATCAAAATCTTCATGCCCATAATTCTGTTGAGACTTGATTTTAACTTTTCCCTCTCCTTCTGACAGGGGTTGGGTTTTGTGAAAAAGAAGATTCTATATGGTTTTCATTTTGTTTGAGTTTTGGATAGGTAAGCTAGTATTTCTGTAAGATGTTAATAATTTTAACATTTTTAACCTCACTTCCTCACTTGTTTTATCTGCTTTTTTCTTACTTGGTGAAGAACTTAATTTCTTTCTTCGTCTAATTTCTTCAGATTGCAAATCATTTTATTTCCTTTCTCATTCAACCTCCTTAAGTTTAGACATCATTTCTTTTTCTTTTTGTTTCATTTATGCATTTGCTTTTTCAAGTTGCAACTTTATTTCTTCTTCTTTTTGTCTCCTTTTCAGAATTGATCATCTAATACGCTCATCTACCGTCTGGTTAAAAATGTTACAATTATTAACATCTTCATAAGATCTGATTTGTTGAGTATTAGTAGCGATGCAGTATACATCCCTAATCTAATCAGAATTTTCTTCGTTGGTTCGATAATTGGTTTTAATATTTGTTCTGTACCTTCTGCAAATCCCACGTGAGACTCCTGACATGCTTGTAGTTGCTGCGTGACAGAATCACGAACAGGGTATTATTAACTCTAGTCACTCTTGAGCTAATCTAGCTGTGCGAGATTCCATTATTGATATAATAATGATTATAATAACTCACACACTACACTCACACATTACAGCAGCAGAGAGGGTGCAACCACAAATAAGTGTCACTGTGGGTAAACATAACATATACAAATTTTTGAAAAACACGAACGACAAATATAGAGTAACAAAATAAACTAACCCAATTAGACAACTCTCGGTTTTAGTTAGAGGCTTCGTTTTGACGTTATTGACCTTATATGTTTCATTTTTCGTAGGAAGTTTTAATTTTTAAAAATGGATCTTCCAGCAAGTGGTCTGTTCACCCTCTCTGCTGCTGAATATTGTAAACTACAAGCGCGGTTACTCTGTAAGCGCTCTATCTTTTACCTGACAGAGTTATGTCCCTTCATTTGTTTGTATCTAACACAGTCGGGAGATACTGAAATGTTATTTTTTGTTTATATTTCTTCGAAAACGCCAAATATTATATTTTATCTGCAACATGTTGCACCAAACACGAGTAAATATCAAAATACTTGCCAGCTGTGTTCATTGATTGAAATATTTTTTCTTCACCAGTTTCCGTATTTACAGCTTTAACTGCCCTTTTAGCAATTGTTTTATATCTTCCAGTATTTCAATATTTGCAATTCTGACTCTGTAATTACTCGTAAATTGTACAAAGAATTATTTTTGGGATGTCAATCAATATGATCGATCACAAGAACGTCTTCAATTACCCCCCCCCCCCCGAAAATATTCGTAGACAAACCTGTGACAAAAATATCTTTTTTTCCCACAATAAATTTGATACAACCAGTATTATTAACAGCACGAACTATTTTCTTTTAGTCGACAGGGCATGATTACACTATCACGAGATGCCTCGTAATCCTTGATGATAGGATGTTTCATAAATTCTTTTTGCTCCATTTTATATAATAATATTATTTGTCTAAATAATTATTTTGAAAATCTGGCGAGATAATCTTCAGTGTTTCTTATGACATTGTCATCATTGTCGGCGCTATTTGTTTCCATAATATCTTTTCAGCTCTCTGTAGTTTTTACCACCACATTGCACACACAACTGCGTTTCTGCTCTAACCCCAACACCAAACTTCAAACACGGTTTTGGTCCATAACTCCCTCTTAGTACACTTTGTAAGTGAAGTCCACAAAATTCGTTTATGTAGGCTTTGCTGCAGTTGTAGAACCTATCATAAGCCATTTGCATTTATTCTTTGTTTGAAATATATATATATATATATATATATATATATATATATATATATATATATATATATATATATATATATATATATATATATATATATATATATATATATATATATCTGTGTGTGTGTGTGTGTGCCTTAATTATAATATGGAAGAATTTGAGAGATTTCTACAATCGAACCTTCTAAATCTAGATTCGACCTTGATAGAAGAACCTCTGACTTGCGGAAGCAGGCTTTGGTTGATCCGACAGAAACTCTTATTAAACGTATTTGTGACACCAAGAAAGAATTTAGCAAAGATGGTGCATCTCAGGTGTGATCAACATTTAGAATTTTTAACGATAACATAGTCATCGATGCTACAATGAATGACCAATGAGCGGCGACGATTATTAATTATCTCGACAATCAACGATATTTTTTTATTGTAAAATTTATAAAGGAAGTAGAAGATACATGGATTATCAGTGACAAACTTGACCATGTTCGATTACACCACGGTGTTGGAGATACTGTAAAATTAAATAGAAATTCCAAACCAGGAATGTTGACTGGTATTGACAAACCGTATTATGAAAGAGCTTATCATGTGACCACAGTTATTTATGCACTATATTCGCTGAATGATAAACCCTTCGGTCATGATCTAAAACCAATGAAATTTTAGAAAATAAATTGTGTAGCCGAACAAGTAATGGAACATTTTATAAACACGATACTTGGAAATGGTTTAACAGATCTACAACGTAAAACAATAAACAAATGGGCTGAATCAATCAAGGATAAAGGAGTTACAATAAATCATGTTGCTGAATTAGGAAAGAAATTAAAATTCTCAATAAGAGTAAAAATAATAACAAGAGAGATTTTGTACAAATCGAAATATAAATCGAAAGGAGCTTCGATTAAAATTATTGATCATAAAGAGCATGCATGAACATCGTTTATAACAATATTTCCACGAAATTGAACTGCTTAATTTTGTAACGGTGATATATTTAATTTTATTAACGAAATAAGTAAAATTATCTCGTATCAATATGGTTATTTCAGAGTTCCGATGATGAAAACTATGATCAGTTTGTAAGACCTAATGGTGAGATTTATCTAACAGAATCTGCCCACAAAGAAATGAAAAATCTTGCGCTGAAATATACCAACGATCATGAAAAGTTGCTCAGTAATTGTTTTACGATTCCATCAGTCGCAGCTCATTTTACTTGAGAGACAAATTCGTTGAAGCCTATGAGGTTTGATTTTCTCGATGATATGATATCGAGTTGTGTCGAATACAGACTTTATTATGGAATAACTAGCTACGATTATAAAGATGTTATCTCGGTTGATATGGTTGCATGGTATCCCGGAAATTTTCTTGGAATGGTAGTGTTCTAAGCATTTTGAGCAATTTGGACATACATCCAACACACGAGATGGCCAGAGTATCGATAAACGGACCCTTACCAGATTTTGATTTGACTGGATTCGCTTGTATCGAGTCATTTAAGTTTGCCGAAGATCTTCATGCGATTTGTTATGTCTGGATTGGCAAACATTTTTCTGAAAAAAAATGTGAGCACGAACAGTATAATACGTTATATGCTTGATGTAAAAATGCTATTATTGTTAACAGTACGTGAGGCAATTATATCATATCGTCCACAGAAACAAGTTTGTTGCCATAGCAAAAGAAATATTGTGATGATGAAAATCCTGATATAACCGATTTTGAGAATAAAATCGCAAACGATTTTGGCAGAAAAATAATTGGTAAATTTACCCAAGGAGGATCATATGATCA
Organism: Sinohyriopsis cumingii; assembly: GCA_028554795.2. NCBI lineage: Eukaryota > Metazoa > Mollusca > Bivalvia > Unionida > Unionidae > Sinohyriopsis > Sinohyriopsis cumingii. Next base: position 91,554,308 of record CM068831.1, read on the forward strand.
TAAACGACACTGTACAAAATTAATGCTAAACGATGTTGGACTAGATTTTATAATTGCTGATACAACGAAGAGAAATGTGTTTATAAGTCGAGAAACTGTTTTCTTGCAAAATGTAACTAAATTAGGTACAGTTGTGAGTTATATTGATAGTGAGTCACCGCAGTTTACTCATTTAAGATCTTAAGATCTAGACATTCATTTTATGTCAGTAAAAACAAGCAGGATTGTTAGAACAATTACATAATAGATGCTGATGCATCATGGGGTGGATGGAGAGTAAAACAGGAAAAGATAATTATTCTGAATCTGCCGAGATTGAAATAAAAAATATTTATTACAAAAATAATATCAAAATAATCATCACCACCATCGGTATTTGATCCTGTCGCCAGACATAAAACTGTTTATCCCAATGGACTAGGACGTTCTGGTAAAACAATATGGATGATCGAATTATTTCGTCAAAGTTCTTCAAACTATGTTGATATGGTTGTTTTAACATCTACACATAGACTCTCAGGAGAAATGAAAGAGCGAGGGGTAAAATCTAATACTTATCATAGCTTCTTTCGGCGGAAGGGTGATACGTGGACTCCTGAGCGAATGGGTGAAAAATATATTCCAGAGATTATTAACTGGGATGAAATATGTACAGTCTCGTTAGAAACACTACGAATATTTCTTGATTGGTTGTTGACAAAAAATATTGCTGTAATAATGTGCGGCGATCATGGTCAACCACTACCTTTTGTTGAATTGTCTCCACATAAATGGCTGAGGAATTTTATATCTACCCGTACCATTATGTTTTCGACCAGCAGATACGCGGCGACAGAATATTGAAGCTGGTATACCAGGATTATCAGAGAAACAAAATCTTGTACTAAATGATGTTTTAGATCCTGTCAGTGTTGCTGAGAGCGCGCTAATATCTGACGAAGTCAGTGACAAAACTCCATGGACTCTGGAAGGATGAACTATTTCTGATACTAATATTTGAATTATTGACGATCGTATCGAATGGTCAAATTTAGTTTATATCGCAGTGTCTCGAGTCAGAAGAATATCTCAGCTGCGGAGGGTTATTATAGACATTACATAAATTGTTGGTATTAATGTTATTGATAATGATGTAGTAAGAAGAAAAAAATAATTGGTTATAAACTGTGTGACAAAAAAAATAAACATGACGTTAATCTCGATGTTAAATTTTTCATGACGCTGAATCAACAGCAAAATAATTATTGTGCAGGCTGTAACAGAGTAATTTTGTGGCAGTATTCAAATAATAATCCGAGATATTTTACCGTAGATAGAATTAATTGTAATTTTTGTCACACACGCGAAAATATGATGCTGGCCGTCTTGAGTGCAATCGACGTCCAAATGCTAGTTTACAAAAGATGAATGCGGTGGTTATTGTGTGTCTTCAGTAATTACTTGTAATTGCTAGCGTACAAATCCACGTTGAGGAGCAGTTAAATCTAATCTGTAAATATGAGGATTTTAACAGCTGGAAATTTTATGTGTCATAATACTCCAAACAGGATCAGTCACTCTTTTTTTTCACTTTCAAGTTCACCAGGTTCATATAAATATCTGACAATCACATTACCTAGTACTGGTTGTTTTGAAAAGGAGTCATGTATTGGTATATGTTTTTTTGGTAATTGCATTGATGGGTTTCATAGAAATTGCACGAGTAATTTCATTATTTAACGCAGCTATCACACTTAGCAATCTTCCAAACCATTCACGAGATCTCTTGTCTTTCTGAATTATTTCCGTTGCATACTGATATCCAAATAACCGTTCAGCAAGTGTTCGATTAAATCGTTCAACGATTGCCTAATCGCGATGAATTGCGGTATGTCCTCGTCTGATTTCGACGTTAGGTAAATTTGCCATATTGCCTGTCGTGCTAACCAATTTGCAGCAACATAACGCGTAACATTTGCTGCATCAGCAAGGTTACTAATCGCTGCTCTACCCCTCCAATATCCTCTAAGGCTATAATAAATCGATTCAGTAATCATCATCATCATCATTATCAGTTGATTAATTACCGGCCCCTAATACTAGTTTACCTTTCATCGCAGATCTTATCAACCAATTACGTAATGATTATCTGAAAGATTTATTTTTAATGAAATCTAACGTTTGAAGTTCACGTCTGCAATATGTCGTTCTTGTAAATCCTTATTTTTATAAGCTACATCATGAACGTGACATGCTTGATCAATCGCATATACTGAATACTCTCCAGGTCTTGGTTGATCTCGCTCGTCAAATCAGATATCAAGTCGAGTTCCAGGACCACAATAATTATATCCGGGAAGATGTTTTTTCTCCTGGATATTTAGTCCATGGATCTCCTGGTAATTTTCCTAATGAAGTAGTGATATTACCACCAGTTTTCCTTGACTTGTCAAGGGGGATTAATTTATATCTTTTGTCACGTTTTACATACGTAACTGTTAAGTGCATGCTTTTTATTTTTTGTTATTATTGTTGTTAATCCACTGGTGGGGGTGGATGCTTTGCATCGAGCACAGTATAAATCCATATTATTTATTATATTTGTACAACACGGATGTCATTGATTTCTCAGCGACAAGAAAGCAAGAGCCAGTAAAACATATTTCAGCATTACCGAATCCCATCAGAATGATAATAATAGGTCCATCCGGATCGGGTAAAACACAATTACTGCTTAATCTAATAATGAGATGGCTCAAGTGGATAAGTTATATTTAGTGGCACCATCCGTGGATGGTCAGAGATGCTACGATGTGCTTAAAGATTTTAATGATATATATTCATGATGAACACCATGTTTAACTTCTTTAAACCATGGCACACGTTATATTTACTTGTGTTTTTTATTTTGTAATATGGGCCGGTGATCTAAATTACTGAATACATTATTATTATTATTACTATTATTATTATTAACAACGCATAGCAGTATATAGGAAGATTGAGTGACAAAATACTAAATTTAAAGATATTACCATAAATAAACTAAGCCAGACTGAAAATAACAACTTTTTTGGATATGTGAAGTGCATGGAGTCAATAATGTGGATAGCAACTGCTATAGGTACAGTTATAACCTATATCCCCAACTAATATATGAAATTCTTGTCCCCAAAATTCTAAACAAGGATGGATAGTTGCTCATATACAATATGTAAACATACTTATTAAGATAGACAGCACAAAGTTAATTTAGATGGTATGTTTTAACATTTCTGGTTTATTTTCTAAGCATGTCAGTCGACAATTATTGAGTAAAATGTGACATCTGCTTACGCTTCAATACCGCACTCAATGGTCAGTGAATGACTCAACCAAAATTAACAATAAAAATTACTGTATTTTGTGCCTGACTTACTTCAGTTTGTTTTTTATGCACCCAAGTTAATAAAACCAAGGGAAAGTAAATGTTATCCTTTCGATGTATATATATCTTTTCACAATTCGCATGATCTGACAGGTTATAATGGCATAGTAGATAGAAACAGGCATTTGTTGTAGAACTGTGCTGCCAACTGGATATATGCGATAGAAACTTCAAGAAAGTCGAGGAAAACTGAGCATCCTTCAGAGACTCTGTCTACTGAACAATATCCTAAACTCTTGATCCCACAACACGCAAACATCTAGATTGGTTTGACGAGAACGATGCTACCATACAGAGACTTCTGAATGAGAAGCACTGGTTACAGAAGACGTATCTAGAAGACAGCACTTCATTATCTCATAAGGCAATATTTAACAACATCAAGAAGTCTCTCTAATACAACTCTGATAATTTCAAGACTCGTGGCTGAACAGTCAGTGAATTTTTGGTCGTCTTCGAACTCGAAGGACGAACAACAATATTAGATTGAATGGGTTTTACTGTTGTCATTATCTGACAGTTTAAAGTAGCCTAGTAAATATGCTGAGTGGGCTGTGGTATAGTCATTATCTGACAGCTTAGAAAAGGAAAGCATACATTATTAGTGGGCTTTATTATAATTATTCTCTGACAGTTTAAAATAGCATTGTAGGTCGACAGAATGGGTTGTACTGTAGTCTTTATCTGACAGTATCAAAGAGCCTACTGGCCGGAACTAGTAACTGTCATCTCACTTCATGTCCCATCTGGCAATGACATGGTATCGCCGACATATTGGCTAAGATACACGGCACGATAGGGCACGGGCCTTAGTGATTTAAGTCTCGGACTCTGCATTTAGTCTGGTTCGTTTTCTATCGTTATTGTTTGTATTTCTAGAACATTATCGGTTGTCAGCAAGATCCGGTTTATTAATAAAAGTTTAGTAAAGAACACGGCAAACATCAGGTACACCAGGAAATCCGGAGAAGAAAACCAATGTCCTGAACTTAAATCCAAGTAAACATGTTTACCTACAACTAATATTATCTTAATATATAATCTAAAGTCATAGACAAAAAATTGGCTATATAATATGTTTTTACCAAAAATACATTAGTAAGGAATTACCAAACTTCTACCCTCAGTTATGGATAAAGGTCAATCACACAATACAAATTAAATATCCATAACAGAGAGAAACAAACTCAGAAGAAAACTCGTATTTTTCGAAAGATTTTGTATAATAATAAATAGCACCTAAAACCTTTACCGCAACCGATCTATACCCTAACAAATTGCGGTCGACGCATACTCTTAACCAATACATTTCAAAGTTTTATCCCGAAGACATTCGGTTTTACGTATATTCTAAAAACAATTAAATGCTATCATAATGAAAAATGTTGCAACATCACATTTCATTTAACTTAAAAGTAGTTTAGGTACCAAAATACTGGAATTACTTACACAACCACTGTGAATGGTCAACTCATATTCAAAATGAAATATCTAGATGGTGATCAAACCTGCATAGATAATTTCATGCCTACGTTAATACGACTTTGATATTGGTTTATGACATAACTAAACACAGGTGCTATGCAAAAGATGAACTAATTTATTGACGGATCGCTTGATTATACTCAGTAACGGGATGGGCCACAACACCTCATCTTGACAGTTTGACACCGGAAAGATAGGTGTAAGTTTGTGTCTTGGCCACTTTTTGTCCTCGTTTATGCTTTCATCGTTACTCTCTCTCTTAATGAGTGCATCAAGTTTCCTTGGAAATTATTATTATTATTATTATTATTATTATTATGTAAAAATAACGCGGCTTTTAAAGTGTTGATATAAAGCAATTTGATACACTAATACTGTTGGTATATCAAGTTGTTATCCGACCAAGGGACATTAAAACGCATGTGTAAACAACATTGTTTCAACAGTAGGCTATCACTTCCACGCTCTATAAATCATTGGTGAATTTCCACTGATTAATCATTGGCGACTTGAGAAAATAAAAGAAGAAAATATTAATAATATCCGTTTTCTAAATGAATTTAACATGGTACACACTTTCATCGAAATCTCTGTCTCTTTATCTCTCCCCCCCCAGTAGTATATAGGGCCAAAAAAAAAAAAAATAATACCGCAAGAACATATTTCATATAGAATGTATGGTTGTCTCAATTATCTTTGTCCTATAATACCGCAAGAACATATTTCACACAGAATGTATGGTTGTCTCAATTATCTTTGTTCTATAATACCGCAAGAACATATTTCACATAGAATGTATGGTTGTCTCAATTATCTTTGTCCTATAATACCGCAAGAACATATTTCACACAGAATGTATGGTTGTCTCAATTATCTTTGTTCTATAATACCGCAAGAATAACGGAACCAAAAATGGTGTCCTACGTTTGTTTTTTTCTTTACCATTCTTTTTTTCTCTCTCCACTGTAATGTTAAGTCTATCTGTCCATCTCTCAAAACACTCCAGACTAAAGTACTGTCCGTTCTACTGTCACCCAAGGCAGTAACACTTGTATGCGTGTGCGTGTGTGTGTTAGCTTTCGCTTACACACATATCGTTTGTACGAACATTTAATAACAAAGAAATAGCAACCATTGACGTAAACCGTTTAATGTAACCATGTAGGTGTATGTCATCGTTCTAAATTTTCCTACAAGTCACTTTTGGGTCAACTAGATTGTATAAAATAATCTTCATGAGGTATCAACCAAATTTATTTCTTCACTGGTCGTGTTGGTTCTGTCATCCTACTGGATTTACCACTGTAGTTCTCTCAATCTCTCTCTCTTTTTTTTTTCTTTTTTTTTGGGCACCAGACAAATGCCCCCCCCCCCGCATTTTTAAAAAATAAAAGTATTTTATGTTTGTGTGTTTCCCCCTCAGATGTGTTGTATGTTTTATTTAAAACAAAATTTTATATCAGAAATGTAGTTTTTAGAATTTTTGATGGGGTATTTATGTTTCCTTAGTGTTATCTAAAGGGTTGTTCGTCCGAGCCTGGTTTCCTTTACCTTCCTCGAAGTTCCTTCCCTTGAAATTTTGTGACCTTTGCTATAGGTCGCCTAGGTCTCAGTGTTTGCTGTATGTAGTGTTGCTATATTGTGTGTATGCTATATTTTCTGTCTGTTTGAGACAGCAAGTATAAATCAAATATCTTTCCCAGTTGTATTTCTTCCTAATTTGGATTTAAGATCCGTTATGATATATTATATTTTATCTTTTAATTTGTTTTATGGTTTTCGAATTTTGACCATGGAACGGTGTACTATTTAGATTTGTTATAAAAGAATACCTATTGTATTATTCGAGTGATAATATGTGTCGTTCAATCTCTCGATCTCATTGAGTGATGCACTAAGGGCGGAGAAAAAAAAAATATACAGCACCATAACGCTCCTTGTTCTATCCACAGTCTAAACTGAGAGAACATTGTTACATTTTTTTCCTTCTGAACCCATGTTTTGGCTTTAGAATTCTGAGTTAACCATGGGCAGGGTTATACAGTGCAGGGCCACTCGCGTCATTCTTGAACATTGTTACATTTTTTTCCGAACATGTGTTTTGGTTTTCCATTTCAGAGTTAACCATAGGCAGGGCTATACAGTGCAATGTCACTTGCGTCATTCTTGAAAAAGCCTTGTGCTTGTTTCCTTTCTTGAGAAACGGTAGATCTAATGTTAGAATTTTTTCCGTGACACATTGCAGTGCCAAAATAAAGAGAAAGCTACGATGCCTGATTTGTACAAGTTCATCAACTCAAAATTTTATTTCATCCAACAATTTACTGATTTACAATTTGTAAGGATGTAAGTGTTTGAAGAAAAAAAAATGACATGAGAAACGGAACAGTTCACAGAAATAGGGTGACTACTGATCACAATTTTGGAGAGGTATCTTCAAACAGGCACAGATACCCTTAACATTTCAATCAATACTACAATGACAGAGAGAGAGAGAGAGAGAGAGAGTGTATCACGACACGTACGTTTGTTTTTATGGTATATTTTCCTTATGAAAGTTTCAAAGAAACACTCATTCCACTTACGTAAAATAAGATAAGAATTCTTTATTTTAGACTACATAGTCCATACATCTAAATTAAAATATAGATATAAAGTAAAATCATTGAAAACATAAAAAAAACCATATAGAACATAACATAATCACATCCATAAAAAATACACCCTTAAAAAATATTACAAGAGTGAACTGAAGACGCATGTGATTAAAAAGTGACCACAGAATGGTACATCCAAACAAGTGGTGATGTATTTCGTAATATGACTAACATAATTTCCATGAGTCGCCCATGGCGTGATCGTTTGTGTTAGTTTTATTGTTTGTGAAGTGACTAGTGGTCAGGTACAGGAAAACGCATCTAATCATCTCGCGGTGCGAACAACAACTGAAACCAATTTGAAGCTAAGGCGGCGGAAAATATCGGTTAGCCAATGAAGTCACTTACAATGTGTAACACATTGTTTGGTTGTAAATTCAGGGCAAATAGTGTAGAGGCCAGCCGCAGAATAAAAAGAAACACGTCCGATCTTATCCCTGTGCGAAAAGGTACTGAAGTCAATTCGAAGCGAACGCGGTCAGAAAATAAGTCTAGCAAACGAAATCGTTTATGATGAGTGATGCATTGTTTTTTTCTAAGGTAGTGTGGCAAAATAATGTCAACGCAAGAACGTTGTTACCATTCATTGCAGACAGATTGGCGTGTAAACCTACAATCCCTTTGTTGCGTATTGTACCATTTCTTCTTGACACATCAAATATTAAACAACCAGAGCACTGGTTCGCGTTTTGAAACTGACAAACATTTTTAATCTTCCTCAAACATTTTGACAATCACACTCACATCAATAGAGACAGAAGTGTTACAGTATCGGGTGTCAGTTTTTGTTGGGTTTTTTTTCCCCCTTCAAACTAGTGGATTTGGGGTTTGCATGAAGTAAATAAACTAAAGTACAGTGATCCTCAAGGATGATAACCCAAGCTGTATGTCCATTGATGCATGTATTTACATCGGAAGAAATATGATCTAAAAAACACAAAGATATAAGACAAGCATGATTAGAACGAACACAAAGACAGCAAACTGTAGTAACAAAGATGTTTTCCTTCACATCTGCGTAACTTGAAGTTTCAATCCCCATGCAAGACAAACTTGGTACCTTTTGTAGAGCTTGAAATAAACAAACTGAACAAACTTAAGCACTTTGCTATAGACATTTTCTTTCGCAGCAACAGACTAAACAACATAAATACCGTTACAACAATAAATAATCTTGCATCTTCTATAAAAAAGAACGAAATACGTCAAAATATAGAATTAAAGATTAACGATGATTAACCAACAAAACCGAATTTAACAAAGGCAATGACATGTGTAGAAATGCCTCTCACTCTGAGAAGGTATTTGGATGTAATCTGCTATGCACCAACAACTTGAAAAAAATGTATAAACAGAGAGAAACCTTAATTCAAAATATAATTTTGTTCCAAATTGTTTGTGTCTTTAGGGAACATACCTAAGCACTAATAAAGGGTGGAACAGGGAAGATACACATAAAAGCTTTGATATTTCTGAAAAAATGAGGTGATATTCCTACAGTTCTTAACCAGCTTTATATGCTGGGACGGGTCTGTGGGATATCCACAAACAAAGAAGTAGAGATTTCTGGTCACGTTGCAAGTGTGTATGTGTGTGTTTTGGAAAATAGTAAAAATTGGATACACAATTATCTCGTGACACTTATAAAGTGAAGAGTCTGTGCAACTGTCAGAAGCCGAAGTCATATAACTTTTGTACGGTTTGCAAAGATTTCCACTTTAGAAAATGTGAAGTATCAGAAGTTATTATCACAAACAGAAATGGAACATAGGGGCTTGACAGTTGTTGTTTGGACACCTCCGCTCAACTTCACAACTTACTTGATCTGTCTCATATTTTGATCTTAAGGAAAGATCACCTTTATGCAGCAACAGTGGTAACAGCAGGAGGAGACGCCGTCACTGCTGTCGAGAAAGGGTAGTTCTTTTAAAAATGAGTTTAGTATATTTTTTACCAATATCAGATGAAGAAAAACGTGTGTTAAAACAGGGTTCGTAGAATCATAGTCAGTGACAAAGTAGAAGTGACTGAGAAGGAGACATTGTTGTCTCTAGCTCTCTTGAAGACACCAACTGTCTGGTTTTTTTTCTTGTAACTTTTTTCTTTCGCGGTAGAGTTTGAATCGAAGGGTCGTCAAGATGCATGAGGTGTTTAAGACGCACCGCTGTCGTTGGGTTCCTATATGCTTGGCTTTCACTTGCCCTTGTGAAATATACCAAGTCATTGTGACAACAAGAGGTAGAGAGGGTATATATGGAGAGAATGAACTTGGTTAGATCATTTCTGAATCAGCAATCGAGATGAAACGATCGCACGATTTCAGTGAGAGAGAAGAAGAACGTAAAAGGCAGCGAAGTGACGTATCGCCTCACACACGAAATGAAGTGTTCGCTCAAACAGAAGACATGAGCGAACCTGAACCAATACCTTCCACGTCTGCGACCAGACATAGAGAGTCTACTCCAAACCAAAGTCCACCAATATCCCCCGCAAAGTATTACCACATTCGAGAGACGGAAAAGCGCCCCTTTAGAAAATTTAGAACCACGGCTTACAAATACACGGTGAAGTTTAAAGATTTCAAGTACCGTTGGAGAAAGCAGAAGGGTTCATCACCGAGGTGTGGGATTCTTTGCTCACCACACTAAAGAGACAATGTCAACCCAAAGAATACGATCGCTTGAGACTTTCCATAGAACACGACGGTTTGAAATCCCCTGTTTGGATCGAGTTTAGCAGCCCTGCAGAATTGACCCCTTCCAAAGTCATGGACAAGATTCAACACGTGCAACAAACCAATGACGGGTTTGACATCACCGATGGAAAAGCCACACTGGACATGACCCACGTCTCTCCTCCTCAAGGGACTGGACGCAAAAAGGTCTTATTGGTGGACGACCTTCGCAACACCAAAACAAGTCTCGTCCGAATTAACAACCCTCAAGACCAGATGTGTTTAGCCCGTGCCATCGTGGTGGGACGAACCTATGCCAACAAGAACGACACAGTAGAATGGAAAAGAACCTGGAAAACTATTCAACAATCCGACCGAGCCAAACAACGAAATGAAGCAGAACTCTTGTTATAACAAGCCGGACTGTCCAAAGGCACACCATGTGGCATTCCTGAGATGCAAAAAATGCAAGATGCCCTAGCTCCACGATACACATTGAAAGTGCACCCTCAAGAAGTGAGCGGACCTCTGTTGTTTCGAGGCCAAAACTTTAAGAACGGAAAATACATTCATGTCTGTTATCACGATGAACATTTCGATACCATTACCGCCATCACCGGATTCCTAGGATACAGATATTACTGTGAGAAATGTGACTATGGCTATAACAATCGAGAGCAACACAAGCATTGTGGATCGAAATGCTCAGGATGTTTGGCCTCTCAACCCTGTCTGAACGAAGGGCAAGAACGATTGCATTGTCCAGCTTGTCTGCGCACGTTTGTCAGTCCTGCCTGTTACCAACAACATCTGAAGACGCAAGGTTCACAACAGAAATGTGCTTGTCAACTCCTGAGATTGTGCCCTACGTGTGGACAAGGCATATGTACCAACAGTGCCAAGGCACACGTATGTCGAGGAAAGAAAAATGTCAAATTAGTCAACGAATCGTGGACTTGGAACACCAATGCTACATGCAAAAATAGCAACCCAACAAGAGAAAGATGATGGTCACAAGAAGAAGAAGAAAGGCAATTTCATCTTTTTCGATTTCGAATGCATGCAAGAGACCGGTATTCACATTCCTAATTTCTGCGTGGCTCATCGAGCGTGCGAGAAGTGCATTCAAGAACCTATCTTGAGTTATTACCCTCACTGCAGCAAGATTCCTGGAGGACGTGAAAAAATCTTTCGGGGACCGAACACGCTAGCCGATTTCGCCCGATGGGTCTTAGACCCCATCGACAAAACATGGAGCCAAGAGGACATCGAACGTTACCGAGATTGTCATCGTCATGCCACGGTGATGGCTCACAATTTCAGCGGATACGATGGACAGTTTCTTCTCAGATACTATACAAAACGTGGCACCGAACTTCCTAAAGTCACTTTGAACCGAGCCAAAATCATTTTCATGCAAGTGGGACAAGTACAGTTTAAAGATTCGATGAGCTATTTGGCCATGCATTTGAGTCGAATGCCTAAAACGTTTGGAATGACAGAAATGGCTAAAGGGTACTTTCCACACTTTTTCAATACGGAAGCCAATCAACACGCCGTTCTACCCCATTTGCCTGAGGCGCACTATTACGACCCTGACAACATGCGTACCGACCAACGAGAAGCTTTCTACGCTTGGTACCAGGCTCACGCCTCAGACCCTTTTGACTTTCAGGAAGAAATGCTAAAGTATTGTCGTTCCGACGTGGACATTTTACGGCGTTGCTATGGAAAATTTCGAGAACTGTTCATAGAACACGGAGGGGTCGATCCTTTGAAAGAAGCTTGCACCATTGCCAAAGCGTGTTCCTTAGTGTACCGGCAACGATTCATGTCTGAAAACACCGTGGCTGTCATCAGTCCTCAAACGACCAACTATGTCAAACGTCAATACTCGGTCAAAGCCCTACGCTGGTTACATTACTTGTGTGACAAGGAAGACAAATGGATTCAGCATGCCCGCAACGGAGGAGGCGAAAAGATCATCGGAACGCATTCGGTCGATGGCTGCGACTTAGAAAACCCCAAGATCGTGTACGAGTTTAACGGTTGCTTATTTCACGGATGTCCCGTCTGTTACCCTGACCGTGGCACTAAAAATCAGTTTTTACAACGAACCACGGAGGACTTGTACCAGGACACTTGTCAGCGACGCCTAAAGTTAGAACAGCAAGGATACCAAGTGGTGGAAATGTGGGAACACGAATACGATCACCGTTTGAAAACCGATCCCGAATTTAAACGTGTCGTGGAAAGTTACCAGTGGGTGGACCCCCTGAACCCGAGGGATAGTTTGTACGGAGGAAGGACCAATGCCACCTGTTTGCTGTACCAAGCCGACGAAGAGAAAGGAGAAGAAATCAAATACTTGGACGTGTGTTCGCTGTATCCCTACGTGTGCAAATATTGTCACTTTCCTGCAGGACACCCGCAATTGCTAACGGAACACATCGACCTGAAAAACATTCGACAATACGAAGGCTTGATCAAGTGCAAAGTTTTGCCTCCGACCGACTTGTACCATCCCGTGTTACCTCACCATTGTCAAGGCAAACTGATGTTTCCTTTGTGCCGTACTTGTGCCGAAACGTGCAACCGAGATCAACCTTGTCAGCACACACAGGAAGACGGCGCCTTGACGGGAACCTGGGTCAGCGTAGAATTGTTCAAAAGCTCTGGACATGGGATATCAGCTGTTAGAAGTGTACGAAATTTACCACTTTCCCAAGACAGAACAATACCACAAAGGTGACCCCACTCAGAAAGGCATTTTCGCAGACTACGTGGATGCCTTTTTGAAACTAAAGCAAGAAGCCAGTGGCTATCCTTCCTGGTGTCACACTCCCGAAGACCAAAAGACATTCAAAGAGAAATACTGGGCACAAGAAGGCATCTCTTTAGACCACATCGAGATAAACGAAGGAAGGCGATCGTTTGCCAAAGTGATGTTAAATTGCTTGTGGGGTAAAATGGCACAACGGTCGTGTTTACCCAAGACGGAGTATTTGACAGAACCTTCCCGCTACTTCCAGATGATTCACGACAAAACCGAATTCATGAACCACGTGGACGTCGTTCGCGAGGATTTGATCTTAGTCAATTACGAAGAAGATCTGAACTTTGTACAAGCCGACGAATTTGGAAATGTCATCATTGCGGCTTATGTGACAGCCCATGCTCGCTCAAAATTGTACGAAGCTTTAGAACTGTTAGGGGATCGTGTCCTGTACTTTGACACGGACAGTTGCATCTACATCGATCGACCGGGTCAGCAACACCCTAACATCGAAGGAGACCGTTTAGGAGCCTGGACAGACGAATACCCCGACGACAAGATTCTAAGTTTCGCGAGTGGCGGTCATAAAAATTACGGCTACGAATACCGGGACAAACAAGGAGAAGTGCACACGGAGTGCAAAGTGAAAGGACTGACTCTGAATTATCGTACCAGTCGAGTGGTCAACTTTGGGGTATTGAAAGAAGCCTTGCAATCTGGAGAGGATGGAAACTTTAAAGTGACCACTCACCAACCGAACAAGATTGTACGTTTACCCACTCACCAAACTGTCAGTCGATCCCTGGAAAAAGTCTATCGAATCGTGTACCAGAAGCGAGTGAGACTTCCCAATCACTTTACGTTGCCGTTCGGTTACATCGATATTGGTCAGCATATAAAAAGGGACAACTTCCAAGAACGACACTTCATTGCGAGGACAAGCGACGAGAAAGATGAATAACTCTACGCAGAAGAAAAAAGAGAAGGAACAAACATCATTGACCTCTTTCACCACCATACCGTCACAGCAAAGTGCATTCAAGAAGAAAAAGGATTCAATAGCCCTAAAGGAGTATTTTTGCATCCAAATGACTCAGACAGCGACCTCGAGAAAATTTAGAACGCCAACTTACACTTACACGGTGAAATTTAAAGACTTCGCGTCTGACGTTCCAGCCGAGGAAGGATCAGGTTTCATTACGGATCTACTTGACTCACTGTTAGAGGAACATGTCATTGCCAAGTCAAAGATCGAGGTCGTTTGAGCCTATCTATGTATCACGACAGTTTGAACTCGCCTGTATGTCTCGGATTTAGCACACCTGCAGAAATAACTTCTTCCAAACTTTTGAGGGCTATTGAAGACGTGCAGTCGATGAGAGAAAACTTTAACATCACCGATGGAAAAGTGACTATTCATATGGCATATGTTGTACCTCCATGGGAAGAAGACGATGACTGCTCTTGATCTGCTTACCGATAAGTGTACCTAGCACGATGGATGTAACAGCAGATTTACGACTGAAAGGGAGTACGTGATGGGAAACATCTATGCTGGGACACAAGTGGTAGCTGACCAGATTTTAAACAACGTGTGTGACGGATAGAGAGACAAACATGAACTTTCTCTTATTTGATTGTTTGTTACTTGCTTTATTTTAGCGTTTTCTTATAAACGAACATTTAATGTAAATTTGTTGCATATGAAGTGATTTTAGAAAGGAGTGAACGTTAATTTTAAACATTAGATTACTAGACTCAATAACTAAATAACTCGTAAATAGGTTTGTTTTATGTCCAAATGTGTGTGTATTAAATAGATAGTGCTTAAACCAAAGCACAGGCCAGAGTGCCCATGTATATACTTGAATAAATGTTTTGAACCCATACAACAGACTTTTCTTTTTAGAGTCTCTATTCTATCTGTGAGTCTTTCTTTAAAATATTTCTGTCCTCTTTTCTGTGTGTTTGGATGTGTGTTTGTTTGTTTCTGTATGTCTATGTTTGTCCCTATCAACCCTTTGTCCCTACAAATACATTTCACCCTATAAAAGGTTTTGACCCTATAAACCTATGACGTCACCAATGTTTAATTCCCATTGATTCCCAGGTGACATTCCCATGTTCAATTCCCATTGACGCCAAAGTGCAAACCCCATATTTTAACGTTAAAGTCACACTGACGCTAAAGCACCGGTCCTGTTCAATTTCCATGTTCAATTCCCCTTGACACTTTACACTTCCATCCATGTTAAAATTCCCCATGTTAAATTCCCCTTGACGCCAGAGTGCATGGACCGTTTTTGCATGGTAAGTCCATTGACGCAAAGGTGGCCCTATATACTACTCCCCCCTCTCTCTCTCTCTCTCTCTCTTTTACATAAAGTACAAAATACGGGGCTCTGTGGCGTAAGAAACAAAGAACATGGGCCTGATGAAACTGAACTTGCACCAAGTAGCCTACACGAACCCGGGTCATCCAAATGGTATGTATACAGTGTACCAATGTTCAAAATAAAAAGGTCCCTCTCTCTCTCTCTCGATCGATCGATCGATCTATCTGGAGCTGGACAATCGTAGAAGGAAGATACGTATGAAAATCCATGAGCAAGCGTGATAAAATAAATTATTTGTTAAATTTCAAAAAGGTTTTTGTCTTCACTCTTTTCTTGCTACTGTTTTAAAGAGCCTAAAACGTTACAAGGTATTTTAGGTTAACATATGAATTGTATTGCTTGTCACACAGCGGAAAGTTCAGTATTGAGAAATAAATGCAGAGAATATATAGTAAAATTAATTGTGTTCTGGGTCCACATACATGTGTAACGGTGGATACGCCCTTTCGCTGAAAATCGACTTGTCCAGGAACCGGAAATGACTGGTGAGCAGGGTCGTCTTTAACACTGAAAACTTCCATTTAGAATAAAACACACTGACGATAACAGTGTCTGGGCCCCCTGGACATAATCAGGTTTGAAATTATAAATCAGTAAATGAACTAACTGTGCATCTTTCATCTCGTTTGTGTTTTTTTTTTTTTTAATGGGTAGTGGGGGGGGGGAACAAACAAACTGTGAGGTACATTCATGCTGTAGTTTCTAACTACCCTGAACTCTTTCGACTCTAAACGAGTCCTTTTTAAAGGCAAACACAAAACAGAGACAAGACAAACATAAAAATAATCCCAGAAAAATCGTTGAGGTTACAAAAGTGGAAATGACTATTTCTGCAGGAATAAAAGCTTGAAATTGTTTTTATGTTTCAACTAGTTTTACTTCAGCTTGGTGCGAATGCAGAAAAATATTTTATATTGACCTAGAAATCGATGAACCTTATCACCATTTGTTATTTTACGTAAATTTTTGTTAGCACAAATTATATCCCGGATATTTCATTGTTATAATAGTAATTAATAGACCATTGGGTGACTTATAAGCAAATTAAGAGAATTATTTAAAAGAAGACGTCCCTCTGCAAAAAAAATAAAATAAATGATTTGATTTGTGTGTGGCTCTCTTTTCTAGTTTTCTTTGTTTAGACCGCTTCGTTTCAATGTTCTAAGGCGGCGTATAAAGTTATATATATATATATATATATATATATATATATATATATATATATATATATATATATATATATATATATATATATATCAACACTGGGCTTGTGCTGTTATCCGCTTGTCCATAAGTCTGTCCATTCTTTCCATCTGCCCAATTATATCGAAATGTCGAAGACGTGACTACTATTTGGAGTCTTGTATTCAGTGGTTGAAAAATTTACAAACCACAAAGTGAAAGTGTCACATTATCAGTGAAGTGTATGCACGTGTGTCATATATTGCATGTCTTACCTGTAAAACATAACATGACGAAACACATGACTAATTCAATCATCGGCAAGTGCATTTCCTTGTTATAACGCACAAATTATTTGACGCGACTCTTTTGGCAGATGCTAACAGAGATAAATGTCTTGTGACATTAAATTAAGAAATTTAGAATTAAATTAATTTCAATTTGGTCCCGTTCAACAATAATGGCAGTCATAAGCATTCCAAAATTAAGTGAGTCATACAAGTAGAAAATACTGAATTTAGTTTATCTTAATGACAAACTTCCATATTATTGGATGACACAGAAGAATCATTTATCGAAATTTCATTATTCTTCGAGTTAGTTGTTTGTTTGGTTTTTAACGTGCCATTCATCATATGATTGGCTACATCATTCAAAGGAATGGCCGGGCCTGGGCAGGTATCGAACCCGTAACCAATGGTTTACAATTTCGACGCTCTACCGATTTAGCTAGATTAGGAAGAATGAAAATAGCAAACGTGCACCATACAAGAAATTAAATCTTAACAGGAAAATAGGAACTGTTAGCAGCATGAGGGTGAAATTTGCTATAAACTTCTAAGATACTGTATGTTTGAAGTTAATTACTAAAATAACAGAAATTAAAATAATGAATACACTGTACATATACTTTGGTGAAAGCTTAACTGTGTAGTAATATTATTCATATTTGATAATGTTCTTAACTCTTTTAACCACATACACAAACAATATAGAGACAGCTAACTCGTCATCGACGGCTGACAGAGAGATAATATTGAGAGGTATTTAGAATATATGGTCTTAAATTAAGTAACAGAAAAGAGTGAAAACCAACAAGTTTGGTAAAATTCAATAAATAAAAGTAAACAAAAGTAAATGAACACCCTCTTTCCCAATCTTTTCCTGTATCAATGTAATATGACCGAATCATATTCTTCAAAGCTTTGTGAAATCTTTCCAAAGCCACTTAACTGTTGGATTCCTCGCTCATGTAGAACTTGCTGGGATATTCCATGCATAAAATCTGACGCTTGATCAGATTGGAAAGATTTGGGAAGGCAAAACATTGTTGAAAAAACTTTATGAGAGCTTTTACGATGTTATTAGTTTTAAGTTTACTCGAAGAAATTGCCTCTGGGAATTTTGTGGTCGCTCACATTATGGTGAACAAGTAATAGTTGTCTGACTTGGTCTTAGGTGAGGGACAAACACAGTCTACCATTATTCTGCTCATCGGTTCGCCAAATGCAGGATTAAGCTGCAGACGAGCCTTAGGTATCTTAAGATTTGGTTTTTCTACCAATTGACAAGTGTTTCAAGATCGACAGCATTGAAAAACATAACAAAGGCCAATCCATAATTCAAATTAAATATAAATAGCAGATGGTATGATGGCTAGTTTGTTCTCAGATTTGGATTCGTTCGAAAGACTAATACACACACTTCCTTCGAGTTACTTGCAGACAATGGCAACGTTCATTATCAGCAACCATGCCTAGAAATTCAATGTATAAGCTTAGCGCACAATCGACTATGAATATATTCTGAGGGCTTTCAAACTATACAATGCTCGGGGTATTGCAAGATTCTAGAACAAAGATACGCCAAAACCGGTACCGATGCTGAGGAGGCATAGCTTTGGAATAAGTAGGAAAAAGAAGGAAGATGATCGTTTGACAAAGTCATCTTGAAATGTTTGCGGGAAAACTGACGCAACGACCGTTATTGCCCAGGAAGAATATTTGGAAGATCTAAGTGGCTATTTGTAACTGGTGGACGACAAAAAAAAAACATGAAACACAAACAAATTATTTAGGACTGAAAAGATGTACGTGACAAGAAAAGTACTGTGTTCGATGCTTTAATACAAGAAGTGGCTGACTATGCGAAAGACATTGTGTTTCGCTGATCCAAGAAAATAAGTTAACTTTGAACCCATTCAAGAAGAGAACATGAAAGTAAAGACAATGTTAGAAGCAGTGATATAAGAACCTGACGCAGGATGAAATAATGGAAGTCCACGAGAGCAGTAATACCATTGTACAAATAGCAAACAATGAGGAAAAAGTAACCTTTCGGGAAAATGAGACAGTGAACCTCACAGAGACTAGAAACAGACATGAGCGTGTATATATAATTCATGGGACACAAATACATCCAAGAATAATGTACACTTATGTTTTTATGCGCATCTTTGGTCATTTTAATTTGTCTTATTGATTACAATGTCATTTATGCTTTTGTAATTTAATTCTCGTGTTATGCCTCTATGTTTTAAAACTAAGTAAAAGAAAGAAACGTAACCAGCAAATTTAGTACAATAAAAAAAAATTCATTTCATCAAATTACAGAGCGAAAATTTAAGAGGAACTTATAGTACTGTGTAAATAATTCAAAATAATCTTAAACGTTCTATCACAATTCCAAAGGTATAAAGTATTCCGAATGAATTCCAATATTAGATGTAATGATTAGTCTTGAATAAGGTGATGTGCCAACAGTCTTTATGAATCACAATGTTAAAATCCAGAATATCTTTAATTGAATTAATAATTATTCCAAAGTTGTGATTTTGTCCTAAATATCAATGAGCGCTTTCTAATTGCAATGCATATTTTTGAAATAAATGATTTTTCTGAAAGTATATCTGAACATAACTGAAAACGATTCCAGAGGCTGAACTAAAAGGAGGAATTAAATAATTATGTGGACAACGGTATACAAAACTGTAAGACAATAAAATGACCAGTATGTGGGTCAGAAGTTCTCCACCAGAACATTCTAAATTTCTAACAAAAACTAGAGACTGAACTCGGATATCAGAAATCAACCTAATTATAACTTACAAAGATGACACAAAATAGTTACGCACCAAAACTCTATCCTTGGTCATGGACAAAGGTCAAGCACACAATGTAAATTAAATATAGGTAACATTTGAAATGTAAATGCTTTTTATGGTCACGCTGCTTGAAGAACATTAAACGTGTATCACTGGCATACATGTATCATGTCGTTGATGATAATATCAGAATCACCAACACACATTATTGCTGCTTCTTCCTTCTCCTCCTCTTCATCATCAAGTTTAAAGTGATCGAAGAAAAGTTAGACCGTCAATGTTTATAGCTACCGTATCTTTGATATTGCGTAAAGATGTTGATTACTAGACAGAGTGGGTCGGACAAAATTGATTTTGTCAAACGTTCAGCGAGTGCGGTCACAAGCGGATCCCACACATGCTTCTACCCGTCCATGACTCTAACCCTGTAACATACTTAGCCCATAAGTGACTACTGCATCTTTATCACTTTCAATTTTCTCCACACACGTCATGTAATCCAGCGATGGAGATGAGTCTATGGACTGATTGAAGTGCCCAGATAGCTCCAGTGGGAACAAAACGCCAGCCTTTCATAGTATTGCATTGTGGAATGCATTTAGTTGTATGCGGTACCGATCGATACTGTCCAGGCAACTGACAATGGCAGCTAACGCATTTTACTGATTGCAACTTTACGATGCTATATCAACAATAACTCTGTATGAATTTTTCTACGCAGCAGTACTTGCCCATTTCCTATAGCATATCTAATGATTCTGTACTTGCAAAAGAGAAATACAGTGGAGCCTCGTTAATCCGGACACATTCGTTCCCAGTGAATATGTCCAGATTAACGAGCTTTCCGGATAATTGAATCATGCACATTTTTATTTTACGATGTCATCACACCGTATACATGTACATGTATATGCTAGCTGTAATTGTACTGTATATTTAATAATGGTTGAAATAAATTAATGAATACTTCTATTGACGTGTGTTTATTTCATATTATTATAACATGCGATTGTACATACATGTACAGTAAATATAAGTTTAGATAATGAACACTTTGTTCATGTCGACACTCTCTGCTTCTCCCTCATACAATTTGCCTTTGATGCCCCGCCGATTCTTGGAATTTTGTAGCCAACCACGAGAATAGGCAAAGTCAGTGATGCCGAGTTGGTCTCCGAGTATCTTTGCTTTGGCAATGAGCATTTCATCGGTGACGGCGGCGTGGTGGATCCACATGTTTGAGAACCACGAGAAGACGGGTATCATCGACTTGTTGATATTTGGCGTGGCGAGCGCGAGTTAGGTCTCTGCTGAGTCGGCAGGTACGGAAAACCATTTGCCCGTGGGTTTTTGTTATGATATCCGCAACTCTCGACATGCCAGTGACTAAGGATGAGTAAGCTATAATATGCTGGCGTATATCTTGAATGGTAGCTTTTGGGTGATCTTTGTGCTGGCAAATCTTTTTTATGCTGGCCGGTATCTCTACTCGTCTATGCTTGCTTGATGGTGTCGCCATAATATATGTAAAATGTACAACGAATACAAACTGATATCTCGCAGTTAAATGCGTTATGGTAAACTAATAAAATGCAGTCGTTTTTATCAGTCGTATTTTACAGCTGTTATTGTTGCTAATGAGCTGATAATTGACGTCCCCATTTTATTCTGATATGAAGCCCTATACTGTCCACAGCTTAAATCAATTAACTTTTGTTTTTTGTACAGCCATCAATAAACTGTGATTGTTACATACAATTGGTAAACAACAAAGAGGCTTAATGACACTTTTAATTTATTTACCATATGTTATGTCATAAGGCGTGGACGATTTGATCTCAGTGTATTTATTTAATTATTAACACCCCCGTCGGCGACTAGCTAAAACAGACATTGCTTATACAATCGCTGGTTACAACATGGTCACGCTACCTAGTTTTTCCACACACATGATCACGTGATTAATGGATAACTTTAACATACCACTACAATTTTAACAATCAGAGATTGATACATTGACACACCTCCAAATTTGCGTAGGTGAATCTGTATTATCCGACTGACTGTATTTTCATATACGATTTTTCGAATTTTCTTATTTTTTGACAGATTATTTCCGGATTATCGATACAAGTTTTAAAGTAATTTTACACTTTGGTCCCCGATTTTGATTTCCGGATCCGGAACGCGGATTTCTTGATTAACGGAGCAAATTAACGTTTAGGAATTCCGTTCCCGTTGAATTATGTCCGGATAGCGAGGTTTCCGGATAAACGGATTCCGGATTAACGAGGCTCCACTGTATATAGTTGAGCTATGAGTAAATTCGTATTGAAGAAATGCTTGTATTGATTTATATAAAGATGTTGAACAGTAGCTAGGTCAGTGACTCCCAGAGTATACTGAAGGAATCTACGGAAATCTCTAATAACGACATAAAGTGATTTGAATATCAAGAATTTAACGAATATACCGATTTCGATATATCGTTTGAATACATCACATATATTTAATAAGGAGGTTTAGAAGATGTTGTACGCATTCTCCAAAATAAATCCAGAAAACATTGATGAATCGGATAACCTGGGAGTGACCTTAGAAACTGACTAAACTTCGGCAGAATTTTAGGCAAAGAGAACTATAAAGAATCTGCAAAGTATTGTGCATGATAGAGTACAGCCGGAAAAGAAAAATAACTCGCCCATTCCGTCTGAAGCTATTGACGTTTTTGATGAGACCAGTGAAGAGGATGTTCAAGAACAGGCTAATTAAACAATTACTTTTGGGTCATACATTTAAGAATGACAAAGACACTCAGACGTATACAAAGACAATATAATGGAGAAGCAGTCCGTCCTGAGAAGAGAAATTCTTGTATCAAGTAATATACGACGTTGCAGAGTTGCGACAGCGTGAGCACCGATAACAATTTTCAGAAGCTGTCGCTAAAAACAACGAAGCAAAAAACTTCTCCGGGATATTTACTCGCGTTCCAAGAAATTTGATGATATTGGATACTAGCGCATGGAGTGGTTTGCAGTTCGAGTTGGCATACTACTCAGTGACGAGTCATTTGAGCTTATTTGGACTGAGGCAGGGATGGAAGTTATTTTATCTGAATTCCAATGTCTTTTTGATGAAATAATCAGGTATTTTATCTGAGAATACGTTTTTAAACTTCGATTTGCTATATGTCCATGGGATGAAGATGGCATATTTTATGAAGCTTTCTATCCGGAATGCCCTAAAGATATTGCAGCGATGGTGAAAATAAAGCGTCGATGCGCTATTAAGCAAGGTCTTCTCAATTGGATAAAACGCTCGCGTGTATTTATAGAAAGCTCCATGGTATTTGGACGCAGCAAATGTAAAGCTAGCTATCTGCCTTGGAACATACGAACTCTGTGGCAGAACATGCCATTATGAGTACTGTAAAGCACATAGGTGTTACGTAATGGTCCAGGAGTACGACCCTGCCTTGAATGTGGCATTGGAATCAAATCACATAATCTACTTTTCTAGCCTTGTGCACGCAGAAATAAATGTGTGTGTGTGTGTATGTGTGTGTGTGTGTGATTTGGAGTTTTAACGTAGCTTTAACAATTTTTCAGTCATATCGCTACGATGTCTGCAGTGTGGCAGTTTAAAGTGATGTATAGCATTGGAACATCATGTCGCAGACATGTAGCATGATGTCCCACCCAGTCACATTATCCTGACACCAGACCGACTAGTCCTGACACTAACCTCTTAAGGCTGAGCGCCAAGCGAGGCAACTGTTAGTACCGTTTTTGTAAGTCTTTGGTTTGACTCGGCCGGGGATCGACACCTCCCGCATCCGAGGCGGACGCTCTAACCACTGGGCCACCAGAGCGGTGCAGAAATAAATAAAAACTACAAATGCGTTACTGCTCAAGCACATACAGATACAACAAAAACACATGTGACTGCACTAGCATATACAAATACTACAAAACATAAAGCAGAAATAAATGATATAACAACAGACTTTCTCAATTAGAGACTCTTCACTCTGTCCTTAGAATAAACACGCCTGATGTGCCACAGCTAAAACAGCTCGCACGGCAGAATGCGATATACATACCATGTATATACGCACCAGGTCGTATGAGAAAGTCTGACATACCTGAATTATTGTGACTTATAACTGTCTTGAATCCACCACCACCGGTTGTCACTGCATCAGCAACGTGCTGAAATAAAACAATGGTACAGCAGTTAACACAATTTGCACGTGAGCATACTATCCGAATACCAAGGTGAGCAAGGGAAGCTGAAATCCCTGCTGTATTTAGCGAGTATGAACAAAACCGTCGTCGCCGTCTCGCACCTGCTATAAGTACTGAAGCGGCTCGGTAAGTTTGTGTTGTTGTTGTTGTTGTTGTAGGGTTTAACGCCATTTCTTTAGCACATGATAGGCTATAAATGGCGGCCAGCATTAAATGGTGGAGGAAGAACCATGGAAAACCCCGGAAAGAACCACCGACCCACGAGAAGCTACTGGCAAGCTTTCTCACGTAACCACATGAGCCGAATCCGAGACTCGAACCCACGCCGACAGAGGTGAGATGGCGGTGATACGTAACGGAGAGCGCTTTTGACCACTCGGCCACTCTGGTCCCCAGTAATCACAAGTACCAGAATTCAAATTTCAGAATCATACTGACGAAATGAAAAATCACGCGGAAATGATCTCACCCACATACACACCAAGCAAAGACTCTCGTTAACTATCGACAACTCTGATTCCTGGAATCGTAGCGGTGTTACAAAACTTTGGTCACGCTGAGATTAAAACAGACATTGTTCTTAGCGCGCATCTGGTTATTCCACTGCGTCATGATAAGGATGGATTTACAGTAATACCTCGAACATTCGCGAGGTTAGGTTCCAGAACCAGTCGCGGATCAGGAGGAATAGCGAATGTTTGGTACGAGTCACTAAAAATGCAAATAAAAAAATGCTTATTTCTAGGGTTTAAACCCTAAATATTATCCAAATCATGCTCCCAAAGCACTTTAATTTCATTTAAAAGTTAGCTTAATACATTACCCTTAAAATGAGAAATAAATGGTTGACGTAAAAATAGAGTACAGTATCGCCTTTTGGGTATTTGCCACACTGGCGCATTTACAGTACGGTACATGTATACTAATATTACCCCTATACTATTTCATTGGCTGCCGTTTTCTTTTGCACTCACAGTAAGGTAAAACCAAGTAACGAATGGGACTGTAAACTTAATGACTGACGTTTTCTTTGTCATTGTCAGGAAGGTAAACTAGGTAAACTTCATATGTCACAGAAGTCATGCAACGAATGTACAATTCAATACAATAAAGTAAACACCTACGAAGAGGTTACCAATGAAAATTTCGCGAATCCGTGAATTCGCGAATCCAGAAACGCGAATGCACGAGATATTACTGTATAACTACTACTCCGTGGATTCATAATGGTACTCACGTAAACCTGAGCCGCAAAGACAACAGCGCCGTCAGTGATTTAATGGGCTGCGTAATTGAAAAGATCCATGAAACGCTTGCGAAATACACCAATGTATAATCAGAATGGACTCGAATGA
Source organism: Sinohyriopsis cumingii (assembly GCA_028554795.2). Classification (NCBI taxonomy): domain Eukaryota; kingdom Metazoa; phylum Mollusca; class Bivalvia; order Unionida; family Unionidae; genus Sinohyriopsis; species Sinohyriopsis cumingii. Next base: position 91,579,592 of record CM068831.1, read on the forward strand.
GACGTGCGCAAGTCGAGGTACATCTCTCACCTTATTAACTGTTTCGTGTTTTCAGTTACATAACAACATCATAATGGGTCCCGCCCATGGCAGTTATAAAAATCGTTGACAGATGTTTTGAAAGGGCAATTTTGTCAGTGATATTTTCAGCTAGCGATCACCAAGATATGCCTCAAAAATGCCAACAACACCTGGGTGAACTCAGTGTGTGTGATATCGAATTTCCCGTGCAGGTTAGCAAACCCACAGTGAAGACATTTGAAACACGTAACCCAGTTACCCAAGTATCGCTGTTAATGTTTTCAGTTATGACAAAGGTTTTAATCCACAGGTACTAACTCTCCATAGACAGAATTTATAAAAATCAGATTGACGTTGTGCTGATTAGTGAGATGGTAGAGACATAATTAATATCGTACTTCATATGGATAAAGAACATGCACAGCAAGCGCAAGAGTAAAATATATCCATGCAGACGTTGTATGCATGTATTTAGACTCGACAACTACTCATCATTCATGACGTTTACTGCGGTAGTATCAGTCAAAAACCAAATCTCACAATCATGCCAGAACTTGTGAAAACCACCGTCACATTTACTACAGTACAACGAAAGATAACTGTCTCATATGGTCTACGCAGATTTTGAATGCCCAAATGTTTCACGACTGGTTACTGGCTTTGCTAAAAAGCTTTAACTGAAGAGCAAAGTCCTTCCACCGATAAAGAGCAAAACCGTCCAACGATGCTAAAGTTCGCGAACAATGTACTGGTGCGTACAGAAGTGTTGCACACAAAGCATTTAATTTGCAGTTGAGAATGTATCAATAACAAAACAAAAATAATCCCCCGGTTGCTTCTTAACTTGCGTGGGTACGATGTCACTTAATGCAAGCAGTAGCCACATTAAAATCACCGATAAGCGTGATTCCCATCAACATGTTCAGACTGGGACAATTGCAGTTCATCAATTCGATTCATTTTATGAATACGTCATTGGACAAGTGATCAAAGAATCTGACGGAGGAAAAAGAAGGAAGAGAACGAGGTTAGTTTTTGGTTCTGTTTTGCACAATAAACAAGTTGGAGGAAAAAGGGAGGGGGGTTGAACGGGGTAATATATATACGGCCTGCGGTGCTCGACCCAAGATATACAAACACAAAGGAGAGTAATTGCAAGAACCTAAGAGCCCTTTTCGTGGTCACCTCCTATTTGCCAAAACGTTTGCATTTAATGTCCAGTGTTTGTATCTGTTTGTGTATGTCTGTGTTGTTCACAGCTTTACATAAACCCTCTTTTACTCCTCTGTTCTGTGTGTTTTTATGTGTAATAGGATTTAGTACTCAGTGTGCGAGAATTTCCGCAACCCCACAGGAGAAGTAACTTGAGAATACTACTGGTCCTGTCCATAACCAACTGGTCCTGTTCATAACCAACTGGTCCTGTCCATAACCCACTGGCCCTGTCCATAACCAACTGGTCCTGTCCATAACCAACTGGTCCTACATTTCATCAAGCAAGAAGACAAAATGTTGTCAATGGCGCAATGATTGTTTCAGGTAGACGTGAACACCAGTCCCCAGTAAGGTTATTTGTATAATGAAACATGGTACTTAACGTCAAACATAGAATAAGATATTTAAATCATATTACTACACCAATCTGATCATGAACTAAGCAGTAGAAAGAAGCAAACGAAATAAAAATGTGTAAACCTTAACAAAGAATTTAATTTTCAAAGTTATAAATGTAAATGTGTGATCAAATTACAGTATTATGAATTGAATCCAGAATAATCCTTATAAAGTTCTATGAAAGTCCTAAATAAAACGTTCTGTATAAATTTCAAAACTGGAAATGTACTGGTCCGCCAAAAGTGGTGACGTCAAGATGGCGTTGTCCAGAACAGTTACTGAACAATTTCTGTTTCCAATGAACAGTCCAATCAAGTATTTTTTTTCCTATCGAATAATATATATATATATATATATATATATATATATATATATATATATATATATATATATATATATATATATATATATATATATGCAACATAAAACACGTTTGCAGACAACAGGAACACAAGAAATGAAGACGACTCCAAAATAGGAATGAATCTGATTGCTCAGTTCTTTCATTAAATACACCTTATATTGCGACTATGTTTCACGATACTCCCCGCGTGACAGATCGTACTATTCATTTTGCCTTGAATTTGCCTATTCATGTGACCCAGCCCAACCAAAGGGAAGTTACTGAATTCTTCTAAAAACGCCGAAACCATATCAGCCAATGAGAAATTATCCAAAGGCGCCGTTATGTCTTATTATTAAGATTATTATTAATGATTATCAACACATACGTAAATGTATATTTATAGATGCTATGTAACTTTCGTTCTTAACAGACTCAGGTCACGAAGGAAAATCTAACTAAAGATATTCTGTACAATTTACAGTCATGCATAAAAATTACAAAAGTTAAATAAAACCATGTACCAGGAGTTACAAAAAATATAGATATGCATAACACATGTAAACTTTATTAAATTCTATTACACCGAGCATAAGATGGTCACTATTTACTGACCAGGACAATGATACTCACTGTCTGACTGATCCAGATTCTAACGTTAACTCATCTAGATGCTGGGTATCACAGCGATGAACAGTCTGAAGAAGAGTCTGAATAAAAATCAGAATCCTCATCTGTTGACCTTCAACAATGACAGTATCAGAACTAGACCCAAGATGCAACGACGAGTTTGTGGTGTACGACGTACAGCTGTTCATGTCAATAGGTCTGCGGATTACTAAAATTGGAATTGGATCAAATGAATCTTGTTATAACTCTATGGTCGTAAACAAAGTAACAGAAAAGAATGAATACCAGCAACTTCGTAAAATTGAACAAATAATTTTCCCTAAATACAAAAGTACAAATTTATCAATAACTTACAATAGGATGAATGAAATACTAGATATTCCAAAGTGTTCTATCACAAGTCCAAAAGTATCAAGTATTCGAAATGAGTTTCAGTGGTGTTACGAATTAAGTCCAATCTATTATGCTGATGTGCCAATAGTCTTGCTTAGTCTGATGTGCTAACAGTCTTGATTTATTACAATGTACAAAATATATTTAAATGAATTCACGGTAAATCCAAATTAGTTACTGTATTCACAGTTTATGAACAGCTTGTAGTTCTAATGAATAGTTAAATTAAATCCACTCAGCTGAATTGAATTCCACTATGAATGATGTTTATGCTAGGAATAACTAATTTTCATTGAATCGTCCCTCATATAAAATTCTAAGACCTAATAGAGAAACGTACGAGAGTCGAATATTCATTCTAGATCAGTCTAACTTTGTCAACTAGGTCAAATACTTTAGCGTGTGTGTGTGTGCCTATGTGTGTTTTTTTTGACGTAGCTTTAACAATTTTTTTTGTCATATCGCTACGATGTCTGCAGTGTGACAGTTTATAGTGATGTCTAGCAATGGGGCATCATTCCGCAGACATGTAGCATCATGTCCCATACAGTCACATTATCCTGGCACCAGGCCAACCAGTCCTAACACTAACCTCTTAATGCTGAGCGCCAAGCAAGGCAGCTGTTAGTGCTATTTTTATAAGTCTTAGGTATGACTCGGCCGGGATCGAACCCACGACCTCCCCCATCCGAGACGGACGCTCTAACCACTAGGCCACCAGAGCGGTTAAATACTTTAGCAGATAGCCAATCAGGAATTAAGTCACCTGGTTTTCCGGGAAGAGGGGGATACCATTACTTGAACTTATTCCATCAATTTGTGAATAAGATTTCTTTTTACAGCTTCCAAGGTCAAAATGCCGCAATAACATGTATACCAAACGAAATGACCTCATCATGAAATACAAACCCACTATTTTGAAGCTACGTAATTAGTGTACAAAGGGACAAAATCTATTTAATACTTTTTTCTACTAAACGACTCTGGCAATCTAAAATCCTGAATAATAATAAAAACACATAATATAAATATTCATAACAATCCACATCAGCAGAATGCAGCTGGACATGCTATAGTTCGTCGAGCTCAGCATTGCAAATGTTATTGTTTTGTATCTCTTGAAATTTAAGATAGATTTACCTAATTAATAAATCACCTGCATCATCTAGTTTTCTATAAAACTAATTTACATCTATATTTACTGTATATTTGTGATGAAACCTGTCTAATGAATAGACAATGACTGTTTCATCTGCGGCACAAGACGATTCCCATAACCGCTTTGCCCTGTGTCACAAATGAACACACCCAAAACTCCAGAGGCAACGTGGTTGATTACATGTACACGACCATTCTTCAATGATATATCGAACGAAAAGTGTTGTGATATATGTTGATACAAATGGTGTTGAAATCATGCGTGCGCGAAACAAATTCGTCAACTTCAGCTACATTATGAGAGTCTTACGTGAAAACTCACCGATCCTGGTATATCATTCTCTATGCTAAGCCGAATGAAAAGTATACCAGTCTTGTCACGGTCTTAGCATGCAGCCGTTTCCATAGTCCGAATGAATTTTTAAATACAAGTATCGTTTTCGTTTGATAGTGATGCATCACTTTTGGCCGCTTTTGGTTTATATACTCTGGTGGCTTCTACACATCCCACACACTCAATATGTTCATGTTGGAAACTGAAAAAAAACATGTGTGACGTCAGACATCGCATTGATGAAGACGAGTCTTTAATTTGAGTTGCAAGCATCTAGTGCATGCAGATCACACGCGAGTTATTTATCTTCTAATATAAATCAGATGCACGAGTAGTCATAAGAAACAATTCACAATAATTATTTTTCACTTGGTTTTAAATAGATCTTTTAACAGCATAAAATATAACACTTGTAGATTAAATTAAAAATCCAGCTGGCAAGACGGACTGGTTACTCATGTTTTGGCCCAGTTCATCGTTTTATTGGCTGGCATCGGACAGGCGACAATTTTGTACACTGATAGAAGTATCTATAATTCTTCGTTTCCTTGTGTGTGATTGTTTGCTTGTATGTTGTGTGAAAGCATGTCTATAAACACTTCCTACCCTTTTCGTTGGACTACAGGGGTGTGAGTTTGGATTGAAATCAAAAAGTGGGTGCTGAATTGTGGGGATTTGTGTTTGATGTTATATGTGATATGTTGTAAAGGTGAGTGTTTGGATTGTAGACAAACATTTTAACATTACCATTCCCTTTTGAAGCTACAAAACCGTTGGAAGCCATACATTTGTAGATTCCATTGCTTTATATAGGTGTGGTGTGGAGCGATATGGACTCAAGCCGACAACGTATCCAGTTGGAGGCATTTAAACTTTCAATCCTTTGACGCTACAATCCCATTCTCATGTTACACCTATGGACCACTTTAATACAAAATTTCCCGTCAGACGCCATATCGCACTTATAACTTGAGGTGCAACAGCCCCATACATCTACTCCTCGTTCTCCTCAAAGCAAAATAGACGGAATACATTAGTTTATGAGCAAAGTCACTTGCCTCGATTTTGTGAGACATCCCGAAGTTAATGAAGCTCACACATTTAACAATTTTAATTATTCTTTTTTTATTTTTAAATTAAGTGTGTGTGTGTGTGTGTGTGTGTGTATGTTTCGGTTAATTTTCAGAACCTATCGCTTTGTTGGTCTAAATTATTTTCAGCGCAGCAAATGTTTAATCGTCTATTGTTTATTCAAATGATATGCTCAACAGGTAATTTCAAAACGATATCATGCGAGTCTAAATAATACAATGAGATGACAAATGACTTTACTAAATACTTCATTTCCGTAATAGAAATATTGTGACACAATACAAGTTAATCTTTCTTAGACACTTTTGTACTTGTGAAACCAAAGACATATATGAAATATATCTGTAGCAAAATAGACACCTACTTTTTTTTCCGGCATTCGTCTATTAAATACAAGCACGCGCATCACGATGTCAACTAGACGAAGTTGTTCATATCATAGCTTTCCAAAAGGGGCTGCATTACATAAAATGATTGGTGAAAGCGTTTTGACATACATTTGATCGACGAGAAGAATGAGACAGCGATTAGGTAACCATAGAAAGCTTATCATTGTCGCAGTGTCTGTTCAAGAAGTATGTCGGCCCGAGGGCCCAGCGTTTGGATACTAGTAATTGAGATTTTAACAATATTTTCAGGATTATACTTGGAACTAGGTACGGCTCAAATATTTACGTCAGGACAGGTAAGCTTATATTTTTATAATATCCGTACTGATTTCTTGACTTTGTATAACTACATTTCTACAACTTAATTTGTGGATAACATACATCTTTCTCAGTGTATGTATGTATGTGTGTGTATGTATGTATGTATGTATGTGCGTGCATGCGTTCGTGCGCGGGTATGTGTATGCATGTATATAGATTGATACGAATGTATGAATAGACAATTGGATGTGATTATCTGAGTTATTACAAATACAATATTTTAATTCCCATGTCTCTGCTTTACACGTATTTCTTAGAATCCAGATTTCATACATATTTATCTTTTTCTTCTTATTAATCTCTGTTATCTATGATGATGTTTCATTTTTAGCTATTGTGAATTCTGTGACTTTACTATATAAACGCCTGTTCTTCAATGTTCCAATCCCAGTAAAGGTTCTTACTTTCCCCTTTATTACATACCCGTTTAATCTTATATGACTTATTTGGTGTTTTATACAGATTTTCAGTCTTTGATTCCGTATCGCACACCTCAAATGTCGGTATCGTACAACCAACAAGGAACTACTTTAACAACTTTTAATATTCAATACTAGTCCACTTATAGAATATCGTGGATGATTTATTGCTATACATTTTATATTATTAAAAATGTCGGCACACGTTGGTAATTTTAGCAAATACAGTCTTATTGTTTGAAAATGGCCGCTTTTTGCAGCTGGTGATAATTGGGGAGTACCATAAGTAGCGACGAGCAGCATTTTATGAGCATTTCACAGAATTAACTGCCGAGAAATTATAGTTTCTTGTTTTGGGTTTGACGCCATTTCTCAGCACAAAATAGGCTATACATGGCGGTCAGAGGAGGTTGACAACAATACTCGGACAGAATGTTTGACAGCGAGTTCTCATATGAAACTGGTATGGTGACGCCAAGCATGAGAGAGACAGAGAGACAGACATACATTACTTTGCCTCCGAATTTTTTTATTGATAGTTTTAAATATCCAGACCAAATTACAAAGTTTTAGAGAGTCATGTCAGGATTCAAGGCATGGTAATAATTGCTCCCATAGTTGGAGAAACCTTTACCCCATTTTTAATTGAACGCTTAAATAGAAGACTTCTTGGTCACTTTAATGAAACAGGATGGTTTGTACCATGAACCAGATACTCTTAAAAGTTGCAACAAAACCATTTAACATATAATTAGGGGACAGTAACTTTGGCTACAACATTTGAACCTCAGATGAGTTTGCTAATTGCCACAAAGTGCTGAATAGGGCATGCTACTAATTCGACTTGTTGGTATACACAGAATTTACCCGCAAGACCTGACGTGTCGGAACATAATTGGAGAGTACACCTGGTGATGCCTACGGTGAACTACTTTGCTATACATATATCAATGTGTACAAAATATCACTTACAATTACGGTTTAAGGTAATTTCGTTCCGATCATCTTAAGTTAACTATACTTCTTGAACCTTAGCAACCAGATTTCATACATTTGTCCTGAGGATTACGACACTGCCCATGTGATGCAATTTTTAGGCATGATGTCATTACACGTGGCGTCACATCCACCTAATTCGTAGCCTGTCCTAGTCTGGGTGCAACGATCAAAGAAAACGAAGAACAAAACCTTCTGAACAGAGCACCCGTTGATCTCGTTCCCAGCTTAAGCAACGAAGACATACAGAACAGACATTCCATGATGTAAATCATCTAAAATTCCAAACTTATAAAAATACCATCTCAGCTTCATAATTTTTAAAAAAATATTGTTTGCAAATTTTTTAATATCATTTTTTAAGGATAAAGTTTAAGTTGAGGAACTTTCAGTTTGTCTTTGGATATTACAGATGAATGGAATTTATGTTGTAAATCTGAGGATAAAACTCACAAACATGTGCAACATAAAAGCAGACGTATCACAGAGAGCATCAGCTCTTCTGTGATGCAAATTTAGACGAAGTACATCACGTTGTTGAGACTGTCATTAATGGGACACATGCAGAGAAGTGTAGGCGCAGGGTAGTGTATCTATTTACATTTTAAATTCTTGCGACTGTCAAAGTGAAAAATAAATAGAAGAAAAAAGAACAATATTGTTTGAATTTAGAAAAAATGTCCAAATGAATATTAAAAATCCACCCCTCATGTTAGAAAGATGCAGAATCTTCAATTTCTTAAAAAATATATGCTTGAAATAACACCCTTACATTCAGTGCATCAGTAATTTCTTGTATCAAGTGACAACGTAAAAATAGAGAGTTTGAAAGTACTGTAAATGAACGAACTTTCTGTATAAATTGGATGCATTTATTTACTGTTAGTCTGTGAAATTTACCCTTAAATTGGCTTGAAAGTAGATGTCTATTCAGTAAGTAAGATAAAGGGTCATTAACTGGTCCAAAACCAATTTTCTACTTGAGAAGCAAGAGAACAAAATGAACTTGCCTGTGACTCGAGATTAAATCCATTCATATGTCCCATACACCATTTTTAAAAGTTAATGAGTAAATAACCATATCTGCAATGCAGACAGCCCGATGACGCAACTGCACAGGATGTGACGAAGTTTTAGAGGGGTGTACAATATCTGTAATAAAATGCCAAATGTCTAATTCATTTTGTAACAGTATACGTTAAGATTTGTCAAAGAATATATGAACAAAAGAGGGATCACTAATAAATACTCGTCTTCTGTTTTAAGTCTGGGGAAAGAACTTGCTTAATACGGCGTAGGAACATATGTCCAGGCCTGACGGCCCCGACATATTCGTACGCCGTATCAAACTAGTTTGTTCCGCCCACGCAGAACTAAACACATGCAATGTCGTCTGTTATCATACTTAAAATTATACCAAGATTAGAACATTACTGCACGTTTTCCTTTCATTATGTTGCTTGTTTACACCCTTATGCCACTTTTGCCTAGGATCAGTGGAGTGGAAGGCTAAGACAAATTTCACATAGCTTTAACTTCAGGAAATATCCATTTTGTATACAGATGAAAATACTTGTCAGTTTTATACCACCTTCTCATTTCTGCTTGTTCATGTTTATGCATGTGCCCTTCTCTTCAAATTCATAATATATTAGTTGTGTTTAGTAATTTTCTATATTAAGGAAAAACCTGTCTCCAAATGAATAGCCAGTTTGTCTTTTGATATTACATTACATTGCAAAATGTAAATGATTCATTCAATGTTTTATCACATACAAAGAAAACATGATATCAAGTATAGCATCAAACATTTTGGGTCCTTTATTACAGTGCAATGTTATTAGTGTATGTAATTTCTCTGGTAAGTCGTTGCTATTTCGATAAAATTATGCTGTAATAATAAATTGGTCTAATGCAATGAAATTTGTTATAATACCATAAATATTATTAAAAAAACCAACTAATACAAATCAACGAATTTCACCTACGAGATACTATACAAAGTAAACATCTTTTTCCATACCAGTTTTCCAAACTGTATTGATGATCATACGACCCTTGCATTTTCAATGGTTCCTATGCAAAATAATGACGTGATTTGTATTGATTTTCGTGAGAATTTCATATAAGAAGAGTAGACTTGCTTCCAAGAGAGATCAAATCTGCACCAAACGTTAATGATAAATTTAATAAAATGCACACCAAAAATTATAAATTTACCAACTTGGATAAAGTTTTCTAATCTATGTATTCTTAAGCGATTTAATACAATCTTATATCAAGCATTTGAATCCCTTTAAACACTTAACTATTAACACTAATTGATCTCTCTATCGACTGATCGATCTTTCTATTAACTGATCGATTTTACTCGTATGTTTCTGTCTAAGAAATTGATTTAAAATAGATTAATTTATTTATGAACATCTCAGAGAGATTAAACATAAATAAGTGGCCTAATTTTGACAATGTGAAAGCTTTTAACACAGCTATTTTCTCATGAGGGGTGAGAATTTATTGTATCATTAACTCAACCATTTTCATTTTTTTGTTGTAATTTATTTTCATTTTTTATGCTAGATATATTGTTATGGGTCCTTTTCCCAAATGAATTCGAATTATGAATGATATGGTCATAAAATAGTGCAACCAAAGTTTTAATTTAGCGACGAAATATAAAACGTGTAGATTTTATCTTAAATGCAGCGGGATAAATGATGTAGGATTCAGACCTCAAACATTTATAGTTTATTATAAAATGTAATAATATTTAATTCCAGGGTCCTGTCCAGAACAGGTCAATTGCAAGCTCATTTCTCTTTCAAGAATGATATATGTAATGAAAATAATGTACATATTTAATCGTTATTAAGAAACAGCATTTATAATTTTATTTTATTGGAAAATTTCACAAAGCAGCTCGTCTTTTTCTCTGCCTATTACCTTTCGTTGGTTTTCGAAATATTTTTAGTGGAGTATTATATGGCGACATATTTTAGTTCTATCCCTACCACATGAATACATAAATGACGTGCTTTGTCCGTATTACAAGCTGCATTAATTTCCTATAAAATTCATAATAATTGACAATGATGAATCAGCCATCACAAGTTTCAGTCAGCTATCGTGTCAAGTACCTAAAGGGCGGTATTTAACTGACCTATTACTACAACATAGGTTAATATTGCATGAACATTAGCATACTACGTCATATACAGTCTAAAAATGTATGTTGACAGAGTTCATTTTCTTCAGCGCACACTGGACATTTCATGAAAAGGGCTGTAAGATATTTAAGCTATGGCGATTTGAATATGTATTTTATTATTAATAGCAGTCAGATAAGAGACGGACATCACGCCTGAAAGTCCAACAAGTTGCGAGTGTACCTGTAAAATCAAGCAATGCTTACGCTTTTGCCAGGTGGTTTATTGATTGTCGGTCCATATTTTACGGTGCGTACTAGGGTTTGAGTGATATATGGCAATATATTAATTATCGGCTTAGGCATTCATTGAGTGGGGTTGGGATTGGGGCTGTTCATATCCTTATTTACTTCGTGCTGTGTAATGTGCTATAAATCGTGTAAAATACAAAACCAAGGTAGCAAAGAAAACCGTGTAGCATTTCGCAAGCAGAAAATAACGCTGTTTTACAGAACTACGATCAAACTTCGTAGTCTCCATAGGATGAAGCCTCAAAACTTATGAAAATTTTTATTATGTTGAATACATACAAACAGCATCAACTACACAAACCGATACTAACCATGAGAGAAAAACGAAGACATAGATGATTCACTATAATTTCTGAGACTTCCAAATAGTATTATCAATAATAAATAATATTAGCTTGAATTTTGCAACACATAACCGAACATCACAGTAGTGTCATTGGAAGCATAATGTCTGTGATAAATATATATATTGCAAAACATAATTTAATATCAATGTACATATCATAAAACAAATGTAATACTTCATTTACGCAAAATGTGTAATGGTAAAGGCATCTACCTTCTCCAGTTACGAACAACGTCATTTCATATACCAAGACTTCTACGTGAGTAGAATAATACTGAGGTTTCTGGGGCAGCCGACCATTGTATGCTCTATTTCTTAAAAAGAAATTCCCCAAGATAATCTAAAATAGAGCGTCAGAAATGTAATACAATTTTAAAAAAAATAAAAAGTAAAAAGGGGAATATTTTTGTGCGAAATAATCTAAAATGTTTTTATTTAATAAACAAAAATATTTGACAGATGTACGAATTTGAATGAAGCAGGTATTGCTATAAAATTACCGGTAACAAGAATAGTATATAAGGAAATTAGGATATTTAATAAATAAACACATTTGATTCTTCTCGTCAATTTCTCTTCGAGTATGATAGTGTAACTGGGATGAACGGTTTAAGTGAAAAGGTAGTAAAATATCAAATCATTACAAAAAGTATGAGCTGATTCCAGCATATGTACAACTGTAGTGCACCTTACGTATCTGGGAATAGTTTTACTATATCCGCAGCTTCATTTACTGACGTAGCTCCTAAACGTTTCTTCCTAGCTATGCCTACAAAGGGACAGAGTGCCAGAATGGAAATTTGGTCGCGAAATTTAAGTGGCTTATGTTTTAATACGCCTTCATATTGGAATGCCATAAACGATGCATGATTATAACATTTTAAAAATAATTGTTATAATAAAAGAACAAGAGTTTAGATTTAAAAGTAATGAAAATATATATAGATATAATGATGACAAAATAAAATTCTGTGTGCAATTTTCAAAGACATTCATCAAAAAGATCATTATTAGGGGTTGTTACATTAGAACTAGATTCGTTTCGTTGAAGACTGTATCTTACTTTGTTTGAACTAGATAACGGTCCTTTTGGGGTTGGATACTTGGTGTGTACTAGTGTTACTTTAAGACTGGGGTCGTCCAGTGGTTCTTTAGAGTTTACAAAACAGTATTGTAGCCACGTCTACAGACATGTAGCAACATGTCCCGCTTAGTTACATTATCCTGACACAAGGCCGACCAGTCGTAACACAAACCTCTTAATGCTGAGCGCCTAACGAGGCAGCTGTTAGTGTCATTTGTATTATAAGACTTGGGTATGATTAGCCGGGGTTCGAACCCGCGACATCCCGCATCCGAGGCGGATGCTCTCTCTAACAACTAGACCACCAGAGCGTTGCAGTTTAGACGATAATAATGAGAACTAACAAATCACTAATTATTCCGAAAAAGAATTCACAGATTCCATATCATACAGCGAATTTAATTACATGTAAAAAATACACACCGAATTTTCTAATAAAAAAGTAACAAAACCTTTTATAGTTTGAAAATTTCAAAAATGCGAAAGGCTTGATCGCGAGTACACACTGCCTTTTTGCAGATATGAAAATAGGAACAATAGTCACAATACTGTCAATATGATTTAAGATAATTTTCTACCTACACGTTTTATGTAACAGAGGCAATCACCGTTTCTGAAATTTGTGAAGTAATGAATCTTGAGCTAGATTATTTTCAAAGCAGGATTTGCATACATTATTTGGGCAACGTTATAATGAACAAGCTGCATGATGGTCTCAGAGAGGATAGTTTATTAATCGAACAATTTTAACGAATGAGATTTAAATTGCAATGTTGGACAATGAACAAAGGTATAAAATGGTATAAATCAACACACACACACACACACACACACACACACACACACTTTTACAGGTTTTATCCACATTTGGAGCAAAATTCTTGCTTTTTTCGAAGTTAATTCACTGCTTGCTAGCTTGAAATTCATGCTCCGTTGTATGGTTTCTTTTTTATTTTGGTGGTGGTGGTTGCGAATGGCTTTTGTGAAGGGCTGGGGTTTTCATTTTAATTATTATGTTGTATACATTCCTATATGACAATACTCTCTCTCTCTCTCTCTCTCTCTCTCTCTCTCTCTCTCTCTCTGAGTACCATTTTGTAATCGAATATCGATGGCATATATATTTAAAGATGAAATATTGTAAGAGAAGACAAAATTTATTTAACATTGTGTTTTATTATATACTCAACTGTGAAATATAGAGATTTATTTGCAAACTAATTTTAACATTTTTTATTCCTATATTTTCACCTGTGAAAAATATATCCTTGTATGTTCATATGTGAAAATATGAGATTTCCGATCATGCCATATGACGCTTGATTGTGTGCCTACAAAAAGTTGCATCTGAAGCAACAAATACAAGTACTTTGTGCTAGGAACATCCTTTGATTTCAGTCACGAAAATTAATATTTGGTAAAGAAATTTGACAAGACGATGTTCGCATCTTTTGGAAGTTATTTCCCCTTACTTCCTTGTCAACAACGACAAACCCGCTGTAATACATAGCTTAGTTGAACTTGCATTGTTTTCACATAGGGTCAGATTGTTTACAAAATGACAAAACTATAATTTACTGCAACAGAATAATTCAACCCAATCTTACCGCTTTTCTAAGTCACGTATATTTTTATGATCAGGCCACGAATGTGAGGTGAATTTTACGGAAAGATTGTAGGGGTGAGCGTGATGTGCCAAAGAGTGAGTTTAATCTTCTGAACTTCGATTCTGGAGCAAATTTGGTATACAGTAAAAAGAAAATGTTCTTTTCCTACGGGTAACATTGCAAACCAGGCAGCTTTACGTGGTTTTTGTAACAGCATACTGAATCTCATCTTTTGTGTTCGTGTGGAAAATTGTACAGCATCTCGAACTTTTGGCTGATTACTAAAATTAATGATTTATAGAGCTTAAAGGGCTCTCTCTCTCTCTCTCTCTCTCTCTCTCTCTCATTTTAGTCTAGGTTTTATGTCAATTTTTTTCTTGAATGTATTGTAAATGTATTTTTTCTTGAATGTACTGTGATATTTCTATTAAAGACAAGATTGAGGCCAAATAATGGAATCATGAACGTTTCAAACTAGACTGTAGAAGAAGAACTAGTTTCCAAATATCCACTGCAGAAATAATATGGATCAAATTAAGGTCATTCAGTAGCAAAAATATCTGCCCTGCTTAACGACTTCTAAGCAGTCCCTCCTAATCGTATACTGATCAGTATGAATTCGACCTCAAGGACCCACGGTACTAATCTAGTTCTCATAGTAAACGTATGCAAACACCGTGATATTAAACATTAAAAAACTTCAAATTTCTGAGTGCTCAAGATCAAACCTATATTTATCACTATAGAGGCATCCTGGATGTCAGCGTCTGTGAATAGAAAAGCATACGAGCCGCTGCATTTTCTGGATCTGCGTGTGTTTGAAATACGTGCTTTCAGTTCTGCACCAAAGAGCATTGTCCTAGTTTCAGTTATGAGTACTTCAAACTGCAATTTGTCAATTTTTTAAGTTACAACTAGGATAAGCTCTTAACAGATTCTTTTTACTAAAATCTAACTTTTATTTATCAGCCAATCCAGGCAAGTCAGACACATACATACTCTATTTTATCTTCACCCATTTCTAGACTGGTTCTCATTTTTACATACCATAGTAACTTGAGTCCTAAAAGCCCCTTTAACTTTAACAATAAGGAAATCATCAAGAGATACATTGACGTCAGTTCAGATTTTACTATCAAATGGTGTCATAATATGCAATTACACGACATCACACAGGTAATTCACGTTGCAACAAGAATAGCATCTGAGTATATATATATATGTGTATATATATATATATATATATATATATATATATATATATATATATATATATATATATATATATATATATATATATATATATATATATATATATATATTTGACGATGCTGTGTTTGCAATGAGTAGCATAGATAACATTCTATGTCTTTTGGTAGAAAGCCCTCGTCTGGTGTCGTCTCAGTCTATTGCCAGTATAAGCTGAACGAGTACCGAATACAATATTTCATACTCCTGCTAAAACTTTGCTTCACAGGCGGTTCATCCTACCCATCGAATATGCTTAAGTCTAGGCCAGTGCAACCATAACATGTTTATAATTGATTCTGTCCGCAAATAATCAATTTCCTTTCAATTTTAATCGTAGTTTGTCCTAATTTATCTTTTCTTTTTAATTCTTGCATAAGCCTTCGTCGTTATTTGGCTAGTCTTTTGCGTTTTTACCAGCCTTTGACATTCTGGTCTTTAGCGGCAGAATTACTTCTTCCTTCGTTGCGTTTAGTGTGATATCACGTCTTGGGCCGCACCATTCTAGTCTTTGCTTTTGAGCCCTGTTTCTTTTTTTTATTATCTACCATCCCTGTTTTGTTATCTACCATTCTAGTCTTTGCTTTTGAGCCCTGTTTTGTTATCTACGAAGGTCTAATATGATTAGCTGTATTTTATCTTGAGTCCTAATGGCATATGAATATGGCCATCAACTGTATATTCACGTGGTGCATATTTGTATCTATGTACACACAATCAACTGATATACCAGTCTGGTTTGAAATCATCGGTGAGCTAAGTAATTCTTTTTCCAATTGGAATCGTTTTAAATCGTTCCTTTATGTATGTGCTTGAAATTGCTTCAATGTCAGCGTGTCTGAAATCATCATACTTGAAGCTTTATTATTCATCAGTGAAAAAAGAAAACAATAATGTATGTAGTTGAAATTGCTTTAATATTATCGGCATGTTAGAATTCATAAACAACTCGTGTGTGTATATATATATATATATATATATATATATATATATATATATATATATATATATATATATATATATATATATATATATATATATATATATATATATATATATATATAATTTAAACATTCTTTACAGTAATGTTTCAGACTGTTTCAGATATTAGTTTATTCTGGATAATCGACTTTAAGTCATTTCCTATCGAATGATTCCTCATATGTTTCACATTTGCGCTGAACACTCTTTTATTTTCTTAATTTGATGCTCCAACCCTACTATTACATTCAGCTTTACGTGCTTTGAATATTTGGTGCATCTCGTCATTCAGATTGTCTTTCTTGCAACTTCATATTGAACTTTATGTTCAATGCACGTCACAAGAGTCAGTTTTGATCTACTTGCATAAAGGTACCGTCGAAAACTGAGCAAATATTTCGACCTAAAATTACATAAAATGACTGAGTAAAAGTACTTATAAGGGGTTTGGGGACTGAAAAAGATTTTTGGTGACTTCCTAAGGACGATGTTAAGTGCATATTTATGTGTACTCTTTCCATAATAAAATATTTAGAATGCTTAAATTATGCCCATTTTGCCTCCCCCCCCCGCCCCATGCTAAAAGTAAAGACCTCAACGAAATAAACGAGTTCATTCACAAAACTCAAAACTTGATGCAGAGGAAGACAATAACAGAATGTAAAACTTTGCTCAGGAAAAGCTTGTAAAATCAGAGAAGTTACATCTGAAGAGGCATATGATCTTTTGTGTAGCGAATTTAAAAATAAAAGAGAAAACTCAGCCATTTTGTTCCATAGTTTGGAAAATATTTGTTACGGGACAAAGGGTTGGAAGAAATGGAGGATGAAATGGTACAATTATAAAAGGCTAATAAACCAAACTGAGAATAATTGTGTTCGCTTCAAAGAAGAAGAGGAAGAAAAAGAAGAAACACAGGAAAAGGCTTTGTTTAGAAAACTTGACATATCAAATTTCATCTTCCTTATCAGCATCGGTGACACCATTGGCAAATTGGGGACATTGCCAAAGTCTGTACAAAATCATGGTATTGACAGGTTAGCTGTAAAACAAGAAAGTGTGACATATGCAGTTTGAGTTAATTCATTTTAAATTGAGACTTTTGACAATGCCGAATCCATCACAACCTTTGATGACCTGTCATGTCGAGCTGGTAAAAGGGCGGTATGAACTTTCGGACAAAGATGTATTGCAGACTCATGCATTTATGGATTTTTCGCGTGATATACTAATTTTATGATACAAACTTATTTTATGTTTATTTCTTCAAGACATTAAATTATGTCATACCATGAACGAGCACATATAATATCAAGTGAAATATGCGAATTGAGTTGAGTAATCTTTTGTAAGGTACTTCACGTTTTTCCACTTGTTTAGTATGAGACGATATATGTGTTCATTAATTGAAAGAACTCTGGTATAACGTGATAGTGTGTAGACTGTCCAGATACGGATATTTATTATGAGATTATTTTCTTCACCTTGCTTGGAAATAAATTACATGGAGAAATTTATGTTTTTAAAATCACAATGTTACATGATAAACAGAGTAAATAAGCGGGAAACTAAATTCCGCAGAAGACTGCTTCAGAGTTTTGCCATTGAGATATACTATAATGGTTTGTAATCTTTAAGTCCAGTTTTTGTGAGTAAAACCTCACTAATATTACTTCTAAAAGGACTTGACAAAAGAGACCTTATCACCGCAATGGTTATATTAATTGCGTCTACTTTACAATAAATTATGAATTCAGTTCTTTAAATCTTTGATCGTTTTAGGGGCACGGTCATTGAAATATACAGATATAAACTCAGAAACTACAATCTTCTGTTATCGTATTATCGAACATAGTCCTGTTAATTATCAGTTCTGTAATCGTTCCATATCCCCAAAGCAACGCGTTCTTCACACAGTATGTAATGTTTTATTGACCATCTTGTAACCATGTGGTCATATCGTTCCAGTCAGGTTATATTGTCCGCAGTCACGATAACCCAGCCAGAGAGAGTGAAAGGGTGTTTACGACTTGCCATAGTTCAGAGTATCGTGTATTTTCACACGCTTATGTCGCTATAATCCATATAAGTGACACTTTCTTAACACAATGGTCACAGAAAATGTCATATCCAAAGACTATAATGTAGCCCAGATGTTATATCGCCCCGTCAGATTTCGTTGTCTGCAGGTTGCGATCACCTAGTAGGAATGTTATAATATTATCCAATGGTCTATCAATCTTAGACAGGGCCTAGTACTATCAGGTACACGTTTGGGTCAAATTTAGGACATGATAGATGACCTACGTAGGTAGTAGTATATCTAAGCCTATAGACCATCGACACTGACCGATCAAAATCAACTGTTTCTGGGCGGCACATTACTTTTGGAATTGGAACCAGACACATTTAAGTCTGGTTTCATTCCTAGCTCCTCGCACAACCTCCACCTTCGTCACAGCTCCTTCCCACTGATACGGAATAAAACAGCAAATGAAATCATAGAGATCATCCCACCCCACCCCCAACAAAAGTAAAGCAAAACAAGAAGCCCGAAACCAAAAAAATAATCCAACATGTCAAACATATAAAATATTGTAAACCAACATTGTTCCCGCTGTTTGGATGTTAACAAGTTATCGCTTAATAACAGCATGCCTAAAATTACACTGCAAATGTTTGACACGTGGAAATCGTAACATTTTAGCGACCTCGAAGAAAGCCTTTGCACATTAATGAACGATTTTATGAAATCTTGGTCATGCTATTTATCACCAGAGACTTAGCGATCGACCATTTAACTTTTGGAAGATAGCTGGAGTGTGGAAGTGGGGCTGATATATTTCTTTCTTTTAAAGTCGACATTTCCAGTATTCTTGTTCTGATTTGAAAAACAGTAAGAACGAATTATATCCATTATATTAAATGAAAGAGAAAAAAATTATTTTGAGGTAAATGAAAAAAAATATCTTGGTTCAAAGAAAATGCCACCTCTACCCCCCTCCCCTCCATCACACAAAATTGAATGGTCGGTCCCTGAGGCCAAATATGGAAATTACATTGTTTTGGAAATGGACAGTACCAGCCTAATAATAACACGCTTAAAATAACAATAATCTCAGCCAAGAAATGTATTACAGTATTTCTTTCAGAATATGTCGAAGAAAACTGAATGTGTCACTATTTATTAGTATTTCCCAAAAGCGACGAGATCAGCATAGACACCATCCATTAGACTGCTGTTTGCTAATTCATTGTCCCGTCTAAAAATGTAACTGTGTAGTTGACATATTTCCCTGTCATCAATTGAAACGTCAGATTAATTCAGGAGAAAGCATATAAAATACCCGAAAACTTTTAGATGTAGGTTGATAAACACGACTGAAACTTAATTAATACATCGACCATTGTTTTATCGATGTATCTAAGATATCAATATGCCGTAACTACACTCATCCATCTTCGCAGCCTTAACACTGGAATATGCATGGGCACTTGAAAGGATAATCCTAAAATACTTATCCACAACCCACACAAAACAAACCAATCCCAACCAGTGCGAGTAGTCACTCTAAATGTGCTTTAGTAACTTTAATTAGTTCTCCTCCCGACTCCCCCATTTCCACTAGAACAACCGCCCCAAATCAATTCTGATGCATCAGTAAATTCTAGAAGAGTGTGGCCTTTAGTGGTGCAGGAGAGTATATTATATTACAAATGTTGTTGTTGTTGAGTTTAATTATAGTGACGTGCGCACAATTGTGCATGTGCCACCTTTTTCTGACTGCACCGCAGCCTGCTAGTTGTTCCTGGGGAAGGGAATGGTACCACCTCCCCCAGGCTTGTATGGGTTCAAGGAACCCTGATAGATGGGCCTCAATATGTGGGTCCATAATGGTCCCATACAGTTGAATGGTTGGCTGTCATTAGTGGGAAGGAGAGCTCGGGAACGGCCCTGGTTGCTTCATATCGCTGGTTTCTTGTTGCATTTGCCTGGTATTTCATGCGTTTTTTTTGTGCTTTTTAAAAAAGTGTTCTTAAAAGGTATGTGTTCTTAAAAGGTATGTGTGTGTGTGTTCTATGCTGTTTATAGAGGTTGTTAGTAGAAATCAAGTATGAAGAGAGATTTTCAAGGCTATTATAATATTACTAGTCGAGGTGTTTAGGGTGTGCTTCCTACATTATGCTATTTATAAGTTTTTGGATATTGCCTCTTTATGTTATTTATTTATTAATGTTTTTAGAGACTGAATGTTATTTATACTTTATTTATCAAGAGACTGGAGTCCTAGCCGATTACACGGTTTGTTAAGGACATCTAGGACCGGAGTCCTAGCTGATTACTCGGTTCATTAAGGACATCTAGGACATCCGATTCTGCGGTTTCCTTAGTTTTTGATAGGTGCTTCGTAAGTGAATTATTTATTAATATTTTTATAAAATTGAATGATACGTTATGGGTTTTTATGTGGTGGTTTTTAAATTTATTTAGCTAGTTACTGGGTCTTTTGGTTTTGTGTGATAGTAATTATATTTTTTTGTGTGATAGTAATTATATTTTGTTCCTAAGTCCTGCTGAGTCTATGAATTTATTTATATTTTTATATGCTGATTTTTTTATATTAGAGTCCATAAGTAACTCTGGGTATGTGTGTGGTGATCCAATCTCTTTTTGGTTTTTGATAAATATTTTCCTAGCAGGTTGATATTTTGGCTCCTATAAACCTTCCAAAACTGCTTGCTAGTTTAGTTTTTCCAGTTATTATCCTGTTTATGGTTTTCTGTTCTAAATAGGTACCCTTAGGTAGCTGTATGTTCCTTACAAATGAGTGCAGCCAACCATGTGTATATACATAAAGAGGTAAAATAAAAAAGATTTCGTCTTCCCCAAAGGCGGTGTAGGAATACTATTTTGAAACAGGGGCGTTTGAACTATATTATTTGTCCCCAAAGTATATTCCAAACCGGAAACCGGAAGATGGATTTTTGAGACTGACATTACTGTCGTTTGAATACCATCGATAATCTTGATTCAATAAAACAAAAGAGAATGTCGCTTCGATTCACTGTTAAAGCAATGCCGCGTTTATCTGTTTCTGTGCCGAATAGCATTTCTGTGTCTGTAGTTTATAATTAAGTTCTTTTATCACATGATTTCTATGTTTTTATTTCTACCCCACCCCCATAGTTTTACGCGCATTTCGCGTCATTTAAGCAAAAGTAAGTTTACTACGTTTTGATGCTCTTTCGTTGTAAAAATAAAATTCTTCTTCTTCTTCTTCTTCTTCTTCTTATTATTATTATTATTATCTGTTTTTGTTTTTGTAGAATTGAGAGTAGAAAACGACTCTCCGTGCATAGCGCTCTAAACTCTGGAAACAATGAGTATACTAGCTATCTGAATATTTTTTTTATAAAAAACATTTGGTAGACCACTGTAGCATAATTTTTTACGTTAAAATTTCGATGCTAACACTTATCATTTTTACTCTCAATACTTGCATAGCTTAAAAGACAAAATCATCGTATTAAAAAGAGAACGTCTGTCTTTTCTGTGGAACATGGTAAAACACAACGTAACTTACTAAAGCCCAGTTCCATGACTTTAAGCGATATCCTTCAGCGTCCACTCAACGTCAGATTTTTTCTTCTTTTTTTCTCTCTCCAGCTTGGCTTTTCCCTAATATTCATGGATGGTGTGTTAATCAAACAATAATCTGAGTTAGTCATGATCTTTATTTGCATTTAGCCAATAGGCCATCAGCAATTTTATACACGCACTAAGTTTGTTACAAAAATTGAAGGTGACACGTTTGATGCATATACTAAAGACATATGCTTAAGCGTACATACGTTCCAATGCACATACAAACAAATTACATATTGTATATGTATATTCATTCTCACATACCCATGCAAACGTATAATACTTCCATCCACACATGCATCCATCCATCCATCCATCCGTCCGTCCGTGCGTACTTGCGCGTGCGCGTACATACATACATACATACATACACAAACATTGATACACGCATGCATATATACATGGAATATGATACAAAATAAGTTTACAACCCGTTAATGTGTGACCTGTAAAATAAACGGAATATATTTGTTCAATCACATGAGAGCGCTTAAGCACAGGCTCCTTCAGGAGAAGACGCAAAAGGTATCATCAGTATATAGCATTCAAAATCGTATTGCTATTACTATCATAAGGACAGTATACATGAATTATAATAGGTAGTAAATAAAGAAATTAGAAGAAATTAACAGAAAACTTAAGAACAAAACAATAATAATTAATAGCTAATTAATTTATTAAATCATGTAATTTTAAGTGGCGTTCATCTTATAATTACGTTCAATTTGTGCTCCAAGAATATAATTTCACAGATTTAAAAACTTGGCAGATTTCGTTGAATTTAATAATTATATTCGCCAGCAGACTTGGTTTTGACCCGCGATAACATTTGTGAATTTTCCACAGCTACTCATTGCTGAATTTGTAAAGAAGCTTTTACTTCCACCAGTAAAAAATATCCCTGACCATTGTCACCTCACCGGCGCGTGCAGGGCAGCTGTAAACAACGTATGTAATTAACAAAATTACAAATTTACCCAAACAAAACAAAAATCCCTGTAGTGTCCTTTTCATACCTAGTGTGGGTATGACGGCCACGTAATAATGCAAGTAGTGGTTACTACTTCAAACTCACCAAAAAGTGTTATTCCAAAAAATATGAAAACTACACGACGTTTATGCTACGACAATTACCGTTCATTGATTCATCAGTTTCTGAATTCGTCCTTGGGCATATCAGATGGCAATCTAAAGAGGAAAAGTTATTGTCCCCAGGGTACTAGCGCCCCAAAAATTGACCCGGAGAAAATGTGTGTATCCATACGAGTTCTGAAACAAATTTGCTGAAACTCAGTTGCTACCAATTGAAGCGTTTCATTCATTGCCGTCCCGTGACGGTGTTACAGAAAATGATTACGCGCCCACAAGGTTTGTTCAGCATTCCAATGCAAAAACATGGGTGACTATCACGATCTGTATCTGTGCACTTATGTACTGTTGCTCGTTAGTGGATTTAAGAAATGTTGAGAGACTGCCATGCACATGTACAAGTTTGATCCCGCACATTACTTCTCGACAGCGTTAATGGCATAAGATGCGTTGTTGTCCAAAACCAAAATCGAGTTGGAATTTCTCACCGATATTGATTAGCAGCTGCATTTTGAGCAATCACTTCATGGATGAATTTATATGGCGTGGCACCGATATGAGCTAGCAAACAACCCAAACAGACTGTTACGATCCCGCTACCCCTAACAATTACATCATATATCTAAATACCAATAACTTTTATGGGTAATGTAGCAACCGTTACCAGTCTTCGTGTTTTATTGGATAAATTTTAGTTACATTGACATATGTGTTGTATATACACGATTAAAACAGACACATCAACCACGGATACGTCTTTGAAGTTGATATTGAATTCCACAGCATTTACATGATGTACAAAACGATTATCCTCCGACCCTAGAGGTGTTGACGGTACTTGGTTGATGAATCCGGACGCATATTACTGAATGAACCAAACTAGTACCAGGTTTTAAAATGAAAAACAATCACATATCCTCTTTTGATTCACTTTCATTAAAAAAATTTAATGTATATTTTAAAAGAAATTGATGAGGCATTTTGCGTTTTATTAAAGATACTGTACATACCTCAGAAAAACCCCATGTACGTAACCGAGGCTAGACCTATATATATACTGTACATTTGTGACATCGGTCTGTATGCATTGCCGATATATAGTGATTTACTCTAGCTTTGAATTTTTAAAACTGTTGTATGGGACATATGAATGGATTTAAGCTACAGTCATATGAGAGTGATTTTTTAAAATATTTTCTCTAATGGTACATAGGTGTTGGATCAGTAAGTGATGATGTTTCTGACACTCTTCTTATGAAGTACACACGTTCCACTTCCAACCATATTTCGAGGCAAATTTCACAGACTAACAGCAATTAAATACGTTGAGGTTATGCAGAAAGTTCATTAATTTACAGAACTTTCAAAGTCTCTAATGTTATGTTTTTTTTTTTATAAAAAAAATAAAGAAGATATTGATGCATTGAACTGAACTGTGTCATTATAAGCATACAGTGTAATAAATTAAAAAAATCTGAAGATTTTTGGATTGTTTCTTACAATCAGACTAAATCTTTAATTTTCATTTGGATAATTTTAGCAAGAAAATTCTAAATAATATTATTTTATTTTCTTCTCTTTAATTTGTACTTGAACAGTTACATGAATGTAAAATGTAAACAAACATCCCGAGTGATGAAAAGTCAGTTCAAATGCTGTATCCTTAGTTACTGTATCCAATTTTAGATGTATCTTGATACGACTATCTGAGATGCCTTAATCTGTCAGGATTGTTTCACCTTTCAATACAAGATTTCAGCAACAAAGTACTTGTTCTCTCTCATATGTTTGTGTCACTGTTGAATTCACTGTCAAAGATTCTGAATAAAATAGTGATGCCAACCTCAATTAACTATAATTTCTCGGCGGTATATACCATGATATGCCCACGCACGCCTTGTTGCTTCTTAGGTACTTTCCTTACATTTATCCCCAGTAGCAAAAGCGGACATGTTCACCCACTATGACTGCATTACTTAAGATTACAAACGTATGTTGGCATTTTTATAAACAATTTGAAAGTATATAGCATACATTTTCAAGATATTTTATAAGTGGACTATTATTGAAATACAAGTTGCGAAAGAAGTTACAGACGGGGACTGCTTATGGAATGTTAGGTGTGCGATACGGAATCACAGATTTAACTTCTATATCGAACGCCAGATTAGTCATGTAAGATTAAACGGGTATGTAATAAAATATTTGTAGCGAACCTCATTAGCGCCCTGATTATTGGTAAATCGAAATGCTTAAAACAGATAAATGAGATGTTGATGTTTCACCGTGAATTAAAACATTTACTATCATTTTGTTCATACTTCACCAGCTAAAGTATATTCCTTAATACCTTTGAGTCTCTTTCTTCCAGTTTCAATCCTTGCAAGGGCCATTCAGTCATGCGTCACAACAAAACAACATTATTCCACAACTCAGTCGCAGAAGTTCAGCGACAATATTTACTGGGTCTAATGACCAGCAGAGTCCCAGGACATTGGCGTTTGAAGGACAACGTCATGCTGGTCATTGGACGAGGCCATTATCAAATGGAAGAGACGAATCTGTGGACACAGGACGTTGGTTGGACAGAAGTGTATTGCCAACAACTTTAAACAGTTTTCAACCTCACATGTCTGCTGTTAGTCAACAAAGCACGAATAATCTAGTAAGGAGCAGTACCTTTCCAGTTTCAAATAACTTTCAATCACATCAAGCTTCAGTTGGACAGAATGTCTTGAGTCCAGTAAGAAGGAGTTCGTCTGTAGTCGCAAACAATATTCAGCTCAGTCATGGTGCAGTTGGTCAACAAATGAACATTGATGCGCGAAGCAATTCTTTTCAATCACAGATGGTGCAGAGTGGTCCGCAAAGCAATTCTAATCGATCGCCAAGTACTACAAACTTTCATACGAACGACCAGCGCAATTCGTTATCTGCCAGAACTAATATATTTCAAAATGTAAATCATCCACTCAGAGGTATAAATAATGCAACGCAAAATTCGTTGCCAAGACAACATATATCAGGATCTGAAATTTCTCAGCATGTACCCAATATTATTAGTGCAAATAAGGCAGTTCAGCAAAATCAACTACTCATCACACCACATTCGCAACAAGTACCATCTCATGGTGTAGGCCAGCATGTAATTAATCAGAACATTCGAGGAAACACTCAAAAGCAAAGAAGTCTTATAAATATTCCGGATGTGCAAACGTTTGATCAACCAATCCAACAACAACAGACGCGAGAAACATCTAACCGATTCGTGTCTCCAATTAATCATGGTTCAAACACGGCGGGTATAGATACACGTTTCATTCAACAAAACACTGACACCAAAGGTATACTTGGTCCTTCGGAACGTACCAGAATCCTACCGAGAAACGAAATATTCAGGTCACCGGGGAGAAATATAGAAAGAGCTTCAAATGATATAAGTATAGGAAATACCGTGATGACGAGAAGAGTACCCAGTAACTTTCGATCAAATGCGGTCCATGTCCCGACTATTCATACCATGCCTCAGTTGCCGAGCGTTTCTGATTTGAACAATGGCGATGCATTCTCTTCTCCACTACGACCAGCTCAAATTTTGACGGTTGATATGAACGTCGATCAAAGTGGCACTCAAAACATTCAAGGGGGTGTTAATGGGCAACTACTTAACATAGGCAGAGATATCCAAAGACCCACGCAATGGATCGAGTCTTCGAATCCTCTTAGTATCCAAAGAGAAAGCGCTCTCGGTGAACCAAACTTTGTGAACCGTAATGCCCCATTTCCAATCACAAACGGAATATCTGTCCAAGGACAACATGCTTCTGGTTTAAGTTTGGGCGAAGTATCTCTCCAGCTAAGACATCGACTACAACCGACTGTCGCGACATCTTCGATTGTGAAAGATCTGAGTGGCAATTTGTTCCAAACTGGAGGAGTGCCAGTTAATTTGTTTGAGAATCCATCAGTTTCAAGCTGGCTGAGCACAAATGGAGGCACGGTTTGGCCGGGTTTACCGTTCATGGGAGAATCACCCGATTCTCCAGATATCCCAGATATCCCAGATTCACCAAGCAACGAAAATGAAAATGAAAATGAAAATCAGCAAACAAAGGCAACAACCACAAAAGTACCCACAATAATAAAATCTTTAGACAATAATGAACAACAACAGTTACGAGAACTACAAAGGAAACTATCTACCCCAGCCCCATCAATCGGAAAAGAAAGGGTAATAACATTGTGGACCCCAATGCCATTGACATCAAAGATGTTGAATGATTTGGTGCAGTTACCAGTTATACATACGCAACAACAAAAAACACCCGCTTTGGACAACAAAGTAAACGGTTCTGGATTAATCCTTTCTGATTTGAATAAGAGGGCTACACCACTTCAAGTAGACTCCTCAAATGAACAAATAAAAAAAATGCCAGAAGAAAATGCATTGACGGGTAGACAATTAGAGAAGACATTGTTACGAATACCTAATGCATTTTCTGATCTGGCAGCCTCTAACGAATCAAACATTTTGCAAGGCATACAACAGCAAGTAACAGAGGCACAAAGATTTGAGAAAAGATTTACAGCGATACCATTAAGTAGCATTAACATGGGAATTGGACGGTTATCGATGAATACTTTTGTCAGTATGCAAGAGTCGAGGCACAGCAACAACTCTGGGGCAATACCGCAGAGTAAATCAATAGTTTTCCCAAATCATGGCTCAAAAGATGTATTCATCCCTAGTACTGAGCAACAATCTCCACATTTTCAAGCAGCAAATAAAATAGATCTACATGTCAGCGGTCAGACAAACACTGAGGCACAATCTCGTTTGAACTCACAACAAATTCATTCCATCCAAAATACTGAGGCACAATCTCGTTTGAACTCACAACAAATACATCCCATTCAAAATACTGAGGCACAATCTCGTTTGAACTCACAACAAATACATCCCATTCAAAATACTGAGGCACAATCTCGTTTGAACTCACAACAAATACATCCCATTCAAAATACTGAGGCACAATCTCGTTTGAACTCACAACAAATACATCCAATTCAAAATACTGGGGCACAATCTCGTTTGAACTCACAACAAATACATCCCATTCAAAATACTGAGGCACAATCTCGTCTGAAAACACAACAAATACATTCCATCCAAAATACTGAGGCACAATCTCGTTTGAACTCACAACAAATTCATTCCATCCAAAATACTGAGGCACAATCTCGTTTGAACTCACAACAAATACATCCCATTCAAAATACTGAGGCACAATCTCGTTTGAACTCACAACAAATACATCCCATTCAAAATACTGAGGCACAATCTCGTCTGAAAACACAACAAATACATTCCATCCAAAATACTGAGGCACAATCTCGTTTGAACTCACAACAAATACATTCCATCCAAAATACTGAGGCACAATCTCGTTTGAACTCACAACAAATACATTCCATCCAAAATACTGAGGCACAATCTCGTTTGAACTCGCAACAAATACATTCCATCCAAAATACTGAGGCACAATCTCGTTTGAACTCACAACAAATACATTCCAACCAAAATACTGAGGCACAATCTCGTTTGAACTCACAACAAATACATCCCATTCAAAATACTGAGGCACAATCTCATTTGAACTCACAACAAATTCATTCCATCCAAAATACTGAGGCACAATCTCGTTTGAACTCACAACAAATACATTCCATCCAAAATACTGAAAATGAGGCTGGAGGTTCTCTTTCAAACGAAACTATAAATATGAAGATAGACCCATTATCCAAAATCACTGCACAAGTAAGGGCCATGATCGATAGACTATCTCAACTGATTCACCAAAATATCAATAGTTCTCATAAAATAGACGAGTCAACGCTAAATACAGTCTCTCCGTTAGCAAATAAAAACACAGAGAAAAGGGGAGAGCCAACGATTATCGGTGTCGATCAAACAATCATTGGCAACATGTCTAGTAATGGAACTGACCAACAGACGTGCGGCCCGTTTGCGAAACAATTTTACTGCACTGGAAAGGACATGTTTGCTAATGTGCCAGGAGTTGCAGATTGGTGTGTACAAAAATGTCGAAACGACTCATGTCTTCTTTCTGTGTGCGACTGTTCATGCTCGTCATCAAGTCATGATGCAAAAAATAGTGAAATAAATAAAAACCTTATCAAAAGTAAGACAGTATTCTCTCATAGCTCTAAAACGTCAGATCATCAAATGACAAAAGGACAATTAATTCATGTAAATCCGAATAATGGTAACGTTTCCTACAATAGAGAAAATCAAAACAATACTGTTAGTAGGAATTCCAAGGAAACGTTTTCTAGCAATAGGGCTGTGAATTTAACTTTGATTACGCGGGTCGATCCAAAGCGAAAGGTTTTTAAGAGACCATTGGCAAAAAGATTGAATCCGTTACTACGTAAACAGCAAGGTCTTCGACAAAAACATATCTCCACTATTTCTACTACAGAGGAACCTCCCGAAGTAGAAGCCGAAGAAATTGAGATAGAAGACCTTCAAACAACAACTGTTAAGACAACAATGGAATCTCATACAATTACTTCAAATTACAATACAGCAGGTCAGGATTATTTCACGGATGCCTATTATGACTATACAACAACACCAGGATACGAAACCTTTAGGACCACATCAGTATTTTATAACGGCTTTAGGGAGACATTACATACATCTTCATCACCAAAGGTATATTATTCTACAGCGGAGACAAATAGACTCGATTCTCAAAATAGCGCTGTCATTGGTGAATGGTCACCTGGTAAAGGTCTTTTGACAGAGCCATCGGGAAATAATACCAATTTTCTCAATGACACAAGTACGCCAGCGCGTCCGCAGCATCTTGTATCTACGGATGGAACAGTTAGAACAGAATTCAATGAGAAAGGAAAGGGTCCTATAGGAAATGGCATGAATAGTAGTTATACTCACTTGCTAAATGATAGTAGAGGTGGGGACAATTTTAATAAGCCCAAAGTTAGTAAAAACTCAACTGTTGAAGATAACTTAAGAGGAAAAGGTCTACATTTCGAAAGAACCACCCCAACAGTGCGAGCACGGGATAGAGGCACAGGTGGGTGGAGGTCTAGACAAACAACACTTTCATGGAGTAATAACATAAATAGATGGGATTCAAGGCGATCAGTTACAACCTCTTCGTGGAATAACGGCAAATTGAATGATAGGCAGACAAGATCTCCTCCATGGAATAGGGATGCTAGCAACTGGGATGCAAGTACAACAACTCCAACTTGGCAAGGACGGGATAACTGGCAGCACGGCACACCTCTAGATAGTACATCATCAGATTCTAATTGGAGGAACAGACCCCTTAATTCTTGGAATGGAAGATCGGATCGTTCTGCCATGAGACGAAGCCTTGATGGGTCCTTCAATGCAGGTGGACGTAACGAAGCACAAGATCAATGGTCTAATGCTGGCGGTGATCGATTTTTGAGGGATTCCCCATCTTCGTGGTCACGTGGCCAGGTCTCATCAGGATGGGGAAACGATTGGAGATTTTCACCTTCAAATGATGGTCGCAGGAATAATAATATAAGAAATCTTAGAGACAGATGGAACAGAAGGACTACCACACCACCATCTGGTGAAGGTGGCGAAGAAAATAAAGGAACAGAGGGTGCAGATAAAAAATAAGAACAATGGATATACTATGGTTAATTTAAGTAAATACATTGATTGGTTTTACCAGCAGTACTGTCTTTGTGCAGTATGGTGTTGTGCGGGGAATGAGCCATTCTAATTCTGTCCAGGCAAGGCAGAACATGTTAATACTTTTTATATTTACAGTATAAAAGATACTCATTCATGTCTGGAAACTATTCGAAAGAACATAGTGTTATACAGAGGGCAAAAATGTGAAAGTGCCCGGTTCACCAAGATTTAAACTGGGTGGCTTTACAGGAAGGAAGGAAAGTCGAAAATAATTATCAGCTAACAGCTGTATTATTGTGCTTTACCGGACGAAGACGTAGACCGTTAGTTTCACGTTTCAGTGAACGATGTCTACCACTACAACGAAGCAATTAAATATACGGAACTGAAACAAATACACCTTTCTTATGTAAAGGATATATTTTGAAAGGAAGTGAACGCTTTTATGACTGGAAGCACGTAAGATGAGCAATATTCTAATTTTGTACGTTTTCATTTCAAGTGGTTCAATTTTCAGTATTTTATTTTCTGGTAAAAGGATGCCGTCCAAACATTTGCGGTGTCAAACAATTTGATACACGGAAGTTGCTTGTATTGAAGTCGTATGCATCTCTACTTGGAAGAGAAGACATTTTGCTGCGTATTTTCAAAATGATGCTTAGTCGATTCTGCTTATCTACTACTGAACAAGCGTCCTTCGGTTGCAAAGAATCATTTATATAACTCGATGCTGATCTAAACACGTGTCTGCATTTGTATGGGGCACAATATTAAATGCTACTATTGATTCTAGTAAAGTTTTAAAAGTGTGATGTAACACATTAATGAATAATAATAACTGCATACCATGTTGTCCACCTTCATAGTATACAAATTAGCCGCTAATATCTCTATATGAATCCAACAACATTCTGACCAGATGTCACGAGGCACGGAGATGCGAGGCTTTTCTATCAACAACATTTGAGGAAAGCTGCATCACTGAGGAAAAGAAAAACAATTACAACGAAAGTACGTACAGAATTAAGGTCTTCAGCTCACTGCCCATTGAACTTCATTGAGTTCTGCTGGTTTTCTTACAACGGGTCTTCCACATATACTAATAATTTTCACCATGCTGTTTGATTTTAATTTATGTATTTCACAAAAGGAGTTATGGGGCCTTTCTTTGGCGACAGAGCCCATCAAAACCAATTACATTTAAAGTCACTCTCTTTGATGACTTGAAATTGTATATTTTGCTATCTTAGCTCATGCGATGTTGTGTTTTAGTGTCCCTTATTTTCTTGCACATATTTGCATTTTGTTTTGCTGGCATAGTCGGTAAAAATGTCATAAATAAAGACTAATATATCTTTCATTTTTATCATTCTCCTTCCGGTGCAAAGAAGACCTGCTTTGCATTTAAGGTCTGATTATATAACAAAGAGAGAGAGAGAGAGAGAGAGAGAGAGAGAGAGAGAGAGAGAGAGAGAGAGTTCACAGTGTTAAAGATGAAACTGTTGTTATGAATGATTCTCTTCTTAACTTTGCTTATTAATTGTGCATTTTATGTTAGTTTGTTTATTTGACTTACACAAAAGCGTTATGCGAACAACCTAAATCCCCGGATACTTAACTCAGTTTTTGTTGAAATTTTGATAGTATTATCCATGTTACCTCATTTCCATTGATCATCATGAAGCACTATTTCGCATATGTAATATCTTTGTTATTAAATGGCCTTATGAGCATAAATTACATTTTTTACTCTCTGTCTCTGTCTGTCTGTCTGTCTCTCTCTTTCGTCACTTTCTTGTACAGACCACCCTGTCACTCAGAATGTCTCCATGACCACCAACTGACAAATTATAATTTAACTACTTCAATGATACCTGAAATGATATGACAGTAACTTCTTTGTAACTTGTGGACAGAAGATATATCAGATACCGTTAGGTGTCAACTTTTATTATTGTTTGCATAATAATGCTTTCTTAAAAACACTAAAATAGTATCAAGTTAGGTGCCAAAGCCTCTGATAGAACACTTTACAATTTGTCTCTTTAATGGCGTTTTTGAACGAAGCAGAATATGGAAATTCGTAATTGACATTTCTGTGACAGATGCCGAAGCGAATACTGAGCATGGTACCTAGATTTGCATCACATGAGGCTCCAATTATGGATAACATTTTGGATGCCCGAGTTGAATCGCGAATGTATCTCCAGTATTTCACAATCATTCTCGATGATTGTTCTTAGTCAAGTCTATATTTACCTTAAATCAAAACGCATTTTCAGTGGCAATTAACAAAACATTAGTCTTTCTCTGGTAAACATGCTGAAGTGTTTGATCTAAATTGACCTTTAGGATGGGTGCAGCATACTTTAGCAAACATTCCACAGGACCACTGTAAAATCAGATCACACAGTTTAATATAAGTGTTATGCTGATAGTTTCTTTTGGTATCTATTGGTGGTCGAAGAAGAGATAGTTTAATCAGGTTGGTCGTCTAGAAAGATTTGGCTAAATAACACGCGCAATCGCCTTAAAATTTCGCGAATTTGGCAACCTATCTAAATGTAGTTTGTCTTTTTTGATAAGAGCATTTGACAAAAGTGGAACATGGCAGTGAAAAGTTTTAAAGGTCATGTAGCTATTCCATAGTTATATCAATTACGGTAGTTTTATTTAACAGATATGCTAGTAGGATAGGGTGATGATGTAATATTAGAAATGGCACTATGGTGTCAATTGACTTGAACAGTAGTCTATAGGTTTAACATTGGGAGGACAATCTGGGGTTAAGGAGAAAATCTAATGTGAAAAATATCTCCATTTTATTACCATTTCCCTTCCCGTTATAAATTAGAACTTAGTTTTGGTGCCAAAATGGCATGCTAGAGCCAACGAAAATTTATTGTTAAATATTTCCGTATAATAAGCATGATTCAATCATGGCAAATTAAACATGGACATGATTGACCAATACTCGTGCTGACAGACCTACACATCTGTTTACCTACAATGGTGCCTTCAGAAGTTGACCTTTGATTCGTCCACGTGCATCAGGTACACGTGCATCAAAAGAATAATACTGATAATTGTACAAGGATTGTTTTAGGACAGGTGCGTCCATGTCAAATGCAGGATCAGATATATGCTTGTACATTTTATTATGTTTTCCCATTATTTCGGCAACTTGTTGTTTTGGCATGCCAGCTAATTCAGCTATTTGCAGCTTGATGTATTATTTTACATACCTTTGTTTGTATCAGTTCGGTGCTAGGTAATTTACTGGCTGTGGTTTTCGTCGTATTAATCGTGCGAGTCTGTCTCTGACCACTGAGAATGTTTTATCAGCAACATAACCAACGGTGCCAATAGCTTTATCACGAAAGACGTTGACGGCTTTCATTCCTAATTGTTTTGCAATCGGGATCGATTCTGAGGTCACCGTTCTAAAAAGACCTTGAACACCATCATTAAATCCATCTCTGTAGATAACATATGTGTTGGTAATCGTGAATGTATCACTCTGACCATTACAGGCCTACGTTGATCATTGTGCATTCTCATATTGTTTTATTATCACTGATCAGATTGTGTCGTCGTCATCGTCGAGGTCAATCACTGCAGTAGTCGTCAACAATTTCATTGATATGTGCCCGATAGACGTGTTTTTCCATTAACCCGCCTGTGAATGAAAGTTGACAAATCTCAGCTGCTTCACTGGTGATTTTTGGAGAATTATTAAAAGGCTCGTCTTACACCAGTCAGGATTTCTAGACGATCTACATCAGCGAGAACGTTATGGGGATAAATTTTTAGAAGGGATTGAGTTACTTTTTATTTTATTTTTTACGACCAAGATTGGTTAGTCCCTCTACGTTTTTTTCTTCTAATGTGGCGTGTTGTGATGTACATGTGGTTGTATTTGCAGAGCGCGCAGTGGAGCACCCTTGATGTATCTTCTGTTTTCCTGTCTTTTTCAGATCTAGTTTTAACGCCTGATTTTCTCCATTTTTCTACAGATTTTTTCAAGTTCAAACTTTATTTATTCATGGTGTTTTTCCCTTTCGTGTGCTCTTGCATCATATTCTTCTACTGCTTGGTTAAAGATTTTAAAATTTACAGTATCACCCTTTGATCTCATTTGCTGAAGTTTGTCAGCAAGGCCATAAACATCTCTGACTTAATCGGCAGATGTTAGACTTCAAACATATTCAGGTTCTACATACTGATCTCCATGACCAAATTCAAACTCAGCAATATTAAGTACTCGGTCTGGATCCATGATAGCTGCAATACATTTTGTATTCTTTTTGTTCAAACTTTTGGTGGCGGCGGTGGTTGAACTTCAGGCTACGGTTGAGGAGGTTGCTGGGGTGGGGTGGTTGAGCGGGTTGAAGACGACCAACACTACCAGCAGGTAATGTCGCAAGAGCCTTTTGTGTTGTCCCAGTTGCTGCAACAATTGTTTGGTTGGTTCGACAGTTGGTTTAAATAACTGCTCTGTACTTGCAGTAAATTCCATTTTAGCTTCCTGATGCAGTTGCTTTTGGGCAGAATCACGAACGTGGAGATATTCCTTAATTGTCTCTAGTCGTTGTCGAGCTAGTTTAGGCGTACGTGATTCCATAATTAGTGCAGAATCACTCATTATTATTGTATAGTAACAATTTAATTGCACACACACTGTCGCGTCAGTCTCGCATACATAATAAAGGCGACACAAGAAATTGTGTTTTGTTTTCTTGGGATACTCATTACCGAGTACTACCTTGTTTTGAAACACAAGTCATTTTGCCGCGGCTCACTGATAAGCCAGTTATCTTATTTAAACAATTATAACACACTACAGCATTTTTTTTACCCCGGTAACATTGTATTGGGAGCTCTTGTAATATTTGATGGAAGGTTCGTTTTTTGGAATAGACCATTAGAAAGTCAAGAGGGGGTGTCGGTCAACGCTTCCTATACTTATTCAACCATTTCTCGATTTCTACGTGGATTTTTTAAACGGATTTTCCCCAGCTAAATTAAAAGTCCATTCTTTGGAGATCGGTCCCTTTGCGCTAATATCTATATATTCATGTGGAAAGATATCTTCTCTCGAACGTCATCGTTTCCATGTCTGGCTTTGCCACGTGAATATGCTTTGCCCTTCAGACAAACCAAATGTTGTTATTGTTTATGTGAAGACGTCAACCTATCTGCTGTAGAAACTCTTTGTCTAAATGCATGGAATCATACTCTGTTAAATGTACTTTCTAAATTCATTTCCTTCAACGACTCTATTTTTCTGGTTTTCTTTCATCCAATATTTTCAAAAGGCCTTGTTGTATGACATCACCCGTTTTTTCCTTATATTTTCTTAGACCAGACATAAATATATCTTTGACTATTATTGTGGTTCTCATAGGCTTGTAAATAAACTCTAATGCTTCTCACTAATGATCTGTATGATTAACATGAACCTCGGAAAGCTTTCTTTTTGTTTTATTTGTATATTGAGCAAGTGGACTGTTATTTCTTCTTCATGTAATTTCTTAAGTTTCTGTTCAGAATATTTTGTATGACTTAAAGATTGCATCTTATCTGACATTTTCCTTCTTATCTTCCTCGTCGTCAAGATTACTCTGCCACCGCTGCAACTAATTAATAGTTTTAGCAACAACTTTTAGGGTCGAAGTATACACCCCTTAATACTGCTATGACATTGCGTGCTATTTAACTAGATACGTTTCATAACCATAAACTTTTATGAAAATCCATTGTACCTGCTATATGTAAGCACCTAGCAAAGAGAGCCAGCTTGCATGTACCCAGAGGTAACATTATTATTTGTGTAGCTTATTAGTTGGTTTTGCTACAATATTGAAACGTAGAACCTGTATAGATAAAATGTCCATGCACATTATTCTTAATAACCTGAAAGTGCCTGGTTTAATTAGAGATATTTATTGGTGATAGTGCGTAAAAAAGATATTTACTTGATCTTATTAAATGATATAAAGTTATAATGTAGATGACATTAGAAATCGAGCACATAGGTGATAATTTCGCACTTGTCAACCTAACTGTGATTATTTACAAGATTCTGCCGCAGACGGCGGTGACGCTAATTTATTTTGTTGAAGTTTAATACATTTCTTGCCTGGATATGTCATATCTAAAAGTCTATTATAAAATATTTTATTAACATATTAACTAACTAGAAGTATATTTAATCCTAATTATATTATTAATACCTGAGTGAACTGGTACAATAGCTCTAATCGTCACAATTGCAAACACAAGGTTCAGGGTTTGAAACTAGGTTTCCAATCAAATATTTCCCATATGTAAATATGGGCAGACCTTGGAACCGAACGCTAGCCGCATAAAATCCACCAATCATTCCACAGGTTCAACGCACGTTTGTATCTATGATTCAGTTTGTCTCCATTATGCACGGCCATTTGATATCCTGCTGAGAATACGTATATCCATCCACATGGCACAATTCTTTGATATCGTCGAGCCATTTTCTGCTTTGTTTTCCTCGTACTTTAGTTCCATCCATCATTCTAAGTTCTACAATTTTAATCACCTATTTGCTCTTCATTATGCAATTGTGACCAAATAAATTAAGTCTTTGTTCCATACTTATTTGTACAATGTCCTTTTTCGTTCCTAACGTGTTCCTAATACACATATTTCTTATTTCTTTTGCAAGCTGATGTGTAGGATTCGTCAATACACATCATGTCAAAAGTCAATAACCTGTCTCTGCCTCGCATCAGCAGTCTAAATATTTCGTAGGCGTACGGAACAGCACTTATATGCATGTTTCTTGTGGCATTTTTAGGTTTTCTAGCTCCAGGTATGAATGATTTGATCGCATCTAGTATAACTGCCTTTAGCCTATGTATTCTCTAGTAAAGATCTGTAGAGTTTATGAAGATGTAGCCCAGCCTCATATTTTCTAAATGTGCTTCATGTATTAAGCTTCGGTATAGTGCTTTTTAATAGGTGTTCATTGTATTAGTTTTAGTTTTTAGATCCAGTTTCTACTGTTAAGAGTCTCTGCTCTAAACTTATTTACTTACTTATTTTAAAAAGTAACAGCAAAATGCAACAATCGTTGTAAAATTCAACCAAAAAATAAATATATTTCTCTAGAACACATGTGAAAATGAAAAAGAAAGAACTTACGGTATTGCGAATTAAATCCCAAAAGGATATAATAATTACAGACATAATTCCTAATAAAACAAGTTCTGAATAAACTTTGGTGGAAATCCAAAATAAGTCTAATGCTGAAGTGTTGATGTGGTTGTGATGTTTCGTATAGCGTTGTTTAACCAACAGTTTTTTGTTGAAACACAGCAATATAATTCCAGGTTTCCATACACTATAAATCCCAGTGATTGCCTTTGTCCAAGACAAGAATACTATTTGTTATTGAGCACTCTATATTTCCAGAGAAAATAATCACTGAATTAAAAAAAATGAGGAAACAAAATTCAGCCTAAATCAGCTTCTGGACACAACAATAATTCAATATTGATTCTGCTAGATCCTAAAGCACGAATGAATAATATTTTTCCAGTAAAAGAATATATAGCCTTGCATTTGACCTCAGGTTACATTTAACATTTTCTGTAAGAAAATACCTAATAGAAAAACCTTCTAGAAAATTATTAATGTTTACAAAATAAGATGTTCGCTATAATTAGAACGTTTGTTACTAAAATTAAAATATATAACTTGGACTATGTCAGGTACGCCAGATATTTTGTAGGGGAATTCAAATAACCTAGACTCAGATCCAAATTAACATGCATGCTTCGATTAATAATGGTCCTGATATTAAACCCATACACACAGAGAATATTTTAGCTATGTATTAGCTGTATACAGAATGAAAAAAAATCAACAATTCAGGTGAAGTAGAAGATAAACTTGAATTGGGACAATGTTAAGAGCACAATACAATGCTAATTACACTAGCATATAATGAAATATTTTTTTAAAATAGAAACTAACTAACAAACGATGCAAATTGAATATGCATAACACTTCCCTGGTAAAGAGAAAGATAGATTTATGGAATAAAGCTTCCTTTTTGCTGTTAGTCAAATATACATGTGATAATAAAATACATAAGATGAAATCTTTTGAATGACACAAAGCATATATAAAGCAATATAATATTACTATATACGAGAAAGTACATCTGTTATTAAATTGTCTTTTTCCTTTGATATTAAAATTGATGTTAGTGATCAAAATGATATTTTGAATGCATCATGATACAACGTTTGCTCAGTTTCCATTTGTGTACATTCAAATACTGTATTCATAACCTCAGTGAAGTTTGGAAAAGCAAGCAAGTGACCTTTGAGTTAACCCAAAGATCAAACATGTCTTTATTCAAATCCCTTCGGAAAACAGCGGTCACGTTGGTGATCAGGTCTCTGTTATTTGCCTTCTGAACCCAGTATATATTCAAGACGTATCCTAAAGAATGTCCCATATTAATGCCACCATTGGTTAAAGAGGATAAATGTCAACAAAAGTATTAGGTGACCACTTTGGTACCTCAGTAAAGGTTAAATTAGGACCATTTTCATTCCGTACCAGATACATACTACATTGGCGTTGTTACTGAAATCACACGTGAATATGGCCAGCTGTTCACAAGAGGTAGTTAGCCATAAGGATATTTTAAGATAAAAAAGCTGTCATTTGGAAGCTAGATCAGCAATTTTTAATAGATAGGATGAAACACATTTAGCAAGATTTGGTTGTACAAACAATGAAGGTACGACCATCGTTTTAAACCAAATAGATGTAAAATGTCATTCACTGTGATATCTGTGGCGGTCATCAAAATAGGTTATATCGGAACTATTTTCAACCATACATTGTCAAAACACTGCCGATACTGACATTATGTTCAGGAGAAACAATCAAAAACATGTTCAATATCCATAAAATACATGAGACGTTTTCGTTTCTTGTGAAAGCACAATGTCAATACAAGTATCCATTTAGAGAGATTATTGATAATACGATTTAAAGACAGCCACGACAGACATTTTGTGGAGTCATGTCAGTACTATTTCATTATATGACCAACTAGATGCAGTAAAAACCTATATCAGTCCAATAGATTGTTGTTGTTGTTGTTGTTGTAGGGTTTTAACGCCATTTTTCAGCACACGATACACGCTATACATGGCGGCTAGTATCAATGGTGGAGGAAGGACCCGGGAAAACCCCAGAAAGAACCACCGACCCACGAGAAGCTACTGGCAAGCTTTCTCACATACCCACATTAGCCAAATCCGAGACTCGAACCCACGCAGACAGAGGTGAGATGTCAGTGATCCGTAACGGAGAGCGCTTTAGACCACTCGGCCACTCGCCCCCCCCCCCCTCCCAGTTCAAGAGAAGTAACGATAACAAGATTGGCAAGATAGCGGCTATGGAGGTCATGTTAACTCTTATAATCTATCGGTACCAGTATGTATGTATGTATGTATGTATGTATGTATGTATGTATGTATGTATGTATGTTGTTGTTGTTGTTGTTGTGGGGTTTAACGCCATTTTTCAGCACACGATAGGCTATGCATGGCGGCCAGTATTAATGGTGGGTGAAGAACCCGTGAAAGTCCCGGGAAGAACCACCGACCCACGAGAAGCTACTGGCAAGCTTTCTCACATACCCACATTGGCAGAATTCTAGACTCGAAGCCACGCAGACAGAGATGAGATGGCAGTGATCCGTGACGGAGAGCGCTTTAGACCACTCGGCCACTCAGGGCGTATGTATGTATGTATGTATGTATGTATGTATGCGTGCGTGCGTGCGTGCGTGTGTGTGTGTATGTATGTATGTATGTATGTATGTCTGTCTGTATGTGGGTGAGTGCGTGTGTGCGTGCCTGCATGTATGTATGTATGTATGTATGTATGTATGTGTGTGTGTGTGTGTATGTATGTATGTATGTATGTATGTATGTATGTATGTATGTATGTATGTATGTATGTATGTGCGTGTGTGCGTGCGTGCGTGCATGCATACATCAATGTATGCATGTATATATGTATGTATGCATGTATGTATGCATAACATTGAACGGTACATCAGCACAATATCGGCTGTATTCTGGAGAACAAAAACTAGATAGCGAAAATATGTAAATCAAAACTTTGCCGATATCTCCAGGAAGACCAAAAACGTAACTTATGAATACACTAACACCCATAACATGGCAACAAACGCTTGTATGTATGTATGTATGTATGTATGTATGTATGTATGCATAACATTGAACGGTACATCAGCACAATATCGGCTGTATTCTGGAGAAAAAAAAACTATATAGCGAAAATATGTAAATCAAAACTTTGCCGATATCTCCAGGAAGACCAAAAACGTAACTTATGAATACACCAACACCCATAACATGGCAACAAACGACTGTGGTAGAAGCAATCAAAGACGAAAACGTATTCGGTCATTTAAAAAAAAAAATGATACTGTTATGTATATTTAATTTACATTCTTTGTTAGCAATTTTTGTTTTATTCATTATATGCCATGTATAATTGTATTTTAGACTGGAACTTTTCCAACATCAAGTTCATTTTCTACCTGTCCCGGAATCATTTATTTTGGTTTTGTAAACAAACGTTTATCTCAATCTGAGTCCAGAACATTGGAGATTCCCCACGAAGTGCCTGTCCTACCTGTCGTTTACCACATTTTATATTATAATTTTAGTATCATACCTTCTAGTCATAGCTAAGATGTTACCTTGTAAACATTTTGAACCTTCCAGAATGAAATGTTCCATTAGGTGATTGCGTGAATGGCCAATGACTGTTAGCACATCACTAAAATACGTGCCACAGGAACATTAACACTTACAGGTTGGAGTTATTTTGGAATACCACTGAAGTTTATTCAGAACGTTAGGACTTGTGTTAGAAATTCTAGGATTATTTCGCTCAGTTTTACAAAACGTGTTGGTTTTCGCTGTTTTCTATTAATTAGTTTAAAAACATAGAGTGTCGTATCAATAATTTCGGAACTCCTAAAATCAAATGCAGTTAAACAATCAAACTATATAACAATGTTTGCAAAAGGATACCTTTCTAACTTTACTGAGGAAATAATGGTATGGTTGCAATACTTAAAAGTGGAGCTCGGAGGCAGCTTTTTCATTTTGTCAACATTTAATATTGAAGAAGTCGAAAAGTTAATTCCACTTTCTAGCAGCCAGTTCAAAATCGACTACCTGATAGCAAGTGAACTTCTACCTAATAAAATTGTTATTTGGCACATTTTGTATCAAATATAGCTAGATAGGTGTAAAACATCATCTAAGAAAACAACACAGCAACTTATATAAACATTTAAAGAGATCAAACATTATATGGCCCGCTTCAACAACATGAGATATGAAGATAAAAGGACATACAAAGTCCTGAATTAGCGGATGGTGCACAAGGATCTTTAGATGATGTAGGCCTTTCATCAACTGAATTGCGTTTATCGGACAAAGCTACCAGTAGAGTTCCGTTAAGTTTGACCGGATTTAGGACATCAGTTTAGGAACTGTTGTTAAAAGCTTTTATTGATAAAGCGAGATTGAATAGTAGAATATGTTGTCAACAACTTCAACAATATTAGTGATATTGCAACAACGAAATCGACCATACATATTTTATTTTGGTCAACCACGAGTACAGTATATACATAGAGATTGTTAAGAAGCAACACAGTCAGAAAAGAAAAGGGAAACAAACAGTTAAATTTTTCCCTAAGACAACCTTTATTAATAGATCAATGAACGGTTTAGTTTCTGTAAAAAATAAGAGAAGTATTTTGCAATAAGTGGCGTCCCTGTAACGAAACCAATTCAACTACAAGAATGATAAATATGAAATAAAGATAGTTTACATGTTTTATTATACAAGCATGAAACAATTAAAATAGTGAATAACTGAATGTGGCAATAATGAATAATGTTTTTTTTAATGTTGAATGTATGATACACAATTCAAAAGTTCAAATAATTCAGAGTAACAAGGACACGGTGTATATAAAAGTTCGAAATAACTCAGAGTAAATATTCAGAGAACTATTGATCTGTCTACTGAATCTGATACAGTTAGAGGGTCTTTGTAGCCAAAACATTTAGACATCATTAAATCACCAAAAATTACTCATTATTTCATGCACAGTTAATATACGTTACAAACAATTACACAGAGAACTGATAATAGATTGGAATATTAGCATCATAGATAAAGATACACTAGTGATATATTTTCTTGATGTGTCTATACAATGTTTTCCATGTAAATTCAGCTCATGTGCAGAATGAGTAGAACATATCTATTAGAGGTCCTATTCAATTATTACCGTTAAACATTTTACAGAAACAGATGGAGAAAAGGCTGTAGTAGGAGAACTGCTTTAAATTGGCATATACCGCAAGAAAAACAGCACCACCAATTATGCAGATGAAGTAAACAAGCGCCTGACGAGGATGATATAAACTTGTAGTAATAAGATGAGTTGA
Source organism: Sinohyriopsis cumingii (assembly GCA_028554795.2). NCBI lineage: Eukaryota > Metazoa > Mollusca > Bivalvia > Unionida > Unionidae > Sinohyriopsis > Sinohyriopsis cumingii. Next base: position 91,623,059 of record CM068831.1, read on the forward strand.
TACACATGTTAATAAATCTCGAATACATTTTGCAAAAAGATGAGCTGATACACAGATTAGTAAGTCTCTATGCAATAGCACTATTTCATATGTGTTAATATGTATAGAATACGCTCACGATAAATTAAGAGCTACTTAACAAAGTGCTATATAACGAAGTAACACAAATCTACATCAACATATACATGATAACAGGAAAAGGATTGTAGCTGCACAGGAATAGTACAGACGGAGATTCAATACTTTATCCGTACAAGCTTTGCAAACCAGTGAGAGAAGAGTTAGATGCATCAAGCATATACTAAATAGCCCCCCCCCCCCACCCCGGCAAAAAAAAGCTGCTTCAGAGAGTGACACGGAGAAAATGAAAACGTCTCTCACAAGCTATGGTACTTTGCAATCTCAAATATAACAGTTACAAGAAGATTTTAATAATAAAATCGAACGTAACTATCAAGAATTTAGTAAGATAATAAATGATCTTTACACCAATATTATTGACCCGAATAACATAATAAATACTAACACTGCCAGACTTGGAACAAACGTTTACAACAGATAACTGTCTATCTGATGAGGATAAAAACTCAACCATTAAGTAATACATGTGATTCAATAGGTATGATAGGTGCAGTGTATGTCTTGATCATTAAAATATGTGATTCAGAAAGTACGATAAGTGCAGTGTATGCTTTGATCGTTAACATATTTGTGAGTCAATAAGTGTGATAGGGGCAGTGTATGTCTTGATCATTAAAATACTGATTCAGTTAGTGTGATAGGTGCAGTGTATGCCTTGATCATTAAAATATGTGATTCAGAAAGTACGATAAGTACAGTGTATGCCTTGATCGTTAACATATCTGCGAGTCAATAAGTGTGATAGGTGCAGTTTATGCCTTGATTGCTAAACTATCTGTGATTCAGTTAGTGTGATAGGTGCAGTGTATGCCTTGATCATTACAATACTGATTCAGTTAGTGTGATAGGTGCAGTGTATGCCTTGATCATTACGATACTGATTCAGTTAGTGTGATAGGTGCAGTGTATGCCTTGATCATTACGATACTGATTCAGTTAGTTTGATAGGTGCAGTGTATGCCTTGATCATTACAATACTGATTCAGTAAGTTTGATAAGTGTAGTGTATACCTTGATCGTTACAATACTGATTCAGTTAGTGTGATGGGGCAGTGTATGCATTGATCGTTAAAATATTGATTCAGTTAGTGTGATAGGGGCACTGTATGCCTTGATCGTTAAAATATGTGAGTCAGTAAGTTTGATAAGTGCAGTGGATGCCTTGATCGTTAACATATCTGATTCAGTAAGTTTGATAAGTGCAGTGTATGCCTTGATCGTTAACATATATGTCATTCAGTAAGTATGATAGGTGCAGTGTATGCCTTGATTCTCCCAATATCTGTGATTCAGTAAGTATGCAAGCTTATCAGTGATAATACTGTCAAGGCAATGGTTTACGAAGTACTAATATTGCATTGAACATACATACCTACATATGTACATACTTAACACAAGGTATCCAAATATAGATAATAACTAAATAACTTGGAAGTTTAGATAAATATGTAATTGTAGCTATAAATCACCCAACACAACAACATTGATCGTATTTATAATGAGGGCTGTGTCTATGTGAAAAGCTCTATTGTAACATTATAAGTTTTGCAAAATAGCCGATTGATTGGAAAAGAAAGTCCAAAAACCATAGTGGACAAATTCTCTCTAATGCTTTAGTGCACATGGATCTAAAATAAAAGCTTGGCAAATCTAATCATTGGCAACTTTAGAAATCAATGAATAAGTCTTTTTCCAAACCTATAAATCAATCGGCAACAGACATAAACAATCACAATATCTCTGTCTGTCTGTCTGTCTGTATGTCTCTCTCTCTCTCTCTCTCTCTCTCTCTCTCTCTCTCTCTCTCTATATATATATATATATATGAATGCCGGAATAGGGAAATTTTTTACTGTGAATTCACTATTTATTTGTTGGTACTAATGGGGAAATATGTACTGTGAATTCAATTCACTATTATTCGAGGGTCCTAATGTTTGCGGATTTTATTATTGCTACCAACCATGATATGATAGATCAAAGGAGGAATTTCAATTTCATGAATATCATTGTATTAAGAGGCATATATGACTAAACCACGAAAAATAATATCTCTGACAATAAATGAAATCACAGTGATTCAATCAGACTTAAACCAAGTTGGACGTAGTAATGAATGTGTGCATGTGCCGTCTATCTCTAAATCTGGGAATGAGGAAGTAAGGGCGTGCGTTCTGGCTCCATTTAAGTGCAGTTTTCTCTCAGTTGTATTCAGTATTAAATCTATACTTCCTCTGTAATGATTGAAGCACTTGTGGTTGTTGAGAGTGTGGTAGGTATAGAGGTAGCAAAATTAACTTTTCTCTTTTTGAAGAAATCAAGAAGTTCCTGGAGCACACTGATGAGAGAGGGTTTAGAAGTTGTTACACTGATGAAAGAGGGGTTAGAGGTTGTTGCGTTCGGGGCTTGCATTTGGAAATTGGCAGGAGTTATTGGTTCTAATATTACAGGCTGAGGTCGTTGTGCGGTGGCCCGTATGTGGACGCTATGGGCTTTTTCACTGTGTGAATGTCCCTCAGTTTTTAATGATGCCGGGTTTCGTTTTCTTTCCTGCGCGACACTCTCTTTCTGAACAGAAGCGTGTGTTCCCTGCGCGACACTCTCTTTCGGAACAGAAGCGTTTGTTCCCTGCGTGACACTCTCTTTCGGAACAGAAGTGTTTGTTCCCTGCGCGACACTCTCTTTCGAAACAGAAGCGTTTGTTCCTTGAACGACATGTTCTATTCGACCAGTGGCATTAATGACGGTTGAAACAAATGCTTTACTTGATGGAATAGTTTGAACCTTATGAGTGCTAGCAGGTAAAATCTGTTGTTGCTTTCTTTTGACATCAAGAAGAGTTTTGCTTGTCTGGAGCTCCTCAAGCAAGGAAATCAATAGATCATCAATCTTTTGTTGAGACCCCGTAGCTATCTTTGAAGTACCGTTATGAGCTGATTCTGTATTTGAAATAATTATTGGCTTAGTACGTATCTTTTGGAGAGATGCTGCGACATTAGCTAGAGCAACTGTTGCAGAAGGCAATTCTTGTACAGGGGTGTCTGTAGGTTGTTTTTTGGTGGCCGCTTTTGTTGTATTCGATTCTGGTGGTGGTGTTATATCTGGAGGATCAGTAGTATCGCCAAACATCATTTCCTGCCACATGTCAGGACTCGTCATGAACGGAAATCCACCTGCAAATGAAGCGGATAATAGTGACATGGCCATCCCAGGGTTCGTCACTTGACTTGGAAATACAGAATGGAAGACAGCTCCTTGTTGAACAGCCCGTTGATCATTCAGGGGAACTTGTTGCTGTTGCAGTCTAGTTGTACTCCATGGCTGGATTTCTTGTTGCTGTTGAAATCTTATTGAACTCTCTGGCTGAATTACTTGTTGACTAAGCTGGGTAGCTTGATTCCGTTGAAGTCTGACTGGATTACTTAGATGCTGGTTTCCAGCCCATTGTCGATTACTACTAATTGGGTTAATCCTAAACTGCTGATGTTCACGTTGTATATGTCTCTCTGGAACTGTAATTATTTGCGAATTTTGCAAATGAGAATTTATTCCCATCCCTTGGATGCCAAGTGGTTGCGACGATCCCAAAAGGGGATTACGTCGAAGCGTATCAACAAATTGCCTTGCCCTTGTGTCTGCTTGTCGCTTATTCCGCGAAGTCTGAGATGCCTTGACCGTACTCTCACGAACGGATACGCTAAAAATACGTGATGAATTCAAGGCCCTTCTTTCACCTGCACTGGTCATATTTACCGAGGCTTGTATAGGCACGGACTGAAATGTATCTTGAACAGTGTTTATACTTCTGTTAGAAACGTCTCCATTAGCCCATCTCTGAAGAAAGTTGTTTCTTGTGAGTTCCTGTGTCTGCTGATTGGGAACAATCTGCTTTGTAAATGTTATACTTGCACTAGATGGTTGATTCGCAGAAGGGAGTGAAGTTCTGGGGCTATTTCTGGACGAGAAATTTGCGGTAAGCTGAAATAAAAACAAATTATATAAGACATTAAAGAACAGAGTTCGAAATCATTAAATAGTGGGTCTGGAATACATACATCTGATACTGATTGAAAGTGATATCTTTATTTCATGCTTTTCCAGTAAATAAAGAATCTTGCACTCACGGAATTATCTTTCCCCTATACCATCGAGAAACAATATTTTATTATATATCTATCAAATTATGTTCAAGAGAGAGCCATAATTATACCTTCATTTCCTAGAAGTAGGAAAACGATACCAACATTTTCTGAATCCGCGTTACGCTCTTCTCAGTTTAGGCTGGAAGTACACGTACTTCATTCATAAGACTGATATTTATGCATACCAGCTGGTCAAAATGCCATTCTGTTTATGATTTATGATGAAGTTCGTATCAAATAGGTTGAAATGTTAAGTAATTTCTTTTCTATTTCAGTTATATATAAAGACTGCATCTAATTATCTGAAAGTGGTATGAATATAACCAAATTATTATTATCATAGTAATTTGATTTTTATTGCAGCATCAGAAAATCAGGAGCATTTCTACGACAAAATAAAATGAAACACTGCTTGAGAGCAAAACATTTAGATGGTAGTTGCACAATGCCTTACACAAGAGTGTGTTGTATAGTAGAGTGGTACCCATATGCCCATATTTCTGAATTATAATGGATGGATAACTGTGCCACTGTATAGGCATGCCTCGTCATTGAATAAAATGTACTCATTAGATTCAATCTGTGAATGAAGTATCAAATGCATGCCTTGGATTGATCAGACTTGATGCTTAAAGCATCAATGAGCCTAAGTCTTTATATATATATATATATATATATATATATATATATATATATATATATATATATATATATATATATATATATATATATATATATGTGTGTGTGTGTGTGTGTGTGTGTGTGTGTGTCAATTACCCGTAGAGTACACATATGTATAGTCAATTATAAGCATAGTACAAATATGTACAGCAGTCAATTGTCGGTAAAGTACAGATATGTATAGTCAATTACCCATAGAGTACAGATATGCATAGCCAATTACAAGCATAATACAAATATTTACAGCAGTCAATTACCCGTAGTGTAGAGATATGTATTGTCAATTGCACACAGAATACAGATATGAACGCATATAAAAAAGGGCAGAACAGAGACTAATGCTAGTGTCAGGTCACTGTGACCATGCAAACTTTGATCTTAGATTGTTATTCTTGCAAGACAAACTTTCCAGACTTGCAATGGAAAACATATTTAAAAGTTATGGATAAAATATGTCGCATCGAGCTACTGTGGAAGTATATGGCTTTCATCAAGAGCCATAAACAGAACAAAGTATAGTAAAAAGAGAACCGCTCCGGTGGCCTAGTGGTTAGAGCGTCCGCCTCGGATGCGGGAGGTCGTGGGTTCGATCCCCGGCCGAGTCATACCAAAGACTTAAAAAAACGGTACTAACAGCTGCCTCGCTTGACGCTCAGCCTTAAGAGGTTAGTGTCAGGACTAGTCGGTCTGGTGTCAGGATAATGTGACTGGGTGGGACATCATGCTACATGTCTGCGGCATGCTGCCCCAGTGCTAGATATCACTATAAACTGCCACATTGCAGACATTATAGCAATATGACTGAAAAATTGTTAAAGCTACGTTAAAAATCCAAATCACACAGTAAAAAGAGCATTGATAAACTAAGCCAATCACAATAATTAAACAAGATGTATCGAACGGATGGAAGGACGTACGGACTGATAAGAGTATCACTTCACGCCTCATTTTACCGTCATGACGGAACATAAATAAATGCCCACTTGTCCACAAAAGAATAACGCCTCAAGCAACGCTAACCTTGTAGTTTGTATTACTGTGGTGAAAAGCAGGTCATTTGTCATTGACATCCAATATATTCTGACATACAGAAGGAATATGTGTCCAGTGTAACACCAGTGAAGACTCAAGAAATAGCAGGTCACTCACACAGGTATCAGATCTAAGCAGGAACCATTGTTAAGTTACCATTCGTTCGATGATACAAAATGATGCCCTAAGATATTATGAAACAGAGAGGTTAATTGACTTTCATAGATTCATAAGAATTCCAGGCTGAAGATAAATGATATTCGCATTCAGTAATACAATATTTTTTCAACTATACTCCATTCTTATTAATATTACTATGAAGGAAAATGCGTTAGAAAACATGCATTGAAATAAGCAGGAGTTGTGTCCCTAATTAGGCTGGATATAGTTAATGGATTCTATTGTTGTTATCTTGAACTCATAAGTAGTTACATACATTTTTCCTTTGTCCCTGTTGTAACTGTATTAAATTCTTTACATTAATTTTAAGAAGTGCAGTTTGAGGAATTTGCAATTAAAATTAGATATGATATAATACATTATAGTTATGACCGAAGTAGATTAATAATTATACATATTTCTTAGTATCTGACATATCTTGAATATCCTGGATATTTCAAGGGAAAACTAGGTCATTTAATGATGCAAAATTCTTGTACAAAAACATAAGTAACGTGATTTCTGATTGGTAGTAGGTAAAATGGCGGAGAAGTAAAATTCAAGAAAAAGTTTTAGAAACGTTTTCGCCTTAATCACAGTGTGACTTCGTCCACCGTGAATTATACAAAAGCTATTTGTCGTCAACATCTTGAATAATGTGTTGGAATGTGGATACAATTCTTATATTTGAAGATTTGAGGATGTTGATTGTGATTTTACTACCGCAAATATGTATTTCAGCAGGTCCATCTATGTGCTACCCGTTAAAAAGATTTGCCTCAGTAAAACCATCATTCCATCATTAAGGTCTTCAAAACTTGAAGTATAAGGGTGTTATCCACTAATTTTTAACCGATAAAGTAAAGTTACAGTATTTACACACCCTCCCATATGGTGGACAGTTCAGAACAAATATTCTTTTCGAGAATACTGATCATTATGTGTTATGTGATGTGATGTGATTTCGATTTTTAACGTAGCTTTAACAATTTTTCAGTCATATCGCGATGTATAGCATGATGTCCCACCCAGTCACATTATCCTGACACCAGGCCGACCAGTCCTAACACTAACCTCTTAATGCTGAACGCCAAGCGTGGCAGCTGTTAGTACCATTTTTGTAAGTCTCTGATATGACACAGCCGGGGATCGAACCCACGACCTCCCTCTCCGAGGCGGACGCTATAACCACTAGACCACCGGAGCGGTTGCTAATTATGTATTGTTACAAAACAGTTTTCTTCGAACTACTGATAATCTTTCATTTATTTTGAATACTTTTACAAATTATGTTTTCTGGCTAATTACTCAATATTGTGCCGGCTAAATATTGTATTATTTAGTCATGAAAGAAATATCTGTACAGAAAAACAGTAACATAAAATTCCACATAAAACATGAGAAAAGACGATTACAGATCAAGTAAAGAGCTTACGTCCTGTGTATGTGAGTACTTGAACAGAAAAACAACCAGGAAACATCCTCGAATCAGGACTTGGAGAAAGGAACCACCAGCCGCCTTATCCATTTGCAACGACATGCCGGGAGCTCTGAAGAACGGATGTGCACATATAACTTGCCTTTTGCGCCTTGACACCTCATAAATACATGTAAATGACGCAATCTAGAAAGTGACATCAATCGTGTAACCTTGTGACAGCCACTTGACAGTTCCCAGAACGCTGGTCATAAGCTTGGATTGTGCCTTCTTGGGGCCAAGCAATTACGTTCATATAATACTGATTATGTCATTGAATAGCTTTTGAAAAGATCGTTTTCGTTTGTGCCCAAATACTGTTGCACGGACAAGTGCGTCCATGTAAAATAACAGTCAAAATAGTTCTCTTCTTGGCTGATTCATTGATGTTGCATAAAAATCGACGGGGAATGCAGCTAAGTTGGATTTGTCGGCGATTTCCTATTCATCGCTGTTAAAAAATAAGTCCTGTAAGTTTTCAGGATTGGTTGTGCATTCTGCGACTGAACATTTTCAGGTGCTAATGCAATAGGTCCAAGCTGATTTGAAGTTAATACTGCTACATCAGGGTGGTCCCAATTGTTGAGTTTTATTTGACCCTTAACAAGATTATATTTGAGAGTAGTAGTAGTAGTAGTAGTAGTTGTTGTTGTTGTTGTAGGGTTTAACGCCATTTTCAGCACACGATAGGCTGTACATGGCGGCCAGTATTAATGCTGAAGGAAGAACCCGGGAAATCCCCGGAAAGAACCACCAACCCTCGAGAAGCTACTGGCAAGCTTTCTCACATACCCACATTGGCTGAATCCGAGACTAGAACCTACGCAGACAAAGGTGAGATAGCAATGAAAATATGGGTCGACCGATGTGGTAATAAATCGAGTACAACGTGGCAAAGTCTTTCAGGGAAGTATGAAGATCTGTGTCAACCTATTGATTCTGACCAATAAACGAGCACAATTGTGATATGCACGTGCAACATGATTGTTTGTTAAGTCCAGTAAAATTAATTCGGCTGGTTCCTGATGACTGATTAACCGCGAAAGAACTCCAGACACTCTTAGCTTTCGAGTATCAATTAATGACGCGTCCATATAAAAATTGATATAGGACACTTCTTCAAAGTTTGGCATTGTCTATACATCATTGGTTTCGTCTGATACGATTTGTTGGTTTTGCCCCTAAGTCCGCAACCGTAGTCCGCTTCAAACTGCCAGATTTCCAATCGCTGAATCAACTATATACCGTTGAGCAGCTTCACTGATGACGTTACTAACCGGAGTTGGTATTGCTGCTGATGACTGAAGTGAAATAGCCTTTAGCTGTACCCGCAGTGTTCGTGTCACTAATTGTCGTAGTCGATGGCGAATCTCAGTTTTTGTCTACAAGTCTGGAGCATCGTTGGTAGTGCTATAAACGACTCGTAGTGCTATAAACGACTCGCATTGCAACTTGTTTAGCGATTAGTGCAGTCCGGACAGACAAGCCTGCACGGACCTTTGGTGCGTCTGTAAACAACCCCTGGACAATATCACTAATGCCATTTCCTTCATAATTCATGCAAACGTGTTTTATAAAGTTATCAACACGTTCGGATATTACTCGTCCACGCTCGATTGTCATTTTATTAAATATCAGGTCTATCTCTAATATCCAGTTGTATTGTCAAGATATTTCACACACAGGCGCAAAATGTAGCTGAGTAAATCAGGGATTGTGAAATGGAAGATACAAGGCACTGATGTTGTAATCAATATAAAATCACACTATTCCACGGTTGGCGAAAACCCAAATAGTATACAAGCTTGAGCAACTACGCTTGCAGAAGCTCCACTTTCGTAACTGCCACTGTTTGCGTAACAGGTTGAATTAATCTGAATCACCGAGGCAATCCTGGCCATTTCTGGCCCGATGCGGTATTCAGACACTGTAGGTCCTGTGTATAAAGATCCGTTTGTCCACGTGAATGTCTTCGGACTAATCTAAAATTGTGATTTTAATCTTATACTATGGAGATTAGATTGAGGTGACATAGCCGCGCGTGGGCTCATGATTAAATATTGATATTTTAGAGTCATTGAATGTCAGCAATACAATTTTCCGTTGAATGTCTTCACTGATGGATTCCATGTCGTATGGTCCCACGAGAAGTTCTATACCATTACAGGTGGTGCCACCGTCTAAAGAAAACACAAAACGAGTTATTCGCGGTAAGACTATCAAAGAGTCGTAATCGGACGTCAGACTAACTGTAATACACGCATAACGATACTTGTGCAACCTCAAGTATGTAGGATTTCCACTTAGGTGATTGGTGTAGAAACGTTGCATAAAACTTTTGTGCTGTTGATGAGATTGTGTTAGGAGTAAGTTCTTAAACTAAGGGACAGAAAAGAGTGACAAATAAAAATGGGTTGTAATATTGAATACATAATTTATTTCCTAGAACAGAAAGTTAAAAGTTAAAAAGAACTCCACCATATTTATATTGTATAAAACCAGAATGCATCCGATCATCAATCATGTGGTGGGTTACTGCCCGCGATATCCATGTTCTTTACCTGTTCTTTGTCCACAGACACGCATTATAACCCTGACTCGTGTGCTGAAGACGTCTCACGCGAGCAGCTAGTACCAGTGAAAGCTTTGTTTGTCCCTCAATTATGTCCACGACCACGGAGAACTTTTCTATCCTAGGCCTGTTACTTCTCCGAACGCGAGAGATATTGCTCCCCCAGAAAGACAACTCCATATATTTTTGCAAGAATATTTGTATCTATGGAGAGTATTATTCCTGTATAGTCTGATCTTTTATTCAACTGTTTCTCGTGAGCAGAACTAATTTATGAATAACATTCTACTTGGCATTATTGCTGTATGGTCATTTTAATCCAGTCCACCTTTATACTATCCTTAGGTATCATTCCTTTATGACGAAAGAAGAGAGCCTATTTGGGGTTATTTTAGGCACCATTATATATTCTTTTCATATTTTCCAATCAGGAACATCAGGGGATAGTCAAAGATTGTCTGCTGTGCCGGTGAATCAGTCATTCAACTGGTGTTTCCAGCTTTAATTCTTACTCAGGCTATTCTTGTTGTGGAAGATTTGCAAGTGTCTCTCCAGCGTCCTCTTGCACGTCCTGTAACATGTTTATAATTCCTGATAATTCTGTTGGCGCACGTCTTATCGGATCAGCTTCATCTTTAGTTCCCGTCATCGCGGCATTTGTGTGCGCGACTTTCTTCCTTGGTGTCTACGGACCTAGCTAAATTCTATTTTGTTTGTTAGTTTAAAACCCACCGTGGTAATTTCCAGTGTAGTCTGTCTCAACTGTAACATATGTTTGACACGTTTGCTTGCACCCATCTACCCGCAAAGAACTTTCCGTTGACCGCTCGTGGCTTCGTGACGTCCGTCATCAGTCGCTGCTATATCATCGCCAGCTGGTTTATTCGGCACTGTATATGTAATATTATGGTTGTTAAATTGTTTTATCCATACCGTATTTTATTTTCCCCCTAGTCAAGTTAATATCGTGAAACATATACGGGTCCTGGGTAACAGCCGCAAGAATATTCTGAAACTTAACCTACAAGTGGTAGGTGGCATACCATGTCCAGTTTATGTATGCATGGCAATGTGCGTCAATGCCACAAAATATAGTTAACATGTTGCATTTGTTTCGAGCCACTTTAGGCAAGTTGTGTTAGATCATGTATGTATTTTTTGTGTCGAACTCGGGAAAATATTTTCCAAGGGTGCTCAAGCATCACGCGATGATTCTTACTCGAAGCAAAGTCATAAGTGGTAGGGGTTTCGTCAATTGTGGAAACGAAATTAATGGTAGCCGATTTACTCCTTGGTGACGATTAAAGTGATTTTGTATTATCCCTTTATCGTGTGCAGTGAATGCTTAGCAATTTAATAAAGTCATCAGCAAGGTGCGGAGCCTCCAGTCCACCGGGGAACTTTGTCAGTGGACAGTTGTTTACAATGTGTGACATGGTCTGAAGAGTGCACAGCAACAGGAAGAGTTAGTGGCCTGGCCCTATTGTACAAGCTTGACCGCACAATGACCCTGTCCTGTCCGAAAGCGATTTACTGTGGTCGACAGATGACGAGGAAGGTTGAAGTCAGGAGGGTAGACAGATGGCTCAGCTACGAGGGAGTGGTTTACAACATCTGTTGCAGACCACTCGACACTCAATGTCGAAATAGCTGTCATATCTTCCGGCAACCAACCTAACCAGATTGGGTGTCTCCAAGTCAAGCGGACTGCTGGATATTAGGTGATGTCCATGTACAGTTCTAGTTTCTCTCTGACATAGACCTTAGCAAACACTTTTGTGGTTGCTTCCTGGCATTATGTCATGGTCAATCGTCCGTCAACGCCGCAGTCACATGCAGAAAAGTCCTTGTTAACGATCTCATGATCAAATGTAACAGCAGTTTAGTTTTCCAGGATCCAGACATACCAATGATTGACACAAGAACTGAATTTGTAAATATGTCACCTTGCTTGCTTGGTCTGGGCTTTGCCTGCGCTGGGAAGTCAATGACTGTAAAAGCAGAGAGTTTTAAATCTGAGCTTTTTATCTTTCGTGATACCATACTGAACAACAAAACCATGCCTTCTAATTATATGCTGTGCTGCATGAAAGTTCGGACTGCAAAAACAACTTAGTTTAAACACGTACAGGCAGAGCTGCAATTGCAGATATTTGCGGCCGGTGTTGAGCAAAGAAAAGTCGTTAAATGGGATGTCGCTGCCATTGAGAAATACCCTGTGGGAAAACATATCTGGCTCTTTTCGGGACCTGAACACATTTGCTATGTTCCTCTTATACAGCTAGATCTACGACTTAATTTTAACAATCAGCATAATCCAAAAGAAAAACATGTAAGCCGCGTCAATCCTGCATATAATCAATTTGATGTCACATACCTAGCATGAAGTGATATTAGTGCTTGCCAGTTTTGCTGATATAGATCTCATCCATGACTTCAATGGAGTCGCGGGGCGAGATGTCTGAGAAAGAATCGTTAGACAGATCATCAAATGAGGCATACAAGTTAATATTTCGCTCCGAGGATAAAGAACGACTCGGCAAAGTCTTCTACGAATCTTAATATCCGCTCATGGTAAGCCACGTGGTGGTGTGCAAAGTTCATTCATTAGAGGTCAAATATATTGAGATAATAAACAAACATCATTAATAGGTAACGCGCAGCTTTCAAGCTAACCTTATCCGCAACATACTAAAGTGCATGCAGTTATTGGAATGCTAGTAAGCGCAACAAAAATCTCCCAGGAGGTTACTTGAGCATGGCTAGTCAAAGATGCATTGTAAGAAGTTTACCCATTTCCATACCCGCACTAAGTAAGATTTCCAATGGTTTCATGTGAGAACACCCAAAGAGGTTTGTCAGACTGATCATTAATTTCTTTCACACGATCGCGTAAGGAGAAACATATATGTAGGCGCTAACAATTGATGATATTGCCAGCAAATATAAAGAGGCAGATCCTTTGACGTCCAAATATTCATTAAGTGTTGCCTATGTGTTTAAATGTATTTATGCAAATTTACCGCTAACATGGCCTCGGCTGTCACAGGGCAATCCATTTAAGGAATTTATTTGAACCGTTGCTGCTTCGTGCTATTTTGCGGGTATGGTCCATCGATGCATTTACAATTTTGGACCGAATCTACTTTCTGAGGCAGCCAACACGTTACCATTTAGCTCCACTGTCGAGTGGAGAACATCCGCCAAGCAGATCAAATGTGCGAGAAGAATTTCAAATTACTACAGCGGATATAGAAATACCAAAGTCTTTTTTAATGCGATAGCGCATTAATCGTAAGGTAATTCATTGTCGCTTGGAGTCTGTATACTTAAGTAGTAATTCCGTCTGGAAATAGCTCTCGATAGGTGTCAGTTGTGACAAACTCACCTTGATGCAACAATGCACACTCATGTGATGCTTCTTTGCCAGATCAAATTTGCTGAGTTTGAAAATTCGCGTCGCTCACGCAAGCATTCCACATTCATATTGTGCCGAAGAACCTTCGCGTCAACATCCTTGGGAACCTTCGCGTCAACATCCTGGGTAACTCCTTTAGCCTTTTGAATGATCTTAACGATCTGCGATCAGACCACGATTGTGAACATTTTAAGATGCAGACCCTCGTACTCCTCTACAGGCATTTCACTGTCACGGACAGGGTCGGCATAAAATCGCCTTCCCAAATTCTCCATCTTCATATTTTGAACAACTTATTAGTCACGAGTTTGATGAAATCTATCCCAAACTCGTTAGCTGCTGAGCTACGCATGTTTCTACTTTTCCATGGTCGGAGCCGTCCATGCGCTTTCGTAAAACTGTAACACTTGGTTGACGATGCATAAACACACCCAAAGCCGCATATATAGAATGCATGAAATTGTTGAATGGAGCTACTCTGGCACTGGCACCTGAAGAGGTATCGTCTGTTTTGAGAACCTTGACTTTCAGGTACAAGTAACTACTATTCACATTGATGTAATTTTCATTCTATTCTTTGATTTCAAATTTGATGGGAGCTGAGGTTATCAAAATCAAGATAGGATGAAATTCTACCCATTTGGATTCTTGTATTGTCATCATGGTGGGTGCCATGGCAAACAGACCCTGTCCTGACTTGGAACATTTGCAAGCATCTCATTTCATCATTTTTTCTTCTGTTTAATAACCAAAGACATATAATTCTCTGGCTGTTCGGCTTTTCTTGGTCTTTCTCTCAACAGAAGGTTTACGTTGTCTCTTTCAACCTAGTCCTTGCTGTGGAGTGAATGAAGAAGGAATGCCTTGGACAGCAGCGTGCAGCACATTTATATGAGTCTGTTGGTAAGGTAATATGTCTTTTCCAGTTTGAGGCAACACATTTTTGCTAGCTCTCAAGAAGGCTTCTTTGGGATTTTTTGTTGTCGATGTTGGAGAAATTATTTATTACAGTAAGATGTTGTTTAGTGAAAATCCTACATAGCTAGACTATCCATTCCTCAGAAGTAACTATAGTAACCTCAGAAGTAACTATAGCAATATTTCAATATAGTAATCATGGCCATTATACTTGGAGGTCAGCACCATTTCAATTTAGCATCAGCCAGATTAAAAAATGTCTTTAAGTGACATTCCATGCCAATAATACCATCTGTTAATGAAAATCAGTAATAAGATTTACAACATGACTAAAGGATGAGCATATCAAGGGTCTGATTTCATTTAGGACCAACTATACACTATAGTGACTCTTTTAGTGACAATATGGCTTTTAGGATACACAGTGATAATAAGATTTCCAATAAGTCTGCACTGGTGGCTATAATTGTCAATAATTGGGACTAGCTACTTTTCATTAAAAATTAGTTTTAGTTTAGTGAAGACACCATGTCAACATTAGAAGAAATAGCAAGATAACATGAAGCCTTCGAGTTAAAACCCCATGTTGATATAACTCTCCTTTCAGGAGAAGTAGCAAGAACATTTTCAAGATGGCCACTGCAGCAGCCATTGAGCATGTCAGTTTGAAAGGATTTTTATTTAGAACCAACTAGACCTCATAAAGAGTGTTTTAATGATACCCCATGCCACTACAGCCATGCATTTACATGTCGTAATAACAATAATTTCAAGCTGGCTGCAATACTGTATCTAACATATACCATTTTGAATTCTGAAGAAGAAAAAAACCAAGCATGAAGAGCCTTTTAGCAAAAAATCCATGTCATGAAGGCCATCCCTTTAAACGTTGTGATAACAAGAGTTGGCAGTTACAATGTAGATCTGATAGGCATCATTTTCGTTTAGTAACAATTACACATCAAAATATTGGATTGAAAACCACATGTCAATACGACCATATGTTAAAAAAGAGCAGCAACGTAATATTTCCAAGATGGCCACTCTATTGGCCATGTTGGATGTTATATCTGCCTTATGTATATTTAATTTATATTATGTGATTAACTTTTGTCCATGATAATAAGCTGTAAACAGAATGTTTACATAGATAACTTTTGTTCATGATTGTAAGTTGTAAATAATGTCTATGTAAGAAGAATTCAATGCCATTCTCGATTTTAGTTCTACGATGTTTTCCTGTTTGAAATCTTCATATTTTATTATGATGTACATGAAATGAAAATGTGTATAAATTGGGTTGTTAAATAATTCATTCCCGTTTTAGGTCAGTCTCTTGGTATCCATTTGTAATCACAGTTAACAGCTGTGTTCATATATAATTTGAGAGGAATTATTTATTTAAAATATTCATTGGAATTACTAAAGAGCTCCATCACTTTCAGATTTATAGACACTACTTTGGATTAAGGTGAACTCATTCAAAAACATTCTGGATTGCATTACTATCTTACATCAGGAAATTCAAGTCTACTGGAATTCATTTTGAATGTTCTATATCTTTGAACCTGTAATGTGACATTTAGGATTATTTGGGATTTAATTCACAATAACGTGTCCCCTGAATAATTCACTTTGTATTGTAAAGGAATACATAACTAGTTGATTTTACTTAAATTGTTGGTTTTACCTCTTTCTGTTACATATTTTAAGACCTAAAATCTTAACACTGCATAATTTTGATTTAGGACCAGCTAGAATTCATAAGCAGCCTTTTTGTGTAAGCTCCATGTTCATATGACCACCTGTTCTGGATGAAGAGCGATACTAAGATTCTCAAGAGTCTCAAGGCCATCATGCTGGTCAGACTGACTCTCAGGTTGAAAATGTTTTTTCCACATCAACTAGGATCCATGAAAAGTCTTTTAGTGTAATCATATGCCAACACGACCGTCCATTCAGGAGTATTGATAACAAGAATTTCAAGATGGCCGCTGGCATGGTGGCCATACTAAAGATTTGAGGTGCACCATTTTCATTAAAAACTATAGAGCATAAGGAGTCATTTAGCGAAAAAACATGTCGATATGACCAGAAGTTGTGAAACAAGGTTTTGAAATATGGCTGCCATATTTTGGCTATATATCTGCACCTTTTTCATTTAGAAACAACTATAAAACTATCCCTTCTGAAAAACCCATGTCTATATGACCACTTGTTCAGGGGTAGTTATAAGAATATTCTAAAAATGCCAGAAACAGCGGTGTTAATGGATCTTAGCAGGACACTATTTTCATTTAGATCATAACAGACTTTGGGTTAAATGTCTGTAAAGTTTCATGGCAACTAAAATTCAGTTTTGATTCAAGACACATGCTTATTCCAAGATGCAAATATAGTGAACTTTCAGTGTCAATTGTTGATGTGGCATAGAAGTTACAGCCAGGACAGTGATGACTGACACAAGTTGTAATTGATTTTAAAATAACTATGGGATAGATTGTCATAAAAACACACAGTTTTGGTGAGCGACACACATTGATCCTAACATTCACCTTCAATGATTGTCAAATTCTGGCATCAGGCTTGTAAACCTCTGATTATCAGGAAGCTGAAGGATTTCCAGCCAAATAAAGGAATATACTGGAGGAGGTGGTGACCAGGATGAGCATTTAACTGGTCAATAAATTAATCTAAAAACCCTGAAAATGAAAGTGCACGGTAACAATGGTAACATGTATGGTAGTACCAAATCAGGAAAAAGGATAAAATTTGACACTTATGTTGAAATTGATGAGAAAATTAGTATGCAAGTGTAATTTACAATTTTATGAGCTTGTCAAATTGGCCAAACAGGTTTGTAAAAGTTTTGCTGCACAATATTTTTAATTAATATTATTAATATTGCTGCTTGTTTCATGGGAATGTGTTTGTTTCTCTTTTTATTTTTATTTTTTTTGGTGGAGAGTTACATTTACAAATGTACTTATTTCCTGTTTAATTCATTAATTCTTTTCTTCATCAGCTCTGTCATTGATCCATGAATCCATTATTTGCTTATTCACTATGTCATATGATTCCTTCATTAATTTATTCACAAATTCATAAATCAGATTTCATTCATACGTACATTCCCTTCATCATTTAATCACCTTTTTCAAAAGTACATAGCCAAAATCAAATTTCCAGTGCTGTCTTTTGGCTCATTCATTCTCCCACAACCCACATCCACATATATTCATTCATATTTGTTTTTTCTTCCAATCTTTCATTCATTCGTCTGCTTGTAATTTATACTCATACTTTCTTGCTTATCGGTGCATTAAATTGATTTAGCTTCAGAAACACCATACATTAATTTTAAAATTAATTTTTTTGTGCACTGTATGTTCTGGTATACATCGATTTTTTTCAAGTTGTAAGTTGTGGGACACCTTTTAAATCATTCGAAAAATACAAGTTGGAAAATGCACTAAAACATAAATTTTATTAAAGAAAACTTTAAAAAAAGACGACGCTGTGAGTGTTGCTTGTTAACTTTTCTTCCTAGATGCATATTTGCTAAGAACAAGAGCTCAGGTAAGAATGAATTGTTGTGTACATGAGAACAAGTTCAAATTTTTCTGTTCTAATTTATGCTTCAACAAAGTTTTTTTTATTATTAAAGGTTTATTTGCCATTCGTGCTTGTTACACAACTTATTTTGGCAAAATAACTATTAATGAGCACAATATAAACTATTGATGCAATTACGTAAAAATATATTCACAGAGAGAGAGAGAGAGAGAGAGAGAGATAGAGATACCCGTAGATAGTGACTGTAGAGTGATTGATAAACATATTAATTCTGAAACCGAACATCCTTTATTTGTAAAGCAATATCTGACATAATCCAAGTACTGCTGAACAAACTTGAATGCTGCTAATATATTTAATTTAAGTCCTTCAATCTGTCCACATTCTTAATTGCCCACTCAACCTCCTCAGGCTAAAATCCATCAAATTCGTCCTCTTCACTGTCACTACCATCACATTCAGTATCTCTTATGATACTGTCCTAACATCCATTCAAGTTATTGTTAATACCACAAACTTTAAATGATTTTCTGATCAGATCTGGCTTGTCCTGAAGCGATTTGACTACATTTAAAATAATCCAGTCCAACTGTTTATTTATCTGTACTCTTAATACGAGACATGTTGTCTTTTTACTTGGAAAGGCCCTTTGCTGCTTTACAAATAAAATGTGTCCAGCTTTTCCTCATATCGGACTTTACCGGTTTATTTACACTGACGTCCAGTAGTTGTGGCTTGGAGGTGCATACTCCCAGAATAACTGCAGGCACCATGTTACCATATCTCAAAGCCTGTTTTACAGCATCTGTAATATGTGCCCAGAATGAATCCATCACTAAAAGAGATCGTTCCTTTCCTATACACTTAAGATATATCTCTTTATTCCACTGTAGCATCACCTCCTCATCAACCCAACCCTTCTCCTGCACAAGTATGATCCATCCTTTTGGTGCCTGAATATCCTTTAGCTCCATCACACCACAAAAAATTATTATTGGTGGCAACATATCTCCTGCTGCGGAAACTGCAAGTACTAAGGTTAGATGCTTTTTATCCGCACCAGTCGTGCGAATTCTCACACTTTTAACACCTTTCTTTTTGACAGTTCGTCTGGAAATGAGCTCAAAGTACATAAGAGTTTCAGCCACATTAATTATCATCTTGCCTTCAAAATCATCTTCTCTTCTGGCCTTTACGAATTCGTGGAATAATTTTATTTTCTCCTCCAAATCTGCTGGGCCATTGTTGTCTGTGAACGAATCATCAGGTTGTGTCGCTTTAAACAACATGTAGCCCAGTTCCTACTGGCTTGAGACTCAATTTCTGGACGTTCACTTGACACAAATTCCTTGGCATAAGCATATACAGTGTCCACACTAACAGAGATCTGCAGATTGCGTGGACAAGAACCCACTTTGCAATTTTTCCATCTAACTCATTGCCACATGATACCGGTCTCCCACTCCTTGCTAAATGTCCCCATTTATTCAGCTGCTGAGAAAAATCTATTTTTGACCAATTTGCAATGGTTGATTTATGAATTTTTTAATGTCTTACTGTTACTTGAATTCTATGCAATTTTGTGAAATTTACAACTTCCTCTTTTTTATTTAATGTAAAATGCTTGTAATGCCCTCGCCTGACATCATCATTATCGTAGGCATCATCTCTCTCCTGACTAGGGTCTCCAATTTTGTGTCTTTTTGCAGCTGGTTCATTTTCTTTTACATCACACTCCTCTCTAGCACGTTCTTTTGGTTGACCTATGGGTCTTTTATGTGAAGCTTTATACAACGCATTTTCTTTCCATGCACGAGGCAAGGCCTCTTCACTACTTGAGTATCACACTACAAACTTATCCATAATAGCGAAGATGTATAATGTAGTTTATTTTGTTTTATTTTTATTCCCCTTTATATATGCTATGTATGCGATAACAATGACTGCGAGGAATCACTTTTTCTGTAAATGTGTGAGAAGTTACCGTTTCAAAGTGTTCCACTGTTTCTATTTATTTTCAAAATCCCAGTGAAAACTGCTAGAAAGAAATTAAAGTTGGCTTCCCCATGTCGGCCAACTTTGTATACATATGTATAGTTACAAAAAATCTCCACGCTAAAAGGAATCCAAAGTCTGCTTCCTGGGTCGGCATGCTTTGTAATAAATTAACCTTTGTATCCAATATCCTACCGGTAAGTTCAAACATGGCTGTTACAAGGTTTGTTTATTCAATACCTGGGCTTTCATTTACATGCCGTCTGTAGTCATAATTGACACAAACTGGTTTTGAGTTCTTTGGGGTAAATAGTATACACAGCACTAACTTGCTTTAATAATACTTTTTGTAACCCTAGGAATCAAAAAGATTGTCATTTGTACTCACAGTGAATTTATTTCTAATAATGATTTTAGTTTGCAAGATATTGTCATATTGTTACCCTCGATATAATACACTCTTGGTTATTTTGTACCTTACACCGTGTCATGCATGAATGTCAGGTGCTTTCGAGCAGCGGGGTTGATAATTCTCACTCTTTCTCTATCTCTCATTCGCATGTAATTTTGCAGGATCCAGTTTTCATTCTCATAACATTCAAACCTTTGAGGCCAACCAAACATGATTCGTTTCTCAATATTCATGTCAATGACCAATGTGTTGTATTGTCTGACGAAAGCTTGGCTCCTGAAATTTTATATGTATTTTTCTCGTACACGAAAAAGTATTTTTTTCTTCTTAAAAGTAAGAAAAAGAAAAATGCCTAAAAAGTTTATTTTGTGATTGCGTAGGTCTTTGCCAATGTCACAAACTTGGATTGTTTTTCCTTTTTGGCTGCAAAACATACCATGTGGCTTTTTTTATTTGTTGGCAACATTGTTGGCTGTTTAAACTTTTATGCAGAAATTCAGAGGCCCCATGAAAGGAAGCCGCAAACTGGATATAAAATGCACTGAAATTTATCTGTTGTTACATAAACAAATTCTTTGTCCAGAATGACAAACCATCTAAACATTGCATTGTTATATCATAATCCTGACATCTAGCATGAGTTCTGTATGTTGTGAAATATCCGCTTTTTTGTTGTCGACATTTCTGGTAACGGAGATCAACCAGATGAGGCATTATCCTGAAATCTGTCTTTCATCGGATTTTCAGCCACTCGCTAGTAATTTATATATTTACAATGACTGATATTTGTATGTGGATGGTAAATAAAATCCCTGTTCTTTTCACTTAGAATTAAATCATTCAGAACGCTCACGTTTTCTGTAATAATCCCTGTTCATCAGAACACCTGCATCTCTATTGTCCGTTGACCCTTTGTTAATTTTCAGATGCATGCGTGGAAAGCAGCATCACACTGCTACCACAAATGAAAAAAAATACATCTTACTTATTGGTTTATTCAGTAGGCATGGAGGGACAGTAACTAGAATAGTCTAAACGAAATTTCAAAGGAAACATTACCTTTGAAGCACCGACTGTTATGAAAACGTACTAAGCAAATGGAAAAAATACCAGTCTCAATCATGCAATACAATTATTTGATGTTGCTGCTACAATAAGAAATGGGCATTCATTTGGTTCTCCAAAGCTGTTCTTTAGCGGTGACTTCAATAGCGCATGCACCCTTCATCAAAGAAAGCGGACTACAATCTTTCAATAACAGCAAAGAACTTTTATTCAAAGGAAGTCAGTACCAAATTTAAATAAAAGTGATGGAATCTGATGGAATTTTGCATTTTCCAATGTGACTAGAACACGTTAACTGTACTGTGTAAGTTTCCTTTTTGTAGGGAAAGCTAACTTTTACCAACTTGGAACATACTTTAAAGTAAATGTGCTTTGTCATTCGTTATGTGATTGTGCTATGTTTTTCCACTGAATTGAGACCAATATGACCTGCTACAAAATTAATGAATATTTTAAAGCTGTGTGTGCATATTTTCGACGGAATCACTTGTATTGTGTATTCAATGTATACGATCAGGTTTGCAGGTGAGTACACAGTGTTGATACTCTATTCATGCTATACATTAGACATTTATATATAAATAGGATTCATGTATATGTACCAATTCATGGTTCTCTAAATAAAGTAAACTATTTTATTATATGTCTTCTCTGTTTTAACTACAGGTGTATTTCTCATTTAATATGCATCAATGCAAACTGGTAACTGTGCCGACGAAGCACATATTTACCGCCAGCATTTATTACCCACCCCCACACAATTAATTTTTTTGTTTGTTTGGGGAGGGGTACATTTTCATCAGCTAACTGACTTGGTTGCATATAACACGGTTTGATATATAACGCGGTTGGGTTTTACGGCTCCCAACTACCATGTTATAACGGGGTCACACTGTACAAGGTTAGTTTCTTTCATTTTATTATCAAATAAGCATTTTATTTATCTAATTTATTGCAACATGTGGTGGGGCCCTGAGAGGCCGAGTGGTCTAAAGCGCTCACCATTCCGGATCCCTGCCATCTCACCTGTCTGCGTGGGTTCGAGTCCAAGACTTGGCTAGCGTGGGTACGTGGGAAAGCCTGCCAGTAGCTTCTCATGGGTTGGTGGTTCTTCCCTGGGTTTTTCAGGGTTCTTCCTCCACCAGTTATACTGGCCACCATGTATAGCCTATCTTGTGCTGAAAAATGGCATTAACCCCCACAACAACAACAACAAAATGTAACATGCGGTGTGGCCAGTTGCGGCGGCAAGGGAGGGGGGGCACAAATTGAACACAATTTATTTCATTTGCTAAGTCTTGGGACACATGATGTAGTTTTTAAAAAAAATCACCATTAAGTTCTGGGACACGAAAAAAAAAAATTTATTTTTTCATGTCAAAAACATGCAGTAAATATGGTAAGTTAAACAAAGACAGGACCAATTTCTTCAAAAATGGGCCTTAATCATGAGCAAGTAACCTGTGTAATTTATTAAACAGGAACCACTCCTGAGGCCTTGTGGTTAGAGAGTCCGCCTTGAAAGCAAGAGGTCATGGGTTTGATGTCCTGCCGAGTCATACCAAAGACTTACAAAAATGGTACTAACAGCTGCCTCGCTTGGCACTCAGCATTAAGAGGTTAGTGTGAGGACTGGTCAGCCTGGTGTCAGGAGAATATGACTGGGTGAGACATCATACTACATGTCTGTGGCATGATGCCCCAGTGCTAGACATCACTATAAACTGCCACACTGCCGACATCGTAGTGATATGACTGATTTTTTGTTTAAAGCTACGTTAAAAAAATCTATAATTGCACACACACATTAAACAAGAAACAGAACTGTGACATTGTGAAGTCTATGTCACCTATATAATGCACACTTGTGTCAGCCTATCTAATTTGAGTCAAAAGACATTGCATGCTATATGTATGTGTACATACATGTGTGTGTGTTTGCATATCTTTTCTAAATTTGTGCATTATATGTATTGTCTATAACCAGAAGAGCTAATAAAAAGCACTTGTTCCAGAATAAAGTCTTGTAAACCTAACAGTAAAACTTCAAAAATGAATAGCCTGGGACATTGGGCAATTTAGTTTTTTAGTCATGTCTTGATTCATTCAAACACATGGGAAAACTCAAACCAACTTCCTTTTCATTCACATTCTCAAGTCCAACAAGTTTCAAACCCTGATCCCAATAAGTATCACAAATTTAACACCCAAATCCACTGTGGTTAGGCCTAAGCAGTCTTATTTTCTTTTGAGATGGCCCACCATCACTTCTTTTCACAAGACACTATCTGCTTTAAGTCATGCAGTTGTATAATACAGATTACAGGCTTGCTTTTCTTACTTTCTCATATCACTGTATCCTTTCTCATAAATGACTATGCTGCCAAGTCTTATATATTGCATAATAAATACTGATGGCTTTCTTCAAATTTTCTTTCATAAGTTATTGTATAATGACATGTCTGGTATACTGTACAAAACATGTAAATATCAAGGTTTTCATTCACATTTTCTCATGTCAATGAAGCCCAAAAATCCTGCATGCTGTATAATACATGAACACATTGTAAGAGATGCATATCAAAGTCTGCCTTCATTAGTCATTGTTTACGGCATGTCTTGCATACTCCATAATACATATCAAAGTCTGCCTTCATTAAAGTCATTGTTTACGGTATGTCTTGCATACTCCATAATACATATCAAAGTCTGCCTTCATTAAAGTCATTGTTTACGGCATGTCTTGCATACTCCATAATACATATCAAGGTCTATCCTACATTTTCTCATACGTCATTGTATGTTGACAAATCTTGCAAGTTTTATTGTACATGTCACTTTCTGCATCATAATTTTCTTCTCCATACTCATGTTGATGTGGACCCGTATCTTTTTTCCATAAGCTGCTTCGGACTGCAATCCTCAGTTCTGCAGAAAAGGGATAATAGTTTTGAATTTTATATTTTTCAGACTAAATAATGCTGGTTTCATTATCACAAAATGAGTTTTCTGAATCACTGGTCAAATGCTTACTTGTGAATAGTAAAACTAACATCTTATTCTTTCTGTAGTATATCCAAGATGAATTAATACGATTTTTTTTCATAATTATGAAAAACCATAATTCCAATTTTTGAAACAAAATGTTTGAACCTTAAATCTGATTATTTTCCAATATAATGACTCCAACAACTGATATCCGTTATTAAAATAAGTCCATTCTGTGAAATGATTACTCTGTTCACAGATTTTCTATGGATTCCAACACAGAACTGGCAGTCAGTTCCAAGAGTTTATCCGATAGGTGGCAAGACCAAGAAAGTGTCAAAGCGCATGAGGCATAACACCTCTTACTGTTCTACATAGATGTGAATTGTTAACATTTAGTTACCTTGCTAAATATACAAGGATGGTGAAGTCATACCAAACCCAGTTTTTTTTACATTCATTTTTTAAATTAACTTTATTTTAGTGGATGATGTGAATCAGGTATGTTGTGTTTATTACTTAAAAGTATCTCATATTGATAATTACCATGTAATAATGCTGATATAAGCCTATTTATCACCAACTCTAGTCAATACTGATTGAAACATTTTAGCAGATTGGTATTTAAAGCAACTTGACATTACAAAAGGCCTCATAAAATAAAACTTCAAACTTTAGGCTCATGGAGTGATACGCTATAGTGCTCAAATAATAATCACAAAAGAGCATATTAGATTATTTTTGTTGTGATGTAATCATTTCATGTACATCAACTTTCCATGTGTTATCATACTTGCTTGCAACATTAATTTGATTATGTAACTCGCTTTCCCTGGTTTCACTCTAATTCTAAATTTTTCTCTAAAACTGAGATTTTATATTATCTTGTTTATTCAGTCCACAAGCCAGAAGGGGAGGGGTTGTAACACTAGGGATGGGTATGAAGGCTCAGTACGACCTTTAGCAAGAGATGGATTCTAAAGACATAAAATAGGTATAGCAGTGCATAACACTTTGCCTTCTTTGTGTTATCACATTTTCAATCAAACCACCAAATTCACCAGAAGCTAGATTTATAAATTTGTGCTGAAGGGTCTTTATAAAAATTTCCAATGAAATCTATATTGGTTGAATCAGGGTATTACATTTAAAAGCCAAGGCAGTAAAGCACTTGTACTTGTCAGTGTAATAAAAAACAATTATCTTCACTTGTTTGCCATTTTAAGTTAAACATTCTTATAACTATGACCTCAGCTCCTTGTAAACAATGTTCATCTGTACTGGATAATGTATCAGGGCCAATTTAAAACCTTTCGTAATTTTCTAGGTGTTGTATTAATCACTTCATGATAGGAAAATGTACCACTTAACCTGTCCACAAACTGTGGGTCATGGTAGACTTTGCTGGAGGCTTCCCACGTAAGGAATCATTCATCAATTCTAGACATTGTTAAAAACCTGGGAGAAAATGAGATCCCCCAAATTTTGAACCACAGGAAAAGGTGGAGCCTGTTTACCATAAAGGGAGACTTAGAGACTCTGACACAAAAAGCAAGTCTCAGTGATA
Organism: Sinohyriopsis cumingii; assembly: GCA_028554795.2. Classification (NCBI taxonomy): domain Eukaryota; kingdom Metazoa; phylum Mollusca; class Bivalvia; order Unionida; family Unionidae; genus Sinohyriopsis; species Sinohyriopsis cumingii. The sequence continues at coordinate 91,649,202 of CM068831.1, forward strand.
GAGCTCTAACCAATGGCTCAACCATTTAAAGGAGATCACCAGTGTCAAGGGTTTTTGACAAAGAGTGCATATTTGATGAAAAAGTCATATGCCACAAGGGAATATCAACATGTGAAATATTAAGACCATGTAGATAAGAGTTGATGAATTACTTTGAAAGTGTGAAGTAAGCAATGGTGATGCAAAGATTTTGGCAGTTACAAGTAGGGACATAGTGGCTACAGAAGCATATTACCATGCATCTTGCTTTAAGATCTACACAAGGGTTAAAACAAATGAAGAAAATGCAGAGGTCAAGAACATGCAATCTGATGCTTACTACACAAATCATGGAAAACAGAGGCTGCAATGACTTGTTTCAGTACATTCGAATTATCATTCCTAACAAAGACATTGTCCAGGTGACTACAATGACAAAAAGCTTGAAATCTCATGAAACCAAGAAAACTTCAACAACTGAAAGAATCAACCAAGATACATATCCATAGAAAACTGGAATATCAGCTAGGAAACAGCCCGCATATTTATAGACCACATGGGGAAATTGCTGCCTATATCTAATAGTGTCACATGTACTCAAACAAGTCACTGCAGGATGTTGCTAAGAAAGCCAGAATTTGAAAAGAGAGGATGCAGTCTGGAAAACCAAGTCAGCCAACATTGCCAAGATGACAGATCAGATATCAAGGATCAGGTATGAAAACAACACCATGGCTTTCTCATGTTGGTCAAGAATCCTTCACTATGCCAAATTATTTTCAATGGTTCCTGCTGGAACTTATGTCTGATGATCCACAGCACATGAAGCCCTCCCAAAGAGTCAATGCTGATAATGATGTATTGATCTGGAACTTATATATGTAGTAACCTGTTGTCTGCAACCTCATCTTCCAACACCTGTTGCTCCCCCTATGCATTACAAAAATACTCACTGATAATGTTGAAATCATCCATACATTGAAAAGACTCGAATAGGAGTTTCATATTAAAAGCTGGAAGAATATGACAGAGCTTTGTGTCTCCAGAAACTTGCAGCTACCTTGAATCATCAAAATGTTCTTCCGGCCAATAGTTCACCCTTATGTTTTCATAAATATAACATGGAAAAACACTGACAGTCTGGAAGAGACTCTTACTGGTGTGGGGACCATTCAGTGAGTAAATTGTATTACTTTGTAGGCAAGTACCATTTACTCAGTGAATAGTCCCCTTGCCTTGTATGGATATCTCCTGAAGGCTCCTCTCCCTTGCATTGAGACAATGAGACAAAGAATTGTGACTACTGAAAATGAAGACCTGATACTGCTATTGAGAGGTTGGGTACATGCTCAAAAAGCCACCTGCAACAATTGTGACCACTGAAAATGAAGACATGATACTGCTGTTGAGAGCTTGGGTACATGCTCAAAAAATCCACTTGCAACAATTGTGACCACTGAAAATGAAGACCTGATACTGCTATTGAGAGGTTGGGTACATGCTCAAAAAAGACACTTGTAACAATATATGAAGCCACAGATGAATGCAGAAAGGACGTAAGGGTTGCTCAGAACAAAAGCCTGATCTCGACAGCTGCATGGCAAGCAAACAATAAATCAGTAAATACCCAGTTGGACATGGTTTAGAATCAGTTCTTTGAGACATGGTGTCTTACATTATGCCATGGCTATCTGCCTAACATCAAGCTATGGGCTACTGAGCAAACAGCAATGTCTGAAATTTTGAACCAGTTTAAAATCATCAGGGAGGTACTACAACTGCAGAAAATAGTAATGGTCATGAACTATGCTCTGTATGCTAAAGCAGCAGCAATTGCCTCAAAGCACAAAGAAAGACATGCCACCATCATCCTTTGATTGGAGGCATTTCATGTTATCTACAATGTGTTGTCAATTCTCAGTAACTAGAGTTTTTGCAATGTACAATCATGCAATTTGAGAGTGTATATATATATATATATATATATATATATATATATATATATATATATATATATATATATATATATATATAGCTATGCTGAGACTGTTCTTGCTGCAGTTCATCCCATGGATAGAGATGAATTGGAATGACAAGAATCATCGAGTCTGCTAATTTCTGGAAGATGTGGATTGCTTGGTAGAAGACATGTGCCAAAGGAGCATTTAAGCCTCCATGATTCCCTGATGTCTTGCTTATGACAAATTAAACTACTATGCCCAGATTATAATGCTTCCAACAGAACACCATAACGTGGACCAGAACATCAAAAATGCATCTTATTGTTTAGCTGTTTGGCAACAATCCATCTGGATGCATTCCTATTAACCAACCACTGAGGTCACAGTAAGAGGCACACATAGGGGTGGTATGGCTAGGTTCAGCCTAAACTCACGTGCTGTGAAAATCACACTGAGTGCATTCCTGGGGCAGATGAGAAATATGGTGCAGGATAACAGATGAGATCTTCATCATGCAGATATGTATAAGCCTAGAGTTAAAAAAGATGAGAAAGCAGTATCCGCAGTGATGAGTCTACTTTGGTGAGAAACAAGCTCATTATCTTTAAAGCTAAAGTGACTCATCAGGCAATAGAATCTGACCTGATGAAGGCATATGAAGTATGAAACAAAATTATGCTGTGAGACTTGACAACAACTCAACAATGATGAAATGTTATGACCCCATAAAAAGAACATGCTGAAAGCCTTCACAACATCATGTGCAAGAAGATGGTGAAAAGCAATATGAGGACTATATTTTGAAAGCAAACAGGACACTCTTTGATTTCATCATGATAGCACAGGGCCGGAGCCTTCAGATGGTGGATGTACTCTTCCATCCACTGGACCTTTGTTATGGACTTTGGCAACTCCAAAAGGGTGCCTTCAAAAGACCAACAAAGCCTGCTTTTGCCACATACTTGCAGAAGAATGTAGCACAAGTGATGAAACTCCAGAAAATTCTGCAACTGCAACTGATTGAATGAATCCTGTTCAGAGAGCCAGAGGTGATCAAGCCAGCTTTGGTGATAGGGCAATGTCTGTGCTGTCCAAGGCTAAAGTAGGTGCCCTCAAAATTTTGAGTGACAACATAGAACTACAGGAAACCTTCTCACAGCTGGGGGCAGAATATTATGTCTGTGGAGTTCATGAACATATTAGAGGACTTCACATGCATTTTTTATGCAGCCATGTCTGCAACACTGCAAAAATAAATTCTTTCAGATATCATGTATTCTGCAAATAAAAAGGTCACCAACTGCCCCATGCTGAACCTGTTTCAAGGAGTATGCCTAATGGGCAAATTACCAGGCTGCAATATGGAGGTGTCTGAAGAATGATCCAGGAACACTAAGCCCCACTGAGAGTGGCTGGAAGTGGTAAAAACAGGATGGGGAAGTGCAGCTGGCAGTATACTGGATTGAAGACTAGCTGCCACCTCAGGCTGAGCTTGTTCTACTGGCCTGCGACTGTCAACAGTGCTGCAAACTGCCAAAATGTGTATGTCTGACCAGTGATCTCACGTGCACAGATATGTCCAGACTTTCTGACTGATAATCAGGCAACAGAAGCAGAAAGTGGTGAGAGTTCCTCTGAAGAAGGGTTAGATGATGATGATTATGGTTTCTGAAACATTGTATCACACGCTACTCCGCATTCAAATGCTCTTTTCTGTTCTCTGTTTGTACTGTATTTTGAGTAGCATAAAGATTTTCTAGCAAAATATGTTTCTTTTATAATATGTTCCCAATCATAATACCTTAAGAGATATACTATCTCACAAATCCAGCCCTCCCAGGCTAAACACTTATAGCTAAAATGCAAAATGTTATCTGCCCACCAAGGTAGCAGTTAGACAGTGATCTCCCCTTGATACTGGGATTGGCGCCATATCCTGTTAAGTTTTCCATTACTATTTGCGCAGATAGCATGCTCTATTTGGTTGTAACAGAGGGGCGGTTGGAATGGTGAATGTATACTATGATTGTAGTATGTGTACTATGTTTAAGTAAGTATTATCAAAGAAACATATTTTGCTAGAGAAAAAACTGTTTTCTTGTTCAAAATACATTACCCAATCATAATACATTAAGAGAATAGGTAAGAGATTGGGGGGGGGGGGGGAATACATTCTTGTGCACTGGACAGACCATATCCAGTCCCTAAGGTATGTTAGGCAGCTTCTAGATAACCCAAATGGAAACAGACTCCATCTCTTTGGAGTGGTCTGAATAGGGAAAAAAAAATCCCTACTGCAAATCCAGCAGAAGTCGTAAAGCCACATGTTTATGAACCTGTCAAATAACCTGGAAATGTAACATTATGCACCATAGGAAAAGGTTCCTCCAGACTGAACTGAGCCTTTTAAGATGAAAGATCTCCAATAAAAACTGTAGAAGTCTACTCGGACCTCCATCCAACATCATATATAATTACAGTTTGAGAACACTTTCACTCATTTGCAATGTTTGTGGTGATTGTCCTGACATAGTGACCTGATATACAAAGTAAATTCTTTGGTATGGGTTTAATCTGAAATGCAGAACAGATAGCCCATTTTAGTCAGGATGAAAGTATTCATACTGATATATCCTTCCCCTCTTTGAAAGTAAAATTAGGCTTGATCTCCCTCGATGTAACAGCTTGATATTGCTGAATGCCACTTCAAAGCTCGCACTGGGTCCTGTAGATGACTTTGAGATAAAGCGTCCAGAATAGACAGTAGTTATTACCAATATCTGATTACCCATGAACATAAGCCTGTTCTTGGCAATGAAAGCAAGGGGCTTCATTAGTGATACTGATCCATCTTATTTTGCCTGCCAATTGACAAAGTAGTGAGGAGGCAGAATTTATATGATAGGTGAAATTATTCAAGTTCTTGAGAGCAGTTCAATCAGTGTCTGGTTAATACCCATGATAAATTCCACATAGGCCAGGTGAAATCCAAATGAATATATAAGATCAGACAGGTCTTGGTTCGTTCAGTATCCTCTCTTCCATGATAGGAGAGTGTAACCATGATCCTGAAACAGTAGGTTTAATTTTATTGATGCTAACTGTTTCTCAACAAAGAGCCATAGAAAGTTAGCTATAGAGGTATGGATGCCTATATTAGCATAAAGTGCTGTTCCACTGAGATTATATTCCATTACCTTTGTATGGCCAGCTCACTCTGGATTCTCCACCACTTGTTGTGAGATCTATTTGTTCTTAGGGGCATATTTAATAAGAACCTGACGTGCTGGTTCAGTAACTCTGGATTGGGGTGAAACAACTGCCATAATGGTTGCTTAATGCAGATGATTGGATATTTCAATTCCTGGTGATACTGTTGTGAGGTTGATGAGGTTAGTCCAAAATGTCCCACTTGAGTGGAATAATCAGGATGGGGAAACATTCATCTGATTCTGTATCAAGTTCAGAATCTGAGGTTTTGGAGAAGTGTATGCATTTGGCCATTCCAATCTAAAGACAGAGCATCAGTTATCCAGGCATTTGGGTCCAGGACTGGTGAGACAATGGTTGGGGTTTTTGGCATTGCACCTTAACACCAATAGGTCCATCATACGTCAATCCCACTGAGCAACTATTGAGTGAAAACTGAGGTATGATGAGACCGGTCCATTTGTATTGTCTGTATTGTTCCTTCTTGCAGAACAATGAGCCTGCCAATATATTAGCCAGCCTTGGATACGTCGAACTAACAACTTGGATTGTCATTGAGGACACCATTTTAGAAAATCACAAACAAGAATACAAAGGTCTGAGTACTTGTTCTACTTTGAGATAAGTCACCATGGTTAAGTTATTGGACAGACTAAGAACTCCATTCCCATATAGGTTTACCAGTCACCAACGAAAGCTTTCAAAATGGTTTCCATCGCAATGAAATTTATATATAAATAGTGATCATGTGGGAGCCACACTTCTATGGCATTCCAAAATGGTAGGAGACTTGTTCCATGCCCCCTCCCCATTTGCATTCATAGCAATTATGATTGTTGGTATCACTGCAGAGTATGGCAACATTTCTAAAGGTCAAAGGTTCAGTCTCTATTTGGACCAGATAATCATTGTTATGGGAACCCAATAAGGCAACCAAGTACTAAGTTGTCTGCTGCCGCAATGAGCAAACATTCTTCTTCCTTGAACATTGATTTCAGACCTTGCTGATTTGTGTAACCTCCACAATGGCCAGGTATTCAAACATGTTGTTGCTTTCTATCAAGAACCCAAGAGTAACAGAGCTAATTGGATGTGCTTAGGTTGATGACCAAATAAAAAATACTGGTTGTAACTGAAAGAACTACGGCCAGTGGCTTAGTAGGTATGATTAACGTGATACCAGGTCCCAATGTCAATATTTCCCATTCAGCAACAAAAGATCAGAGCCTTCTATTTACCAGGAGTGGGGGTGGGGTCTGTATTTAAGTCATTTGGAATAGTTAAGTCTTGTGGAATGCTGGTGAAAATGATCCTCTCTTTGACTCATCCACTTAGTTTGGTAGAACTGTGGTTTTCAATGGTTGTAAATTCAGTAGGACTGTTTACCAGTAGCATGTGCTCAAGGGTCATCCCTGCAACCTTTGGTTGGTTGCCTTACAAATCCCTCTAACTGTACAGCTGTTATGGATGGTGATTTGTTGTGAATTCCATCAATCTGATCATTAAAGAGGAGAATAGATGACAAAGGCTGTGAGCATAACTTGGCTCATGGTGATCTTTTAAGGTGGGGGTAGCATTGCATTTTGTTCGACCTGTTGAAAGTTCATAGCTGCTATTACAGAGATGGTCATAGTAGGCTGTTCCTCTATGAACACATTCCCATATATTTTATGAGATTTGGGGTGGGAGAACATAAGCTGTGTGCTGCCTTGTTCAATATAAAAATGGATATTAGATGCAACATTTCTACTATGGTCATGACATTATGAATCAACCTCATGGGTGTTGAGAACAGAAGGCACTTGCAAGAAGAGAACATCCACAGACGCTTGTAACTTGTAACTGATGACATAAGCAGTCCCAAAGCATTAATAACTTGTCAGATTGTGGAAGCAATTGTAGGCAGATTCTTCTGTATATATTACTGTCAGAATTGTTGACCCAGCAGGTGATGTAGAGTGATGAGGAGGACAGAATTCCAATGTGATTGGGTGGACAACTTCAGTCCAAGTCTGCAAAGTGGAGTTTTGCTCAGCAGGTCAGATTTAATAACAATGTGGGAACCTGAGTGTCAGCTTTCAACATTTATAAATTAAGTAGTAAAGTCAACATATCCTATGCTACCTGCATAGATGGTGGAAAAAAATGTTAAGGGTGGCAACCCACTACACTGGCAGCATTCATGAGTAAGATTGTGTTACTTCTAATGTGTAATTAAGCAGTCTCTTGGGTGGCAGAGCTTGAGAGTGAGCAAAGAAACATCTTGAAAACTGAGGCTCCAAGTTGGACATCATATGCAGGAAGTGTCTTGAAGTACTCTGCAGGTAGGATTGATTCATGAGGGTGTCTATATAAATCATATGGCATCCACAGGAAGAGCAAGCAAACGCTATTTGAGTTTGACTGATCCATGAGCACGTATATATACTATGCATCATCTGCAGGAAGTGCTGAGCACCACTATGCTGGTTAAACTGCTGTATAACTGGGTTCATAAGTACTAAGGCATTAAGCTGGGCATCATATGCAGGAAGTGCTTAGCTGCACACTATGTAAGTTGTGGAACTGTACAGGTTCATGTTCTGGTGCCCAATACAGTATGATCAGTTGTATTCTTGGCCACTGCGATTAAAGTTATATGGCCCAGGCCCAGTCTGGTTCTGAAGGAACATGGCCATCCTGGCTAGCATGATGTTGTCCAGTTCTTCAGGTTGAGATATTGATCCATGTATACAGTCCATATTTCTGATATGCGAGACTGTAACCGATGCTGTTGGTCTCCATCTCATTGCCCATTAAATGATATGGTTTTGAACCCTTGCGTACAAACTGATGTTTTCATTCCTCAGACTATGTTTGATTTATGTCTATAATAGAAATGTCTGACATGTATTAAATGACAACCAGAGAAAACTACATATCAAATGCTTGTTGGACTGGTCTCACCCATGTTCTAAATCTGTAAGAATAAAATACAGCACATCCTATATATATATATATATATATATATATATAGAGTGTAGTGAATGTCATTATGAACTTGTGAACATCACAGCAAAGTTACCGAAGGCATGTAACCGATGAGTTTACACAATGTTGGTGCAGAGATATACCTGATAATGTTTTAGCTGGAAATTTGTGCTAGCAGAGGACTTAATGTGGACAATGAAGCATCAATATATGATATCAATTCATAATACTACCTGTATGAAGGCTCAATGATGGCCTGTACAGGTAAATTCAGTGAAGCTTGGTGCATGGATGTTAATACTGTTATCGTTATTGAAAACTTATCTGCATGTACCTGGTTGTAGCAGAACTTGTACACATGTTCAGAGGTTTTTCTATAGCTTACTACAGTCTTGCATACATGCATAAATTAAAACTAAAGCCATAACTATTGTGAAGTCACATACGCTACCAATGACAGTACGTCAATACTATTAAGTGATGGCAAAGTGATAATTGTAAAGACAGAACTCTGTCATCATAGAGAGAAAGAAAAGTTGAAAATATTGATGGAATATACTTCCTTCTGATGTGAAGACTCCTTCAACTTTTATGCAGTGAGCTTCCAGAAACTTCGTAAAGGATTTTGCGATGTCTCTCTTGACAAGAGCATGCTGCCTGACATGAATGGAAGCAGTAAGTGATTAACTCATTGGATTTGGTGTCAATCCCAGTATCATGGGGAGATCACTCTAACTGCCACCTAGGTGGGCAGACAACTTTTAGCATTTTGGCAAAAAGGTTTTAGAATGGGAGGGCTGGATTTGTAAGGTAGCAGTAATTCTCCTGAAGTATTATGATTGGATGATGTATTTTGAAGAAGAAACACTTAAATCTACAAAGATGTAAATAAATCTCCTATTCGTTTTCTGTCTCTTCTTTTGTGGCTTCAAATTTCATTTCTGTATAAAAGTAGAAGTCCATCAATGCTGCTGATTAAAATTCTTTCTGCCAGTCACTTTAAATATATTTTCTCTTAGAAGGCAAAAATTGACAAATGGTAAGGCAGATTACACTGCTACGATTGGGGCCATAGCTATTCGTTTCTGTTATTGATTACCATTACCAAATGTGATGAATCCCCAGAAACTCTTTTTGATAACCCGAAGTCCCTTTATTACATGAAAAAGTATCAAAAGAGGAGATTACTGTGGAAATGGGAAATAAAAATACACTGTCAACTGAGTTAAAGTGAATTCTTGCAAGGTGTGTATTAGGAAAACGTTGACTAAAGAAGTTACCAATGGCAAACCAGTGAAGATCATGTAATGCTGTTACATAAGCAATTGCAGGTGTCAGATTAAATTAGCTCTTCATTTTAATGCCATAATTTAATCAAGAAAGATTTTACTGGAGATTGAAATAAAGACCCCGCAGCACAAACCAATAAATCTATCCACTTACAAAAGCAGAGGAATAATTGAAAATATGATGATAATGCAAAGAAGACAAAGAGTTATGCAAGCTATAACATATTTTCTAACTCTAGGGATTCAGATCTTGCTGAAAATCATCATAAACCTTCTTCCCCAAGGTGGTACCAATGGCAAAAATGTGGGGTCCTGGTTCATGGACTAATACACATTGGATAATATTAGTATTATCATTGGAGGTAGAGTGCAAAATCACTTTTAGAATGTAAACTTAACACATGGAAACCTTTTTTTTTAACAGGTGAATAACAGAGAAATGCCATGAATATGAAGAAATCCAAACAATTTTCTCAGAGATATATTTTGGGACAAAATGTATTTTAATCCCTGATGCCCGCTGAACATTGTGAATAATATTGTTATCAATCATTCAATAATAAAGAGCTTCAACAACTCAATTTGAACAGGAGGTTTTGAGATGCTTAGTAAAATTGAAGCCTGATATTTTCCACAAATTTCCAGTGCAATATATGCAACATGTTGTCCTTTCAGAGATTCTCTTGGTAAACCATTTATATATTATCCCTGTACAATGCAATTTCATTACTGATATTTGTACATTACATACACATGTAAAAGAGTCAAAACTCCTTTGTATCTTTAATAACTATTGCAAAGAATCAAAACCTGATCATTGTAATATGAATAAAGACATGATCTTTATAATAAAACAAGAGACATGATCTATCTGTAATATGATGAAAGACATGATCTTTGTAATATGATTAAGGACATGATATTCATGATATGATTAAAGACGTGAAGTTTGTAATATGATGAAAGACATGAAGTTTTGTAGCATGATTAAAGACATGAAGTTTGTAATATGATTAAAGACATGAAGTTTGTAATATGATTAAAAACATGATCTTTGTAATATGATTAAAGACATGAAGTTTGTAATATGATTAAAGACATGAAGTTTGTAATATGATTAAAGACATGATATTTGTAATATGATAAAAGACATTATATTTGTAATATGATTAAGGACATGATCTTTGTAATATGATTAATGACATGATCTTTGTAATATGATTAATGACATGATCTTTGTAAATATGATTAAAGACATGATCTTTGTAATATGATTAAGGACATGATATTATGATATGATTAAAGACATGAAGTATGTAATATGATTAAAAAGACATGAACATTTGAAATATGATTAAAGACATGAAGTCTGTAATACCATTAAAGACATGATCTTTGTAATATGATCAAAAACATGATCTTTGTAATATGATTAAAGACATGATATTTGTAATATGATTAAAGACATGAAGTTTGTAATATGATTAAAGACATGATATTTGTAATATGATGAAAGACATGAAGTTTGTAATATGATTAAAGACATGAAGTTTGTAATATGATTAAAAACATGATCTTTGTAATATGATTAAAGACATGAAGTTTGTAATATGATTAAAGATATGAAGTTTGTAATATGATTAAAGACATGATCTTTGTAATATGAATAGAGACATGATCTTTGTAATATGAATGAAGTCATGATCTTTGTAATATGAATAAAGTCATGAAGTTGTAATATGATTAAAGACATTGTATTTATTATACATGATATGCAGGAAACATGTTTTATATAAGCTCAACCCCAGAATGGAAAATATTTGGCATATTTATGAAATAATAATAATAATAATAATAATAATGAGGACTTTGAATCTTTAGAAGCTCTAAGCGCTTTACAACATTAGACAACACCTATAAGATAAAAAACATATAATAATATAATTACAAAAACAAAACACCATGAAATTAGAAAAACACCCCCCAAAAAAACAAAACAAAACAACAACAAAAATAAAAAAATTGCTGAGAATATTTCAGGTAGGAAACATTATTAGGTCTTTAAGTTTGTTCTTGCAGTCGAAATAAGTGAGTTTTGACAGCCCTCTTGAATGGGATCACTGTGTCTTTGTGTCTATGTTCAGTGGGCAATTCATTCCACATTGCTGGGCCCTGGTATGCAAAATAATGCTGTCCATATGACTTTGTTTTCATAGTGGGAATAATGAGTATACGATTGTCAGAAGAGGAGTGTCAGTATCTTGCTGATAAATTGCCTGAAAATACTGTATTATGACATTCACTGTCTGCTGCCTTTAAAGACTATCCATGACACAACTAAATAAGTGTGTTTACAATGGCTACATGTACTATGCAGTTGAAACTTGCAATTAAAATATTTCCTTGCAAAATGGTTTTTAAAATTTTTTTTTTTTACTTGTCAGACATTCCTGAAGCTGAAGCTAATTTAGAAACTGAGGCAGTTAGTTTTTCTGCTCAGATAAAGCATGCTAATCAAATGACAGCAATCACCTTTTACTTTCACTTGGGTTTAAAATCATCACACAAACTTTATAAAAAAACTTTAAAAAAAGGCACAGTTGAAATAAAATTGAATGTGACATGAGATACAGTTTATTTAAATTTGTTTTCTCCGAGAAAATATTTATCTCGAACAGCATTCTTAGATTTCGTTTATATAAGTCTGCAATAATCCCAAACTGACTTCATGATGCAAGAATACATTCAGAGATGCTCTGATGCTTTGATACCATTCATACATTTTACCACTTGAATGTGGCAATGCCGGTCACATGGAAGATATGTCATATTTTTAAAACTTTGAACTAAAATACTTTTATAAGCACAAGATTTTCAAAACTTTATTTACATTTGCCATACTTATGAACTTATTACCTGTCAAATAGTTGAGTGACAATTTTCATGATCTTGTTAACTCAAACTGATGCTAGGTTTTATTAGGTAATAAGCAAGAATCAAGTAGTTGATATTTTCCATTTGCTAAGTAAAAACATATAGATGCTACGATTAGTGCTACCAAAACAGCATTCAATTACTTTCTGAATTTAAAAAGGTAACCTATGTACTTAAAGTATGACTTGTTTATTCCTATAATGTAATGTAACCATACAACAAAACTGCAGTACAATACTGGTACTGAATAAAATCTGAAGTTGAATTTTATCCATCCCATCTTGGTGGAAACCCAAAGCATCCATTCATCCAGTAATCCATACCCTAAAATTGAGGCCCATGTTAATTTTTTTTTAACTGACCTTAATGGTAAATTTAATTTACTTTCTGGCTCAATAAAAATGCAGTTTCAAGAAAAAGCAAATATTTTGTATATAGCCGATCACATTATGACAGGAATATTAGCCGATCCCATTATGACAGGAATATTAGCAGATCACAGTACTACAGGAGTATTAGCCGATCCCGTTACGTCAGGAATATTAGCTGATCACATTACGATAGGAATATTAGCCAATCACATTATGACAGGAATATTAGCCTCCTACCTGATGAATCCAGCTCTACTAAAAGATGAAACTGATAATTTTCTATTTCAATAGACAAATGGAAATAACTCTTGCTCCTAAAACTCTCTCACTGAAATCCTGTAGAAATGGACTCAATGAGCTTGATGACTTTCATTACATGAACACAAGGATGTCACACCATATTTTTCTGGTTGGTTAAAAATTCCATGTCTGAATGCAAAATTTTCTGCTATAGATGGAGGTCTGACTTTTCCCAGTTCCTGGATGATCTAAAAGAGAGTAGAAATCGTTCCTGCCTTGGGGGTGGAATAAAACTTACCATAATCAGTCTGTGAGTAGTTAACATAATGATAGCCCAGACTTCCTCTGACCATGTATTACAGACATTGCATATCGAAGACAGTGAATATTTAGTATAAACAAAACAAGAGTCTATCCTCCAAAATTGCATATACAGCATTTAAATGACATTTTGCTGACATAAACACAAGAGAAAGCAAAGCATAAATTAGTAATTCATCAAGTTATTAACTCGCTAATATAAACATATTCCCTGTTAGTAACGAAGGACTCGCATTCAAAACTTATAGACTATGCTTTGAACTTATGCATTTCAAATATTTAGCTGACTATTCTACTGATGGAAAAAACATGGTAAAAATTAACAATGCAGTATGCTAAATACTTGCTAAAACCAACCCTGTTACAAACGAAGCAAGTGAGAAAGCCAAACTCATAATGACCTTGTAGAGGTCAATAATAGCATGGTGTGACATGGTCTTAAAAGGACAAAGTCCCTAAAAGTGACAAAATCACCCCAATTTGGCAGAAATTGTAAAAAAGAACGCACACAACCTGCAATAGAATTATTAATCAACACAATAAATCCCAAAGGACAGTTAGATGAGTCAATTAGAACACAAAAATGGCTGAAATTGTCAGAGGATAAACTGTACAATGTTATCCAGTAATCCAGTATAGAAGCAAAGCTAAAAACTAGCACTCCCTGGCGGTGCAAAGTGGAGATCATAGGCAAGAGTTATTGCCCTTTGTCTATTAAACTGGATTCACAAAGTAGCAGGCTAATATTCCTAACATAATGTGATTGGGGAACATATTTTAAGGAGAGATTCTTTTCTTTGTACCTTTTACTTTCTTATCAAATTTCTTTTGTTTTGCCTTTCCTCTATTTTCTTCCCTCTTTGCTCTCTCTTCTTCAATCTTTTCCTCACTACTCCAAACTTCTAAGGCTCTTTCTTTGACCTACAATATCAAAAATCATGCAGAAAGACAGTAATATGCATTAGGATTCAAGTACAGGGTTTATTATTTGAAATACTGCACTAAAATGTTATAATGAACAAAGGACAAAAACTTAGATGAAGTAAGGCAGTAATTTGTTAGATGTCCTAACACAGTTTAAAAGTTGACACATTATGAGCATGTTATAATCCTGTAAAATGGCACAAACAAAGGATGTATCAATAAACAGAATGACAGATAATAATTCATCTGCCGCTGCTGCTTTAGAAAAAGATCTCAATATTCATGTAGAACTATGCCCAATCGAGAAGAAAAAAAACCCAACTGTATATAACAAAATATTTTGCCAACACACATTTTAGTGAATTCAGTGAATTGCTGTAACTTTTTCATGCAAACAATTTTTTGAAACAAGGTCATTAATGTATTTTTACATTAACTACCTAAACAGACAGTTTGGTCCTTTTTTTACAAGCCACCAATTTTGTAAGCACCATATGATGCTACTGTAACAAGCAAGCAAATAGATGGCCCTGCAGCTGACATATTTTAAGAAATTCTATATCTGATGTCTTAATTTTATTTGAATATTCCTCTTTGTTTTTGTTGTTGTTGTTGGGGTTTAATGCCATTTTTCAGCACATGACAGGCTATATATGGTGGCCAGTATTAATGGTGGAGGAAGAACCTGGGAAAACCCCGGAAAGAACCACCAACCCACGAGAAGCTACTGGCATGCTTTCTCACATACCCACATTGGCTGAATCCGAGACTCGAACCGGCGCAGACAGAGGTAAGATGGCAGTGATCCTTAATGGAGAATGCTTTAGACCACTTGGCCACTTGGGGCCCCTCCTCTCTGTCAGCAACAATTCATGTTATTTATGGTCTGACAAACTTCTTGTGTGTGGTCAAATCAATCACTTATTTTCATGTAATTCTATGTTGCTTACAAGCTAAATTAAAGATCTGCCTAAATTAAATGACACAAAAAACACTGCAATTTATAGGAGAGGTGAATCATATTATCTATACATCAGAGTATTTTTTCAGGTGGTACATACCATGATACTTTTACACTCTACTTGTACATCAGTAGTTTCCATCAATAAGCAATGTATGCATATCCCAGAAGGATCTTTTTATGACTTCAGTGTAACAGGGTGTTTCATTATTCGTGATAATTAGGTTTTTAAAAAAATCTTTTTTACAAAATGGCTTTGTATGTCACAATTTCTTGGTGAAAATGTATGATTCCTTTATCACATGTTTGACACATCACGTACGTCAAAGCAGTGGCTAAATGGAACCATCTGATAAATATCTGGGCCAAATCCAAGTTCTGGAAAAATTTGGATTAAAAAGAAGAAGAAAAAAAGAAAGTAAAAACAAACCCACATCATGTATTATTAATTTACTATCATATGTAAATGTGTTAAGTATAAGCATTGCTTTGTAAGATTGCAAATCATCCTATGACTGTCAGGTGTGCATTTTATTCTGTCTGAACTTTACATAATTTTTTCAGACGAAATTTTTCTCATCTATTGAGTGTTTTTTGTTTATTGCCCCTCTCTAATAAATATCTTGTCCAGGTGCTTTGAATATTTATTTTGATACTTTAAGAAATATCATGATATTTATAATAATAATTATGAAAACTTGTTTGCACAAGTTATGAAAAAGGTAAATCCAATCCTCAGCACAATCATCACAAGGTATGGAATAATTCACAAAATCACAGTTCATTGAACATTTTGATAAGTGAAGAAGAGAAAAAAGTTTTTGTTCTGAATCAAACAAATACATCAGTAATTACAAATTTAGTAAAACATATTCAAACAAGACATGCATTATTAGGTGTGTATCAGCCTGCATTCAGGCTTAAGGTTTATTTTTATTTTTTTTTCTTCTCACTGTCACATTCATTTAGCTAAGCAAAATGTGTTTTTTGTTCCAAATTCTTATTTATCCTCCACCTTCATATTTCGGAAGAAAAGGTAGTTATAGGTTACTGCATTTGTATGGGAAAACATGAACGAGTTTTTTTGGGATTAATACTGCACAACTTTGGAAGTGCCAGTATTCCCATACCAATGCAGTATCTTCTTTTTATTATATACTCATTTTCTTATTCTACTTAAGGCTTAATTATATATATAAAAACAGTACAAGAAACAAAGTAATTGAATTTATGCTGTATTCCAAAATAAATACACAACCATAGATTCTTCAATACACAATAGCAATATTAATGCACACAATAACAATATTAATGAACACATAGCACCTCCCAGCGACCTTTGAGCTTTGTTTTGTGCACTCAATATCTGTTCAAAAAATAATTGTCGTTTTGAGCAGGGAGGGATGAATCTTGACTCATCTGCATGTGCATTTCTGTTCCATCATTGAATGTTTGGAATCGTAATGTGGGAAAAATAAGAACTCTTTCAAATGTAATTATCGAAAAAGACGCTACGGAATATCATGTTCAATTTATTTTGAGTGTAGTAGACCCTAAGAAGAATTTTACTGTAGTTGGAAATCTAGTCAAAATTACAATACAATTCTGCAGTCTGTAGTCAAGTTTTAGAACCCATGACGTAGCTCATGTAATTCGGATTTGCAGAACTAAGGTAAATTTTGAGGAAATTCAGAATGTAAAATTGTAAGTATATTTTTTGCCATTCTTATTACCAGCTAAAGACATGTTTATGCCTAGTCACTTGCATGCTATCTGTAGCAATGTCATGACATGTACGACATCTATCACTAGCCTAAATCTGAAACATTGTATCAAAAAAGTTAAAGCCGAATATTGCAACGCCGCTGGTGTGCAGAAGTACATGAAACAGCTGTGTTAGTTAATTTAAAAACAAATTTAATCAACCAAAACCTAAAGCGTCAGAGTATATGATTTGTTTACAAAGTAGTTCCTAATACACTATACTACTATTGGGCACACATGTTGTGCACGTGCGTACAAGATGAAGGTGTGCAACATCGTAAAATACTGCATAATTCTGACAATGTAAAGATAATGGAGAAAAAAAGGAGTATATAATAAATCATAATATTGCACAGATGATTGCTCTAACAGCTATCTGTTGTGCAAGCAAAGATTTTTGTCTATTATATCTTTGCCAGTCTTCTTGATTTAATCTGTAACTGAAAAATATTAGTAGTTCACTAGTGACTAGTAATATGGGTAGAATTACTAAGTATTCAACTGCCTTAATGTCACTCAACCCACTCAAATGTGGTTAGTTTGACAGTTGTAACAGTAACACAACTCAACTTTCAGTAGAACCATATAGGACTTTAACTAAATAGGACAATGGGCAAGTTATTATTTCATGTTATGCATGTTAGTAGTTGTGCTGAAATGAGCAACATTTAAATATAATGCACCAATACTTCACATCAATATGTTGTCTTTATTTGAGAACAATGACAGTGTTAGTGATGAAATTGATGATGAAATTGGTAATAAACATTGGTTTCGTTAGCATGAAGGTAAACATATGAAAACAGGCAATGACAAGACTGCTTTAAAGTGATCAAAAGAATACCAAAAGTATTTTTTGTTGTTGCTTTGGTGGTTTTTTAAAAATTATGTCACTGACTACCAAGACAAGCTGACCTATATCTGTGGCTAATAGAAGAACACACATACATAATTTTGCAACCTTCGATATTTCTATTTTAATGGATATAAGGATTAGCATCAACACAGATAATCTTCTCAGTTTAATCTTTGTATGTGTGTAACTATGCATTATTTTACCAAAGGTTCTACCATAACTCGTACTCACATTGTTCATGGTATACTGGTGATCCTACATATCAAAATTCTCACCTGCCATGTCAAATTATTACACTTTTCTACGTTTGTTTTACTTTAATGTGTATGTATGTTGGTGTGTGTGTGTGTGTCTGTGTGTGTAAACTGTAGTCTGTTCCTGTTTTGAGAGAGTTCTGGGTGGACATTTTCCAAGTATATATCCAATCGCTGATGTTTCTCCTAGTCATATGTAACATTTCTTAATCTATATTTGGTATTTACCACCACAAAACATGGTGCATTGCAAGCATGATGAATTATACTTTTAAAGTGAAAATGGATAGCTAAATGGAAATACTATCTGCCAACTGTTGGGGTCTTGAAGATTTTGAAAATTTTAAGGACATGTGATTATCTTAGAAGAAAAGAATAGTGCAATATATATTGCTTACAAGACACATATTTCTGAGGATACATTTTTTTAAATATTAAAGCACAATGGGGTTAAAAATGTACTGCAAATTGTTACAGGTCTAATTCATGGGGAGTTTGTATTCTATTTAATAACAACTTTGAGTATGCTACAAAAGATTGTAAAAAGGATACTGTTGGTAATTTAATTAACATACATGGGCCAAATAATGATGGCTCAGAATTTTATAATAATATAAATGAGTCTATTATTATATGTGGGGACTTGGTTCAAGATCCAGAATTAAATTCACATAATTATATAAATGTAAATAACCCTAATGCTAGAAATGCATTATTAGGTAAAAATGAAAATTTTGGTCTTGTAGATCCATTTACAGCATTAAATGCAGGATTATGGAGATATACATGGAGAAGAAAAAGTCCTCTAAAACAAGTAATTATATTTCTTTCTTGTGTCAGAATCTTTTATACCCAATGTAGGAAAAGTGACAATTGAACCAAGTTATAGGTCTGATCACTCCATGATAATATACTGCATTTGAGTTCATAAGAGGTTTGTGGAAATTTAATAACAATTTACCATTTGATTAAAACTATACTGATGAAATCAAATATTGCATGAAAAGAACAAAATTACAATACGCTGCAACTGATTATGATGGAAATATTGACAGATTGGCTGTATCATATTCACTATTTCTGTTGAGGAAATTCATAGAAATACCATTTCATATGCATCATTAATTAATTAAAATTAATTCTATAATTGTAGAAAATGCTAATACACTAAATGCTTATGTAGTAGGAGACTGGAATACTAATATGCTAAAATCCACTCCCTTTGGGGATGAACTTCGCCTATTGTGTGACGAATATGGTTATATCATATCAGACTTAAAACTAATAGTAGACCACACAACAAATTTGACTTACGTCAGTGATTCACACAATACAGTGTCTTGGTTGGATCATTGTGTCTCTACACAGTCTGTGATATGAGAATACTTCACACCCTAGTAGGGTCCACCCATTGTCCTACTTTAATGACTATCAAGACTGATTTGCTTCCCAAATTTGATTCTTGCCCCAATGACGAAAAACTGAATTATACTCAAACTTCTGCATTCTTATTAAACAAGACTGAGATCCCACATTGTGTTGCGATCTGTAATGACCACGGCTGCACTAACCAGGTGCATATGAAACAGATAAATGGATTATACACTGATATAGTAAAAACTTTGTCAAACTTCAGTAATAACATGACTAGTAAATCCAGATGTGGTCACTGTGTTATAACAGGCTGGAATGTCTGTGTCAAAGAATTACACGACTTCACACGAAATGCTTACCTTATGTGGCGTGATAACGGTAAACCTCATCACGGCCATCTCAGTAACCAAATGTACCAAACAAAAGCACAATTTAAATATGCTCTCAGATTATGTAAGAAGGAGGAAGTAAAACACTGAGCAGACTCGCTAGCACAAAAATCTGAAAATGTCGACCAACATGAATTCTGCAAGCAAGTTAAACAAAACACTACAACTTTGAATAAACTACCAATTTGCATTGATGAGAACCATGGTCAGAATAATACATGCAACATGTGGAGAAATCATTTTGAAGACTTACTCATTAGTGTTAAAAATGAATCGATTAAGAAGCATGTGCTTTCAACACTGAATACACTTTCTGCTCTTATTGAGGTAATCACATTATCTGAGATCCAAAGTGCAATAACAAGGCAAAAAGGTGGTAAATGTCGAGGATCAGATTTTTTATATGTGGCACATATTTAATTTTCTGATACTAGACTTCATGTGCTATTGATGATTTTATTTAATTGTATGTTTGTGCATAACTTTGTACCAGATGATTTCACAAAAGTTACCATTATACTATTTCTAGAAAACAAAATTGGTAACCTGGCAGACAAAAATAACTACAGACCTATAGCTCTTACAACTATTATTTTAAAACTATTTCAATGCATCATACACAAAGATGTGAAGTCACAATCTCCGATAATCAGTTTGGTTTTAAAAAGCAACATTCAACAGATTTATGCATATATGCCTTTAAGGAAACTGTCAGCTATTATGCAGAACATGGCAGCCCAGTGTGTGCATGTTTTTTAGATGCTAGCAAGGCATTTGATAGGGTCAATCACTGGACACACTTTAAAAAGTTTACTGACATTAAAATACCTGTCTACATAGTTCATACTTTGGTTTACTGGTATGGGAAACAGTTGTATTGTGTGCAGTGGGGAAGTGTAATGTCCAGCACTTTCCATGTAACCAATGGGGTGAAGCAGGGGGGTATTCTGTCCCCTTTGTTATTTAATATATATATATGGAGTTAAATCATAAGCTTGATCATTGTTACGTGGGGTTACGTCTGCCACCAAATGTGTCGTTTCTTAACAATTTTAGTTTTGCTGATGATATGTCATTGATAAATCCTTCTAAAACAGGTTTAAGGAAATTATTAAAGATATGTGAACAATATGCATTTGAGAATGATATAATCTATAATACAAAAAAAATCAGTATGCATGGTCTTTTAGCCAACTTCTTTCAAATTACCATCTCCTCCCCCTGTACATCTTAATGGCAATGCTCTTACCTATGTCAACAGTTATATGTATTTTGGTCATATTTTGAAATCCAATTGGTCGAATAATGAAGATATGATGAGACATTACCGATTTTTGTGTACATGAACTAACATGCTTCTACATAAACCCTACAACAACAACAACAATAAATTCAGTAAAATCAACTTGTCTTCTTGTAAATCTTTAAACCAGTCCCCAAACCTGTATTGATACAGGGGCTCATATAATTTTTTTAATATATAATACAAGGGACGACAATTTCTGATTTCAGCTCTGAGATTCAACAATTTAAACTATAAATTTGGCTTAAAACGAATAGCAGTCCATTTTCTAATCTGAGTTTCTTCTGAATATTCCCACCCCTTTTTTCATATTTGGACATTTAGGTAGGAGAGTGGGGTCATTGCAACTGCATATCGAAAATTTGGAATTTGCCACCACCATGCGGTAGTGACATATGATTTATTTTCTCTGAAATGGCAAGTATTATAAATGTTATGTTGTTAATCTGCTGATAGACAAGACAAAACTACAGCGTAGATGAAACCTGACCCAGTACTTGCCATTTGCATTACTAGTTACATGTCTTCACAAATCTCAAATGACCACATCTTAAGTCCAATAGTCACATCATATCAACAACAAACTTCTTTATAATGTTGTTGTACAGAAATTCAATTATATTAAATTAAAGTCAGATACTTTTTGTAAAAATCAGCAATCTAGCCAGTCTGATTTATCAAGCAGAGAGCATGTGTCAATGTGGTAGTCATGCAATACAACAAAACTCCAGAATTTGTTCTCGGAATATATAAATATGGAGAATTTTGTGTTCTTTCGTTTTTGTATTTTTATTACAACCAGTATACTACTTTCATTTAATATTTTTTTAATTTTTTTCTCTACAATATTTGAAAATGTGGGTTGTTAGATTTGTGTAATCATGCAACTAGCAATGCAAATCCTGAGTACCAGGTCACATTTCATCAATGACATTGTTTTATCTTGTCTTTCAGCAGATTAAAGGCATAATTTTAATACTCACAATTTCTGAGAAAATAAGTAATTTTCATATCGATTTCATGCATGTATCACTCAATCAAGCAGCGTTTAAAGTTTGCTAGGCCATCTGGTAAGTGGCTATGCTTTCGCCAGCATTATGTTGGCCTCTTGTGATGCTAGACTGGTTTTCATACCTTCCCTGTAAGGAAATATACAGATATTGACCTGACTTTGAAAATAAAAGTCTACTAGCTGAATCTAATCCAATGGGCATTTGGATTGTCTCAGCATATACGTTTACTGCAAGCCACCAAATGATCCATACTGCATCCTCCAAATATTCTGTTTAGAACTCGATCAATTTAACTCACGATCAGTTTAGTTACAACTCAATTATGTGATTATTTCGGGCATCAAGTGGTGGTGGAAAATTCCCGTGTTTTCCAGATTTTCATCAATATTTGCTAAATTCAAGGACTTTTCATGGTCGGGAAAAAAATTATCATATCTGCCGACTTTTTCCCCCGATTTCCTGGTAGTGTGGGAACCCTGTTCAAGATATAATTCAACGTTTAAAGTCCTTATGTAAAAAGGTACAGTTAGATACAATGACACTTGACAGAACATTTATCCCTTTCCATTTAGAAATTGTATTTCATAACAATAAAGGATGTAAAAGCTATTACAAATCACTTTTAAAACGAGATGTTAAACCAACTAGTAAAAATATATAAAATGAAATTTTCAATTTTGAATAGGGAATATGGCCTGACATATATGCTAAAGTTTTTAAAATAACAAGAAACAAAATTACAATGGTTTCAATTTCATGTTAGTCATAGAATTTTAACTAAGAATGATATAGTGTACAATGTGTTTCTATTATAAGATAATAGCTAATCAAAAAAAATATTTCATGGGTCTCATTTGATGACAGAAACAAAGGACTATAATATCACAAAGTCTGTCACCTAGATGTTGTATGTTTATATTTGTCTAACACAGGACTGTCTACAATATGAATATGTGCATGTGTGAATTTTATTTCCCTACACATTTCTTGTACTAGATTATGCGAGATTGTAAGGTGATGTTGGAATGGTTCTCTGACCCAACAGTCAGCTTAATACTGAGACCACAAAAAATTCAGTCAGGGTATTAGCATCCCACTCAAAGTTTCCTTGCCTGTATCAACAGTATAGCTAGTAAACTGTAGGTTTTTATATCAACACTTCCTATTTGTATCAACAGGCTAATGCCAGCATGCTGTCTTGCACAGTATCTACTACAGCTTAAACACTCCACTTTTGATACTGCTTCATGACTGAATCTTAAACAATAATTAACATACACAGAAAATTCGTCCACTATAAAATACTGGCAATTTCATTTTCGGGGGAAGGGGTATGTGACTTTGTTTGTTTGAGCTGTATTATTTTCTTTTCTTTTATCTCAGGATAATTAATAATTTCTTTAAAAATAATGTCATGGATATTATATGGTGTTATTTTGCTATAAATCAGAACAAGACATTTCTAGAGGTATTGACAGATGGAAATTAAACAACAAAGTGTCAGGCCCCAAAACATTTAATTGTTGGTTACTAATATAATTGTGGTAAGTATTGCTGTAAGTTAAGAAATATATTTGTGGTACACTGTTATACCTTTATCAGTGTGCTGATATAATATGTGGCTCAAACTAGGACATTTTTTTCTTCAGGCAAATCTTCTATGAATTAAGTTGGACTGTATAATTTTTATGTTTTAGTACTGTATGTTACCTGACATTCCAGATATAACTTCATGTCTCCCCATTTTGAATTATGAGGATTTTTTCTAATGATAAAATGCAATGGCGGTTCTCTTTTGTCAAGATCAGCATCTTTTAACAGATATTTATTCCTGGCATCTGTCTTTGTTATCAGTGGATGTGTTTCCTCATTTTGTCTGAAAAATAAAATGCATTCTTAAGAGTACAGTTTATAACTCCCTTACTTTCAAGTACAGGTATCATATATGATGAGTACAGTTTATATTTCCATTACTTTCAAGTACAGGTATGATGAGTACAGTTTATAACTCTCAATTACAGTGATCCCCCTCTTATACGGCCACCATTTCTGCAATGGGAAAGTAGATATAGGACGGATGGTCTTTCAAGATGGTGGCTATATTTGTGAGAAGTATATCAATGTGTATGTAGTAAGAAAACTATATATAGCTTCAAAAGCATTTAATATCATTTAAAAGGATCAATTATTAAATGGTTCTTCGTGTTTTAAGAATAGACTTATTTCAAGTGAACATATATTAATAGTTCTTATTCTTAATCGTGAAATGCAAATTGGGTATTTTGGGCCTGCACGCTGCAAAACCTTTAAAAAACATTAAAATCTTGGTATAAACATTGCTAGGCATTGAGAATAATTCTCTTTCCACTTAGTCCATTTTTTCACTGCTGCAGAATATTCTCATCTGTTATGATGTTGTTTATTTTTGAGTCTTTCCAATATAAACTTTCTCAGCAAGAACACTTGAACTATCCCCACTGTTGTCAAGTTAAGTAACTTTAATTTTTTCTTCTAAAGTAATAATTGTCTGTTTATGTTATGACATGTTAAAGTTTTGTGACAATTTATTCCTACTTTGCTAACTGTACTGCACTGCAATTTAAATATGCAGATGAAACTTTGTAGAGTAAACAAAATGCCTTGTTTATAAAGGAAGATATACGTGTAGTGTTATGTGATTTTTTTTGTCTTTGTCTGGTATCATGTTTTGTTCAAGGTTAATTTCTCTCAGTTGTTAATCCACAAAATCTACATTTAGCCTATGCTAACCATGTTATCATCCTGACAATTACGTCCAGTCATAATCATCAAACAGAATAACTCAGCTGCTGTGTATAGCCCAAAACTCTATCACAACATTGTTGAGCCCATTTCCTGTAAACATTGGTATTTATAGAAAAGTATATAATCATAACCTTAGTGGTATATGCACTTTAGCCAACTCTTCCTCCAGTAATGAAACCTGACATCGAGAAATAGACACTGGTGGAGAAAATTGGATTACTTACCTTACCGTACAAATTAAATATTAGATTTGGTTACATTAAAATAAAATGTGGTTGCTGATATGGGGAATTTTTTAAATTTTTGCACCAATATGCTGGCTGCTGGTCACATTAGATCTGTGGTCATTCTTGAGGGATACCTTTAAGCACAAACTCGTTGGTGCCAAGGGATACTGGCTGTAAAAAGTAGGTGTCTGCTGGTCAGGGGAGCCATTCACAAGTGGGACCACTACACTTTCAAATACAGGTATGATATGATGAGTACAGTTTATAGATAAATTACTTTCAAGTACATTTATGATAACATGAGTACAGTTTATATCTCCATTACTTTCAAGTACAGGCATGACATCTTAAATAATGTTTATAGATCCATTACTTTCACATACAGGTATGACATCATAAATAATGTTTATAGATCCATTATTTTCAAATACAGGTATGATGTCATGAGTACATGTTATAACTCCATTACTTTCAAGTACAGGCATGACATCATAAATAATGTTTATAGATCCATTACTTTCAAGTACAGGTATGATATCATAACTAATGTTTATAGATCCATTACTTTCACATACAGGTATGACATCATAAATAATGTTTATAGATCCATTATTTTCAAATACAGGTATGATGTCATGAGTACAGGTTATAACTCCATTACTTTCACATACAGGTATGACATCATAAATAATGTTTATAGTTCCAATACTTTCAAGTACAGGTATGATATCATGAGTACAGGTTATAACTCCATTACTTTCAAGTACAGGTATGACATCATAAATAATGTTTATAGATCCATTACTTTCACATACAGGTATGACATCATAAATAATGTTTATAACCCCATTACTTCCAAGTACAGGTATGATATCAAAGCTCTCAACACATATAAAGGTAACCAATGATACACATCATATGGACATTATTTATGACTCTGTCTGCACTTATCATGATGAGCTTTAATATAAAAAATTTACCCAGGATTCTCTTAAAAAGCACTGTGAAGGTAATAAGTAAAATATGGTACAGTATATCTTCATCTTTATCTTTCATTTAGTGCTGCAGATATGTCACAATGCTTGCTTTAGTACCAACTAAACCAAAAATGAAGAACAAAAACCAAAACCCCAAAGAAACCAACTAAATAGAGATTCTTTAAAATCTGTCATATGCTCTGTTTAATAGTTGTGTTATTCAATCTGACAACGTAGCCCTACAGCCTAACACAAAATATTTACTTGCAATTGTCACAGACAGAGTAGTGAAACTTGTCATAAAGGTATGATTCCAGAAACTCCTTTCCACAGTCTTCACAGATGAGATTCTCTGTCACCATCACAGGACCTGGAAAAAAATATACACAAATATTTTGGAGTCACAATTGGATTTAGTATAAAAAATCCAAGTGGACTTTATGAGAAATGTTTGGCAACAGGATAAAACTTGCTCAGGAAGCTATCACAAATATGTTTCTGTTTGTCTCCTCCTGATTATGCCATCCTTACATTGCACTGTAAATGACTGCATTCATATCCCAAACCTACATTGTCACTGACAACTCATCCTCAAAAAACATCTCAAATATGACCATTCTCAGAGTCTCTTAATCAGTCTAAACACAGTTACAATATGAACTGACTGGCAGCCAGACATATAAGTGACATCTAAACATATACATGTAAAACCAATCACACTTTGTCCAACAAAGTGTGGATACAAAAATATTTGTGCGCTGTCAGAAATTTAACCTGTCGGAGGCAAGCCTCCCCCTTCCACATTCATCATAATTCAATAAATTAACAACAATGTATCTTTTATTCAAGTTTCAGGTCATTATGCAGCTGTAATGGAATTGGCATAACAAGTGACATTTTCCTTTTATAAATGCAGACCTCACCTTTGATCACCTAAATGTAAATGTGCCATTTGATACTGAACTGCTAAGAAAGCTACATTACAGATTCTGTTGGACAACTGACAGTACGTGTATCAGTTTAGCTGGGATCACTTAGGCATGGCAATATACTGTAGTATCATTTATTTTATTTAGTATGGCAATATACTGTAGTATCATTTATTTTATTTAGTATGGCAATATACTGTAGTAACATTTATTTTATTTAGTATGGCAATATACTGTAGTAACATTTATTTTATTTAGCATGGCAATATACTGTAGTAACATTTATTTTATTTAGTGTGGCAATATACTGTAGTAACATTTATTTTATTTAGCGTGGCAATATACTGTAGTAACATTTATTTTATTTAGCATGGCAATATACTGTAGTAACATTTATTTTATTTAGTATGGCAATATACTGTAGTATCATTTATTTTATTTAGTATGGCAATATACTGTAGTAACATTTATTTTATTTAGTATGGCAATATACTGTATTATCATTTATTGTATTTAGTATGGCAATATACTGTAGTAACATTTATTTTATTTAGTATGGCAATATACTGTAGTAACATTTATTTTATTTAGCATGGCAATATACTGTAGTAACATTTATTTTATTTAGCATGGCAATATACTGTAGTAACATTTATTTTATTTAGTATGGCAATATACTGTAGTATCATTTATTTTATTTAGTATGGCAATATACTGTAGTAACATTTATTTTATTTAGCATGGCAATATACTGTAGTAACATTTATTTTTTTTAGTATGGCAATATACTGTAGTATCATTTATTTTATTTAGTATGGCAATATACTGTAGTAACATTTATTTTATTTAGCATCGCAATATACTGTAGTAACATTTATTTTATTTAGTATGGCAATATACTGTAGTATCATTTATTTTATTTAGTATGGCAATATACTGTAGTAACATTTATTTTATTTAGCATGGCAATATACTGTAGTAACATTTATTTTATTTAGCATGGCAATATACTGTAGTAACATTTATTTTATTTAGTATGGCAATATACTGTAGTAACATTTATTGTATTTAGTATGGCAATATACCGTAGTAACATTTATTTTATTTAGTATGGAAATATACCGTAACATTTATTTTATTTAGTATGGCAATATACCGTAGTAACATTTATTTTATTTAGTATGGCAATATACTGTAGTAACATTTATTTTATTTAGTATGGCAATATAATGTAGTAACATTTATTTTATTTAGTATGGCAATATACCGTAGTAACATTTATTTTATTTAGTATGGCAATATACCGTAGTAACATTTATTTTATTTAGTATGGCAATATACTGTAGTAACATTTATTTTCATTGGGCTCAATTTTCATGGTTTTGTATTTAAAAAAGGCATTTTTTGTGGGTACTTAAATTTGTGTCAGTTTGCATATTAGTTGGTATTTAATTTCATGGTTTAACCTCTACAAATACCCAAAATAAAGAATACAAAAGAATAAAACTATGCTGACGCAAACGGCAGTCACTTTAATGTTTAAAACAATACTACCACCTGTATGAGCACAAATTAAAGACCTGGCAATTTCAATACCTACACCGTGTTTTTGACCAAGTGAATAACATCAGTCGAAGCCAACGCAGCCAACAACACTAAAACAATACTTCCATCTCTATGTGCACAAATAAAACACCTGTCAAGATTAATCACTTTCGCCATGTTTTTGTTTGTGTGCTCAACATCAAAGGAAGCCATTGCAGCCAACAACACTTAGCCAATCGGTTATCAAAGTACATATGGATGATCTCTTACTTAAACCACTGTCCATCAAGTTGCACCATCAGTATTTTCTGACGATCATGACATTAACACAGTGGCTTAAGAGTCATAAAATTCAATTAGACCCACCCCCTTGGTTCATGGACTTCCTAACCCATCAGAAGCTGTGAACATGATGCAGGCACTTGCTTACCAGGCAGCTAATGTTTGTGCCTTCCCCTTGTACAGATTTACTTCAACCACTAGACTTGACAGTAAATAAAGAGTACAAAGAAGAATTAAAGTCACACTTCCATGAGTGGTATGCTAAACAGGTCATGGGGGCCCCGAGTGGCCGAGTGGTCTAAAGCGCTCTTTGTTACGGATCACTGCCATCTCACCTCTGTCTGCGGCGGTTCGAGTTCAAGATTCAGCCAATGTGGGTATGTGAGAAAGCTTGCCAGTAGCTTCTCGTGGGTCGGTGGTTCTTTCCGGGGTTTTCTCTGGTTCTTCCTCCACCATTAATACTGGCCGCCATGTATAGCCCATCATGTGCTGCAAAATGGCGTTAAACCCCACAACAAAAACAACAACAACAACAGGTCATGGACAACATTACAGAAAAAGATGTTACCAGTAATGATCAGCGCACAGTATTAGTAAACCTTGCAACCTCATTTATCAAACCAATTCATGCTGAATGGAAAATTGCAGCTCACGCGACAATGAGTGAAAGATCAGACATAATTATCAGTGGTTTTGAGAAAGCTGGACTTGTTTAATTTAGCAATTTGGGGATTATTTACCTGAGAAGGATTTGTAAGTACCCTGAGACTTGATTAAACATGATGTTGATACCTTGGGTTTGTCGAAAAATCTGTGAAGTGTGAGCTTTAATACTCTGCTGTAATTGGTGTATATGCATAGTGTTTCATTAATAAATGTGTTTTATGATATAGTTATAGTATTTTAAAGGATTGTTGTTCTTTTGGATTAAAAATGCATGGATAAAATGAAATGTGTTTAAGCAGGATTTAAACATTTCAACAACAGTTGTACTCGAATGAATGATTGATCTGAATAATTATTAAGTTTAATTTTCATATACTGTTTTCTTTCATTTTCAGTATTACTATTGTTTGACTAACATATGCTTTTTCTCTATTTTCTCTCTATCCTTACTTACCTCACATATCGATTTAAGGCAGTGAGTTTAAAATTACAGCTATCGGAGACCTTATCAAACGTGTGCAATGAAACAATATAAAATGATTTATAATTCTTGTTTCAAAAGGTTAAAATAAATAATAAAAATAAAACAAACACGTGTATAAACTAACATTTAATTAGCAGATTAACGTATTGACCTTGATTTATCAAATACTAGCAGCTGTGTTGATCTGTAGGAATGAAACACTGTAAGAAAAATGAGGGGGACATCATCCTATGTGGCTCATTTTTCATTGGGAATTTAAATTTGCGGTTAGGGGCAACAACAGAAAACACAAAAACTGGTCCCCCACGAAAACTGATGATACTACAGTACCTTAATATGCTTTCTTGATGGAAGTTTGAAGCCAGGATCAGGGAGCAATTATGAATAATGATCATGGTAGTTTGATAAAAATTTTAAGAAGATTTGCCATTCTAAGCTTTCTTTCTTATATGTAGGTTTGAAATTATTTCCTTTTACAGTTGCGAAGCTAAATATAGGAAACAGAATGAGATACTGTTGCCACAAGACATGTACAGCCTATAAACACATTACCATGCACAGCATATACACCTGTTTCTATGTATAGCATACACACGTTTTACTGTGTACAACATATACACATTACTGTGTACAGCATATACACATTACTGTGTACAGCATGCATTACTATGTACAGCATATACATGTACCATATTTACTGCATATGTTGGGACATGATAAAATAATATTTTTTTCTGTCCCAGAACTTATGGTGAAATATTTTTCACTTTAGTCATATGTCCCAAGACTTAAGAAACGAAATAAATTTGTACTGCATTTGTGCTTGCCCCCTCCACTGTACGTTGCAATAAAATAGGTAAATAAAACGCCTAATTGATAACAAAAAGAAAGAAACTAAGCTGGTGTTGTTATCATTTATTCCTTTTTTCAACATAAGCATTAAAGAATAAAATATTTCCACGAAATCCATATAAGTAGCGTATGATTCCATACTGTAGCATGTATCAGTTATGTCCAATACCACACACCACGTTGTTCATTGACATGAACACTGAGAAACAATTGTGTGTGATTGTGCTCAGAGATTCGAACATGTTATCCAACTGAAAACTGCAGCCAACAAAATCGCAAACAAGAGGGAAATAGTCAACTGATATCTTCAAGCCATCATTCATGTATGACACGGTGTTGGGTGCAAAATAATCAAAATTGAATTATATCCAGGTCTACTGTATGACAGTATCTTGCAAATAAAAATCATTATTTGAAAACACATTCACTTGAGTGTAAGTGACAATCTTTTTACCAGCTCGGGTTACAAAATTATCCTTACTATTTACCCGCAGACATCAATGCTCCTTTGTATTAATTGTAACCACAGATGCCAAGCACATATAAGCCCTGGTGGTGAATAAACATGACTGGCAGCAAGCAGTTAACTCCTTCTTTGAACCTACTGACAGGACAACAAAGACAAAAGTTTTTTATTATTAAAGCAAGCCGATCTCAGAAGCTGACTTTGGTTATCATTTTTGTAAAGGATATCAGTATAAAGGTTATTTTAGTGCAAAGCAAGCCGACATCGGAAGCTGACTATGGATTCTGTGAAGTGAGACGATTTTTATTTTGTGTGGAATATACAAAGACGACAGAGATATGGAAGCAAACTTCCTTTTTCAACTGTATTCACCAGAATTTTGAAAATAAACTGAAACAATGTAACAAATTTTAATGTGACACAATATAGTGCTTTGTGCACAGATGTCGATGACCCAGCGTCACCCATTATATTTGGAGAAAATAAAATCATGTGATGAATTCGTGAAGGCCAGAAGAGAAGCAAACAATTTCGCAAACGAGAGGGAAATAATCAACCGATATACTGAAGACAACTGCCATTCACGCATGGCATGGTGTTAGGTGCAAAATAATCAAAATTAATTTTCATCCAGGTCTACTGTATGACAGTATCTCGCAAACAAAAAATCATTATTGAAAACACATTTATTTGAGTGCAAGTCACAATCTTTTCGCCAGTGCGGGTTACAAAAGTATCATTACTATTTACCCGCAGAAATCAGTGCACCTTTGTATTAATTATTACTTTAGATGCCAAGCACATAGAAGCCCTGGTGGTAAATAAACACAACTGGCAGCCAGCAGTAAATTTCTTCTTTGAACTTACCGACAGGGCATTCAAGACAAAGGTTATTTTTATTACAAAGCAAGCCGATGTCGAAAGTCGACTTTGGACTCAGAAGCCGATTTTTATAAAGGATATCAATACAAAGGTTATTTTATTGCAAAGCAAGCTGACATCCAAGATATGGAACCTAACTTTGGTTCCTTTTCACCATTATTCACAAAAATTTTGAAAATAAAGTGAAACAGTGGAACAGTTTTTGAAGTTACACAATATAGTGCTTCGTGTGCGAACATCAATGACCCAGCATCATCCAGAAGATTTGGAGAAAATAAAATCACATGATGAATTTGTGAAGGCCAGAAGAGAAACTGATCATTTTGCCAACAATATGATCATTAAAATGGATGAAACTCTAGTGTACTTTGATCACATTCCTGGATGGACTGATGGTAAGATGGGCATCAAAAAGTGTGAGAATTAGCAGGACTAGTGCAGATTTAAAAAGTCTGACTTTTGACCTTGCAGTTTCTGCTTCAGGTGGTGTGTTGCCTCTAAACAAATTCACTGTATGAGAAAGCTAAAAAAAATATTCATGTACCAAAAGAATAGATCATACATGTGCAGGAGAAGGGTTGTGTTGATGAGATGCTGCTGCAGTGGATTAAAGAGTTTTATCTCAAGTACAGTTTTATATTTTTTAAAATAAAATTTCAGTTGGAGTGCAATTTCCGACATGTAATTTTCAAATGATTTAAATGGTGTCCCACAACTTACGACTAAAAAAAAAAACCGATGTGTCCCAGAACATACAGTGCACAAAATAATTACTTTTAAAATTAATTTATGGTGTATAAACAAATATGGTGTCCCAAAATATACAGTAAATATGGTATCCACAATATTGTTGTTGTTGTTGTTGTTGTTGTTCTAGGGTTTAACGCCATTTTTCAGCACAAGATAGGCTATACATGGCGGCCAGTATAACTGGTGGAGGAAGAACCCTGGAAAACCCAGGGAAGAACCACCGACACACGAGAAGCTACTGGCAGGCTTTCCCACGTACCCACGCTAGCCGAGCCTTGGACTCGAACACACGCAGACAGAGGTGAGATGGCAGTGATCCGGAACGGTGAGCGCTTTAGACCACTCGGCCACTTGGGGCCCCTCCACAATATTGTGTACCGTATTTACATGCATTACTGTGTATGGTACATATATGTTTAACTATGTACAGCAGTTAAATATGACAGGCCTTCAGCTTTCAAAATATATACATCCTGAAGAAATCTTTGAATAATTATTTGTAATTTGATTGGTAAAAATGCAACACCACATAAAAGCAGAAGATGGACAAAATATAAAAGTGCTCCACAAACTGATGCCCAGATTTCTTTAATTCTAGACTGAGTCTGTCCTATATCCCACATGAGTTGCCTATCAGACCTGTCAACAGAACACCCCACCCAAAAAAATACAGATAAAACAACAAAAGAACACTACTTTGTATGCAAAGTAGGAAAAAAGCCTATGAATGGGGATTGATAAGAATATTTATTCTCTTTTTATTTCAATAACCTATAATTAAACACCATTTGTCCTTCATGAAAAAAACTATCCATGTCACTGAAATGGGGGTGGGGGTGAAAAACAAATTGACATTCTGGGCC
Organism: Sinohyriopsis cumingii; assembly: GCA_028554795.2. NCBI lineage: Eukaryota > Metazoa > Mollusca > Bivalvia > Unionida > Unionidae > Sinohyriopsis > Sinohyriopsis cumingii. The sequence continues at coordinate 91,683,022 of CM068831.1, forward strand.
AATGAAATAAACATAAAAACATATTCATGGGTATTTTTGGAATTCTGTATACAGTAACACCATGTATAATGGTATAGTAATGATATCACACAGTGTGGATAAATATCTTAGACAATCTCCTTGAGATCAAATTTTCACTGAATAAAAGATTTATTATGCTAGGATAACTTCCTTCTGATATGTGAAACCGATGAATCCCTGCAAGTGTTTTCATACTAAGTTGTATCTTTGAATATACCTGTAAGTGGAATATATTAAGTGTCATTTCATGTATTTGTGTGTACTGTATATACTCGCACGAAAGCCATATAATTTAAGAAAAATTATAGGTTAGAAGAAAGGGGGGTCAGTTTGTCCACAGGCCAAGATCTAAACTTAAAAGTTTTTAAGTTTTTTTGTTGACTACCAATATGGCTGTAAATCTTGGGATACGAAAACATAATTTTTCCGTGTCCTAAGATGCACTTGCTGCATGAAAAAGTACATTATCGGTGTCCAAGCACTAACTAAACTGTTATAAACTACTATGATTGCTTTTGTTATTATTTTGCACGTGCATAATTTCTGATTTCCACGACACAAAATTAAATAAAAGTAAATAAAGACTTTTTTGACTGGCCAGTTCAAGTTTACCTGAGAGACCAGACTGTACTATAATGTACACTACTAACAGTGCAAATCATGCCTAGTGTCACTTTAATCCTTGTTTATTCCGAAACATATTAGATGCAGATTTTGCTTTATTCATTTTTCGATCAAATCACATTGTTTCAGAAAACACTTCAACCAGTCAGTGATAGCCATTTCATTTACATTGATCCACACATTCACGAGTTACTCTTTTTCAATGATTTAAGGGATGCTACAAACTAAGGTAATCTTTATGAAAAGGTACACGCGTTCAATTGTGCGAGGCACAACCAGCACAACTGTTACATATTTATGAAAGAATGGTAATAATAAAGGCAAAATTACTTTTGTGCTTTGACCAAACAAAATCATAATTTTCCACACAATGGAAAGCTGGATGTTTCAGCGTCTCCTTTTTGTTTATAATAAGCAGATTTGTCTTTTAATTCGGACAGCAATACAGGCCAGTTAATCATTAAAACCTGAAACTGGGTTGGGATAAGAGGCAATTTTGAACTGCAACTGTACTTTGATGTGTAATTGCCTTTCACTCCATAATATTAGCAGGATTATGGTATTAGCGTCATTTACGAAGCATTATTTCTAAACTTCATTATTGTATTTTTGATTTCTCATTAAAGTTTAATACATTGGTGCCCATGAGTCGAATCCAAGGGATGTACTTTATTCAGCAGAATGTACTTCATTTTCAGGACATGTTCAAGTCTACAGTGTACATGTGGTGGCACCATTATGTAAATATGCTCACTAGCATAATTGCAAAACCCTATTGTTGTTCATTAATTTCATACTGGGATAATATTTTAATTAGTTAGGTATTTACAATTTCAAGGCAAAACAAAATCATAATTACTGGTGCACTGATATAAAATGTCTAATGCAATAATGCATAAACAAACAATAATTGAGTCAAGAGAGACAGGTAGTGTTACAGCAACCCATGAATGCACAATTACTGCCATCGTCTGGTCAAGTTTGATTTTTGATGTAAACAACTTTAAATAAATACCTATTTACTTAGCTATGGTAATGATGCTAAATTTATGGAGTAGAAGGGAGAGAGAGAGAGAGAGAGAGAGAGAGAGCAAGAGAGAGCTGAATACTAAGTTAAAACATTTTTACATGTGATATGTTTTGTCAATCTAATATCAATTTTGGGAACCAATTAATTTATTAGCACTATTATGCATGGCATCTCATCCAGCTAAACTCACTTTAGATTTTACAACAGTTTATTAGTGTGGATTATTGTGGTAGAATAAATGGTTATCGGCACTGCCACCAGACAAAAAGTCCTCTTTACCCATGCCAGATTCATCATTTAAACAATTATTTGGCCTGGATTATTGTCAAGAAACAAAAGACAAATCTGCCAATTATAAACAAAAGCAAATGCTGAAACAGCCAGGTGACCAAAATTATCATTTTGTGTTAAGCCATCATATACAAACTAATATGGATCAATGATCAGATTTTGGTATTCTATAAATAAAGCTGAAAATTTTAAAGGGGGGTCCTCCCCCAACGGGGTCTAGAGGGACAGTTCCCCCAATCTGGGGGGTGGGGGGCAGGGGGGCCAAAAGCCCTCAGGCCAAAAATGCATTTCACAATCATAAAAAACTGCTTCTGGTGGAACTTATGATCATAATATATAACAAAATAATCCTCTGAAAAACTAACAAACTTACCAAAAAATTTCAACTTGGATAATATCACAATATTTGTTGTCAGATGAATTTGTTCTCCAATAATATTGATGCTGGAGTTATTTAATGTGCATATCAGTGTTCACATAGTAATTAAGTCACAATAATTTCTCAATTTTTGCAGCAAATATATATTTCTCTCTTTTCATAACAAATCTGTAAAATAAACACCAAGTACATCAACTATATACAAATAATCCCATACATTTACTTGTCTTTTTCTCCAATGGACACAACCTGTTGATATGCCAGTTGAACTCTTTTTGCAGTTTTGGCAAAGATTTCTTTAGCCTTACTTTTTGACTGACTTTTTTGGCTCAATGTGCAATCATTTCTTTTCCTTCTCGATGAGGCCTTTTTCCTTTCAAGCTGGTGCTTGTATTGGTGACATGCAGTGCGCATATTCTGACATCTGTTCTCTCATGCAAGAAATCTTTTTTCTCACAATAATTAACTGCACTTTTTCCAGATGCCTTCTGAGCGTCAATTTTTCCGTATGCAGCTTCTCCTGTAGGTGCTGTTCCAAACACTTCCAACAGCAATTACCTTTGAGCAGAGGTCACAAAATGCCAGTCCGCTAGCGTTCAGTTTTCTTATAAACTGACTAACTAAATTTTCATCGACTTTTCGCTCCAGCCATTCCCATTTCCATATGTTTTTTAAACCTTTTTTCTAAACTTCTCGTGTCATGGTCTCTCTCAACAACTCAGGATACCATTTTTTGCAAGCATGCTTCTTCTTTCCATTGCCATTAGTTTCCATTACATGAAGATTCACTGGATAATTTAAACTTTTGACCAATCAGAATATGTGGGCTAACTAATATAAGGATCGCTGTAGAATGGGACCAAACTGACCATAAAAAAAAACAGATCGGAGATGATAAAAAATGGACTATATCAAGAAAAATCGGATTCAAGTCAGAAGAAAAGTGGAATTCCACTTTTAAAAAAAATCATGTCTGAATGATGTGAATATATGCTGTTTATGCAACTTATTTAATGAAAGATGTGCATCTTTTCCTATTATTTACATCATTTTATTGAACTGATTATATTTCTGAAAGACAGTAATTCTTGAGCACATGGATTAAAGTAAATAAAATAGCAATGGACATCAAGCTAAAATACGATCTGCATGAATGCGATTTGGCAAAAAGAATGAATAAAGTAAAATCTGCATCAAATATATTTGGAATAAACAATGATAATAAGTGATGCTGCACCTGATTTGTACTTTGTATGTACAGTACACTATAGTATAGGTCTCCAGGTAAACTCTAAATAATTGTTGTTGTTGTTGTTGTTGTTGTTGTAGGGTTTAATGCCATTTCTCAGCACACAATAGGCTATACACGGCAGCCAGTATTAATGGTAGAGGAAGAACCCGGAAAACCCCGGAAAGAACCACTGACCCACGAGAAGCTACTGGCAAGCTTTCTCTCATAACCACATTAGCCAAATCCGAGACTCGAACCCACGCAGACAGAGGTGAGACGGCAATGATCTATAATGGAGAGCGCTTTAGACCACTCAGCCACTTGGGGCCCCGCTCTAAATAATAACATAACAGCAATCAACACAGCTTATCAGTGTTTCCCTTTACCCTCATTTGCGATTCAGAACCCTCAAATTTTTAATTTGACCCCCAGTTTTGATACCAAAGTTTGTTTTTTACTCAGTCTGACCACCAGTTTTGACACCAAGGAGATTTTTGACTCTCAGTCTTGCACCCCTAGGGGATACATTGCTGTGACACAGTTTATGAGTATACTGACATGGTAATTAAACAAAATCTGGTCATTGTTGTGTGTCAATCTGGTCAATTTTGTCTTGACATTTTTGTGTTTAAAAATGCTGGGACACCAAAACTGCTATATTTCTTACATTAATATATTTTATTGTGTCCCAAGACTTACAGTCATTATAGTACCAACACTTATTTTACTTTTATTTGTTTAAATTGTGAATGTAAGAATAGTCATGTAGGATGCTTTTCTCATCTCTTCAGCCTTTTGACAAACAGTATTATTAAATTAAAGTGAAAATATAAAGGACAGCCTTTAAGTGTCCATAAAAAATGGGTGAAAAACTGTGTTTTAATAGGTAGTTCATTGCTCCTAAGACCTTTTGTTTATGTCAGTATCTTTCATTGCTTTGGTAGATTTCAGTTGAGAAAATGGCTTTCACTTCTACTGACAATTTCAAACAAAATTCAATTTCATATTGTCTCCTGTAATGGCTGTTGGAATTATTAAACATGTTTTATCAGCAATCTTGATTTCACTGCAAGAACTTGAGCATGGGGGCTTTTGTTCTTTTTCTTTAGCAAGAATCTGGTTTCCTGATTGGATTCATTAAACTCAAGACTGACTGTATCAAAACAGACATAATAAGATTTAGAATATTCATTTACAGATTAGAATATTCATGTACAGGTTAGAACTTTCACGTACAGGTTAGAATATTCATGTACAGATTAGAATATTCATGTACAGGTTAGAATATTCATGTACAGGTTAGAATATTCATGTACAGGTTAGAATTTTCTAAGTAGCACACTCAAACTAAATGAATCCTAACCAACATAACTCCTCTGAATCCTAATGTTTTAAATTCTACCTTGAGGATGCTTAATTTCTTGTTTGCACTTTTCCTTCCCATCTTCCTCTTCTAAAAAGAATCCAGCTCCTGTGTCAATTTGGCGGGCAGGACCATTCACTTTCCACCTGTTCAAAATAAATGGTAGTCTTAAAAATATAAAAAGCTCCATTTTATATGAACGCAGTAAGAAATATGAAAACAATTAATTCTAGACCAAGTATATTGTCCAAGACTTGAATGCTTCCAAAAGTAATAAAAGATAATCAAAATGGCATTATATAAACAAAAATAATGATAATAACATATCTTTTAATACAGAAATACAAAATTTTATTCTAGTACAATAAGTTTCTTCAACGATACTTACTCAGTCACAACACCTTACAAGAACTACTGCTAACTCACAAATCCATCCCTCTCAAACTAAACTTTTAAGTTAAGAAGTTAAAAGTTACCTGCCTACATATAGATAGTGTATTTTATCCAAGAAAATAGTGCCAGCCCCAATCTCTAGTCCTTTCCCTCTCAAGCACCACTTCATAGCTCTCACTGGTTCCAGTAGATGACCATGGGATGAAGTGTCCAGAGTAGACAGAGGTTTCACCACAAATGATTGATTTTCCATGAGTGAAGGTATGTTTTTGTTAATGAAAATAGGTGCCATGACGAGTCATACTATCTTATTGGAACTGTGAGTAGTTGAGTAACCTGATAATACAATTATTTTGCTGATTCTGCCTGCTAGTGCGAGCAGGAAGCAGGTCTTGTATTAGAGATGAAGCCCTTTGTCTTGTCTGATAATACTGCATGCATGGAATGGTAGCCCTTTGTCATGACTGCCTTGAACTGTTTCTCATCAAAGAGCCAAAGCAGAAAGTTAGCTCATTCAGGCATTGATGCATTCAGAGATGCAATGTGCTAATGGTCACACTATCATGCAAAAAGTTTCCATTTTCCCTTGTACACTCTCAAAGTGGATGACCATCTCACTTGAGTGATACTCTCCACCACTTGTGGAGAGATTTGTTTGTTCCTGAGGGCATGTTTAATGTAAACTAGATATGCAGGTTTAACAACCCTGGATTAGGATAGAATACCTGCTGTTGTGGTTGAGCAGACAAGGAAATATCTGTTTTCCTGGAAGTTTATGATGTTGTTGATCCATGATTTTTTAACTTGAGAGGAGCAATCAGGATGTGGTGAGACTCTGATTCTCTTGCTTTCTGTATCACCTTTGGAATTAGAGGTGTTGGAGGGTAAGCGTATGCATTTAATCCTATCCATCTATAGAAAGACCATCAACCATCCAGGCCTTCAGATCCAGGACTGGTGAGACAAAGATTGTGAGCTTTACTTTCCACCATATCACAAATAGATCTACCATTGGTTAATTCCAGTGGGCATATATATATGAGTGAAAACCAGGGATATAGCAACTTATTCTATTTATATCTGTGATTCTCACAGGAGAGCAAATTCTCTAATACTTTCAGTCACCTGGATTGTGATGAACTTGTATTTGGATTTGTTGTTAAAGACACCACCGTAAACAAGCCGAAACAAGAACATAAATGTCTGGGGACTAGGTTCCCACTTGCCTTATCAGATAATTCACCACAATGGAATTCTGAGACAAAATGAGAATGTCGTTTCCACATAGCTCCTTGTGCATGAGTGGGCATTGCTCCACTGGCCTCCTGGAATGATCAAAGGAGATGTGCACCTCTCTCTGTGCTTGCATGCACACAAACTGTGAAATCCAGAGGGTGTACCTGCAAGGGTACACCTGACTGTCACAGTGAGATCTAGCAAAGACGATGAAGCTTGGAGGCATAATTCATTGGTTCAAGGTCAATGAGGTGATGCCAATGCCTCCTGTGCAATCTGAGATGAAGCTGGAGAAGATTTGTCTAAAGGGGCAGGCCACAATGCACATAGAATGTCCTGACTGGAATACAGTTACTTCCAAAGAATCACTAAGCCACTGAGTGGCAAAGGCATGAGAACACAGTGAATACATATCCCAAGTTTACTGGAGCACTAAACTTAGTTCACAGAGCATTGTGTGCACAGTAATTTAATATCAGTTTTCTACTGCACACATACTATCTGCACATAAAAAAGGTTACATCAATGTGAGGGGAAAGCACTAGTGACCTGTGCAGGTGAATGACACCTATGTGTGTGAGTTTGAGAAAGATATAATTCTACAAACAACAGAAAACTTAGATGTCAAAAGATAAGAGCAAGATAATACTAGAAAATTAAAGATATAATATATTTCCCTTTTAGAATATTTGTAGGTTTCGATTATGAAGCCTCTTATTAGAAAGAGTGCTACTTGGCACAAGCATTAGTAGTAACAGGAGTGGTCATGGAATTCTGCACAAACTTCTGTATCAAGGGGAGATCACTCTAACCACTATCAATGTGGGCCGGTAACTTCTAACTTCATAGCTGAAATGTTTAGCCTGGGAGTACTGCTGGATTTGCAAAAAAAGAAGCAGTTCTTCTAAGGTATTATGATTGGTCAATGTATCTGAAGAAACTACTCTATTTGGTCATTTTAAATTTTGGCCGTTTCCTTCCTCAAACTGATTGTTGTTGTTGTTGTTGTTCTAGGGTTTAACGCCATTTTTCAGCACATGATAGGCTATACATGGCGGCCAGTATAACTGGTGGATGAAGAACCCTGGAAAACCCACGAGAAGCTACTGGCAGGCTTTCCCACATACCCATGCTAGCCGAGCCTTGGACTAACCCATACAGACAGAGGTGAGATGGGAGTGATCCGGAATGGTGAGTGCTTTGGACCACTCAGCCACATGGGGCCCCTCCTCAAACTGAACAAAAATTACTAACATTAACACATCAACTTAAAATGCAATTATACATGTGTCCCATTTTAAAATCTAATTACAGTAAGAAATTGTACCAAGGCTGATTGAGAATATGTTATGCATGAAGCATCTCATAAGAAAGGGGACACTGACATAATAACCTTTGGAGTTGAAATATGTTACGAATTTTGTTCTGTTATTGTGCTGTACATGCCAGATATATCATCTAATCATTACTCAGATACCTAAATAACCTGAAAGAATGAAAACCATGGTTACTTTTTGGGGCTGCCTGAGTTTTTCCTCTTTGCTTTGTACACCAAGGTGTGAGCAGCTAACCAAGGACAGACTGCATCAGGATGGATATTATTATGTTACATTACTCCAGCTAATTGCACATCATATACAGCAGAACCTGTCTTGAAAGTCCACCCCTTGTGCAAAAAAATAATGGTCTCTCAAGACAGATGGTCTCTCATGACAGGTCATAACACTATATAACCAATAAATATGTGCAAGGAGAACCTGGTCTCTCAAGACAGGTGGTCTTTCATAGCAGGTTTTACTGTACTAGGTCATGACTGTGGTATATTCAACAATGCAAATTTATGTTGAACATATATTTCATCATTAAAATCAAAAGCTACACTAAAAATTTCTCTATTTTTGCAAAATGTTAATTAAAAAATAATAAATTTATGAAATGCTTGCTCTTGAAAAGGTAAATAAAAAGTACATGCAAGTCTGAGTCACCCCATCAAGTTAAGATCTGCTAAAAAATAGTTCCAATATATTTGTAATTCACTGGAATTATACAAACTTTGTGATTAAATTTACTAGAAATAACATGGTTTATTCTTCAGATTACATACCATAAATTATGAAGTGCATGAATATTTAATTTTTCATATCTGAATTAGTACATATAAATGATGTCAGTCTACTTTCAACTCGTCACTTCAGTAACAAACCCCACAGTCACTATCAAGAAGGCTGGTTTCACTTCAACATGCAGAGAAAGATATAGCCAACTTAATTACTTAAATATTTTGAGGTAGCGATATAAAGGCTTATTATGTTACATACGCATACTCTGTGGTCAGCTTTGTTGCTGATTTGATTGCCATAGCTTTCAGCAATTACAATCTATGAATGATATGCCCTAGGAAGTTATGTAATCATGGTTCCCACACTTTTCTAAAGATAAATTTCCAGGTCATTTCCAGGGTTTCTCCAGGATGAAATTAACTTTTTCAAGGTTCACATATCACCATTATTAAATGGAATTAAAGAACATTTTAAATTGTAAAATTTTCTAATTGTAAAGATGTTCCTATTTCGAGACTTTCCAAAACATCTATGTCAGAAAAGATGATCATGTACAAAACCACAAAATGGGTATAAATATTTTGCTGACCTGCATTGTTACTATGTGGAAACAACATAATGAACATAAACTGGTTTTGTTTCCTTTTGTTTCCATTCAAACCTTTAATTATAAAGAATTCTACAGCAATACATATAAATATATATGCATCTTACAGAAAGTAAACATTTCCTATTACAGTATATAAAAAAACAATGAACGCAAATAATTAAGATCTTGTCTTGTAATAAAAAGAGTTTAACCCTAAATTTATCTGTGCCCATAAAATGTCAAACTAGATTTTTCAAACAACATAATCTCCTAAAGACAATCTGGTTAAAAATCCACCATTTAAAAAACATTTTCAAATGGGTTGATTTAAACTTTGACAAAGACCTTCAAAATTATATGATGTTGTATAAACAAGGACTGAATATTCTGTAGAATCAACCTGTCTTCTTGTAATTTGTTAAACCAGTCCCCATGCCTGTATTGATACAGAAGCTCGTGTCAATTTATATATATAATACAACGGACAACAATTTCTCATTTCGGCTCTGAGATTCAACAATTTGGACTACCAACTTGGCTTAAAATGAATAGCATTTTGTTTTCTAATCCAGGTTTCCTCCAAATATTCCCACCCCATTTTTCATAGTTGGACATTCAGGTTGGGGTGTGGGGTCATGGCAATTGCAAATCAAAAATTTCGAATTTGCTGCCCTCGTGCATAGCGACATATGGTATTCACTTACCAGTGGGCCTAGCAAATTTAAACTTATGTTATATCAACTCATACCTACATCAAACTGTTAGAAAATGATTTATTTTCTCAGAAATGGCAAGTAGTATAAGCTTTATGTCTTTAATCCACTGATGGATTTGACGAAACTATGGCATAGATGAAACCTGACCCCCCGTACTCGCCGTTTACATTACTAGTCACATGACTTCACAAATCTCAAACGACATCGGAAGTTCAATAGTCACATGATATCAACAACAAACTCCTCTTTAATGTTGTTGTACTGAAATTCAATTATATTAAATTAAAGTCAGATACTTTTTATAAAAACCAGCAACGTGGCCAGTCTGAATTATCAAGCAGAGAGCACATGTCAATGTGGTAGTTACGTGATACAACAAAACTCCTGAAGTTGTTCTCAGAATATATAAATATGGAGTATTTTGTGTTCTTTCGTTTTTATATTTTTATTACAACCAGCATACAACTTTCATTTAATATTTTTGTTTTTTTTCTCTATAACATTTTGAAAATGTGGGTTGTTAGATTTGTGTACTCATGCGACATGCAATGCAAATCATGAGTACCAGGTCACATTTCATCAATGCCATAGTTTTATCTTGTCTTTCAGCAGATCAAAGACATAATGATTTCAATACTCACAATATCTGAGAAAATAAGTAATTTTCAGATTGATTTCAGGCATGTATCAATCGATCGAACAATGTTTAAGTTTGCTCAGCCATCAGGTAAGTGGCTTCGTTTTGCCACGACCATGTTGGCCTCTTGTAATGCTAGACTGGTTTTCATACCTTCTATGTAACACAAGATACGGAGTTTGAAAATAAAAGTCTACTAGACGAATCTAATCCACTGAGCTTTTGGATTGATTCAGCTTATGTTTATTGCAAGCACCCAGATGATCTATACTGCACCTCTGAATATTCTAGTTAGAACATGATAAGTTTAACTCAGTTACGACTCAATGATGTCATTGTTTTGGGCATCAGGTGGTGGCAGAAAATTCCCCAGGTTTTTCCCGACTTTCATCAATATCTGCGAAATTCAAGGACTTGTCACGGTCAGATAAACAATTATCATTTCTCCCCACTTTTTCTCGATTTCCCAATAGCGTGGGAACCGTGTGTAATACTTCTGAAGCCCTTAAATAGGCATATGTCTCAAAGAATATTAGTAAAAATGCATAAATCTAAATCTTAATCTTTCATAAGATATGATAGAGCGACGGCAATACCAATATTGTTTCCATGCTGATATCTTATACCATTAAAAAAAAGCATATATTAGCCTTGCAGATTCAAAAAAAAAAAAAGAATTTCTTACAACTCTGAAAGTATTTCTCAAAACTGAACTATTCCAAATTTACTATATTGTTACTTAAATGATTATACATCAAATTTCTAAAATGCACATGTGGGTTATGTGGGTTAAGCAGTGGGATGGAGTGGCAGTTCCTGAGCTGCCTGCCTCCAAACTTCCTCTATTCTTCCTCCAAAGCAACGGTGAACCAAACAGGGATGTCTAGAAAGGGAGGGTATGATAAGGTAGGAATGATGTGGATTGCAAGATGTGACACATCATATCAAGAGGGAGCTGGCCAAACCCGTCAAAGAATTGACCATGGTATGGTGATCAACCCTAGTTAATGACCTTAGCAGTTCATAAGCATGGCTGTTGCTGGGTGTCTGCAACGACATCCCTATCCAGCTCTGATAGGCATGGAGCAGATCCGTCTGCCCCCAAAAAAGACGGGCATAAATATGATGGGAGACTAGTTCTGAAGGTGTCTGTTGCCATGAATCTGTTTCTTCTTCCTCAAAAAGATCTACCAATTCTTTAGAGCAGCATTAAGGGTGGGGCCATTCTGAAGTAGCCAACACCTTGTGGACAAGCAGTGAATGCATGGAAGTCTGGCACTGCTGGCTGGTTTGAATGACAAATGGTCGGCCTGGAAGCTGGCAGTATAGAAGATGGTCCGGCTATCACCAGTACTGACCACTCCAAAGGCCTGGCTGGACAGACAGATTTCATACTGAAATCTCCATCATAGCAAGGGCATGTCACCAAGAGTACATTGGATGGATGGATCTGTCACTAAGATCCCCGTAAATCATAGCTGGCTGGACACCATGTTGGAATGGCTGGACGATGGTGCAGTTTTAATATGCATTAGATCCAATGGATGGTGTGTGAACAGCATGTGGTCGGCCCAGATGCTGACACATTTCTCACTGAAATCTCCAGTACAGTAATAATAAGATGCTAATCATGGCGTGGCTAGACAGACAGGTCTATCACTAAGATCCCCATATCAAATATTTGGCTGGACCATTTCAATGGGTCTCCATGCTGGGTCAGCTGGACTGGTGGAGTTGGCTGGATGGTTGGCAATGTTGGGGGCCGGTGACTGCTCAACAAATGGTAATGGCACGGTAGTATTTAGAGTTCCAACATGAACCCCGAGCGCCCGGACTTACAAACTTTAAGACCATGTTGGGACATACAGGAGGAATTACACCTCATGGGCTGCCTAAAGTGTGGAAATACTCCCCAATGAGTCGGTAGTGCCATCAACAAACTGTAGGTTGTCTTCCTTGATTTGTTCTGGCTTTCCTTCCCTTCAATGCCAAATGGACGAATGCTGTAAATGGGCATGTCACGCGCAAACTTTACCCCAGAAGCGACACAAAAAGATAAAACAAAGCACAGATTAGCAAATTAGCATGTGACTAACTAGCTAACAGCATAAATAGCTAATCAAAGTGTGACTATATACCTAATATGTGATGCTTAGCCCAGACTTCCAATGACTATGCATTATAGATGCTACATATCAGAACAGTGTATATGTAGTATAAAAAAACAGCAGTCATGGTAGACTTCCATGCTCTGAAGTTGCATATAGAACATTTAATTGACATTCTGCTGAAATGACACAAATATCATAAACTAAAGCAGAAACTATTAATGTGTTGAAATTACTAGGGTGCTAAACACTGTCGTAACTAACAGATCAATGAAAGTATCATATTGGAAGCCTATGGCCCTGTTATAAATTTATGCACAATGCTTAGTTAAAAATTGAACCACAATTCAATCAAAGCAGTGTGAAATATGAATAAACTAAGCATAATTATCATGCAGCATTTCAGAATTCTGCTAAGAGCTCCATAACAGATGAAGTAAGCAAATAAAGTCAAAGGTATGCTAACTTATAATGACCTTGTATAAGGTCAACAATAGCATGGTGAGATGGTGGTGTTACTAGACAAAGTCACACAAAAAGTTACAAATCACTCAATAATTGGCATAAATTTTAAATTAAAGCATGCAACCTGCAGTAGATCGATAAATCTACACAATAAATTCAAAACTAACTTTGATGGGCCCATAGGAACACAAAAAGAACTGGACTGTCGAAGAATAAATTGTATGACATGACATATAGTTTGTACAGCAGCAAAGCTAAAAACTGGCAACACCTAGTGGTATCAAGGGGAGGTAATGGGCAAGAGCTTTTGCCCTTTGTCCATTGATATAGATAGGGAACAATTTGTTTTTGTCTTTTAGTAGGGCTGGATTCACAAGGTAGCAGGCTAATATTCCTAATGGAATGTGATTGGGGAAAGTATTCAAAGGAGAAATAAGAAAAAGCATAAGGTATTCAAACACTAGTATTACTGAAAATGAAAGAAAGAATAATAAATGGCACTAGTATTTGACAATAAAGATTTAAAACTTATTCAAATTCATCCATCATTCAAGTGTAACGTTTGTCAAAAAAATGTTAATGTCCTGAAAGAAGCACATTTCATTTTATCAATGTAATTTTATTCCAAATGGCCCAGGGTGGCCAAGTGGTCTAAGGCACCTGCTTTACAGATCACTGACATCTCACCTCTGTCTCCTTTGGTTTTAGTCTCATGGTGAGCCAACATGGTTATGTATGAAAGATTGCCAATAGCTTACTATGAATCAGATCTTCTATGGGGTTTTACCAAGTTCTTCCTCCACCAAAAATACTGGCTGCCATGTACATATCTAGCTTATTATGTGCTGAAAAATAGTGTTAAACCCATACCAACCAAACATATGAACAAGACTGTAAAATACTAGGAATATTGCTTGAAGCACAATTACTAATGAGACGTTTTGTATATACAATTACAGCAGTTCACAATGCAGTGATTTTCAGACAAACACAATGTATCAACTTTGTGTCAATCAGGTCTTTTGGTACACAAAAATGCTTGTCAGGTAAAAAATCCTAAAATTACGGAATCAAAGCTTCTCAAAGTGTCAAGCCAAGAATAATTAGGTTTGATCTTTCACTCAGTGTTTTGTGAGCTGCAAGTATCCATTCAGCATGAATCAGCTTGATTCTTGAGGTTGCAATGTTCACTAATACAGTACACTGATTGTCACCAGTGATGTCATCCTTTTCCTGACCTGTTTATCATACCAGTTGTGCAAGTGTGATTTTATTCGTTGTAGTCTTTATTTATTGTCAGGTCCAGAGGCCAAATTTTACCAAACTGTGTTAATGCCATTATTATCAGAAAGTACTTATGGTGGAAATGTATCAACAGTGGTTTTTAGAGACCAAACAGATGTGCTTCAATGAATGACTGACTTACTGTTGTTGACTGGATCAGCTTCCATTGATGTTGTGCACTCAGATGAAAACACAGTATGTGATTCATCTTAACAAGTGTTTGATTTGTACTTATATGTGTAGTAGTATCGTTTTAAACATTCAAGTGACCACCATTTGCTGTCAGCATAAATTTCATTCTTTTACAATCTTTATTTATAGTATTTGCTGAGGTTATTCCTGGATATAAAATACCTACAAATATGCAAACTTTGATGAGAAAAACCATGAATTAAAGAACCATAAAAATGTCCCTTTCAACTTAAAAAAAATTGAGACCCACAAAAATAAATGATACTACACTACGACACAGCCAAACAGGTATGATACCTGGGGAAAGTTCTTGGGAGATTAGATTTAAGTTTCATTAAAATGCAATTTTCTTGCTGTAATTTCCAATATATATATATTTGTTTGTCTTTTGGCAGAAAGATTTGGTATTGGGTCTGGTTAGATTGTTTCACATGATAAAATAGATATTATACTTGTATTGGACACTATACTTCTAGAATTATGGGGTCTAATCCAGTTTTCTGTAAGGCACAAGGTCACCTAAGTTTGTTGTTTTTCCTTGTTCCAGAAATAAACTATCACACATCAACATTGTAGCCCTTTGATGTTTTCTTATCCTACAATAGTTATATCTCAGTACATGCTAAAGTGAAGACTATTGGTCAATTAGTCTTACTGTTTCATTTTAGTAATACAAGCAAAAAATATTAAAACACTTGTCTTTTTCAATTGTAAATTTTAAAGTAACTGACTCCATCAAATCGATTCTTATATATACAATCTTTTAAGCATACTTAATTAGCATATAATAACAATGCATAGCCATCTGGTTCTTGTGTATATATATATATATATATATATATATATATATATATATATAGACACACACAGTGGAACCCCGCTATAACGCGATAATTGGGGTCCACAAAATTGGATCGCGTTAATATAGGGTCACATTAATGCAGAGTTTTACAGTATTTTCTTTTTTGAGAGAACAACTCATTGGCACATATACGTGTATTCATGTCTACGGTATATGATGAATAGGGTATCAACACCGTTTACTATCGTGCCATCGTGGCATTCATTTCATCTATAATGCATGTAATTCCATTGAAAAATTGAACACAGATTTACAATATTCAATATATTCCCCCCTGATCATTGTATCTGAATTCAACGTCTAATATATAGCATAAACAGATAGAGTATTAATACCATTTACTTGCCGTCTGATATCGTACCGTCAGGGCTTGAAATTAATCCATAAAATATGTAATTCCATTGCAAAAACTGCATACATGTTTAAAATATTCAATAATTTTGTCACACATCATTATGTGTCTGAATTCAATGAAAAAAAAATAACAGGTAAACTTTTTTCATATGTGTCCGTGTACATTTATCCATTGCAAATTTCCAATAATTAACGCTTGTACGTCTATTCATTTGAATGACTACAACAAGAATAATTACAAATCAACACATGCTTTCTGCGTGCATATTACTTCAGATTTTGTGAATATCGAAATAAACATGTGAAAACTACTATGGAGCAAAGTGCAGAGAACGATTTGTGTTTGTGAACTTGTTTTTCCATAACAGTAAAATATTTTAATAAAAAATAGGAAATTAATAACGAGTTCAAAAACAAACACCATACCCATGTAAAATCCAAGAACTAAGTGCAGTAGGCCTGTAATGATCACGAGTCACGTAAAAAAAAAAAAAATGAAGCTGAACGCATGTACAATTTCATACCCTTTCAATTTCAATCTAATAAAGCGGACATTATTTATTGGTCAACTGATTGCGTCTAATAACAAAGCCAAGCCCAGCAAGCATGTTGGGAGCTTTCGTTTTTTTTATGTTTATTAAATTGTGAGAATCTTTTATCAACCACCGCATTGTCTGCTGCTTGTTTGTGTATGCAGTTAAAGAAACACATGTCAGCTATTGTTTGAGCAACGATGGTATTCTGAATTAATTGAAGACAATCACAAAGATGACTTACTAGCTTTACTCATGGATCAGTAACAAGTAATATTTCTGACTGTTAAATTTCAGAAGCCAAGCCATGATCGTATTATATTCGAATTCATACTCAAACTCTTCCCCAAAATGATAATAAACGTTTTACACACTATGTCTCGTACTTTTAAAAAGTATTTTTCCAGGCACGAGAAAAATACACGTACAAGTATTTAAAATTTCAGGAACCACGCCACAATCATATTATATATTGTATTAATCTCAAATTCATACACGATCTCTTACCCAAAATGATATTTTTTGTTGTTGTTGTACAAAGTGCAGAGAATGAATTGCATCTGTGAACTTGCGTTACCATAATGGTAAAATATTTCTATAAAACAAATAGGAAATTAATAACGAGTTCATAAGTAAACCCCATACACATGTAAAACCCAAAAACTAAGTGCAGTAGACCTGCAATGGTCACGAGTCACTTTTATAAAAAAAAATTTCAAGCTCAATGCATGTACAAATTCATACCATTTCACATTCCAGCTAATAAAGCAGGCATTATTTACTGGTAACATGTCCGATAATGTTTATTTTGGCATAACACTTCAAGAACCTGGTGATATTGTTAAATTTTAGAAGCTACGCCACAATCGTATTACATTAAAATTCATATGTGAACTCTTCCCCAAAATTATAATAAATGTTTTACACACTATTTCTCTTACTTAAAATTTTTTATTTCTTCCCAGTACGAGAAATATACACAGATATGTATTTAAAATTTCAGGAACCATGCCATGATCATATTAAATTAAAATTCATTCGCGATCTCTTCCCCATAATGATAATAAATTTGTTATTCACTATTTCATGTACTTTGAACAAAAAAAGTTTTTTCATGTGCGAATGAACATACAAAATTTTTGGAGCCAAGCCACGACTGCATTATATCCGAATTCGCGTTATAGTGGGGTTGTACTGTATATATATAGATTTCACATGTGAAATTACAGGAATAAAAAAAATGTGAAATTATTTTGCTAATAAGTCTCAATATTTTCACAGTAAAATATATAATAAAAATAAATCTTATATGTGGTACAGGTGTACACTGATGTGCAAGTACAAATAAATCTTATACGATGTACAAGATTACACTGATGTGCAAATACAAATAAATCTTATATGATGTACAGGTTTAGGATGATGGGAAATAAATTGCAAAAATGGACAAGTTCCAAAGAAAACACAGTAAATAAAATATTTCTTTATAATTTGAAAAAACGTTATATAATGTCTAAAACAGACACCATATATTCACAAAAATTAGTGTGAACCTGATCATGGGTAATTTTTTATACTAATTGTCAGGCACAGGAAAAATGCACCTTTATCACCACTATCTATGAGGTCAATTATGAATCGGTGCATAATTTCAGCATATACCCAGATGCTGCTTCTGATGCATATGGATGAGCTATCAGTCGACTCTGTCGCAGGAGCAGTGCCCTCTGTCTGTTTCTCTCAATCTTTGCTCTCTGAGCCGCAGTCAATCTTTTCCCAGTGTCAGCATCAGTCTCCATTATAAACTCAGATCCACTGAAGCATAAATATGGTATGGAATGCAAATAAAAACAATGGCTCAACAGAACACTACCAATTTACCAATTATGAGGCTTGTGAAAAACTATAAAATTAACTGCATATTACTGGACTTTCATTAACTTTAGACAAAATGTAAGCATTCTAAATAAAGTTACCACTGCATTATTATCTGATTGTGATTTCTAGGTTACCATCTTTACGTTTCTGTACACTTTTTATTAATTTTTTTCCTCTGGTGTGCAAGCAATTAAAGGTATAAAATTAATTATCATTTCCTGAAGTATTTTTTAAAGTTTACATAGTTTCAGTTCTCTCTTGACCAAAAAAAACCCTATCAAACTGTCTTCCTCTCCATATTAACTCCAGTAGTAGATTAAACAAAAACATTTTAAAAACTGTATTTACATGTATTATGATATTTCACCAATGTACATATCGAAAAGAGCACCCAAGAAAGCTGACCAAGGCATTAATTGAACCCACAAGCTTGGATTATGGATCTACTACCCTAACAAATGAGCAAATACTGCTCCAACTTGACAACAGGTGAACCTGCGGTGCAAATTGGACTGTATGGAGTGTGAGTGAAGTACAGGTGTAATCAGTTTTTATAAAAGATCATATGACTAGTGTTTCCTTGTGGGTTGGGAGTGCTGTTGCTGTTTTAGCTAAAGTGCAGAGATCCATTCAATTCAATATATTTTAGGTATCATATTCCCTCCCTAGGTATAATGCTGTAGAGTTTATAGTGTTGTCAATACATAAAATAGGTTCCATCTGCTGTTGCATTCTTGATATTACTAATTTCAAGTCACTTGTCCATGTGTGTGTGTGTGCATGAGGTAGAAGACGATCAAGGTGCTTTCATTTAGTTACAACTGACACTTTTAAATTTCAACAAAATGCTGCTTTACCTAGCAGAATCCTTATTACATATATTAATTTATGGATTGTTGTTCCTAGTAATTCAAAGTCATACAATATATCAGTATTAAAACTGTTTACAGCCAACACAAGATGAGACCAAATGTGTGTGTGTGAGAGATTTGGATATTTAATGTAGCTTTGAAAATTTTCAGTCATATGTGCATTGTGGCAGTTTAGAGTGATGTCTAACACTGGGGCATCATGCCGCAGACATGTAGCATAATGTCCAACCCAGTCACATTATCCTGACACCAGGCCGACCAGTCCTAATACTAACCTCGCAACGCTGAGTGCCTAGCAAGGCAACTTTAGTAATATTTTTATGTCTTTGGTATGACTAGGCCAGGGTTTGAAATACGACTTCCCTCATCCAAGACAAACACTCTAACCACTAGGCCACCAGAACAGTTGAGACCAGATGAAACAAATGCATTTTGACACTGCGACCACCTCCTGGCACCTATTCCATTTGATTTTGAGTATAGAGGCTGTAATAGTGTTTTTCAACATCAGAAGACTGAGATTAAATCACTGATGATACTCACTGGTAATTTTTGTTTGACACACACCCAGGACATGTGACTTAACAAAAACCACATGCCCAGATTAAAATTCCACTTGCCCAAAGGAATTACAGTATACTCTTTTATTAGTATTTTGATCCAGCATTAACTATACTTCACACAAAAATGCTTTAAGCTGGCTTATTATCCAATTAAACCTCTCAACTCAACATACATGTGTACTTCCAAAACAAATTATGTCACCTTGCCAACAAAAATTCTAACTTGACTAATTTAATTAAAAACTATGTGGGTTTGTTTCCAAGTCCTGATATAAACCAGAACTCAGTACCAAAATAGTCTATGCTTTACAGTATTTTAAAAACAACATTGATGTCTGACTGTCCAGTCAAATTCTGACCCATTTCACTTAAAGCAAAGATTTTTTTTGCTTGGGTCTAATGTCAACCAGTGTCCAACAATGCCCTCTTACTCACTGGATCTGCAGACATTCTAAATTCTTTGAAGTGTCTTCTCAATGAAACAGTTTCTCTTTATTATACTGTTTGCAAAACTGAACCGCCATTTGCAAACTGCTTTATTATACTGTTGGCAAGTTTTGAACCATTATTTGCAATCTGCTTTATGATACTGTTTGTAAAACTGAACCGCCATTTGCAATCTGCTTTATGATAATGTTTGCAAAACTGAACCATCATTTGCAATCTGCTTTATTATACTGTTTGCATAACTGAACCATCAATTGCAATCTGCCTTTTTATACTGTTTGTAAAACTGAACTGTCATTTGCAATCTGCTTTATAATACTGTTTGTAAAACTGAACCATCATTTGCAATCTGCCTTTTTATACTGTTTGTAAAACTGAACTGTCATTTGCAATCTGCTTTATAATACTGTTTGTAAAACTGAACCATCATTTGCAATCTGCTTTATTATACTGTTTGCAAAACTGAACCGTCATTTGCAATCTGCTTTATTATACTGTTTGTAAACTGAACCGTCATTTGCAATCTGCTTTATTATACTGTTTGGAAAACTGAACCATCATTTGCAATCTGCTTTAAAGAGGCTCACAATTAAGATTTCCAACAATTTCAAAATTTCTGTATGTTCAAGTGTAGAAGTCCTAATAAATGTGGCATTCACTTCTGCTCTTGTAATCTCTGTCAGTAAGTCTTCAGCCTTGCCTTCAGGTTGATGAACTGTCTTTATATTTCATCATTATCAGTAGGGAAGAGTATTCAAGGCACTAGTTTCATTTCCTGAACATCTGAAAAAAATCTCAATATGTTGTTTCATTAGAGATGAAAACAAAAACTGTTTGACAGCCAATTTTTAAAACTTATTTCAATCAGTAACAACAGCTTCAGGTTTTTCAATTAGTATATGTTATCTAGAGTGGATGCAATGCAATTACATAACACACACTCCATATATCAATACAATCAGCAGCAACCAACTTTTTGTACTAACAGCTTAAAATAAAATGTAATTATCTCTGTTCCTTTAATGCGAAAAACATTGTCTTAGATGCCTTCAACAGTCATATGATTGACTTTCTACACAAATTAGTGTTGCAAAATGATCTTTCAAAGGTAATTAACTACAAATGGAGCTCCTACAGGGGATAAAACTAATAATTTACCAGTGATGTTCAAAAACTTCAAAATAAAAATGCTACATTTTGTCAGTGCACTCAAGGTATTGTCAGGCAAATTAAATAACATTTGTTTACTTGAGCCTGTTGGACAACTTACTTAGATTATGTGAGGGACTCAATCTAGACTTAGAGGGGACTCTGATCAGAGCATATATAATAGGTGAAGTATGCAAATGGAACAACACCTGCTAGTAAACAAGGTGTTATTTCTAT
Organism: Sinohyriopsis cumingii; assembly: GCA_028554795.2. NCBI lineage: Eukaryota > Metazoa > Mollusca > Bivalvia > Unionida > Unionidae > Sinohyriopsis > Sinohyriopsis cumingii. Next base: position 91,704,536 of record CM068831.1, read on the forward strand.
TGCCAAAATTAATAGTATGCATATGACAATCAACACGTAGAATGAATAAAAAATTACTTTCATAAAGGACGGCCACATGCATTTTTCAATCTTACATTACAAAGAATTATGTTTTCTAAGAAACACCAACTCATCACTTCTTTAGATGAAATTCAGATAAAATAATTATCTGAAGGATTTTCATGGCAAAATGACCCATGAAAATGAAAGGGGTAAAGAAAAATGGCAAAATTTTGGTGTATATTTTTTCTTGTTAACATTATGCCACTCTGCCTACTAAAAATAATTAATGTAATGTACAGTTCATGTACTGCATACAGTTAGATCTTCCCAAGTTTTTTTTCTCAATCATAACATTTCTGACCTTGTCATAACTGTTACCATTCTTTCTTTTTAAATTCTAAGTATATAAACAATGTTAACATTTTTCATGCATGTTAGGCTTCAATTTATCATCCTGAATTTAAGATAAAAGAGAATGTAAACAAAAAATACATAGCACATTGCATACAAAATAAATTGCCTTAGTTAAGAAGTGCAAACTTTGCAATTTTCACATGAATTAGCAGTGTAACCTTGCTGTACATTTTTACATGAATTAGCAGTGTAACCTTGCTGCACATTTTTACATGAATTAGCAGTGTAACCTTGCCGCACACTTTCACATGAATTAGCAGTGTAACCTTGCTGCACATTTTTACATGAATTAGCAGTGTAACTTTGCTGCACATTTTTACATGAATTAGCAGTGTAACCTTGCTGCACATTTTTACATGAATTAGCAGTGTAACCTTGCTGCACATTTTCACATGAATTAGCAGTGTAACCTTGCTGCACATTTTTACATGAATTAGCAGTGTAACCTTGCTGCACATTTTTACATGAATTAGCAGTGTAACCTTGCTGCACATTTTTACATGAATTAGCAGTGTAACCTTGCTGCACATTTTTATATGAATTAGCAGTGTAACCTTGCTGCACATTTTTACATAAGTAACCTTTTGTCAGTGAAAGTTACTCAACTTTATCAATAAAATGGATGGAGATGTTAAATTATCCATTGCATTTTCAATCTTGATATATCAAGTCTGACAAATACTAATATAAGAATAAAATGGAATACATGTATTATATTGCTTCCTCGACAATAATAAGAGAAAACAGCTTGTGTTTAGTCTTTTGATTTGCTTGGTTCAATTTTGATTCTGAAATGCTCTTTCATATTAGAAATAGATTCTTACTCATTAAAATGATTTGATTTTATATCTCAAATGAGCCATCTTCTTATAATTTCTGGGTGCGTGAGAAATAGTGGCAAATTTTGTATATTCATTTTTTTTACAACAAAAATCAATAATTCCATGATAGCAAAACCTCACTTTTTACAATGAAACTTAATTTTTCTGCATCAAAACATGTCAGTGTATGACATACTCACTACGAGATTATCATAAATATTCTCCTGATATTCCCCCAAATATATAAAAAGATAAGATACTATAACAATAATTTATTCCAGAATGCAAAGTCTATACAGATCAGATCTCCAGTCGTAAATGAAAATCTAACAATGATCAGTTAAGTGTTGTTAGCTTGCTTTTTTGATTTCAGTTAATCAGTAAATTGAGAGACCATTTTATCAATGTCTCAATCACTCCACTCATTTATCCACCTGTCGATCAAATAAATAAATAAAATAAAAACGGAATCAGCCAACTATTCAGTTTGATTTTTTAACGTTTGACTCACTGATCTCTCTCCTGCTCTTGCTAATTCCAAAATATTTTTAAAAAATCTTTTAAATTCTTGCTTTCATTGAACATAAATTCATACATATCAATTGAAATCAGATCTCAGACTCCACTATCTCACTTGAAGATCTCACAGCAACCACTTAGGGGTCATTTACAGTGACATCTGAATTAGCCACTGGAAATGTAGCTTCCATTGATCTAGAAATGAATTAAATCATTCAGCACACAAAGATGCACTTCAACCATACTCCTCTGTCTCCCAAATGTTAATATATATGACTTCATCTGATTGGCTGATAAAATTGGTGATTATGGTAACAACATAGGTCACTAGAATATGACAGGTGGATAAATGAAAGGAGTGATTGATAAAATGGTCTCTCGATTTACTCATTAACTGATGTCATATGACTGATTTAATGATGATCAGACATGTAAATAAACATAAAAGCAAGCTAAAATCAATGATCAAGGAGCTGTAGCAAGCATATATGTATGTATGTATGTATGTATGTATATATATATATATATATACCTCTTGCTTGGCGAATTATTCTTAAATAGTATTAGGTGGCAAAATCTGCCTCACCTAAAACTCTCCTGAAGGTTAGTCCTAAAATATAAGACATATCACATGTTATTTATGTTTTGGTGCTCCGAAACAAAGACATCATGTGATATGTCTTGCATTGTAGGACTATCCTGAAGCTTAACTCCTTTCAGTTTTTCATCGATCTGGTTACCTAAATGGTTAGAGCATCTACTTCGGATGTGGGAGATTGCGGGTTTGAACCCTGGCCTAACCATACCAAAGACTTATAAAAATGGTACTAACAACCGCCTTGCTTGGCGCTCAGCATTAAAAGGTTAGTGTTAGGAATGGAAGGCCTGGTGTCAGAATAATGTGACTGGGTTGGACCACAGGAGCTCGTATGAGTGCTTACAATTTAACTATCATACATTAGTATAAAATAGTACATGGGAGGACACTTCTATCCTTTTTCACACAACCTATTTAAGAATCAACACTGATATTTCAAGCTACATTTTGCATAGCATAATAAATTTTAGTTCAAACTTTGGATAGGTATCCAAAGTCGAATACCTAAGCCTAAGCTAAACATTGGCACCAGATTTATCACATTACGCAAAATGTAGCTTGAAATTTCTGTGTTGATTCTTAAATTGGTCACATGAGAAATACACTAATGTCAGTTAAGTTCAAATTCATGATAACAAAAATTAGAAATAACAATCTATATATATATCACTTTGAATTTTAAGTGCAATGTGGGCTGAGAAATCTATATGACCAAATTAATCTATTATTAATATTATTATTACTGAAATATTACTGATTTAAAAAATAGAATAAATATTATTGCTTTCCTATTTATGTAGGATAAATAGGATCATATGCAATGTTTTGTCAATTTTGGTCCATATTGGCTACCATGGAATGAAATTTCAAGCATAACCTTGTAAGGACATGAATGTCACTCATCAGTACATGACTTAATCATCAAACATCAGAGGATACATTGAATATATTTTTTAATCAAAGCCAATTCGGGTATAGAAAGTTAGATTGGAATTTTGTATATGATGATCAACATAACTGCATGCACATTACAAAACAGTAATGTTCATTCTTTTTCAATGAAAATTTATAAAAAATGTTGAAATTTTAGAGGAAGAAATTGCTCTATAAGATATTTATATCCTTACTGGCTACAGCTTTACTTCTATAAACAACCACTAGACGTTGTGTGTCCAAAATTAAAAGAAAAATCCTGTTTGCCGCAATAATATACTCAATAGAGCCCATGATAATACAGCATTGGAGTATACTATAGTACAAGTCACATGGTAATGTATGTGCATTTACTAATTTTAAATTAAATATAAATTGTTATAAATTGTTATGTTGAAATTTAACTCTAATTTTCATTAACCAATGTCTATTCAGTCCTGATTATTGAATGCTCTGTACCTTAACTATCATAAGAAACTTCAAGACGAAAATAACCAATCGCTATGGACTTTTCCAATGGTGGCCATGTACTAAACTTGGATCAAAAGATGAGCACGTCGAGTGGAATCGTCAAAATCGAGATTATTACGAATTTGTTTATAAGCGTACAGTAGCTTTCATTGTGATATGTTTGAAATATTGCTAAAGTTACGTTAAAAATCAAAATCACACACTCACCTCTTTCATTTTTAACAACAGGTGCTCGACGCGAGAAAAAACCCAATAATATGAATGAAAAATTCATACACTACAGTGACAAAAAATACCTCAGATTAACCCTACGACCCGTTCTGACACACGACCCTCTCTATCATACTATATAAGAGATGATATAGAGGGTCCTATGTCAGAACGCGTCGTGATGGTAATCTAGGTAATCTAAGGTTTTTTGTTTTTTTTGTCATTCTGAATGATTTCTTTTTCCTTCAGATTATTGTGTTGTTTTCTTTTTTTCTCAACACCAAGCTCGCGTCGAGCACCTGGGGTTTTAACTAATCCAAATATCGTGCACGAAAATGAATAATATAACATCTCAACCTAAGTACAAATTTTGACGCTGTATGTTTAATGAAATTTATGTTTTCCTGACCACATTTTACCTTCATGACTAAAATCAACCAGATTGTATTTATATTTATGTAGAAATCATACCTGAAAGGTCTCCTTTCAGGCGAGTTTTTTGGGCTTCAACTTGGAATAACGCAACAATTCGGAATTCCGAGTTGTTGCGCTCTTTCTCCAGAAATTGCGTGACCGTGTCAAGCGATATAAATAGACCGAGCGGCTGGTTTTGTATCAGTTCCATTAGTGACTTTGCAATATATGTTGACAGTGAAATTTTGAAAATTCTTTTGCAGGGAAAAATGCGCCAATAATAGGACAACAAGGAATTTCGACAATAATGTATTTTATATACCAGATAGGAGACCTAAAGATTTGTCAGGTTTTTACAACATGTCGTCGGCGAAGTTAGCAATTAAAGGACAAGTTAATTAGTTTGTTTCTCACTTTCATCACAGTTTCAAGTGAATGTTAAGATAGGTGGTGAAGTTAATTCTTGCAAAATCTTTTCTAGGTACACGTAGTCTATTATACAAACTGTATTAATGACTATTAATTTGAAGTTTCTATCTTTCCTAATTATTACAGCAATGATTACAAACTTTGAAACTAGTTCATTTTGGTTAAACTTGTACTTTTAAAAAATGAAATTCATTTTGGTTTACACAAATAAATATTAAACATGTTTAGATACCACCGATACATTTCTCTAATAAATGCATTATTCTTTATTTGATATAAACACACTGATTGCATTGTTGTTGACATCCGTTAGTCTCGAGAGACGATGGAACTGCACCCATGAGAGATGTCCCGGTTGGTGGTTGTGCAGCGTCTGCTGTGGCTATATAGTCCAATGCGGGAGTGGCAGTCCCTGCTGCACTTGCAGCACTTGAAGGCTGCGTCTGGTGTTGGTTTGAGCTGCTTCTTCTTCCTCTGCGATCGTCTTTCATCAGCTAGCAAGCGTAGCTTGTCCTCTCCGGCTTTCAGACCAGTGATCAGAACATGTCGCCAGCTTGATCTGTATAGAGCGGGCTCTTCTCAGGTGTTGACATCGATATCAAAGGCTTTCATGTCATGCTTGCAGACATCCTTGAAGTGGAGATGTGGCCGTCCGTCGACTTTTTGCCAGAGGCGAGTTCTGAATAAAGAATGTCTTTGGGGATTCGTCCGTCATCCATCCGACGTACATGGCCCAGCCATCTGATGCGACGCTGGCGGAGGAGTGTGATCATGCTGGGAATTTTGGCACGCTCGAGCATCTGTTGTGTGGAAGAAGCACAACAGAACAAATATTCAATCTCAGGGTTCTGTGCGAAAAGTACTCGCAACACCAACAAGACATCTATCATGTGTTCATAGATTTCAAAAAGGCCTTTGACAGAGTGTGGCTTGAGGCATTGTGGGCCACAATGAAGAAGTATAACATGGGTCAAAAGCTAACCAATACCATCAAGCAGCTGTACGCCAAGGCTACCAGTGCAGTAATTGCCCAAGGTGCTGTTGGGGACTGGTTCCAGACAACAGTGGGAGTGCGTCAAGGCTGTCTCCTGTCACCCACGCTTTTCAACATCTACTAAGAGCGCATCATGAGCGAAGCCCTGGAAAACCACTGTGGGACAGTCAGCATTGGATGGCGTAACATCACCAACCTCCACTTTGCAGACGACATTGATGGGCTGGCAGGCAGTGAAGACGAGCTAGCCACCTTAGTGAAGAACCTGGATGAAACATCTTCCAGATTTGACATGGAGATAAGCGCTGAGAAGACAAAACTGATGACAAATAGTGGCAAACAAATCTCAGCCAAGATTAAAGTCAGAGGACATGAACTGGAAACAGTGAGCCAGTTCAAATAGCTTGGTTCCATAATCACTGAAGAGGGATCAAGATCAGAAATTTTGTCAAGAGCAGCACAAACAATGGCAGCTTTGTCAAAGCTAAGACCCATCTGGAGAGACAAGAATATCTGTCTGAAAACTAAAATCAGACTATTGCGAGCTCTAGTCATCTCAGTCTTTTTGTACTCATGTGAGGCATGGACCCTGACAGCAGAATTACAACGAAGAATCCAGTCACTTGAAATGAGATGCTACAGAACCATCCTTGGCATCTCTTACATGGACCACATCACAAATGAAGAAATGCGTAACACCATCAGGCGCGAAGTAGGCCAATATGAGGACCTCCTCACTACCGTCAAAAAGAGAAAGCTGAAATGGTATGGCCATGTCACTAGAGCCAACAGTCTATCCACAACAGTCCTGCAGGGCAGCGTCCAGGGTGGCAGAAGGAGAGGTAGAGAGAGAAAAAAGTGGACTGACAACATCACAGAATGGACCAGGAAAAGTTTTGCGGAGACACAGGCATTGGCACATGATCGAGACAAGTGGAGGGAACTGGTCAGATGTTCAGCAGCACAGTGCCTCAACGACCACACTAGGTCATGAGACTGATGATGATGATGACGAGCATCTCGTTGTTTGTTACTCGATCACTCCAGGTGATCTCGAGTATGCGTCGGAGGCATCGCATGTGAAAGGTGCTCAGTCTTTTCTCTTGTGAGGCGTATAGAGTCCAGGTTTCACTGGCATACACGAGAGTGCTTAGCACGGTACACGGTGATCTTAATGTTCAAGGTCAGCATGCTGTTGTTCCACACTCTCTGCGACAACCTGGAGAGAGTTGTTGATGCCTTTCCGATCCGCTTGTTGAGTTCAGCATCGAGCGAGAGGTTGTTGGTGATGATAGAGCCGAGGTACATGAACTGACTCACCACCTCGAGTTCGTAGTTGTTGATGGAGAAGCTTGGGGGTCCACGTCCTGAATCATATTTGTTTTCTTTTGGCTTATGGTTAACCAAAACTCATCGCATGCTTTAGCAAAGCGGGCCATCAGGCGCTAAAGCTCAGCTCCTGTGTGGGTGGCTAGAGCAGCATCGTCTGCGAAGAGCATGTCCCTGATGGCTACTTTTACGCACTTTGCTCTTTGCCTTCAGTCTTGCCAGGTTGAACAGTCTGCAGTCTGATCGCGTGTGCAGGTAAATCCCTTATGTGGACGTCCCGAAGGCGTGTTTGAGCAGGACTGAGAATAAGATCCCGAAGAGCGTGGGGGCAAGGACACAGCCCTGTTTAACTCCACTGCGGATGTCAAAGGGGTCGGATGTTGAGCCATCGTACTGCACTGTGCCTTTCATGTCATCGTGGAAGGACTGGATCATGCTTAGCAGCTTTGGAGGGCAACCAATTTTCGCCACGGTTGTGAAGAGTCCGTCTCTGCTGACCAGATCGAATGCCTTGGTGAGGTCTATAAAGACCAGGAAGAGGGGTCTGTGTTGTTCTCTGTATTTTTCCTGCAGTTGCCTGACAGAGAAGATCATGTCGATTGTGGACCTCTCTGCGCGGAACCCGCACTGCGACTCTGGGTAAACTCTGTCAGCAAGCGTCTGCAGTCAGTTCAGGATGACGCGTGCGAAAACTTTCCCCACGATGCTGAGAAGTGATATCCCCCTGTAGTTGTTGCACTCGTTTCTGTCGCCCTTGTTCTTGTACAGGGTTATGAAGTTAGCGTCTCTCATGTCCTGAGGCACTGCACCCTCGTCGCAGCACTGGCAGAGGAGGTCGTGTAGGTGTGTGAGCAGCGCGCTACATCCGCACTTTAATCAGCAGCATAATTCATTCAGTGGGTTCCAATGGTTGTCATCGCCGGGGGTGGATGTGGCAAATAAGCACCCACTTCCCTTGAAAATCTCCCAATGGCTTGCGTCTGATAGAGCCTCTGACAACCAAATCCAGCTCCAGGCCTTCACTGAATGAAATATGCCGCTGATTAAAGAATATTTTTAAGTTGGAAATCAAGTGTGGAGGAATGTTAGGCAGGATCTATGTTTCTAACATAGTTGAGAGAATAAAATGACCCCAAATAATTATGACAACAGTTGAATTTTAATATTAACTACTGATGGTATCTGTAGAAACTTCTTAGTCCATGCTATTGCAGATCATTTTAATACCTTCATTAATATAATCTTAGAGAAATTATAACAACTTCAAAGTTCATGTACAACAGACTGAGCCTTTTTTTAAAAAAGAGTTCCATAGTTTAAGAAATATTCAGTCTACCACATGACAACTTCAGCCATTAAATGCGCATACAGTAAAACAGTAAAACCTGGTTACAAACCAATTGATTTTAAAAAAAAAACTTTAAAAATATTTGTATAATTTAAACTATTTATGGCCCTGGTTTGACATCCTTGCCTGTGCATTTCACATCTTGAACGGAAGTGTTGTTACAGCAATACAGAATATTCTATGTTAACTAAACTATATGTGCTATAAGATGATATAGCACCTTACTAGACGTGAAAAGCATGTAATCAATACGTTTGTGTTATCTTTACCAGATGTGGTATAGATAATGTACATTAACCAATAATAGCTTCACAGTGTATGCTGAAACACAAAACTCATAATAATTAACAATACATTAAAGAAAACATTGTTTTTACATAGGTTATAGCTACACACTCAGTCAGGATTGTTGGTAAAAAAAGAAACCAGATTTAACCTCTAATGATTTATAAACTTAAGCAATAGAAACAGCCAAAAGAAATAAACCGTGTAAAGAATTGTATCATAATTTTGAAACAAGGAGGGAAATTATCCAGCTAAAAATGTTCAAGAAATGTTGAAAAATAGTTATGAATGTAAATACACAAAATAATCTAAAATAGAAATTATATATATATATATATATATATATATATATATATATATATATATATATATATATATATATATATATATATTGACACCACAATTTCAATTGACTGGTCGTCACCGTACAGTTGGGATACAGAATTTGAGCGGCAACCATTAGCAGCATTTGAACCTGTCTCTATGGATTTCGTACGTACAATCCTGATGAAGGGTGCACCAAGGTCACGTGAACTTGATCCAATTCCAACATCACTGCTGCTTGAGTGCGTAGATCCAGTATTGCCTTCACTAACTGATGTTATTAATACCTCTCTCTCATCCGGGGAATTCCCATCATTTTTCAAAACTGCCATTGTAAAGCCTCTGCTGAAGAAACCAACACTAGACCATAACGATTTAAAGAACTACCGCCCAGTTTCTAATACCCCATTCATATAAAAAATCTCAGAAAAGGTTGTTCTATCCCAGCTTGTATCTCATCTAAATTCAAACAGTCTTTTTAGCAATGTACAATCTGCATATCGCCCTTGCCACGGTACTTAAACTACTCTTCTAAAAGTAGTTAATGACATTCTCTCTGCGTTGGGTAGCCTCCTTGATTTGTCTGCAGTATTTGACACAATAGACCATGATATATTACTTCACCATCTCCAGCATGTATTTGGCATTCATGATACAATCTTACTGTGGTTCAAGTCATACTTGGTCAACAGGACACAAATTGTATCTGCAAATGGAATACACTCCAGCCAAGTTGATCTATGTTTTGGTGTTCCACAAGGGTCTGCTCTTGGACCTGTTCTCTTCATTCTGTACACTCAGTCGCTCTCAAGTGTCATGGATCATCATCCAGTGTCTCGCCAATTGTACGCTGATGACACACAAATATACAAGTCTAGCCACCCAACTGAAGTTGATGCTACCATCCAAGGTGTAGAGAGGTGCATTTCTGATGTGAAATCATGGATGACATGAAACAAGCTGCAGATGAATGATGATAAAACTGAGGCCATTCTGAAAATAACACAAAGACTTTTCATTCACATCCTTTACCTCAAACAATAAATATCAAGCAACGCCAACATTAAATTCACACAATCAGTACGAAACCTACGTGTTACTCTGGACAGTACTCTCACATTGCACCAGTATGTCATGAATATATGCAATTCTGCATATCTTGAGCTTAGACGCATCAGCTCAATTCGCAAATATCTTTCAGTTGATGCCACTAAAACACATGTGTGTTCATTAGTACTTTCAAGACTGGACTATTGTAACTCAATTCTGTCTGGTTCATCTCAATATCTGCTCCAGAAACTTCAAAAAGTTCAAAACACAACTGCTCGGATCATACTTAGAGTAGCACGATCAGAGCACACCTCCCCGCTGCTCTGTACCCTACACTGGCTATCCATTTGATCCAGAATCAAACACAAAATTTGTTCTCTGTGCTACGTTTCACTGTCGGACTCTAGTCCAACATACCTATCCGACCTCACCCATGTGTACACACCAGCAAGATACTTACGTTCCTCTTCTGACAATCGTATACTCATTATTCCCACTATGAAAACAAAGTCATATGGACAGCGTTCGTTTGCATACCAGGGCCCAGCAACGTGGAATGAATTGCCCACTGAACTTAGGCACAAAGACACAGTGATCACATTCAAGAGGGCTCTCAAAACTCACTTATTTCGACTGCAAGAACAAACTTAAAGACCTAATAATGTTTCCTACCTGAAATATTCTCAGCATGTATTTTATTTTTCAATGTTTTTCTAATTTCATGGTGTTTGTTTTTGTAATGATATTATTATATGTTTTTTTAATATTTTATAGGTGTTGTCTAATGTTGTAAAGCACTTAGAGCTTCTAAAGATTAGGCGCTATACAAAGTCCTCATTATTATTATTATTATTATATATATATATATATATATATATATATATATATATATATATATATATATATATATATATAGTAACAGGGGGCTGTTTAGGGTCTATGGGATATTTAACACGGGGCAAAACCTCGGGGTTGTATAGGGTCAATGGAAGTTACAGTCAAAAAGGTATCCCGGCACTATGGGGTCTTTGGGAATTTAGCATGGGTGTGCATGTATAGGGACTACGGGAATTTAACAAGGGAATAGCACCTGTGGAATTGAACATGGGTGAAGTCATGGTGTTTATAGGGTCAAAATTATTTATAGGGTGAAATGCAATTATAGGGACAAAGGTTGAATGGGACAAACATAGACATAAAGAAACAAACAAACACACATTCAAACAAAGAAGATGGAAACACAGACAAGGGGACAGACATGTTCTAAAGAAAGACTCACACATATGACAGAGACTCGAAAAAGAAAAGTCTATTGCATGGGTACAAACCATTTATTCAAGTATATACATGGGCTCTCTGGCCTGTGCTTTGGTCTAAGCACTATCCATTTAATACATTAACATTTCGACATGAAACAGACTTATTTACTAGTTATTTAGTTCTTGGTTCTAATAAACTACTTTTTAAAATGAAAGTTCAAGCCTTTCTAAAAATCACTTCATATACAACTTATTTACTTTAAATGTTCGTTTATAAGAAAAAGTTAAAACAAAACAAGTAACAAACAATCAAATAGGACAAAGTTCATGTTTTTCTCTATATCCGTTGTTTAAAATATGTTCAGCTACCTCTTGTGTCTCAGCATAGATGTTTCCCACAAAGTACTCCCTTTCATTCGTAAATCTGCTTTTATGTTCATCTTGCTAGGTACACTTATCAGTAAGCAGATCAAGTGCAGTCATCGTTTTCTTCTCACAGAGGTACACCGTATGCCATATGAATGGTCACTTTTCCATCGGTGATGTCAAATTGTTCTCTCATCATCTGCACGTCTTCAATAGCCCTCAAACGTTAGGAACAATTTAATTCTGCAGGTATGCTTAAACCCGAGACATACAAGCGAGTACAAACTGTCCTGATACATAGATAGGCTCAAACGACCTCGGTCTTTGACTTGGCACTGACCTATGAGTTCCTCTAACAGAGAGTCAAGTAAGTCCGTAATAAAACCTGCTACTTCCTTGGTTAGAAAGTCAACCGCGAAGTCTTTAAATTTCACGGTGTACGTGTAAGTCGTCGTCCTAAATTTGCTCGAAGTCGCTGTCTGAGTTATTTGGATGCTATAATACTCCTTTAGGTCTACAGAGTCCTTTCCCTTTTTGGACGCACTTTGCTGCGACGCTATGGTGGTGAAAGAGGTCAATGATGTTTGTTCCTTCTCTTTTTTCATCTGCATAGAGTGATTCATCTTTCTCGTCGCTTGTCCTCTCAGTGAAGTGTCGCTCTTGGAAGTCGTCCCTTTTTATACTGGGCGATATCAGAATGTCCATAAGGTAAAGTCTTGTGGTCTGGAAGTTGCACTGGTTGCACGTAGTTTGTCATGGCGTTAGTACATAAACCAAAAAAGTGAAAATATTTGCATACGTAATGATACAGCGAACACACGTCCAAGTATTTGATTTCTTCTCCTTTCTCCTCGTGGGCTTGGTACAGAAAAAGGTGACATTTGTCATTCCTCCGTACAAACTGTCTCGCTTGTTCAGTGGGTTCACCAGCTTGTAACTTTCCACGATGAGTTTCAACTTGAGATCGGTTTTCAAACGGTAATCGTACTCGTGTTCCCACATTTCCATTGAAAAAATTGATTTTTGATGTCACGTTGAGGGTTACAGAGGGGACATCCGTGAAATAAGCAACCGTTAAACTTGTACACGATCTTGGGGTATTATAAGTCCTAACCAGCCACCGAATGCATTCCGATAGTCTTTTCGCCTCCTCCTTTTCGGGCATATTAGATCCATTTGTCTTCCTTGTCGCACAAGTAATGTATCCAGCATAGGGCTTTCACCGAGTATTGACGTTTGACAAAGTTGGTCATTTGAGGGCTGATGATAGCCAGGGTGTTTTCAGGCATGAATCGTTGGCGGTATACTAAGGAACACGCTTGGCGGTGGTGCAGGCTTCTTTCAAAGGATCGATACCTCCGTGTTCCATGAATAATTCTCGAAATCTTCCACAGCAACGCCGTAAAATGTCCACGTCGGAACGACAATACTTTAGCATTTCTTCCTGAACGTCGAAGGGGTCAGAGGCATGAGTCTGGTACCAATCGTAGAAAGCTTCTCGTTGTTCGGTGCGCATGCTGTCGAGGTCGTAGTAGTGAGCCTCAGGCAAATGAGTAGAATGGCATGTTGATTGGCTTTGGTATTGAAAAAGTGGGGAAAATAACCGTTGGCCATTTCTGTCATTCCACACGTTTTAGGCATTGGACTCAATGACATGACCAAGTAACTCATCGAATCCTTGCATGGAAATGATTTTGGCTCCGTCCAAAATCACTTTCGGACGTTCGGTACTTTGTTCCGTATAGTATCTAAGAAGAAATTGACCATCGTATCCCGAGAAATTGTGACCGGTCGCCGGGACATGACGATGACAATCTCCGACAATCTCCGTAACATTCGATGTCCAATCGGTTCCATGTCTCGCCGATGGGGTCTAAGATCGATTGGGAGAAATCGGCAAGCATATTCGGTCACTGAAAGATTGTTTTCACGTCATCCAGGAACCCTGCTGCAGTGAGGGCAATGACTAAATATAGGCTCTTTGATGCACTTCTCGCACGCTCGATGAGCACACAGAATTAGGAATGTGAATGCCGGTCTCTTGCGTGCATTCGAAAGGGAAAAAGATCAAATTCCCCTTTTTCTGGTCATCTTACTCCTTTAGTTTTGAATGGTATTTTTGAATGTAGCATTCGTGTTCCATGTCCACGATTTGGCGACAAATGTGACATCGTTTCTTTCTTCGACAAACGTATAACTTGGCTCTATTGGTATGTATGCTTTGTCCACAAGTAGGGCACACTCTCAGCAGTTGACAAGCACTTCTCTGCTGTTAACCTTGCGTCTTTAGATGTTGTTGGTAACAGGTTGGACTGACAAAAGTTCGTTGACAAGCAGGGCAATGCACTCGTTCTTATCCGTCGTCCAGACAGGTTTGACAGGCTAAACATATTGAGTATTTCGATCCACAATGTTTGTGTTGCTCTCGATTGTTATAACCATAGTCACATTTTTCACACTAATAACTGTATCCTAAGAATGTGACGCTACTTGTAATGGCATCGAAATGTTCATTGTGATGATAGACGTGAATGTAGTTTCTGTCTTTGAAATCTTTGCCTCGAAACAACAAAGATGTCTTGCAATGTTTGCATTTCAGGAATGCCACAGGGTGTGCCATTGGATATCTCCGCTTGCTGAAAGAGGAGTTCTGCTTCACTTCCTTGTTTGGCTCGGTCCGATTGTCAAATGTTCTCCCAGGCTCTTTTCCATTCTGCCGTGTCGTTCTTTCCTGCATACGTTCGTCCCACCTCGATGCCGCGGGCTAAACACACATGGTCTTGAGTATTGTTAATTTGAGCGATGCTCTTTTTGGTGCTACGACGTTCTTCCACCAATAACACCTTTTTGCGCCCTGTCCCTTCGGGAATAGAACGTGGATCATGGACAGTGTCGCTTTCCCATAGGTGATGTGAACCTTGTCGTTGGAGTGGTGCACGAATTGAATCTTGTCGATGACTTTGGAATGTGTTAGTTCTGCTGGGCTGCTAAATTCGATCCAAATGTTGGACTTCATACTGTTGTGATAAATGGATAGTCTCAAGCGATCGCTGACTCTGGATTCACATTGCTGTTTCAGTGTGGTTAACAAAGAATGCCACAACTCGGTGATGAACCCCACTGCTTTCTCCACCGGTACCTTGGACCTGAAATCTTTAAACTTCACCGTGGATGTGTAGGCCGTGGTTTTAAATTATCTGGAGGAGCGCTTTTCCGTCTCTCGAATGTGGAAGTACTTTTTGGGGTTTAGTGTTGGTGGTGGACTTTAGTTTGGAATAGTTTATCTTGGTCTGGTCGAAGACGTGGAAGGTGATGGTTCAGGTTCGCTCATATATATATATATATATATATATATATATATATATATATATATATATATATATATATATATATATATATATATATATATATATATAACCCTATATATATATAACCCTTTCTACCTCTTGTTGTGACAATAGCTTTGTATATTTCACAAGGGCAAGGGAAAGTCCAACAGTTAGGAACCCTGGCTGACTTTAGCGAACGACAATGGTGCGTCCTAAACACGTCATGCATCTTGACGAACCTTCGATTCAGTCCATACCCCAAAAGAAAAAAACTTGTAAGAAAAAAAATCCAAGACAGTTGGTGTCATCAAGAGAACTAGAGACGGTACTGTGCCGTTCGGACACGTACATACTCCAGAAAACCACGTTGCTCGGCAACGATGTCTCCTTCTCTCTGTCACTTCTATTTTGTCGTTGACCAAGATATCTACTAACCCTGATTTAACATTTTTGTTTCCTCATTTGATATAGTTTGTAAAAAACTTACTAAATCCATTTTTAATAGAACTACCCATTTTCGACAGCTCTTACCACTGGTGTTGCATCTACAAAGGTGATCTTTCCTAAGACCAAATCACAAGACAAGGCAAGTGCGTTGTTAAGTTGACTGGAGGCATCTACACAACAACTGCCAAACCCTCTATGTTCTACCTCTTGTTGTGACAATGACTTGTTATACTTTACATTATCTAAAGTATAAATGTTTACAAACCGTACAAATTAATGTGACGTTGGCTTTTGACACTTGCATAGACTCTTCACTTTACAAGCGTCACTAGAAAAATGTATATCTAATTTTTACCATTCTCCAAAACACGCATAAACTTGCAACGTGACCATAAGTCTGTACTTCTTTACTATCCCACATACCCGTCCATGCATATAGAGCTGATTAAGAACGTTAGGAATATCCCCTCATTTATTCAGAAATATCAAAGCTTTATATGTATTTTCCCCTCTTCCACCCTTTATTAGTGCTGCGGTATGTTCTCTAAAACACAAATAAGCTTGAAAAAATGGTGCATAGCAGATTACCTTAGCCCTATCTTCTCAAAGTGAGAGGCTCCTCTACACATGCCATTGCCTTTATTAAATTCAGTTTTGCTGGTTAGTCATCGTTAATCATTAATTCTATTTTTTTTCTGGTGAATTTCTTTTCGTAGAAGATTTAATTTCTTTTTATAGAAGATTTAAGGCGTTCTTTGGTGTTACTATATTTATGTTGTTTAGTCTATTGCTGCGAAAGAAAATATATATAGCAAAGTGCTTAAGTTTGTTCAGTTTTTTCTTTCAAGCTCTACAAAATGTACCATATTTGTCTTGAAATAGATTGAAAATAATTTACGCGGACCAGAAGGAAAACATACCTTTCTTAGTACAGTTTCTGGCTTTTTGTTCGTTCTAATCATGATTGCTTTATATCTTTGTATTCTAGAGGTTATATTTCTCCTTATGTTAATACATGCATCAATGAACATGCAGCTTCGGTCATCATCCTCGAGGTTCACTGAACTTTAGCATTATTTTGCCACACTAGCTTAGAACAAACAACGCATCACTCATCATATACGATATCACTGTATATACTTATTTTCTTACCGCGTACGCTTCGAATTGATTTCAATAGCTTTTCGCATAGTGACAAGATCAGACGTGTTGTTTTTTTTTCCTGCGGCTGGCCGCTACTCTACTTGCCCTGAATTTAGAACCAAACAATGTGTTACTTGTTGTAAGTGACTTTATCGGTTAACCGATATTTTCCACCGCCTTATCCTCAAATTGGTTTCAGTTGTTATTCGCACGGTGAAATTAATTACACATTTTCAAAGAAATATGATCAACGAATAATATTGCAGTTCACTAATCACACAGTAAAATCAAGTATGGGGAGGATTGTTTTTTTAAGACTAAACCGTACCAATATAGTTATCACACTTGTCTCCGTACAAGGAAGTATTGATCATAATGGGTTTTCCCAATGAAGTACTTACTAGTGTATATAAAATATGTACTATTCTGTAATGGGTAACTCACAATACTGTGTGTCAATCATATTATTTTTTGTTGGGGTTTCTGTATTTAGTTATTTTTATGTGCTGAGATTCCTGTATTTACCTTGTATTGCGATGTGTGTAATAATAACAACCACTTACTTGCTTGTCACTGATAATAGGCCACGTCCTCTAATGTTGTCATGGACTTTTAGGTATATACACGACTGAGCTGAATACTTCCGATCACCAGTTATCATTGAAGAAAGGTGACCGGTTACACGCTGATGTTCTTGTGTTATTGTATGATAAAAAATTGATCTGAGATTCATTAACTTCGTAAGAAGAACCCTTATCACATATAGGACCTATCAAATGATATATGAGCTTATTATTATAGGTTTGCCAAAATAGATCTTCTTTCCAATAGTCAAGTTCCGTCATGAACTTTTTTTTATTTATTTCGGTAAAGTCGTCCCGTTGAGGTTCAGAAATAGGATCCGCTTGTAGTGGTGTTTCTTCTGACCAGCCATTTTTTTCCAGTGATAGATTTAACCGTGGGCTGAAATTCATCGTTGATTTTCTCGATTTGATAACTTCCCATTGGAATACTAACAACGTTCCAGTTGGGTGTTCCATCAGGTGTATATATATATATATATATATATATATATATATATATATATATATATATATATATATATATATAGGCAAATATGAGAGTTGTTTGCGAGGCAAGCCCCCGAACAATTTTGATCTAATATTTGGCCAACTCTTATAGACTCGAAAATGTGCAAGTGCGATTTCAAGTGACCGCGTGGATCGGTAAGATCCCATGGGTGCGTTAATCGGTGTAGGAAATCTAATATCAAATCCTGGTTGCGTTGACGTCGTTAATATCATCATGGGACGTGCTGGTGTTGTACTTAGCAGCGATTTGTTCTATTAATTGTGATACTCGCTCATTGTTTGTCCTTATTAATTATTACTGCATGCATGTACTTTACTTTTGAATTGCTGTTGTTGATGATTGCTGTACTCGGTGCTGAAATGCTTTGTTGCTTCACATTTTGTGTGTGATCGCAGAGTACATGGATATTTCATTGTAAATTTAGGCATATCATGAATCAGCATCGGTGATTGCACCATCGCTTTATCCTGCAGATATCAATGAAGATAATTTTGTGTATGCGCGTGTTGCTGAACATAACAGTTGTATATTCCTGTAATTTATTAGTTGTACATGTTGATAATTTCTTTGCTACAATGTTAAGTATGACAACAACACATGCAATGGCAGCAACACAGATACCAAGTGGAGGTGCTATCACGTATGTAGCTGATAATGTGACGCTTAACGTCATTGTTTCAGCGACTATTGGCGATGCCTCGTATACAACAACGTCAATGACTATGATATGTCTGCGATTTTTTGTTTCACCTGATATTCTTCAGTGATGTTTTTGCAACGATGATTGTCAAAATGTACGAAATTTAGATCTTTTAATCGCATTTCATCGGGGGTGGTCTGTATTCTGTTTGCTCAGTATATTAACGTTAAGTAATCAATTAAGGAGTTTTGGCAACAAATTCCAGACAACAACACCATTACGTCGCTAAGGAGTTTTATATCAGCCTTGACCGCATAACACAACAGACACGGTTCCATAGAAATTATCTGTTGAATGATGCCATCGATGCGTGGAATATATCCTAAATCGCGCAGCGCTGAACACGGACAGCCTGTACACACCACTGACTTCCGTGGTATTTGTGAGGTTGTTATTTTGCTGTAACCGTGTTGTTGATCCTGATGTTGCAGTGCATATCACGTCGATCACAGGAGTCTCGTGTGAAAAACTAAGCCGACCAATACTTGATTCAATCGCATTAATTTTTTCAACGATGTTAGGTAATCTACTGGATATATCTACGAGTTTCTTTTTGCATCATCGAGATCTCGTTTCACTAATACTGTGATGTCCGAAACAGACTTGATACATCGGATAACACCGAGTCATTTATTAATGTCTGATAAAGCAGTGATAATATCGCTGAGTATTGTATTAATGTCAACTAGTCTCATGTCAGCAACCATCGGATTTGCAAAGAAATCATCGTGATTTTATCAAGTTTCTGACGGTTTTTACGACAATTTGTAAACATGTTCACATGAACGTCATACTTAGCGCGTAATGTAGCTAGTTTGTCACCGACTACTGCCTCGCTATCTTCCACATATTTCTTTGTTGTGGCATCTTCGTCGTTTGTTGGTTCTCTCAAAACAACAATTTTATTTCCATTTATGTTGAGTCCACCTGTCATTGTATCACCCGTGGATCGTAAACGAACAGCGATACTTTTTATAATTTCATTTCTGATAGTTGCGATTGGTACACGCGAGTCTCTGATTCGCCTGCCATCAGTAAATACTGGAATGATATTAATGGTAGCACCTAAAACTCGTAGGACAATATCAATCCACTTAATATTGCTCATCTATAATGTGCCGTGTTTATCTTGAAAAATAAAAATTTCATCCCGGTCGATCACAGCGAGGTTCATACGATTAGCAAGATCGTCTTTGGTCGCATTTGCTGATAAATCAATATCTAGTTGTTGTTTTTCTATTGCTGAACGAAGATCTTAAGCATATATCAACCATTATATGATGTGCTTTGCTCTCTAAGTGGTCACTGTATTTAAAACGACGGTTATGCCTTGGTCGCTAGCGACCTCGCACTGGTCTACGCGTGTACGACTTTATGAGGTGTATATGATACAGCATCGAGTACATCAAGTAATTCAGGACCACATATGGATGGATATGTTGATGTCTGTGTTGGTAATGTTGATTAACGGGGGGTGGGCGCTTAAATTCTACCAGCATACGTTAGAAATTCTATCCCGTATGAATAAAAATAAACACTACCACGAGCATCAACAGCATATGCAACCCAACGAGTACAAGGGCGTGAATGACCATCCAGATTAATAATATATGTGACTGGATTATAAGGTCGGTCTGGTAATTGGTCTGGCATGAAAAGTCTTCTAACATTTGTTATTTTGCATCAACGAGCAGCAGCAAGTAAATCAAAATTGGAGATGGTGATTTTCAGACAGGATTCCTGGTAGTCTTAGACCTTGACCGTACCACGTTGGAGTCCCTGGTATTCGTAGTTCCCTTCCACTTGTGGAATGACTATACACACTTTTTAAGGTCATACAATGTCCTGTCGCTTTCGTTAATGCCGTCCCAGCAGCAGTTCCAACAGCACCGAGTGCAGATGCCTTTGCAACAGTCGGGGCTGAAGAGGCTGTTAATACTAGTACAGCTACAAGAAGTGGAACTATACCACTTGTTTTTGCTAGGTCTTTATTGGCAGCCGCAAAAAGATGAAGTCAAACTCAGACCTTTGATCTTTTGGCGTAGTTAAAGTGTTTGAGTTGACGTTCTGTCAGTGATAATTTATCTGGGCAGTGCAATGGAGATGATTTCAGCGATATCGCAATTCCAGATTTCTTTTTCGATGCTGATTGTAACTTTGCAATCTGAGCATGCATCAGAGTAACGTTGACGTGATGATATGACATTTATTCAATATTATGCATGATCCAATTGCTTTGTTGGATTACTTTCTAATGTATTTGCTAATGAATCTAGTTACATATTTTCCACTGGTGCAGTACATCAAGGACTCTCATCCACCATCCAACACCTTCAAGCAGCATTATTTTGTCTAACAATATAACAGCGATTGCTATGTAACCACCAGCTGACAATGCAGCACTTACACGAGCTCAGACATTTATTCCAACGACAGATTGTCTAAACAAATCCAGATGTTCCAACGAAAAATAATATATAAAGCACAGGAACGTAAAGTTCAAGTGAGATATTCGCAGACCAGAATCATCATTTTGATCACGACACATGAATGAGATTAACCAATTATATGCACGTGCAACGTGGTTGTTTTCAAAATTTAGCAATATTTCTTCGGATGATTCTTGATGTCCATTTATTTGCAACGAAACCTCAGTGATACCAAGTTTATCAAATATCATTTGACTCTGTGTTTGTGAGTTTAATCTAGCAGTATTTTAAAAAGCCACAAATATATGTCTTGGTGCAGAGATACATTGCTGTGATGATTTCTGCCACGTAAATTAGCAGCGACATTGCTTTGAATCTGATCAATTGGTCATTGTCGACCACGACAACGTAGATTTACCACCTTGGTCCACGAAAGAGAGAACCCGTTGTTCTTTGGTCAATGGTGGTGTTATTTTTGGCATCCACATCGAGGGTTTTGTCAGTATTACTTTACCAGGATCATCAGGATCATCAGCAGGTTCCCAGATTATATCGTTGTTGGTACCCTTTCTTACAAGCATAACTGTGTGCTTTGCACCAATGATAACCTTTCTAAAATCTCTGCAGAACCCAAATATGTGTGAGTGGAATCGCACATGAAAATCTTCGATGTCCACCATTTTGCGTTGATCGACGTGCTGAGAATCCTAAGTTGAATTCTGGATTAGCACCATGAACTACCGGCCACACATTGACATCATCATTTTCGGCATTGTTTCTTTGCTTTTTTTTTGTTGAAATTGTGTAAAAATGTTATCTCACAAAAAATATAACAATGAAAAAAAACCAACAAATTATTGATTTCAATTATATCTCAGAAAATATTCAAAAACCTGAGAATGATGCGTTAATATAATATTACAAGTTTTATCATAAACGACTTTGGTGCACAAAAAATGTTTTTGGAATTACGTACATATTTTACGAGTAATTTCGTATTTACCGTTGCTATTAACTAGATGTGGTATAGTTTCTGAAGGAGTACTGTTTAATCCTCTCTTTTTTTGGAATTATTTCTGGAATCGGCGTTAGTTTATCAACAGCGTTAAAACTAATCAAACCTAAATTTGAGACAAAAGAAATTCTTGTAAAATAGCAATTATAATATAGAAAAATTGTTAGATCCGATTAGATCATGTCTTCGCGGAGTTACATATGACATGAATGATTTAATTAATGAATTTCATACAATTGATAGTGTTCTTGCATATATATTACCAATGCGAATAATTTATATAAAAAAGGGTATAAAACTAAATGTGTTAGTGATAGCTAAAAGTTCTCTAATAAATTTTGCCTAAACTTTATAAATAAGTCTGATAAAAATTCTTCGAACATCAATTTTATCTGTAAATCATTATCAAATAAAACATCAACCATGTCAATAAGCGACATCGGATCAAAAGTCCAACCCCTGATTCTTTCATCGTTTTCATCTGAAAATATCCAAACCATAATCTCTAATATAAAATAATAACATTTTGATAGTTGCTGAGGAAAGATTATTAATTTCAGCAGTAGGTAAGAAAGAGAATTTCTGTATCTGAGTCATTATCAAGTCAAACACAAAAATCACTTTCTTATCATGTGTAAGAAAAAGTATCTTTAAGTTTTTAACTCAAATATGTAATCTAAAATGAGCCATTTCTCATATTGAGAAAAATATCTGAGATAGAAAATTGAAAGGTATGATTTTTCCGACGAAAGATATGGTTTTTGCATTTGATTTGATGATGACTAGGACCTCTGTGCCATAAATATCTTTTTTACCTACTACTTGCGATACACGTGTCTACGCCAATTAGCACGACTTTTCAAACTTTCAACATATTCAGGTTTCACATGTCTTTTTTTTATCAACCCCCAAACGCAGCAATATGAATTAGTTTATAGCTGCAATACCTCCCTCGGTAACTTTATCTATTATATCAACTTTAACTCTTACTGGCTGATCTTCTGTTGGTTCTCGTATACGACTCTTAATTGTGTCGATCTCAACACGTGCATGGTCAATACCCTCTCGTAATTGTGATTGAGTATCAGTTATCTCTAGAAGATTTTTAATTTTTATTTTAGTTCGATCTGCGATTTTACCAGTTGCTTTAGCGGTTTGTTCCAGCGATGAAAGAAGACCTTTAGTAGTCTCTGTAACTGGTTTAAATAAACCTGCCGCATCTTCTGCAAATTCCACTCGAGTTTCTTGGCGCTAATATAGTTTTTACTTGACACGATCACGGACAATACTATATTTTCGACTGCATCTAGTTGTTGTCGAGCTAGTTTAAGTTAAGTGTACGAGATTCGATAGTTAGTGCAGAATCACCTATTATTAATAATATAACAGTGATTTAATTACATACCTTGCCCACCACATCCACATTTGTATTTATTCCAGCGAGGAAAAAATGGAATATTATATTTTCAGGCAGCGAGTAATCCCCCTCCCCACTACGCGTTGATTGTCGGATTGCACTTCCTTGATAGAAGTGTTAATTTTGTCATTGACGCTTCTATCAAGAAAACTTTGTAAAATCGTGGCTTTGTACCTTTGTCGGATTCACCCCTCCTGCTGCCAGCTTTTGCGCATATTAAAAGTTATTTGTATATCTATATGTGTCTTTTATAATTCGTAGTGTAGGAAATGCGTATAATTATTTTTGATGATTATAGTTTACTATATAGAGAATTTAATAATTAATGATGTGTATGTATTTATCAGACGTCGTTGATGCTAGTGCTATTCTTATATCACAATTATTACAGTGCAAAGCGTTTATGAAATATTTAGATGTGAGTGCGTGAATGATGATGATTTATTCGCCATTATGATGATGAAATGTCCGTGAGTGTCGTTATTTCTCCTGAGATTATAGCAAGGAGACAAGATTATTCGGGTGGGTGTGAGAGGCAGTTTGAGTAGAGGCGCAGTGCTAGAAGGAAACGTGTCGGAAGTGTCGGAAGGACGTATCCGGAACTGCCATTAGAGCACGTTTTCAAGGGTACCGGATATACCGAGAGAAACAAGAGGCGGACAGATGAGTAACAGACTGAAGGAAACACTCTCATTTCAGACCTTAAATTCATATGATGAGATAGTAATTGGCAACTGTGAATCAAATAAATTGCGGTTGATTCGGGAGACCTAAATCTCTCCTTGTCTTATCTCTGTAGAGAGTGTCTTTATTTAGGAAAGAAGAAAAATAGGGGGAAAAAAGAGGGAAAAAAGGGAAAGCAGAAAAGACAACAACAAAAAAAAAAAAAGGAAAAGAAGATTTGAAATAGAGGAGGAAAAAACGAATGTCAAAAAAATAAATTATATTTTAGAGGATAAAAATCAAATGCGAACTATAAGAGCAGGGAAATTCACAAACTTATATAAAAAATGCAGAGGGTTTGTATAAAAGAGAGGAGTTAAGGAAGGGAGTGGAAAACACATAGAAACTATTAGAGGGGGAGATATCATTTATAATCAAAAGGAAGATGTCATAAAGTGTTTACAAAAATATTATCAAGAATTATACACATCATAAAATATAAATAATAATACTATAATGGAATATCATAAAGAATCCAAATGATAGATCTCATCAGAACACAAGGACAGGTGTGATGAGTTCATCTCAAGTGAAGAAATAAAAACAAACTAGCATGTCCGTGGCGAAAGGGAAATCGCCCGGGAAAGAAGACTCACCTCGGAATTCTACCAGAACTTCCAGACTGATTTGGCACCGATTCTAAAATCTTTATACAGCAATATTTTCCTTGAGGGAGTGATGACAAGAACAATGAAAGAAGACATACGAGTTAAAATGGGAATGGGAGAAATTTATGAATGAAAGTCAGAATTGTGGGGGAAAATGGAGGGATATTCAAAATAATATTTTAAACATAAAAAACAGTCATGGATTACATAACCAAAATAGGACAAAAGGGTGCCGTTGTACTCTTTGACCAAGAAAAGTCTTTTGACAGACTAGAACTACATGGAAAAAGTGCTGTGAAAATTTCGTTTCGGCGAAACCTTTCGAAAATGAACCGAAATCTTGTAAAATGTAATAACCTAAAGAGTACAGGTAAATAGAGCTGTCACGGATGAATTTGAAATACAAAGATCAGTAAGGCAGATATGCCCACTATCTATGCTATTATATGTAATAGTAATCGAAATACTTAGCCACAAAATAAGACATAACCCGAACATTGAATGAATACGCATTCCGAATCCAAGAGAGGAAATAAAAAATGCAGATGATTGTACCAGTTTAGTCAGAGACGTAAAATGTTTTGTACGTCTACAGAAAGAGTTTGAACATTTTGGGAAATCGTAAGTTTATAAAATTAATCATTTGAAAACATAAATCTTAAAAATAGGGAACTGTAGGGGGAGTTACCCCGGGCTCCCACCTCAACTGGTAAAAGAAAAGGCCAAGACCCTCGAAGGGGTCTTTGGGAAAATTTCTGAAATAGAAATCTACAAGCATCTGATGATAAAAATAAAAGAAAATGTGGATATTTGGGCATAACGCCATTATGCTTAATGGAGCGGGCACAAGTGGCCAAAACATATTTATATTCAAATGTAAACTTCAATAATAAACTTCTTACAATAATAATAATAATAATAAGGACTTTGTATAGCGCCTAATCTTTAGAAGCTCTAAGCGCTTTACAACATCAGACAACAGCTATAAGATAAAAAAAAAACAAATAATGATATGATTACAAAAACAAACATCATGAAATTAGAAAACATAAAAAACATGCTGAGAATATTTCAGGTAGGACACATTATTAGGTCTTTAAGTTTGTTCTTGCAGTCGAAATAAGTGAGTTTTGAGAACATTTTAAATGGGATCACTGTCTTTGTGTCTAAGTCCAGTGGGCAATTTATTCCACGTTGCTGGGCCCTGGTATGCAAAAAAAAAAAAAAAAAAAAAAAAAATAAAAAACGCTGTCCATATGACTTTGTTTTCAACTGATTTAGATAATAACAAATTAAAAAACTAAGGAAATAATTGAATATATATGGAGTTTTAAAACACATCCCCTAAATAAAGACACTCTCTACAGAGATACGACATGGGGAGGTTTAGGCCTCCCGAATCCCCTACGTTTAAAAATAGCAAATATTTTAAGTTAAAAGAATTTAAATCCAAACCAAACTTGGCATGTGAGGCCCTTTATAGATATTGGTTCGGTTTCACACTGATAAACCGGACGGATATATATATATATATATATATATATATATATATATATATATATATATATATATATATATATACCAGGAAAATAAAGATATGTTAAAGAAATTATCTTAAATTTCAGATTCGCAAAAATGGAATTATGGGAATTAGATTATAAGAAAACATATGAGTGGGTTAGAGATGATTTAACAAAAAAATATTAGATATAAAGTATAACAAGATAACTGGTGGGGTAAGATGGGTGAGAGCTTGGAAGATATGGGGAGGGGGTATACAAATAGACAACATGCGGGGAAAATTTGTATATTGTCGTCCTTACAATAACAATTATAGCATACAAACTATATCGCAAAAACACACATAGCAAACACAGAACTTGGGAGATCCTTGGCAAAGATCACTATAAAACATAGTGGAAGGGAATTCGCCTCGGACAACGAAGTCCCTGGTCGGATGAACAACCTCTTAGAAGAACCAGCCTGGTTCATCAAACACTCGGGGAAAAAATATCCCACTCAAAATCCTTTGTCAAGAAACAGCACAACACAACATATCTTAGGGGCTACGTAAACATATAAAAACCTTTTGTTTTCTTTTTTTGGTAAACGGGGGGGGGGGGGGGAGGGGGATCTGTCTCGTCTCCCTCAATAATATACATTTTACATTGTAAAATCAGAAGTGCAAAATGTGCCAAGTTGAAAGGGACAAACATGTCATTTTTCGGGGGTGACTAATTTTGATTCCGAGGTATTCCTTTCCTCGCCTATCTTACAGTTGTTTTCAAAATTCCGTTTAGTATTTTATTTTTTACTTTTTAAAAAAAGCACGATACTTCTTGTATTATGAAGTTCTGTTTGCTCTGCTTCTCTCTCTCTCTCTCAACACTAAAGTTGAAAAGGAAATGGACGAGAGAGAGAGAGAGAGAGACAGACAGAGAGCAGTAGAGAGGGTGAACAGACCTTTTGCTGAAACGCAATTTTTGAATAAAAAGCTTCCTACGAAAATGAGCAAATAAGGTCAATAACGTCCAACCTAAGCTTCTAACCAACCGAGAGTTTCTTAATTTGGGTGAGCTTTTTGTTACTTTATCGTTGTCGTTAGTGTTTTTTAAGAAGTATGCCGCGTGTTTACCAGCCGGATGTTTCACAAAGGTCGCACCTTCTCTGCTGCTGTAATTAAATCATTGTTATATCAAAAATGACAACAGCTATGGAGTCTTACACAGCTATATTAGCTCGAGAGAGATTAGAAGCAATTAAAAAATGTCTTCTTATTCGTGATTCTGTTACACAAAAAGCACAAGAACGTCAGGAATCTCAAGTGGAATTTGTAGAAGGTTCTGACCAATTATTTAAATGAAAATTGTTACAGCAACTGAGGTGACTCAAAAAACTCTTGAAACATTGCCCGTTGATATTATTGGCCGTCTTCAAGCAGCTCAGCCAACACCACCCCCAGCAACCTCCTCAACCACAACCTGAAGTTCAGCCTGAACCTTTGCAAAGATTCAGAACTAAAATTATGGATAAATTTAGCCTGAATGTATTGTCGCTGTCAAGGACCCATGCAAATTACTTGATATTGTCGCGTTTGGATATTATGAATGAGATAAGTATGTAAAGCCCGAGTATTGTAATACTCTAAAAGCTGCTGATTGAGTCAGGGATATATATCGTGTCGCTACTAATAATCCAATCTGATGAAGATATTTATAATTTTGAGAACTTTGAGAATAAAGTATGTGAGTATATTGAAGAAAGAAAAACAAGATAGATGACCAAAGGGAGAAGAAATGAAGCAGCAACTTTAAAAAGCAAAAGTAGAAAGATCACCCTTAAGATTATGGAAGAAAAGATCAGACGAAACAACAAGTGAGGAAGAAGGAATAACCGGAAGTGTGTTTTCTACTCAAGGAAGTGGATTTATTGCTTGTCCTAACAATGTTCTTTCTGGCGTAGATTGCTTAGAAATTCTGATTGGAGGGAAACGTGCTGGAAATAATTCCCCCGAAATTATTAATCAAGCAGCTTATATTTGTCGAAGATTATTTACAGGCAATATCATGGACATCAATGTTTATCGGTCTCTCATTGATAAAATCGTTGATGATTATCAGAGTGATTAAATTAATAAATAATAAATAAGATGATCGTGCATAATGCTAAACGTGGACCTGTAATGGTCAGGGTGTTAAATTCGCGATTACCTACTTATAAAGCAACTTACGGTGATAGATTCGGCGATGTTTTTCAGGGTCTATTGAGAAGGATAGCCCCAAAAGCAATTCCGATAGTACAACAACTAGGAATGAAATTTACGGATTTTGTTCGTGAAAAAATTCCTAGCGCAGTTAGTAATGTTGCCAGTAAAGCATTTTCAGCAATCAAAGAAAGACTAGCACGATTAATACGATGAAAACCACAACCAGTAAAAATTACTCAGTGCCGACGTTATGCCTGTAAATATCAGTAAAGTGATAAATCAAGCCGGAAATAAAAAACTTGCAGAGCTGGCTCGTGTGCCACTATCAGAAAAAGAAAAAGAAAAAAATATAACTTCAAGTCTGATAGCAGGATGTGGTCTTTGTGTCAGACGATAACAATTATAATAAAATGTTCAAGCGTGTATCTGATCCAGCATTTTTACATGGACGCACCAATTCTCGAAGATGAGTCTGTGCTTGATTATCAATATTATTCTTATGATGCACGTGTACCTAACGCACATGGAGGAATAGAATTACAGGTTCAGGATACAAGTAGGTATTTCATGCCCGCTGAGGCAGTTCTCGAGATCGAAGGTAGACTTTTGAAAGCAGATGATATAGCATACAGAATTGGTGATGAAGCTGGTTTTGTTAATAATGGTGTCATGGCGTTATTTAACAGCGCTATATACACGATTGACGGAAAAAATATTGAACCGTGTCTCGAAAACGGAGACGTTGCCACGACGATACTTGGTCTTACAAGATACAGCGATGATTACCCAAGATCAGTTGGTCCGTCATTGATGTTCATGAAGGGTGCAACTGATCATCCAGAAAACAGAAACGTAAGACTAAATGAAGCTGGAACTGAAGTTGCATCACTGAATGAAAATTTGAACTTTTCGGATTTGCCGCGCGTCGAATGATGTTGAATGGTGATGAATATGTTTCATGTGTGATTCAACATTCCCCTTTTTTATTTTGCAGAAAGGTTATACTTAGAGCTAAACACACCATGGTACTTGTTAGAAAAACCACTGAAAATGGTGCAATATGGTGTGATGCTGCCGTTGGTTTGGTAAAGTAACACTAACAAAACTATCTCTGTGGATGCCATTAATGACTCCATCGCTTGCAGAAGAACAAAAATTACTTTATTTTATGAACTCAGGTGGTAAATCATTATTATCATGGTTGACAATGACCACATATAGTATTCAAAGTAATGCTGGTGGGTTATTCACATGGCAGATAGTATCACAGCAGGGAGTGGCAGTACCACGACATATATTTATCGCATGTCAGGAAAATGCCAGAGTAGATTCGCAGGAGAGACTTCCAATGGTATTTGACTCACTTGGAGTTTCTGAAGTTGTTTTGGAGATAAACGGACATCAAAAACAGTCTGAAGAAGTATTGCTGAATTTTGAAGACAATAATGTTGCAAGTGTATATCATCGTTTGATGACATTTATGGGGCGTGATCAGAATGTTGATTCTACTTTGCAGATATCTCAGCGGGATTTCACAACGCTATATCCGATCTATTACTTTTCGTTGGAACATTTAGATTTATTCAGGCAATCTGTCGTTGATATATACACTTCCTAGCTCGTGTAGCTTGACTACCCGCTGGTGGCTATAGAGCGACCGCTGTTATACCAAGTGATCAATCAATGTTGCTTGAAGGTGTTGGCGGAAAAATGAGAGTTATCGACGCTCCAGTAGAAAACATGTAATTAAATCGCTCAGGATATTATAAATGTTATATCATCATGGTCAGATTAAAAAGCTTCAATCAAATTCAGCAAAGAACTGTGGAATAAAATATCATTAAAAAAAGACCAGATTACAGGTGGTCAAAATAAATTATCATTGACAGGAAAGTCAACGCAGGCATTTCAATAACGCCAAACAATCAAAAACAGGTGTAAAAATCAATCTTTCTGCTAGTGCTATTAAAGACTCAATTAAAACGGGTTGCTTACTTCCTTTTCTTGCAGCTATACCAGCGTTAATAGCTACTGAAGCTCCAGCTGTTGCAAAAGCAGCCGCACTTGGTGCTGTTGGAACTGCTGCTGGAATGGCATTAAAGAAGGCAACAGGACAAGGAAAAAATAATAGGGTGGCATACGCAATTGATCCACGTGGAATTCTTTATTTTGATTCGTATGGGTTGGCTCCACCAAAAGAATGTTTCAATTTCGTTAAATCAATAAAAACTCCAGTCTAGTACCAAGACAAACAATAACCAATCTACCAATATGTGGCCGTGAAGTAATATCTGTACTCAACGCCACATCTTCATCAACATTATCATGCACGATTATACAAGTAGACGATTTAAAAAGATCGTAAAGTTTAGTGGTAGATATTTACGGAAGATCTTCTATCGAAGACAAGAAGAAGAAAAAAAAGATGATATTGATTTGTCAAATTACGCGACTAAAGATGAACTTGCCGATATAATGAACCTCTCTGGAGTTGACCAAGATGAAGTTGTTGTTTTTCAGGATAAATACAAAGTTTTAAAGACGAGTAATATCAAGTGTAATGGCATAGTTCGTAGAATTCTCGGTGCTACTATGGATAATATTCCAGTATTGACTGACGGCGATAGAATAAGAGACTGAAATATCGCAACTATTAGAAATGAAATTGCAAAAAAGTGTTGCTAATCGTTTACGACCTATCGGTGATATAATGACAGGTGAACTCGGCATGAACGGAAATAAAATAGTTGTTCTGAGAGATCCAACATCTGATGAAGATGCCGCAACCAAAAATATGTAGGCAATAACTATAATACTGGAGATACTAATTTAAACACGATACGAGCTGAATATGACATTCACGTAAATATGTTTTCAAATCTCCGTAGAAACTTTCGAAAACTTAACGAAATCGCAAATGATTTCATTGGAAGTCCGTTGACTGTTTACGTAAAACTCTCTCAAATTAACACAAAACTCGGCGATATTAAAACAGCTATATCAGATATTGAAATGATTAGAAAAAAACTAGAAGATGCTATAAGTTGAATTCCTGATATCGTTAAAACAATTAATTTGATTAAAATTCCCCACAAGCAGATTACCAACATAGTATACGCAGTGTTATCAGGAGTCTCAACATGGTCGCAGCAAAATAACAATATCAAACATACTGCAGGAGTCACTGGTGTGTATAGGCTGTCCGTGTGCAGCGGTTCAACATTTATTATATTTCCCACGTATCCCTAGCGTCATTCGACCGATAGTTTTTTCTGGAAATTTGTCTATTGTGTTAAATAAAGGAGACGAACAAACATTTATACTGGAATCATCTGATAAAAAATTATGTCTGGAATTAGTCGCTGAAACACCTCAGTTGATTGCTAAATAATTAAACTATAATGAGCTCCCCAATCAACGTTCAACGTGATGTTGCAGCGCAACATTATATGTATAACCAAGCACGTGAATGGAAAAAAACTAAAACATATCGTTGACGAGTTTACAGTAAAAGTAAAAAATATCGTAGACGTGTAGTTGTCGTTGATATAATTGTGTATTCGGCGTCTGTTCTCATTGCTGGAACCGGCGTATTATTATCAACAATAACACAATAGCTTGCATTTGGAAACAATTTGTGTTTCAGCTGCAACAACAATTGCTGGTATTTTTAATATCATCGCAAGAACATATGTACATGCACAAATGCAAATTTAAGTGATTATATAGTAAAATTATATACAGCAATGCTAGCATACTCTAAATTATCCATGTTATTATCAGTGAGCCTTAACAATGGAAAAACATCAGGTTTTGAGTTCACGGAGATGATTAAAATCTACAAAGATTCAATGACTGTAATAGAATCCACACCTAATTTAGGAAATTGAGATATAAATAATAATGACCGAGTTACTTCAGCAAATTGTCGCGAACACAACACCGTTGAAAACCACGATGATATCAGTATGATCAACCAACCCTGAATTTAGCGTCAAATTTCCAACTGCAATTCCAGTAAAAGAAATAGCTTTTGCACAATTGCTAGTATATTACAGCTGGCCCAATATTAGGTCAAAATCATTTGGCGGATTACCAGCAAATAATTCTATTGGATTTGCAAATAAATATTAAGATGATGGAGCCCCTGATTGGCAGATTGTTTGAATACCAACAGGTAGTTATCAAATTGAACAAATCAGTGATGAATTTAAGTGCATAATTAAATCTATAACAATTTTTTAAATCAAAAATAGCTATAACTGTTCACGAACTGGCGTTGACAACTGCATATAAATAAATTCACCAGATTACGCAATTGATATGTATTTTTCGTCGGTGAGGTCTGTGTTATGATGGCCTGGAATAGCACCTCCTGCGCCAACAACAATACCTGAGCCAGCGCGATCTGATTTTACCTCAGATAAACGGTCGTATGTGAGAAAACCATATTATTATGAAGACTACTGGACATACAAACCTATAAATAGTAATACCGTGGACAATGTTGATTTTTTTTATCCGTACCGGGTTACACACGGTGGTCGTATGGAGAAAAGTATAGACCTGAGCGTGTGTTTGATGAGAAAGAAATCACATGCGTTTTTGATACTAATAATCATGACCATGAACAACAACGGGAAAAATTACGTCAGTTATTTAACGAGTATATTTTTGATGTGACGTCCTAAAAGAGGAAATCATTAAACAAATAGAAATTTGTAACCCGATTGTATTTTATCTAGAATTTGTTTTTCAGAGTGTTCTGCACGCGGTAATTGAGTCAGAAAACAACCATAAGCAACGTTACATGAACAAATATTCGACAGAGAAGCGGATCTAGCAACGTTTAATCTTCCTGGATTTAAAGCCGCTGAAGTAAAGAAACCAGTCAACGATATCGTCGATGAATGTTTTCCTAAAATACTTGAAGAGTCGAAAAAATAAATTCACCGGCAAGTATTCTCCGATATAACAATGTTCAATACGGTGGAGTCATCATATTAAGAAAGGAGTTGTAAATATAACTTCAACTATTGCAGTCAATCTTGTATGTGATAATCGATGGCAGTTTTCAAACAGATCTTGAAAAATCTAGCCAGGCTCAACAAGGATATATTTTGTATACATTTATGCATCAAGTACCTCCTGGACATTTAATCGTACAAGAACCCATTAATCCGGCTTATATCATAATCTGCTATTATCAACAGTAAATATCAAACTAACTGACCGGACCGGACATTTGCTTGATTTAAGGAATGTAATTCTGAGTATAAATTTATATGTAAGATCATAACGATTTTTAATCATCAAGATATTTTTGTAGTGTTTTACAAATTAATTATGTAATCAAGAGTTTTTTTTTTAATAATGTGCCAAACAATAATGACACCGTCCCAACTCAATACAGAACAATTTAGTGTTAATATAATTATTGATGAATACGGCAAAGGAATTTTTTTGACGCGGGAACAATTAAATTAACAGCAGCGAGAACATATTATGATTGCGTGTGATAGAGATCAGATTCAGAATTATGTACATTCTTGTATTTAATTTGATCAGCTTAGAATATATTGTATAGTTCTGAATAAAAATCTCATCTCATTTAATACAGAAGAAAAAAATTACAAAATAATCCTGACAAAGTCAAATCAAGTAAGAATATCATAGCAATTTTTTACTGATTTTTTTAATTTTATGAGGTGAATAATGAAAATCTCAAAATTAATAAATTACATAATAATGAAAAATAAATCTGAATCCCTTGACAACCAATATCAACTTTCTCTTTCATCAGTGACTGTGTCAGTTCTTTCAAGATACGAGATAATCGTTCTTAATTGTATCACACGTGTGTTAATTATTTTGTTGCGTGTTCATTAGACAATTCTGATATAATTTTCTCGATGACGCGTGAAAGCGAGAGGAAATTATCAACCTCTGTTTTCTTGCCTGTAGTCAAGTATTGAACCATAGCTTGTTGAATGAGCTTGATGAATTTGAAATACAGTGGTAGTTTATATCCCTCTTCGAATTTACATTATTGTAATGATTCAAAATCAAAAATATTTTTTTCAGGATTTAGTTCATTATATAATTTTATACCGTTATGTTATAATTTTTTAATTGCAGAAATAGTAGCATTGCTATTTTCAAAGTTCATTATATAATAAATATATATTGAAAATAAAAAATATTTACACATGACAACCCCCACGTGAACTTGACATTGTTGCAAGTTCAGAGTGCGTGAAATATTTACAATCTTAGATCTACGGACAACACAAATTCCATGTGAAACTCTGGATTGCCAAACTACATTTTAGCAGGTTCAAAGGGCACTTAATATTTGCAGTAAACCTTAGATCTAAGGACGGCACAGTACATATAATAGCATATTTGCAGTATATACAATCTTAATTCTAAGGACGGCACAGTACATACAGTAGCATATTTACAGTATATACAGTCCTTATTCTAAGGACGGTACAACATACAATCTTATCTAACTTAATTGTAAGGATGATACAACGTACAATCTTATCTAACTTCATTCTAAGGACGGCACAACATACATTATTATTTAACTTAATTCTAAGAACGATACAACACTAAGCACGACACAGTACAAATACTAGCATATTTACAGTATATACAATCTTAATTCTAAGGACGGCGCTGTATATAGACGGGGAGCCTTCTCTAAGTTCAACATTTCAGCACCACCCCAAATCAACCCCGGGAGAGTGCAAAAAAGTTGAAGTTCAGTATGGGGTTGGACCGCCCACCCTTTTAATGAAAATTCGCGATTATCGATACCGTCGACAGTTGTCATTGGCGGGAATCGAACTTCAAACCTCGAGTATGAGAGTTCTGCACTTTAGCAATCGGCTACGTTCCAGTCTTACATATATTCGTCTCAGAAATGATTATAAATTTACCTATGCTGGATTGCTACAAATGATCATTGTATTGAGTAAAATTACAGCGTGGATTTGTTTCTGTTTCTAAACACACTGTATAAAAAAATTGCATGCGTATTTCTGCCCGGACAAAGTCAGGGCTGAAAGATATTCATTTTCTGCATAACAAATATATCTAAAAGTATCTCACGCAATGGGTGTGGCTCATTCGCTGTTTGTTATTCATAATTATAACAGCTTACAAAATTTAGATAAAGCAAAAAAAAAATATGAGAGATTCAGAAAAATAAGGAAAACGTTCCAACAAAAACAAACAACCAGAAAAGCACTGTTCATCAGTAAATACAAATTATTTGTAAGTTTACAGACTCTACCTACATAACTAATCCCTTGACGCTGTCAAAGATTATACGGGACGTCTTGTCATCGACCAGGTCATAACACATTAAATTACTCTGAAGTAAGATACCTTTGTTGGTATTTCTTTGAAAATATCGATTTGGTTATATTATTTGCAACACGATGGGGAAAAAATTAACCAATATTTATTATATTTAGAAGTGAATACGATTATAAAATACAGAGAAAATAATTCTTTAACAGCTATGCGTATCCTTGACATAGTTATCTATCTTCATCTGTTTGCATCTAACATAATCGGAGATACTGAAATATAATTTTTTATGCTTTCTTGAATACATCGATTTAGTAATATTATATGCGGCAAGATATAATGAAGACCTGGAAATATCAAAATATTTGCCAGCTGCATACGTCGATTGAAATTCTATTTTTTTGCATATCTCTACTTTTGTAGCTACAACTGCTTTGGCTTTTTATCATTATCGCCAGTATTTCCAAATTTACAATTCTAGCTATATGTGTTAGCTTGCAAGTTACACAAATCATTATTTTTCTTATCTGAGTCAATAGGATCGATCACAAGACCTTATTCGATTGCTCCGTGATAACTCTCGTAAATAAATTTATGAGAGCAATACGTTTTCTTCCCGACAGCAAATCTAAGATAACCAAAAGCACTATTAACAAGACAGACTGATTTTTTAGTCGATATTTTCTGATTACACCTTCACGGGATGCTTCATAATTCTTGATGATAGGATGTGTCACAAATTAATTGTGCTCCATTTATATATATTATTTGTCTAAATTATTCTTTTGAAAATCTAGCTAGATAGTCTTCAGCGTTTCTTATAACCTTATTATTGTCAGTGCTATTTTTTTATCTTAATATTTTTTCAGCTCTCTGTATTTTTATCAACATATTGCATACACAACTGCGTTTCTCCTCTAAGTCCAACACCACACCGTAAACACGGTTTTGGTCCTAGACTTCAACGACACATTCTTTGTAAATGATATCACAGTTTACACAGGCTTTGTTACAGGGAGCTGTAGAGCCTATCATTAGCCATCTACATTTGTTGTATGTTTGAAAATTAAATTATGATTGTATATATGTATGTCTATATATATATATATATATATATATATATATATATATATATATATATATATATATATATATATATATATATATGGATTCGATCTTGACAGAATATCCCCTGACTTACCGATGTGAGCTCTGGTTCATCTGACGGAACCTCTAGTATTCGAGATGCTAAAAAAGAATTTCGCAAAGATGATGCAACTCACTTGTGATCAACATTTATAATGATGTGCGACACCAAAGGTGTAATCGATGCTACAATGGACAATGATCGAGCGGCAAAGATTATTAATTATCTCGACGATCAAAGATATTTTTTCAGAGTAAAGTTTATTGTATTAGGAGAAACAGACAATGATACTTGGATGATCCGTGAAAAATGTCGCCATGTCCTTCATAGTGAAAAAATCGCCGTGTTAAGTAAAACTTCCATGTCAGGAATGTTGACTGGTATTGATAAACCGTATTAGGAACAAGCTTATCATGTGACCGCGGTTATTTATGCCATTTATCTGCTGAATGACAAACGTTGATGATCTGACGCCGGTGAAATTATCAAAAGTAAAGTTTGTAGCCGAACAAGTAACGGTACATTTTACAAGCTCGATACGTGGAAATGGTTTAACTACTAAATGTTTTTTTTTTCCGTGTAGAAATGTTCATGTATGAAATGCTTAGACCAAAGCAGAGGCCAGAGATTTCCGAAGTATATACTTGAATAAATGTTTTGTACCCATACAATATATTGTTCTTATTTGAGTCTCTATTCTATCTGTGAGTCTTTCTTTAGAACATTTCTGTCCTCTTTTATGTGCGTTTGGATGTATATTTGTTTGTTTCTTTATGTCTATCATTGTCCCTATCAACCCTTTGTACCTACATTAAAATATTCATGCTGAATTCGTTTAGGCGGTGGTAGGTAAATTTGCCAAATTGCCTGTCGTGCTAACCGTTTTGCAGCAACAGTACGTGCAACATTTGCTGCATCAACGAATTTACTAATCGCTGCTCTACCTTTTCAATATTATCTTGGGCCATAATAAAACGATTCCAATATTTCAATAATCGATTGATTAATTACCGGCTCCGTATAATAATTTACCTTTCATCGCAGATGTCATTTTAAAAGTTAGTTAATTATTCTCTGAAAGATTAATTTTTTTGTAGAATGTAACGAGTAAATCAACTTTACGTCTGCAATATATCTTCGCTGCAGATCGTTACTTTTATAATCTACATCATGATTAGGACATGATTTATCAATATTGGATATTCACCAGGGTTTGGTTGATCTTGTGTTTCAAGTCGAATATGAAGTCGAGTTCCAGGTCCGCAATAATTATATCCTGGAAGATGTTTTTTTTTTTCCTCCTGGGTATTTAGCCCATGGAGGTCCTGATAATTTTCCTAGCGAAGCAGCGATATCACAACCTGTCTGTGTTTTTTTGTTGTTGTTGTTAATCCTCTTGTGGGCGTGGATGCTCTGCATTTTACACAATATAGATCCTTATTATAATTATTTGAACGTAATTGATTTCTCAGCGACACCAAAACAAGAACCAGTAAAGCATCATCCAGCTCTACCAAATTCTATCAGAGCAATTATCATAGGTTCATCTGGGTCTGGTAAAACACACTTGCTACTTAATTTGATAACGAGATGGATCAAATGGGATAAGTTGTATTTAGAAATTCCGTCAGTTGATGATCAGCGATCATACGAAGTGCTTAAAGATTTTAGTGAAAATGTAAAATTGTTAGACGAGGACGGCAATGGTATTATTGAATTTATTACTGATATTGATGAAGCCCCATCTGTAGATGACCTAGATGAATTTATTAATAATTTAATCGTTTATGATGATGTGATGCTGGGCATACAACCAAATCCAGCTAGACTATTCTCCAGAGGCAGACATAAAAACACAGACGTGATTCATGTTACTCAGCGATATACACAAATGCCTAAAGTGATTCGAGATAACTGTAATATTTTAGTTGTATTTAATGGAGTTGATACACATACTCTGCGAAATATTCATCAGACTTGGTGTTGTGGGGACATGTACATGATTAAATTCAAAAACTTCTTTTCAAAAACACAATCTACCCCACACGGATTTATAACAATAAATGTACATGATCCTCGATCACGTTATCGTATAGGGCTTGATAAAATCTTTGGTTGAGAGACTGATTTAATTACAGCAGCAGAGAGAGTGCGACCTCAGTGAAAGGTCCGGCTGGTAAACACGCGCGCATACTTTATTTTATAAAAAAAAACAAACAAAAAAAACAAACAAAAAAAACACTGACGCCAACGATAAATAATAATAATAATAATAATAATAATAAAAATAACCCAATTAGAGAAACTCTTCGTTACTTGACGTTAGTGACCTTATATGTGTTCTTCATTTTCGTAGGAAGCTTTATTTTTCAAAAATGAAAAATGACGTTTCAGCACAAGGTCTATTCACCCTTTCTGCTGCTGAGAGAGTTCTTAATTAACCCACTCTTTTTTCCCTCATCAATTTCGTTTTGTTTCGTTTTTATAAGGCTAGTTTCAGAGGTAGGCAAATGAACATATAAAGCTTGTTCTTTTTTATTTTCTTCAAAAGTTTGACAACGTAGAAGTTATTATATGTTACGAATGGTTTTGAGAAATGTATCTTATTTAAAATAGTGTGTGTATGTTGCAGTTAATAGTTATTACTGAAAACCTCACAACTCATATATACGGGACAGGGCAGGCCTCAAGCCGATTGGACCGAAAGTAATTTTAAAGCGATGGAAGAAAATTTTAAGTTTAATATCATATAAAACTTGTTTAAAAGTTTATTTCCAATCGCTGTGCTCACAGGGCCACCCTTCTCCCCCTCCCCCCCCCCCCCCCGATGTAAATCCACGAGGCCTCGACAAAATGATCGAGATTGGGCCCTGCGTTTGCTAAGGCCGCTCATGGAACTGGACACAAGAGCTCCCATCCAGCATTGCAAACTCACGTCTCAGTGTTCATAGTGTTTTTTGTTGTTGTTGTTGTTGTTGTTTTTCTTTCTGCCTCACTTGGCTAAAAAGATCAAAGAGCTTACTTGGCTTGGTAACACATTGGCATTTCTCAACGGATGTTTTGTTACCATATATAACCAAAAATAGTCCACTCCTCTGTGTTGAGAGAAGGCCCAAACTAATGGCCGTGATAATATTGCCCTACCTGATGATATTACAGTAAAATCATTCAGATGTAGACACAAGAATGTTACATAATTAAATACCTCTGTTTGGTAGGCCATTAGCAGTTGTGCTCAAACTAGCTAACCATTAAAATATTTTAAAACAACCTGAGTTGCAAAGAAAGTTATTCAAAAATTATATGTGCAGACATATATTAAAGAACGTATTAGTTATAAAAGCACTTCAAGAAATCAAATACACAATGTATCCTATAACATTAATATGTATTCAGTTTGCATGTTAATCGACAGTAAAGGAAAGTTTAAGACATACATAAGATTTAGTAGTGAAGCTGGCAAAAATAAATACTTATGTTGCATGAGTCTGAAAAAAATCGCAAAAGTTGCTAAATCCATTAATGAAATCATTACTTTTTCAATAGTATCTCTTATTTTGAAAGAAACCTTTTTATAATTGTTTTTATTTTACATGATGTGATGAAATAATAGTCCAATGCAGTCGATGACATACATGCAGATGAAATTTGTGTTAGTTATTACATATGCCACATGTATAGAGATACGTATATTCGTAAAACGTATTCTTGCAAGCAACATTAATTGCTTAAAGAAGTGTTTACATACCAATCTGCAAGGGATCTGCCTTTCAAATATTTTCAAATGAGAAAACTAGTTTTCCGTTAGTTTTACTTCATTTCAAAATTTGTATTCTCTTCAAACTAAACAAGACCACTATACTTGTTCTTCATTATGATAATTAGTATTTTATCTTCATAATTAAAACAGCTTGATAACGCTGAGTTCTTTGAAAAATCAAGGCTTTATTTAGCTGGATAGAAGATTCTGCCAACACTATTATTTAAGAAATCTTTTAAACCTTTAAAACAGTAACAATATATTTTGATTGCTATGGCAACCAGTGTAAATAATTAATTATTTATCAGATTCAGCATGATTAGTATTGCTTCCTTATTAATGAAAAATAAAATAAAAAATGAATAGATTTATATTTTATTTGTGGGCCAAAACATGTTTTATATGTAGGCCAAAACATGTTTAGAGGTGAACTCCGGGGTAGTAGGGCGGGGGCCTTGCCCCTTTGTGCAGGCATCAAGGATACACAAGTCTATGTCTCAATTAGGTCCTGATCCATTCTGAGGTTCATACACAAATGAAACAAAACTGATGAGACTTCCATAAGCTTGGTTTGACCTGTAAAAAATGAAATCAATATCAATCCTGCCAGTCATAACTTATCTATCATAAAACAATATCATTGTATTGCTTATCTGATTGGAGCAATTATTCACAAGCAAATATAAGTTCATTTATTGGATGAAAACATTTTTTAAATACAGATTTAAAGTATATATATATTTATTTGTCATTTATACGACGATTTTTAAAGACTGAGCACTATTCACTCTCTTCAGTTTAATAAAAATCATTACATAAAATAATAATATAAGATAAAAAGTTAAAGCAATAAATATAAAAATACGACACTCCTAATATTTTTAAAATGTTTGCTTTTCAAACATGATCGTACACTACAATATTCCGGAGTTTCTTTGTTCGAAGCTCTTGAAACAGGAACAGATTTAGCAAGAGAGGTACAATTAGATGGGACTTG
Organism: Sinohyriopsis cumingii; assembly: GCA_028554795.2. Classification (NCBI taxonomy): domain Eukaryota; kingdom Metazoa; phylum Mollusca; class Bivalvia; order Unionida; family Unionidae; genus Sinohyriopsis; species Sinohyriopsis cumingii. Next base: position 91,746,139 of record CM068831.1, read on the forward strand.
GACGGATATGGATTTCCGACATTTCAAAAAAATATCAGGTATGATGATAGTCTATGAATACAAGAAAGTGTTAGCTTACTTTTGACCTGTATAAGTAGAGTTCAGCAGGAACAAGATGTATATAATAAAGTATAGATTATATGACTACAAAACTATTTAATGTATATTGACACTTCATTAATTATCGTTCACGGAACGTCAGAGTGGGGTTTGTCTGGAACTGCATAACGTGCTAGTCCTACACGTAAGACCTCGACGCTGATATTAATTACACATGTTAGTGGAAGAGTGTCGATATATGCTGCCAAGTGTGTGAGATGTTCCTGAAACTTTGATTACTCTTTCCGATGTTAGCGACATCGGAACACGCTATACAAGACCGTTATTTGGATAGTTAGTCCTACACTGTGAGACATAAGACATGTGGGTCTCACTAAACACCCCAATACACCCAGGACACCCCAAGACTCTCAAAAAACACATCAAGACTCAATCATTTACCTACTTTAAATTTCAACAACAACACAAACATAGAAACAAACAGTGTGAATATTTAGCGATCGTTTATTTAACAGAAAAAGTAGCGAGCTTCAAGATTTGCCAAGGGAAATAACTCCCATTTCGACGAAGAGTGTTCGGGTGCAGTAACGTGAATATTTATCAACATTTATAAATAAGTAGCAATACCACATGGGAGCAAAACATTTCGACCCCAAGAAAATTCCCTAGACATTTCGACCCCAAGACACTTCAACTCCAGTCAAGGGACAATTCACCCCCAATTCATGCATATTGAAAATAATAATTAGCACTAATATTAATTTCCACTAATCACGCGATTATTCATTGACGTCTACAATTAAAGAAGATACCAACACATCTCTAAGTCGCCAAAAAAAATGTCAACAGTTAATTAAAATTAAAGTCACATTTATTAATGCACACTACTCTGAATGAAAAGAAATCACATTTACTGCACACTAGAAATTTGCAAAAAAATCCGATTTGTTTTAGAAACAGTAATTAGCACACTGCTGTTGGTCATTCGCACTAGTCACATGGTTATTCATTGATGTCTGCAATAAATTAAAAAAAGATGTAAACAGTTAATTATAATTAAAGTCACTTTTATTAAGTTAATCAGTGCACGCTAATTTGAATGAAAATAAAAAGGTTTGAAAATTAAACGTACCACACGCTTTAAATTTGTACAAAATTTTTCGGCATTCCTGGCTTTCGTCGCTTTCCAGCCAACTGAAATGTAGGCCAATGAAACTTGGAAACCAGTCTATTTTTTGGTGAGAATTTATTAGAGAAAAGACATCAGAGTAAGTAGACTAAAACATTATGACTTTACTTTATCGAAAAGCATCCTTATTTTAGTTGTCAGTTGTTTTAAATATTTTTGTAACGATGTTAGTCGACATCAAAACACGCTACACAGCGCCATTAGTTAGGCTGTAAGACCTTGATGCCCACAACAAATGACAGCATCGGGGTATTACATGTAGGACTATTTGGATAGTAAGACATAACACTAAAACAAAAACAACATGTGCTATGTCTTACATTGTAGGACTACATAATGTGCATGCCATCTGTTTGAAAAAGTTTTATTATAGAAAATAGTAACAGAATCGTATCGTGAAATGATGGCTTGGCCAGTCAGATTATTTAGAATGTCATATGTGTTGTAAGATATAATCGTCTAAAAGGTACACAGGTAGGTCATTGGTCATGGGCTGAATCACCCATAATTTGGGATGAATAAAATTAAAGGTGAATCACCCATAATTTGGGATGAATAAGCTTAGTACAAATTGGTCATGGGCTGAATCAGCCCAGAAATTGGGATGAATAAGCCGTGTACAATTGACCATGGTCTGAATCACCCAGAATTTAAGATGAGCAAGCCTGGTACAAATTTGTCATGGGCTGAATCAGCCCAGAAATTGGGATGAATAAGCCGTGTACAAATTGACCATGGTCTGAATCATCCCATTACTAGGAGATCTGAGTTTGCCCAAAATATAACAACCAAAGTATAAAATTAAAGGTAAACTAAAATGTGAATTGGTTTAAGAAAATCTCATATTTAATTTACAGATATAGAACTGTTTTTTTCTCCCTTTAACAAGTTGTACGTTGAAGCCTTATGTTGAAAAAAGATGTCTGTAAATAGCTCATATAAATTGATGCATATATGAAAGAAATGGAATGGTTACAATGCAGATAGAAGAGCAAAGACAAATGTGTGTAGATAGATAGATATATAGATAGATTAGAGTAGATAGATTGATGTACATCTTTTAATAACTCGTGAACAACAGGGTCCCAAAACACAGATTGCATTATAAGTGAGGGCGAAAGTTACTGAGTGACATCTGAAAAATTGTTGTTGTTGGGTTTAATGCCATTTTTCAGCACAGAATAGGCTATACATGGCGGCCAGTATTAAATGGTGGAGGAAGAACCTGGAAAGAACCACCGACCCACGAGAAGCTACTGGCAAGCTTTCTCACATATCCACATTGGCTGAATCCGCGATTTGAACCCATGCAGACAGAGGTGAGATGGCAGTGATCCATAACGGAGAGTGCTCTAGACCACTTGGCTACTCGGGGCCCCTTCTGACAAGTTAAGAAAGGGGATGCCATTCTCGCTAGACATTAACAATGAAAAAGCAGCAACAAAAATTTGCAGTGTGGGCTACAACAAATGAATAGAAATTGCATTGCATTTCAGACATGGAAATGAATTTTTGTTGAAGACATTTGACTGGACACAGTTCACATCTGTGTTTAGTTATTTCATCTTTCTTTACAATAATGACAATTGATGCATTACTGAATGATGGATCATAGCCATTTATTTTCTCTTTAAACTCTTTACAAAATGTCTCAATTGGATGGATTGTTAATGTTATCGTAGGTGAGAGAGGATTTGAAAAAGATGAGGAGCCAAGTTATCTGGGCGAAAAGAGGAGTTAATTGATAGATAAATATTAAACATCATCTGTGATATTGTGGTTGCATATGGAAAATCACATTTCCTCATATCTGCATTTAAATAAAATACTTATTTTCACATAATTAACTCTGTGATTCCTTTTTTGAAATTATTTTTCAACAGATTCATATCTCTAAAATCATAATTCTGGATGACTCAGCAATTTATTCTAGATAATTCTTATATATTTACTTGATGGGGTAATTTAGTAAAAATGTTCGACTTCCATAGAAACAATTTTAGCTGTTTAGTTTCGAAATATACACGTTCATTGTTGAATTTTTTTACATTAAAATATATTTGATATATTATTATGGTAATATCATATCTGCATTATATGCAAATATACATGTTCTTTTTGGGGCCCCAAGTGGCCAAATGGTTTAAAGCGCTCTCCGTTATGGATCACTGCCATCTCACCTCTGTCTGCATAGGTTCGAGTCTCAGAATCGGCCAATGTGGGTATGTGAGAAAGCTTGCCAGTAGCTTCTCGAGGATCACTAGTTCATTCCGGTGATTTCCCGGGTTCTTCCTCCACCATTAATACTGGCCGCCATGTATAGCCTACCATGTGCTGAAAAATAGCGTTAAACCCTACAACAACAGCAACAACAACAACATCTTTTTCTTCTCATCTTTGAGATCTATGACAATATGTTTCCCAAAAATGTTGTCCAAGACCAATACTTTAAGTCATATAAGTGAATAAAACATGGTGCATTATTTTTAAATATTGTTTCTGATTACCACATACACATACACACACCTGTTCCTTTTTTAATCATTTATTTATATTAGGCCTGACTCTGTTAATTGAGGTAATATTAAAAATTCATACCAAGTCTATCTACCTCTTTGTGACCATATATTTAACTTTTGTTGACCAAATAAAGGCAGTTATTCTTTTCGTTTATAGTTTAAATATGAAACTGTTCTTACAGTTGTTTTGCATAAATTGTCTTATAATGACTGAATAAAAATAGTAAGAAAATAAGTTGTACATTTTGTATTTACTTATTAAGTTCTTTCTTCCATATACTTAAAGATAAAATGCATCTTCCATTTGTAACTATTGTTTAAGAGATTTTCATTAGGCCACACTAATCATGCGGTTTTATTAAAGTCACGCTAATTAGTGGATAAGAAAAATAAGTTAATGACATTAAGGTTTTATATATAATAAGTTGGCACTAAGAGTTTATATTTTGTTACAATGAAATAAGACAATATTAGTTTTCATTGATACAAATGTTGTAGTTTTGACGATTATTTTTCGCTCAGTTTATCAACAGTAGATTGTTCTGGCTAGTGATAAACTCCAAGGATGACCTAATATCGGGACTGGGTTTTTCTGTGGACTCCACCTGTTAGAAAGATAACTGGCTAACCTCATTGGTCTTTTCTTTGTGGTAAAAGATAATAAAATGTCAAAAATGTAATTGAATGCGACAGATTAAGTCCTTTCGTTCCTACTGCTGTCTTTGATAATCATTGATATTTCTTTGATCAGCTTATGACAGTAAGGTGAATTTATTAAAAGGGTGGTGGTGTGTTGTACAGAAAAAGTGAGATTAATCTTTTAAGCTTCAATTCTGGAACAAGTTTGGCATATAATAATAAAAAATTTCTTTTCCAGCATAAATGCCAGATATATTTCAGCATGTGCTACCAAGAATGATATATTTTGTATATCACATTATTTTTGTACCACATGATGACACATATCCAGTATTAATGTAGAAAATAAAATATCCTCTTTTTATTTCCTCTATTTATTCCCTATTTGTCAAAACTTTCTTTAAATAGTAAATATTCACAGCATCATGTTTTTGCTAGAAAACTCAAGAATAACATTGAGATTAACCACATGAGGAAAATGACAGATTCTGACACTATATCATGTAAAATAAAGGATCAACAGAGGAAAATAATTGGGAGCGGTTATGTAATAAATATAAACAAATGTAGTACATATAAAGCAAAAAATAAAGGTGCTGATGTATGTAATGTGTCCAGATTACGGAGTTAAGACTTGAAGAACATAAAGCATTACAAAATTAACATAGGGCAAGTGGTTTTGGAAAAGCCATGCATAATATGTTAAATTTATTTTAACCTATGACAGTATGTAGGTGACAGTTTGTGGTTTTTTTCATGACATAATCACCTGCTTATGTCATCCCCCTTACAAGGACAGAATCATTCAGTGCAGTGAACAGTACCCTCATTTTCTCTTAATGCACCACAGTTTTCATGCACTTAAGATTAAGCAGTTACTCTCACCATTTTAGAAACGAATTCCATTTCAAATACCCCTTGTGTTTTTGACATGTTATTTAAATAAAAACATGCATATCAAATGTTATATATATATATATATATATATATATATATATATATATATATATATATACTGCTTCAGGTAATTTTCATATAGCTGTTTTTGTAAAATGTAAGTCACTTGTGATACCATTAGGTCTGATGATAAACAAAAATATATTGTCAGTGCACACTGCATTTAGTACATGTATGTAGGTGTCTTCAGTCTAAAAAAACCCTAATGTTTTGAAGTGCATGAACAGTTGATCTGTGTAGATATTATGAGACCAAGGTAAGTTTATTCCAAAAATTATTAATTCTTTGCATGAGTTTTTTCAGGAAATCTTTTATTTTATATGACATGCAACTGTAGAGAAACATTATGGCATTTTCTAATAATAAAAAATCAATTTTAGATATATTGAAATCAGCCTTTTAATATTAGAAAATTTTCTAATTGAAGAAAATTTACTGCTAATCAATTACTAGTCAAGAATGTTTTAAAAGCTGATGTCCCTAAGACAGGTTAATAATATATCAAAGGACATGACCCCATGGATGCCAACAAGGGGCATCACCCAATGGCATAAATGCCACAGGAAGTGTAAATTGGATGCAAAAGCTTTACATAGTGGGAAGTTGATTTACCAAAATAGCTCAGTATGAGGTGACTCCACCTTTAAGGTTGTCCACTTGTATGGCTTCTATGAATTGAATTATATTGTGGGAGTACAGTATAATCCACACTACAGTGTAAACAGTGTCATCACAAAATTTGCGGACAAATTGAAGCCTACTGTGTCAGCTTGGCATAGTTAAGTTGAACAGCATTTGACCATGAACTGATAAAGAATTATCCAGCAATATTTTGGGCATTATCAGACAAAGCATTATCCAGCAGCAATTTGAAGTCATTAGAGAAAGCATTATCCAACAGCAACGTGGGCAGTAATCAGACAGGCAATATTCAGCCATAATTTGGGCAGTCATCAGACAAAGCATTATCTAGCAGCAATTTGGACAGTCATCAGAAAGGCATTATCCAGGTGGAATTTGGGCAGGCATCAGACAGGCAATATTCAGCCAGAATTTGGGCAGTCATCAGACAAAGCATTATCTAGAAGCAATTTGGACAGTCATCAGAAAGGCATTATCCAGCTGGAATTTGGACAGTCATCAGATAAAGCATTATCCAGCAGCAATTTGTGCAGTCATCAAGCAAAGCATTATCAAGCAGCAGTTTGGCCAGTCATCATATGGGTAATATTCAGCCAGAATTTGGGCAGTCATCAGACAAAGCATTATCTAGCAGCAATTTGGACAGTCATCAGAAAGGCATTATCCAGCTGGAATTTGGACAGTCATCAGATAAAGCATTATCCAGCAGCAATTTGCACAGTCATCAAGCAAGCATTATCAAGCAGCAATTTGGCCAGTCATCAGATAGGTAATATTCACCCAGAATTTGGGCAGTCATTAGACAAAGCATTATATGGGCATAATTCAGCCAGAATTTGGGCAGTCATCAGGCAAAGCATTATGCACCCAGAATTTGGGCAGTCATTAGGCAAAGCATTATCCAGCAGCAGTTTGGGCAGTCATCTGACAAAGCATTGCCCAGCAGCAATTTGGGAAGTCATCAGGCAAAGCATTGTCCAGCAGCAATTTGGGAAGTCATCAGATGGGCATAATTCAGCCAGAAGTCATCAGACAAAGCATTATGCACCCAGAATTTGCAGTCATCAGGCAAAGCATTATCCAGCAGCAGTTAAGGAAGTCATCTGACAAAGCATTATCCAGCCAGATATTGGGGAGTCACCAAACAAAGCATTATCCATCAGCAGTTTGGTCAGTCATCATGCAAAGCATTGGGCAGTCATCAGACAAAACATTATCCAGCAGCAATATGGAAAGTCATCTGACAAAGCATTATTGAGCAGCAATTTGGGCAGTCATCAGGCAAAGCATTATCCAACAGGAATTTTGCCAGTCATCAGACAAAGCATTATGCACCCAGAATTAGTTCAGTCATCATACAAAGCATTATCCAGCAGCAATTTGGCCAGTCATCAGGCAAAGCATTATGCAGTCAGATTTTGGGCAGTCATCTGACAAAGCATTATCCAGCCAGAAATTGGGCAGTGATGAGAAAAGCATTATCCAGCAGCAATTTAGGTAGTCATCAGACAAAGCATTATTCAGCAGCAATTTAGGTAGTCATCAGACAAAGCATTATCCAGCAGCAATTTAGGTAGTCATCAGACAAAGCATTATTTGGCAGCAATTTGGGAAGTCATCCGTCAAAGCATTATTCAGCAGCAATTTGGGAAGTCATCAGACCAAGCATTATCCAGCAACAATTTGGGCAGTCACTGCTGTTTGCAGTCATGTGGCTTATTTGTGGATAAACATTATTTTGCACATGTGCATTAGTGAATTGACCATTTTGTTGGGCAACAGTTCAAGATGGAAACCATAATGATCTTTTACTCTTATTATTTTCCATACATGGAGCAGGGAAAGGCATATATTAGAAATAAACAGTGACTATATATATATATATATATATATATATATATATATATATATATATATATATATATATATATATATATATATATATATATTAATAAAAGCAGTGTAATGCTGTATTTTGGTTTCTAGTTGTATACATTTATGACTGCTCTGGTGGCCTAGTTGTTAGAGCATCAATTTTGGTTGTGGGAGGTCGTGGGATTGAACCCGGGCAGAGTCATACCAAAAAGTTACATAAATGGTACTAAAAGCTGCCTTTCTTGGCACTCAGCATTGCGAGGTTAGTGTTAGGACTGGTTGGTCTGTTGTTAGGACAATAACTTGGTGCGACATAATGCTAGATGTATGATGCCCCAGTGCGAGACATCACTATAAACTGCCACATTGCAGACATCATAGTGATATGACAGTATTTTTAAAAACTGTGTTTAAAATCCAAATCACACACACAGTTGTATTCATTCTTATGCAGTTTACCATATAGCCTGTTTGTTCATTTTTTTTCTCCTATATTCAGTTATTATACCCTCCACAAATAAAGTTCATGGTGGTATACTGGCTATAACTTGCACACGTGTCCATCCGTCACATTTATGATTGCATAATATCTCCAAAACACTTTGAGATATCTTCATGAAGCTTAGTATACTTTTATATTGTGATTAAACATCGTGTCTTTTAAATTAAACTGAATTTGCATTTTAAGAGTTGGCTGCATTTTTACTATCAATTGTACCCATCTGAACTCCATACATGACACTCATTTCTGCTTACTTTAGCTGAATATTCGGACACATTTTCATGAAACTTGTTTTTTGTCAGTTTGTGTTCCATATAAAGTTCAGCTTTGTCCAGTTACTAAAGACATCTCCAGAAAAGCAGCTTATTTGCACATTTTACGACATCAATTTCATGAAGAAATTATCAAGCAGTTTATTAACATGTTCACATCACATGAAAAAATGTATGCATTTATTCCAAAGATGTTATTCAGCGTCAGTGATGAGTTCCATATTTTCCACGAAAGTTTGATATTGTCAAGCTGAAATCAGTACCAATATTTTCTGTGTGTTCATTCACACAGTCATTGACTCAGTTGTTTCTAATTTTAATGTGTAAATATCCAATATAGATTGCATTGCAGAATTTAAGTGTTTAAATTCATTTTCCAAATAAGGTTGCTTTGCAGAAAACAATTCTTGAATTTAATATGACCCCTGTTTTATACCATTTGTCTTATGCTTTGTAAAGGAAATATTAATTTATAATTAGTTTAAAAAATCTCATCCAGTCCAGAGTAAACAATAAACACCAATCAGAACTGAAATAGAATCATCTGAAAAGTAAGTGTACAAATGCTGACCCCATTCATGCATTGAGGACCTACTTAGAAGTCATGATCACTATTTTTTACTGACATGGATCACTACACAATCTTTTATAAAACAGGAAATGCACAAAATATATAAGTACAAGGTATTTGTCTAGGATATTTTTGGTCCAAAGAGGTACACAAATAATACTGGGAAACTCTGCTATGGTGCATTTTGTCATAATATGAATGTGGATATAAGATGGTTGTATTACAGCTCCTGATTTTTTGTGTGTCGCTGATGTCATTTATTCCCTTACTACTCAAAACATCAGCTAAGCTGACAAAGAGATAAAAAATAAACACATAAATGATTACTCTTCATTAAGCATAAGATTGTCTTAACCCTGATTGTTGCATTGTCAGTTGGCAGTAAGTAAAATCGTCACTGCTTGTTTGGCTGGCTTTTTTATATATCTCCTCCTCCCCAATCCCCATTGCTCATACATGTGTTCATCAGATTTTGAATCATTCTTGCCATACTGAGGTTCAATACCTAACACAACTGGCACCAACAGTAGTAAATCAAGATTTTACAGTCATCATAATGCAGAGTTTACATTAATATTTCTTAAGTTTTGCTTTATTCAATTTCTTACAGGTCATCACCCTTGACAATCAGTATCATGGACATCATCTTAAAAGGCCTAGCTCATGTGATACAAAGGCCAGTGTGCCGTTGTGTTTTGCACTACAACCATGTCAGCCTTCTCGGAGGTAACCTACAACAGACAAGGGTGAGTTTATCGGTTTCCAAACTTTGAAGAAAATACTTTGTTTCATTTTGTGTGATAAGAATTGTCACAAATCAGGGTTCATGCCAATATCACCATTGATGATATTTGTCGGATGACAAAAAAAGCAAGTTCAGCATCCATGTTTTATTATGTTTAGGATGGACTAGCAAAATTTTAGGATCACAGTGCTCAAGCTGGAGGTGGTTTACATAAAATTCTAGTTGACCTTGAAGCACTCCTGTTGCACACCAGGGAATTGCAGTTAACTTTACCCAGACATGAATCAGTTCCTATCTTGCCTTCTCTCGTTGAAGTCATTCAGCAACATATTGGGAATTTATTGGTGTGTTTGTCTTCCATTTTTCGTAGATAAGAAGGACATTCAATTGAGCTTCTCAATCCATCCTTCCCTCTATTTCTTCAACTTTAATTTCCACACAGTAATTCCTTTAATTATTATTGGATTTCAACCAACTTTGATTTTCTGCTAGACATTGTTAAGAGCTTGACTAATTTTGATTATCTGTATTCTGCATCTGTGTTTAGCTGAGTTTCACCACTGCTGTTGAAACTGATGAAATTTCTTTTCTGCATAATAATTTCTTTAGTTATTATTAGATTTGAATTTTGTTATTCTGATTGATATTGATGTGATTTTGTTTGGGTTTGATTGTTAGCATTCTGTATCATCATTTAGCAGAATTGTAGCTCCTGATTGTCAGACCCACCTATTTCAGTTTCCACACATTAATTCCTTTAATTTATTATTGGATTTCATCCAGCATGATAGTGATGAGGGCTGTTCCATTAAAACATACAGGGAAGGCACTTAAAGGGGGTACTCACCCATAGAAGTAATTAGAAATTTCTTATCATCTTAATATGAACTCTTTGAAATTAAAGTACCCTGCCATATATTTTTAAAAACTGCCTTCCCTATGTACCATATATGTTTAAATGGAACAACCCTAAGACTTTGCCTGCATTTGATTGTCAGCCTTTCATATCATTGCTTAGCTGAGTTATAGCCCCTGATTGCCAGACCAGCTCAGTTTTCTGCACAATAACTTTCCTGATTATTATTGGATTTCAGCCAGATTGCCATTTTAGCTCCACATTGTCTGACCCACTTTCTTTTTTATCATTTTATTTAAACCAAATTTGGCATGCAGCTTGATTTTTGTGTGGAAAACTTTGTCATCATTCTTTCTTATTTATCAGAGTTATAGCCCCTGATTGTCAGACCCACACATCTTTCTGTACAATAAAATATCTCTTGATTATTATTTGATATCAGCAAAATTTTATAAGCAGCAAGATACTGGTGAGACCAGCGAGAAGCAGTGGACATTAGTTTCTGTAATTAGATTATTAGTTATAAAATTTGTGATTATTGGTGAAAAACTTAGGTTGAAACTTGAATTAAAATCATTTGCTTTGTGCTAATTCAGTATCGGTCTTCTGGTTATGATTTACTGCCTGTTGTACTTATGTGAAATTCTAGAAAGTGAGTGAAAACTTTTCAACCCCAAACCCATTTACTGTATCATTAAAAAAGATTTGAGACTAGAAACTATGAAGAAATCATTGAATGTCTCCAATTGTTCACCTGAAAACATACTAGCAAGATTAGCTGCTTTGCCTTTGGTGAGTCAGAGATCTTGGAAACATTTAATTACGCATATTTGGATGCCAATTTTTGATCTGGGACGCAGAAAATCGCTGAGGCAGGAGTCCTCCATATGCATGTAGTAGGTGTGCGGCAAAATTCAAAGACTTGGCAGTCCTGCTTCAGCCACCTTTGTGGGAAAATGTGATGATCAATTAGCTCTGCTCATATTTACGATGACAGAATTCAGTGACTGAAATACCCCTTGAAGTACATACATGTTGCCATTTTATAAGAGTACATAAAAAAGAACATGATGCTTTGCTGGGCGACAAGTTCAAAGGCTTTGACTGGTGGCCAGGTGGGAAATGTACTGATATTTACAGTGATTGAATTCAAAGGCAGAAAGACCCAGAGATGGACATGTGGTCATTTAAAAAAGTACATCAAATAAACAACTTCAGCTTTCGTTATTGTGTTCATTTTCGAATATAGCGGAATAAGCAGTGCATGTGACCTCCAAATCGAGACATGTTGAGACTTAAACAAAGTAATAATAATAATAATAATGAGGACTTTGTATAGCGCCTAATCTCCACGTGATCTCCAAATCGAGACATGTTGAGACTTAAACAAAATAATAATAATAATAATAATGAGGACTTTGTATAGCGCCTAATCTTTAGAAGCTCTAAGCGCTTTACAACATTAGACAACACCTATAAGATAAGGAACATAATCATATTATTACAAAAACAAACAACATGAAATTAGAAAAACATTAAAAAATAGAAAAAACATGCTGAGAATATTTCAGGTAGGAAACATTATTAGGTCTTTAAGTTTGTTCTTGCAGTCGAAATAAGTGAGTTTTGAGAGCACTCTTGAATATGATCACTGTGTCTTTGTGTCTAAGTTCAATGGGCAATTCATTCCACGTTGCTGGGCCCTGGTATGCAAAAGAACGCTGTCCATATGACTTTGTTTTCATAGTGGGAATAATGAGTATACGATTGTCAGAAGAGGAGCGTAAGTATCTTGCTGGTGTGTACACATGGGTGATGTCGGATAGGTATGTTGGACTAGAGTCCGACAGTGAAACATAGCACAGAGAACAAATTTTGTGTTTGATTCTGGATCAAATTGTCAGAAGAGGAGCGTAAGTATCTTTCTGGATCGAATGGATAGCCAGTGTAGGATACAGAGCAGCAGGGAGGTGTGCTCTGATCGTGGTACTCTAAGTATGATCCGAGCAGCTGTGTTTTGAACTTTTTGAAGTTTCTGGAGTAGATATTGAGATGAACCAGACAGAATTGAGTTACAGTAGTCCAGTCTTGAAAGTACTAATGAACACACAAGTGTTTTAGTGGCATCAACTGAAAGATATTTGCAAATTGAGCTGATGCATCTCAGCTCAAGATATGCAGCCTTGCATATGTTCCTGACATGTTGGTGCAGTGTGAGAGTAATGTCCAGAGTAACACCTAGGTTTCATACTGATTGTGTGAATTTAATGTTGGCGTTGCTGATATTTATTGAAAATGCCATTCATAAGTGGGTGACAAGTTGCCTAAAAATGTAAACATCACCTTCTTCTATTAGGAAAGTGAAAATGACATTGCCCTGTGATTATTTAAGAGGTACATTGACTGACCATACCATATATTTTTTTTAAATGCCCCATGCCTTAACCCGGTTAGTTCTCGTGTTGTAGCAAAATGTATTCATCAAGGCATCAGTAGTTGGGCCTAGTTTTTATATCAGTTACATTGACAAACAAACTCCTGCTGTTTCACAAGCATTATGTTTTGATAGTTGATTGACCATTAACCATTTTCCGAGTAAGGTAGCAACTATCAGTTTCCTGCATGCTATGATAAAACATACGAACTTGTGTTTTAAGATCAGAATCGGTGATCTGGATATATATTAGCTGCTTCTTATACACTATTTTGTCATAAAATTAGTTTGAAACTGTAAGTGAACCAGTAGGCTTAACGGGAAATAATGGCGGACTTAGCTAAGTCTGGTATGTACCAGTTTATTAGATTGTCTGTTTTCTTAATCATCGGGCAAATATATTCAGAAAAAATATACAAATCATTGAAACCAAAGCCTAGGTATTATTTTATCAAAGATTTGACTTTCAAATGCAAATTATGTAGGTCAGAAATGTATGGGACAATGCTATGTTGTGGAATCTGCAAGATGCGCTTTAAAGTCTAAGTTGTTTTCTGCCGAAATTTTCATTTGTTTACAATATTTGATTCATTTGGGGCTAATTGGGGTTGTTTGACAAAGTTTGAAGAATTGAGGTCTGACATAACATTTTTCTGTTTGTTGCCAGCTTTGTAGATGCTCTTGATAGAATTTGGATTTTGTAGCCAGTGATGTGTATTGCCTGTTTGTCTGGAACAGTGTTTCCATACAGCATTGGTAATTTTATCCTACCTGTAGTTAAGTAAATTTTCAGGTCTGTGTCATTAAATCTAGCATAAAGTACCTAATTCATTTCACACAAAATATTTAAAACTAATTAGATAACTTTTAGCTACATTTAATGACACTGACCTGAACATTGACTAAGTTACAGATAAAATAAAATTTGCTATGCTGTGTAGTATAATACCAAAATAGCTTAACATTGTGTATGCATGTATTGGTCTTTCTCGAAATGTTTTGTATGGTGCGTTATCAGAGTATTTAGAGATCTTCAGTTGCTTTATGAGTGATTTTCTTTTTGTTATTGTTGTTGTTTGATTTTATAACAACTCCATCAAGCACAGCAGAAGTTAACATGAGTTTCTTCTTTTTAAAAGTAGTTCCTTGTGCATGTACACCGTGACTGAGATGACTGGTAACAGACGACCAGACTGAGATAAGAAAAGTCAGGATTACAAAACAGCTAGATTTCTCTATCACATGGGTGAGACATATCTGGCAGACAGCCTGTCCAGACATGGTAGCCCTCACATGTTTCTGCACCAGTCAGCAGCAGATAGACTTTTCTGGCTGTCTAGGAGGCCATTAGCAGACTTGTTTGCAGTGTGATTGAGGCAATGACTTTATGTCCATCCAGTTCCAGATTAGAAGGCATAGGTGATGGATGACTTAAGTCTCAAGTAGGAATGTGTCTACACTTAGGCATTCCCATCTTTCACAATAATGATGGGCTTCCCCACTCTCCACTGTTATCAGGTGGTCTCAGTTCTTGTGGTTCAGTAATTTTTACTTGTTGGTAGACCTTCCCACCCACCCTACCCTCAAAGAAGTTACCATTGAGATCAACTGTTGCAGCATATAAGATCCCTCAAGCACAACAATCCACACATTCTCCAACTTACAGTTAACTCATAACAGTCAATCTGCCAAGACTAGTTTTCAAGCATGGTTGTAAGCTACATCACCCAGAATATTGTTATATCTCTGTATGGTGAAGGTGGCAGCTACTTTGGGGAATTAACTGGTAGAGCAAATGAACAAATGTCTAGGCTACATATTACATATTTCTTTAATGGTTTCTTTTAACTGTACCAAATTCAATTTCAAAACTCTCACTAACCATTTCTGCCTATATATATATATATATATATATATATATATATATATATATATATATTAGTGGCTTGATTGTTTCTGGTTCACAAATCTGTGTTTCCTACATTAAACTAAACAAACATTTGATATCTCACTAACGAATTGTCCAGAAGTTGATTTGAAAACATATGATTCTATTATATCTAATCAGATTCACATTCACTTTCAACCTCTTCCTCAAAATATAACTGTTAAATAAATAAATATAGTTTATTTGTAAGGGTTGGCAAAGATTGTCAGAGTTCAAGTATAAAATATCTATTTCTTTAAAATCTATATATAAAATACTCCTGCTAATTAGAGAAACTTAATCTACTATTTTGTCTCTAATATCATCAGCATTTTCAAAATCTAAAACTAATTGTAAGTCCTGTAAATAATCATTTAGTTAATTTGCATAAACACAAATGCCTGTTGTTCTCACTACATAGACCATAGAACTAGACCTGTTAAACCAAATTATTAATGTCCATAAGACCATGGGGTGAGTGTGATGTAAAGACACAGCTTGTCTTGTTTGCGACTGCAGAAGCAGACCATTTCTTTAAATGTGTATTCTATCCAATATGGCTATGTACAAAAGTTGGAAAACAGTTAAATCATATCAAAAGTCCTTTCTACATTATGAAGGCAGTTGATCACCAATGTTTATTATTTGAGGTGGAGAATATTCAGCAATTAATGCAGTAGGTAACACATTGAATCAACCTGCCTCACTTGAACTGCAGATGTGGACTTTTTCCCTTTTTTTGTAACAAAAAAACTTGACTCTTTATTATTAAGTGTTGTAAACCAGTCGTCTTCAGTATCCTTAAATTCTCTATTGGCTTCACTATAGGGTTGGACCCTGATCTTTCAGAACACCTCAGATACTTTGATCTTCAAAGACTCTATCTCTTTAATGCCTTGGTGGACCCTTTCATGTGTTCTTTGGTCCTTATCTAAACAGACTTCTAATACAATGAGTGAGGCTGTCTTTGAGAATCTTACCTTAATGATGGTCTTCCTTCTTTCCATTGCATCACTTCCTTCTCTTCCTAGCATGATATAGCCAAGATTCAGTTATATTCAGTAGCCACAAAAACCGATTGAAATCCATCGTCTCATTAGCATTTGTGCTAGGGATGATCAAGATAAACTCCTTTGCATAAACATTCATTTATCTTCAATGGTTGATTAGTCTATGAAAATACATTATCCATCTCTTAATGAAAGAGATCTTTTGTTCATGGGAATCAAATCCATAACATCATCTTTGCTAGCCAAGGTCCCGATAACCCTGTCTACACCTTGGTGGATCGAACAGCTATATTGGTGCTTTGTCCTAGCAATTGGATTTCATGAGTTGCCTCCCTTAGTATGTAATGCCAACTAAACAATAGCATGTTGCATTGTACATCAACCAAAAATGGTGGAGGCAGTTGACCTAAAAAGGATACTTTGTAAGTTCAACATCAACAGTATGACAATTTACCAGAGGGAAGCCATTACAGGTGTATTTGAGTGAAAGGTATTTGTGCAAACACAAACCAGCACTGGAAAATTGCTTATTTATCAGTCCATTCAAGTTGAGTGCTTCTCTTGTTTCGATCACGTAGGAACATTATTCAAATTTGAACAGGTTAATTTTTATTATATGCAGTGGCTTGCCACCACATTCAGTGAAATTCACAGATCCGAAGCACAGAAAGATCTGCTCCATGTGCCAAGGTGTAGATAGGGTTATCTTGGCTAGCAAAGATGATAACATTACAGATATTGCTGCATCTTTAGTCTTTCTTAATCATTCTTCTCTGGATGATGTAAATAACACATCCTTCTGATGCTTTCACTCCAGCTTCCCTTCATTTGATCTTTATTTAACGTTGCACCAGAGTGAAGGTGTCTGTACATTAGGTCCAGTTGTGTTGGCCAACCAGTCCTCCAGTAGGCAGTAGAGCTTGCTGCAGTCTACATATGGTAGGTTCCATCTGACATCCAATCATGAGATCATCAGCAGTGTAATGGGTTGTGTCTTAATGCTGTTACGTATTAGTGTTGGGAGTTGCAGTTGATTTTAATCATATAATACTTGCTAGTTATTAATACAAAATTCCCCGATGTCCTTTCCTGCCCTGATGTACTTTCAGTCTCAGTCCAAGTTGAAGAAGCATGATATTCTGAAAGACAGAAGTGGCTAAGGCGATTTGAATGCAGTCATGTTTATTATTCTTTACCTTAGACGGGGACTAATGCCAGAAAAAATGAAAGCCATATAGTAATAAGAAGTTGACACTATGTAATTAAAGTTAGTTTTACACAAATAAAATGCATTGTAATTCAAATTTGTGTACAGTTGACCTCTGACTTCCTCACAGGGGTGTGATGACACCCTTCTCATTGATGGTTACCCGAGGAGCAACATAATTTTATAAAATTTCCACCCATCAGTTTAGGTCGTTACAGACAGATGGATGAACATACAAGCAGAAGTGTTGGATGATTTTTAAAAAACAAGGATATAATGACATAGAGCAGTTGCAAAGAGGTGTTTAACAAAAGAACAAATTTTAAATACACAAGTCTGATGATGGATTGTCTAGCATAATGGAAATGACTCCATTTTGTTTGAACATAATTGTATAGATTATGATAAAATGTTAGAATCTTACAGCATAGTAAGTTTGGGGAGTATGTATAGACAGATTTGCACACCTGCATGAAATCAAGCCAGCCTTATAATAATCATGTTGTCCATCCATCCATAATACATCAACTATCTGGTATTCAATAATTGTATTGGGACTTGAATATACAGCTTATAGGTTGCCATATTTTGCTCTAGATATACTGACCTATATTATTATTTTACATGCTCAATCTGGACTACTCTGTGACATGATCCATTATGGATATGACTTGGCTTTAGTCATTTCACTTTATTAACTCATATTTTCTTTAATAATTCTCCTTTTTCTTTTTTAACTATGTTAATTAAACCTGACTAATATCTGAATAATGAATTTCTGCATACTGGTATTCTTTAAGAAAATTTTGTCACAATCTAATCTTAGTTACTGAACTTTACCAGAGCTTTTTTATTTTAACCAAAATTGACACAGAGTTTTGTTTTGATCAGACCTTGAATTCATGTTTTATTTCCATCATTCCATGACCCTTTTTTTTAAACAGTAATACTGGTCGTTGATTGGATGAGTAGATCGTGTATAAACACTTGCTGGTAAATTGCTAAATAAGAACTAAGTATTAATCAGTACCAGTTCACACTTATCTTACTGCAATGGAATTGAAATTCTGTCCATTCAGTTAAATTTATGTGGCCAAAACTACATATTCCTTTTCAAAATTTATAAAAATTTGTATACTAATAAACTGATAGGCACTTACAAAATATCCATGGTTATTGCATCATGCATACATATTGGTCTTAGATGTGTGCTTATTTCAGAATTTATCCAGGACCACTGGTATTATTATTTTAACTATATTGTGTGTATGTTGTGTGTGTATGTATGTATATATATATATATATATATATATATATATATATATATATATATATATATATATATATATATAATTTATGGATAAATAGAGGTAAACAGTTTAATAATATTTTTATTGTGCATAATGCAACTTGTTAAAATATAACTTGATATATTATTGATGAATGTTCACAGTATTTCATCAGAACTCAAATTATATAATAAAATTATGATGTGCATAATACTTTTAATGATATAAACATTTTATAAATAATTAATCATAATATTTTCAAAAATTTGGAATTTTTTTTTATAATGCCTCTTTTTTAATGAATTAGTAAACTTATTTTTATATTAGTTTATACTTTCACTGTTTAAGTTATTTGTTAAATTAGAATAATATAAAAATATTCTTAAATAATTGTAAAAAGGAACATCAAATACCAGTCTTAACATAGTTAAAGAACATAACACATTGTATTTTTTTAATAAAAAGTTTGAATAATAAATGTCATATAGAGCTTCGGAATTTAGACTTTTCAGTATACCGTATTAAGACGGTGAATGCAATAGGTTTCCTTTTACAGATGTTCCATCTCAGAATCAGCTATAACAATAGGTTGAAAGGAGAAATCTTGCAAACTGTGGGAACTGTCATTATGAGATGAAAATGATTGATTGATATATAAAAAAAATTATGTCTGATCTGTGTTGGTTAATACGTTTAGATATTTGTTGATGGGTTTGTCCATTATATTGGATGCCACATTTTTTGCATGTGATCAAATAAATAACATTTGATGTTGCACAGTTGGCATCACAATGCATTTTAAATGTTTCTTTCATACTATTACCACTGAAAGAAGTATTTTCATTAATAAAAGAGTACAACATCTAGGTCTATCACATTTAGTTGATGATTCCTCTTTATATGATGTTTTTTTATAGTAAAGAATGAATTAGGAAATCATTAAGATTTTTAGCCCTTTTATAAGCAGGTGTGGGTTTGCTTTTGCTTATCGATTTAACATTGCAATTTAACACTTGCTTTACATGATAATTTTAAAATATCCCAATATTTATTGATAATCTTACCTATACTAGGTAGACTTGGATTATATTCAGTAACAGAAGAAATGATATCTTTATTTCTTTTTTTTATTTAAATTGAGGTTGTGTATGAGAAGATACTTTTTGGAAGCAGTATTAATGATGTCAATAAAGTAATTTCTATTTAAAAAATGCTGACCTAACTCTGTTAAAGATGATTTAAAAACAGTGTCATCAGAAATAATTCTTCTATATCTTTTCTGTTTTTAGAAAATTTTGGGTGACATAAAGAATATTCAACATAATGATGAATATTTGTTTTTTTTTAAATATGAACCATGGTAGTGATGTCATTATTTTTCATTTTTCATGACCTGTACATCCAAAAATGATACTTTAGTTTTCGACACATTGAATGTACATTTTATTGTTGGATGTAATTTGTTTAAACAGTCTATAAAATAATAAAGGTCTTCTAATGAATAACTCCAAACCATAAATATCATTAAAAAATCTTAACCGAACATCTGTTTTTAAGAGGCATTTATTTAGAAAGTCATTTTCCAATTTCCCCATAAAAAAGATGCATAAGAAGGTGCCATAGGACTAGTCATTCTGTTCCCAACTTTTGGAGATTCATAGTCTGTGTTACCATATTGTAAAAAGGTATTTTTGAGCACAAGTTTTATCAAATCACAAACATATTCTTTTGATAGTTTACGTGTATTTTCATTTTCTTCAAGATAATATTTGCATACCTTACCTTTTCAGAACCATTTTATCTTAGAGAGGATGTATCCAGTGCAGTTGCACAAGAAAGGGAAGAACCCCTACATCAAGTCCAAGAACTATATTTACAAAACTTTAAAGTTCACAGAATGTGAAAAGCTACCAGACATTGAATGCATCTTGACTAAGAACATTGATGGTAAAAATAAATTTATGGTATTTCATGATTTTATCAATGGGCAAGTGTAAGAATTTATCTGCTTCTTCCCTCCAGCCTCATTTCTTAATGCAAACTCTGATCAAGGGACTATTGTCTAGTTTTTTTTAATACTTTATAGCAAACGAATAGTGTCAAGTATTATAGTCTTCAAGGGGTTTCTTTTGTGGTTTTTAAAAGTTTGCTTTATGTTGATATTCAGCATTAAAAAAGTGATCAGATATTTTTCGTATGCATACAGCCATCCATATTATTGTAGGTGTCTGAAAAAAGACTAAAGTATATGAGATCTTTGGACTGTTCCGAAGATTATTGAGCTTCCCAGTCATGTCACTCTGTCACATCAGAGACAGGACAGCAGAAGCAATGTGTAGTCATCCTTTTTGTGAACTACATGTCCCTGAATTGAGTAATTTTAGAAATAAACATATTTCGTGTTTGGATCGATATCTTCATCCCTCAGAAATTCAGTCATGCCAGTTTGAGCCGTTGTCCAACAAAGCTAGTAGCTCAGATAAGAACTCTGATGTGAAAGATGATAACAACACCAAGATGATAACAACATCAACATGAACAGGAGCTGGTATGTACACTTTTTTGTTTTATAATTTGTATGTCAATAATAGAATGTTTATTTGTTTTTTTAGTTCCACAGAATATGAGAAGTGGATTTGGGGAAAATATATACAGTAGGTTCTGTGTCAGATAGTTGTAAAATTTTGCTTTTAAAATATATTTGTGTGTCTGTGCAGAGACGTGTGATATATCTGTGTATGTCATCTGTTTTCTTTTTCTTGGACTGAGAAGTAGTACTTGTCATTTGCATGTCATGCACCCTGTTAGTGCCTCAAACAATGACATCCTTTTCTCCATCATAAAATCTTGTGCTTATACAGTAAAACATGCTAAAGAGACATACTGATACTTCTGGCAGCAAAAGTCATCTCTCAAAAAGGCAATTATTTATAAATTGAGCCAGGCATTATTTTACAAATCTGCTTTTAATTAACAGACAGCCATTCATATTACATTTTATTGTTATAGTGCCATTGTAATACAACCTATGAATTAGTAATTCTATTTCAGTTACTTCTTTTGTAGGTGTTTTGTGGTTTCTGTTAGCTCATGCCTACTTGGAGGAGAGTATCAATTGTCAGGAAGTGGATCTTGTGGAAATGAAAGCTGCTTAGGGATAGAAAGACTGCGACTCCAGACAGTGTATTTTGCACTGCAAAAATCACCACTCTTTGGAGGTTTCATTAATCAAGTTTGCAAGGATGGAGAAATGCTGACAACAACCATTTTATTAGTATGGTTCATTTATTATGAAAGGAATATGAAAAAAATTAACACAGGAGGTAACCATAATGTTAACCTATCCTCAGAGTTGGTATTGAATGTCAGTAATATCAATGAAAAAGTAAAGATTTTTAACTATCCAATATTCAGAAAGATGTTAAAAATTTGAGGGTATATGTATTATGAATCTACATATATGCACTTCAGAATGCTGTTGAAATTTTCAGCATGGAGATTGTACAGAGACTTGAACTATTTAAAATTTGTGTATTGTATATGGCATTTGCTAAGAACAGTAAATTAATAGGAAAGTTATCCAATCCAATCATATATTGTAACAGCAGTAAGTGCATTACTTTCCATATAAACACGCTTGTCCTAAAGTAAAAGGCAAAAATGTAGAAAATGTTTTTTCTTGTAATTTAAAACAACTACTGTAATGATTTTTATACTGATATTGAGTCTATTTGAGATTGGTGCATCACAAAAGAAATTGGAAGAAATGAATTCCTGACCCCATTACACATTTTTGTTTGATCAGTTGTATTCAGCACATTATGTTGTTATTTTTTTTCTTCTTAAAACTAGTGTGCATCTGGCATCAACTTCCAACATCAGCTGCCACTAGCTTCTGTTATTCTTCCACTTCTGACATCATATGTGTTCGGTTTCTAAAGAATAATGGAAATTATGCATTCAAAGCTGGCATACTTATTTTGACTGATTTGATAGAAATTGACTAGGTGCTTGCCTATTGAAGTAGTGGGATCTAACTTATGATATGCTGCAAGTGTAGTGAGCTGCTATCCTCAACATTCTTCTTCAACTACTTTGCATGTAGCAAGAGACATCATCTTAACTATATTTATCCAAAAGTAATGAAAACTTGTTCTTAGGTTTCCTCATTGTTTCTTTCAATAGGCAATGACCTTCTCCCACCCTGATTCTCAGCAGATATGCTTGGGAGCCTGTTTATATAATAGCTCACCTCTTAAACATAGAGGTCCAACATACTAAGGCCATGGCCATAACAACAGCTATGAACTTTACAGATGGTGGAATGAGATTCAATATTGTCAATCTCCACCATTCTTAAAGACCATCTTAAAGCCAAGCTATACCCGCAGACTTAATGATGAAATCTGTTTAATGATTAGGCTGACATATTTTGCAAAGAAGCAGCCAAGAACATCTTCTTTCCCACCTTCACAGTCTCCACTGCCATGGTGGGATTTGCAAGGAAAGCAACAAAACAGTTGGCAGGTAGGTGCTCAGATCACAGGCCACTGGAAAGTAGTCCTTTTGAATTTACAACCATTGGAAATCAGTTCTCCCAAACTAATGCAGACAAGAGGTATAGGAAGGGTGATCATTTTCACTAGTGTTTCTCTCCATGACACCATCGCTGTATCAAATGACATTACCTTCATGCCTCCCTTTTCACAGATCCTGGTAGGATGAAGGATCCATTTTTTCACAGCCGAATGAGAAAGATTTGCCATTATGACACATGGACCTGAAAAGTGGCTGTAGTTTCCAGAGGGGCTCAATATTGTGTTCGGTACACCTCCTCATTTGCCCAGGGTTCCTTCAGCTACAAACATGGCACTCCTCAGTTTGTCATCAACTTGAGCACATTCAGTCAACTCTTTTACACTGGTGCATGATGCAATGCAACAGTGAGCCCAAAATGCCATCCATTTGGGAGACTGCACACTCCCCACTCCTGGTTACTCAACTCAAATGATTAATCTGGGAAATTGAGATATTCCCTCATTTGCTGAATCAAACAGGAGGTGTTTCATTCCGGCCCTAGAGCTACTGAAACTCTAAGTCTGGATCTTGTTAACACATTAACTCCTAGCGATGACTTAATGGGGCAGGAGGTAGTAGCCTACGGCCGAGCTCTGTAGCGTCTAGGTCATGCATGATACACTAAAGTGGGTGGTATTATAGAAAGGTAGACAGATGTAGCTCTATAATGATACCAAATAATCTGGAATATCTAGTTGCACTACAAAATACAGATAATAAACCTCATTTTTTGGATCCGACTTTATTCTACCGAAAATTCGCCTGTGGTTGGAATCCGATTTTAAGTCTGGATTTTATACTTTTTGGTCTCAGATCTAAGGCAAACCGGTATGAACTGCAAACAGACAGATGATCCTTTGCAAAAAGTAGGATAAGGTGTGCATTTGGAATAAAGAGTGGTCTCAGTTTAGCACAAAAAACCCACAACAAAACTCCAACTTTTACCCTTCTGCACATGCACGAGTCAAATAGCCAATTAAGAATAATATTTCTAACACAACTAGGCAGTATGTTATTGAAAGATCACCGGGGATTTGGTGTTTTTGGATCTATTCAGAAATAGCTTTCAAAATGTGTTTCCTACTCCATTTTCATGTGAAAATGACAAAAAGCTCCAGGGTTAATATGTTAAAATATGCCCTCAAATAACAGTTCTCAAAATCAGTGCTGGAGAAATTGCATCAGTGAGATGGTCCTTCAGTGTAAAGGTGAATGAAGGCAATGGAATATATTCTCACATTGGTGTGTACAGAACACTTTATACCATAATAGATAACTTCATATGGCCCGTCTGAGAAACAGCACCAATCACAATTAAAAACTACCATTCTGTCATCAGTTACACTACATTATCATATGAGAGAAATATCAGACAAATCAAAGATCTTCTGTCCATATTTGCTTACACATGTCCAATGATGTAGGATCCTTGCCCAAGTGGACAGTTTGAATCACTTTCATAAACATTTTTGGTTCACCTCATGTAGAAGACCTGCCACCTCATTGCATTGGCAAGTGGGGGGCAGACTTGACAAATACATGCTCTATTAGTGGACCCATCTACATGCAGTTCCAACAAGATGGATAAGTATTACTCATGATACCTCTGCTTTCAAGGACAGGCTACCATTCATGAGTAATCAGATTTTGGGAATAAATTCCTATCTACTCTGGACACATCATCTGGAGGTCTGCAGGACCTAATGTGAGGTACTTAAGGAAGACTAAGCCATTGCATCAAGGGAGATCATGTCTCTTCTTACTCCTCACAGAAGAAAAGGATGATATATCAATAGACACATCCTCGATAAAGTGGGTTATTTGTGCTGCATGTAAAAAATAATCTCACACTAATGAATTTGTTTTGCATCTCAGACTCTTGCTCTGGGAGGGAGATACAAGTACACTTCCCCAGCTTTTATCAGAGATCTTTATCCTAAAGGCTCAGCTTGGTCTGGTGGGACATAAAATCATGGTGCAAAAGGATTTGTGGGAGGGAAACATTTTCAGTTTTGATGGTCTCTCACCTCTTACCTCTTCTCCTAAGTTATTACGATCAGGTAATTTATTTGAAGAAGAAACCAGTTTTTCTAGTAAAATATGTTTCTTTGTTATTGCATCTTCCTATCCTCCCAGCAGTTACATACATATAGAGAGCATGCCTTCCACTCTTGTAGCAACTGAAGAATTCACGGAATTTTGGTTCCAACTCTGATGTCAAGGGGAGATCACTCTAACTTCAGTCAAGGTAGGCAGATATTTTATACCATTTTAGCCAAAAACATTTTAATCTAGGAGGGCTGGCTTTGTGAGGTAGTACTAGGTAAACATATTTAGTAGAAATATTGGTTACAAGTTGCTACTGCCAAGCTTTCTCACATACCCATATTGGCCGAATCGGAAACTCGAACCCAAGCAGACAGGTGAGATGGGAGTGATCCGTAACGGAAAGCGCTTTAGACCACTCAGCCACTTGGGGCCCTTTTTTTTTTGTTAAAGTTTTTCTCTTTCTAATTATGTATGGCTGTGTGTATAGTTGGTTAATAAGCAGAAATTATTATTTTAGGATTATTTTAAACTTTGTTATACTTTTAACTTCTTAGCATATTCTATTTTTAAATCCTCAAATAATTTTAATGAAAAAAGCCCCATTGTTACAACTATGAAAATTATATATTAATCAGATATCTTATTTGTACATCGTGACCAATTCACTTTGATCAGTGCGCATCAAACTAATGCATCAAACAACATGTACAGGGCATATATCTTTATAAAGGACAAACGTTGCAATTGGTGACTTTGTGTACCCTAAAGTCATTTGTCAGCAGACTATTTTAGTTATTTCCTCCTATTTTTACTTTTTACAAACAAGCAACAACCCTCTCAGCATCAAATCTTTTCTGCATATCTTGGTGAGTTCTGTAAACTTAACATGATCAAATCTTGACTTTGCTTCTGTCCTGAAATTATTATAAATAGAAAGGCTTTTTCCACAAGCTACACTTGTAAAAGGTGCTGTGAGAATATACTTGGGTGATACACAGGAATCGGAAAACATGTCCCTTTGTTGGTCAGTTAATTAGTTCCTGACACACTTTTCAATGATCTCTCGCAGAATTCATTAGGT
Source organism: Sinohyriopsis cumingii (assembly GCA_028554795.2). Classification (NCBI taxonomy): domain Eukaryota; kingdom Metazoa; phylum Mollusca; class Bivalvia; order Unionida; family Unionidae; genus Sinohyriopsis; species Sinohyriopsis cumingii. The sequence continues at coordinate 91,772,541 of CM068831.1, forward strand.
ACTATTTTAAACTGACAGCCTGTTTCATTCTGTCATTGTCAACAAGGACTTCATGGTTTTCAAGCCATTGACAGGTAATCTTTATTTGGAATGCTATACTTTTGGACTTGTGATAGAAATTTTAGGATTATGTAGGATTTAATGCACAATACTGTATGTTCCTCAAATTTTCATTTTATAACTTAGAGAAATAAATTTATTTGTTAATTTTACTCTTTTTTTTTTCTTCTTTCTGTTACATGTACCTAGTTTATGACCATGCATTTATAACAGAAATTGGGGGCTTATCCAGGATCTGAATTTCTTTAAAATATTTCAGATTTATTTAAAAATTGTCTTTAAAATTTAAATTTAACATGCTTTAGAATTTTCATTGTCCCTGGTAAATATTTTAATTTTAGACATTTGAGGAAGTACTATTCCTATGGTTAGAGTGTCCGCCTTGGATGCATGAGGTCGCGGGTTCAAACCCAAGTGGAGTCATACTGACTTATAGAAAATGCTACTAGCAGCCACCTCGCTTGGTGCTCAGCATTAAGAGGTTAACGTTAGGACTGGTCAGCCTAGTGTCAGGATGTGACTGGAGTGGGACATGATGCTACATATCTGCGGCATAATGCCCAAGTGCTAGACATCACTAAGCTGCAACACTGCAGACATCATAGTGATATGCCTGGAAAATGTTAAAAATGTTAAAAATCCAAATCACATACACAAACATATTTGAGAAATCATTAGTGAAACCAGCAAACGGGCCCTGAGTGGCCGAGTGGTCTAAAGCGCTCTCCATTATGGATCACTGCCATCTCACCTCTGTCTGCGTGGGTTCGAGTCTAGGATTTGGCTAATTAATGTGGGTATGTGAGAAAGCTTGGCAGTATCTTCTCGTGGGGTGGTGGTTCTTTCTGGGGATTTCCAGGGTTCTTCCTCCACCATTAATACTGGCTGCCATGCATAGTCTATCATGTGCTGAAAAATGGCGTTAAACTCAACAACAAAGCCAGCAAAATTTGACAATGGAGAACTTTGTTGAAAATCCTATCCAGGAAGTGTTAGAGTCTTTGTAAAAAGGTGAGATGTGTGAGCTCGCCAGATCTTATGATCTCTGAAGTGAAAACTTTTTATATAAAACAAGAGATGAAGATTCTTTAGGTTCAGTATTTGGAAGAAATAAATACTTTTTTTCAAGTGTTTTGGTTTGGTTAGTAAGTCTGTAGAGGAATTATTTTTAATAAGAAAAAGCAGTTACATCACCAGATGGTGTGATGTATATTTAATTAGAATTGTTTGTTGGACTTTCTTAATGTCCAAAAATCAAGTTAATGGTGTACCTGACCACCAACAACTATTTTGTAAGCAACATAATATGTAGCTAACATTTCTTTATCATTGTGGATTAAATATGCAGATCATTATCATTGGCAGTAAACATGTTTATTTGAATATGAGTCTAGGATATCAGTTTTCCACTTGGAAATTTCTAAACTTGTTGACAACATGGAATGATTTATAAAGGAGACTGACCTACATCCTGGCACTTTTTATTGTGCCCTAGCTTTTTATATAATGTTGTTTACTTGCAAAATTACTAATCTTGCCTTAACATCAGAATCAGAGTTATTATTGTGTTCAGATTTTAATTTGATAGGATTTATTTATTCTAAGTATTATTCACTGGATTGACAGAGTGCTCAATAATATTCTTGGACTAAAATAATAATTTGAAATTATAGTGAATTTTAGTGAACATTTTGATAATATTATTGGTATACAACAAAAGACTGTTCGTACATTACCACACTCAAGGCACATCAACACATTCAGTTTTGGAAGTTTTTGGAATACCACTGGAATTAGTTGGAAATTTATACAGGACTATTTGGGATTTAATTCATATATAGAGTTTCTTTTATATGATCACTTTATATTCTAGAGAAATAAATTATTTGTTGAATTTTACAAAACTTGTTTGTTTTTGCTCTTTTCTTTTTCTTAGTTTAAGCCCATAGAGTCAAAACAAAAGAAACATAGTTAAGAAAGTTTCAGCTTCAGAAAGAAATGATGTAAATCAAAAATCAAAGAAGGGAGAAAAAGGCAAAGACAAAAAGAAGACAGAAATACATTTGCAGAATGAGTAAAGGGGGAGAGAGAGAAAGAGGAAGATGAGAGGCAAATGCAAAGAGAGAGGAAAGGGAAAGATAGAGAGGAAAGGGAAAGATAGAGAGAAAAAAGATGGAAAAACAAATGCTTGAGAAAAAAGGGAAATGTCATTAAAATAATTATAATTGGCAGGGGGAGCATACACACCTCCTGTCCCCTTTACTCACAAGTTCAGGTTTTGATTTTACCAGAAATATTAGGTTAGTACCCCCTTTTAAAGAAATAGAAGTAGGTTAATATTTTCGTCATTTTGAGAAAATTGCTGAAAACTTGAAATGGCTGAGATCAGTGCTATTACAACGTGCACTATTTGGCAAAGCTTGTGAAGTCTACACTTCACTATTGGAATAATTAAGTGCTGATTATGATGCATCCTGATGTGTTATGAGTTGGTACCTGACGAATATCAACAAAGGTTTAGGAATTGAAAAACCCATTTCAGATTTGAAATTGAAAATGAAGGATGAGTATGCTTCTTACCAGTATTATACTGTAATGGACAAGCTAGGTCCTGATAATACTACATTGGAGTATGACACCAGGGATGAGTATGCTTCTTACCAGTATCATACTGTAATGGCCATGCTAGGTCCTGATAATACTACACTGGAATATGACACCAGGGATGAAATGAGTATGATTCTTACCAGCATCACACCATAATGGCCAAGCTAGGTCCTGATAATACTACATTGGAGTATGACACCAGGGATGAGTATGCTTCTTACCAGTATCATACTGTAATGGCCAAGCTAGGTCCTGATAATACTACACTGGAGTATGACACCAGGGATGAGATGAGTATGCTTCTTACCAGTATCACACTGTAATGGCCAAGCTAGGTCCTGATAATACTCCATTGGAGTATGACACCAGGGATGAGATGAGTATGCTTCTTACCAGTATCATACTGTAATGGCCAAGTTAGGTCCTGATAATACTACATTGGAGTATGAAACCAGGGATGAGATGAGTATACTTCTTACCAGTATCATACTGTAATGGCCAAGCTAGGTCCTGATAATACTACATTGGAGTATGACACCAGGGATGAGTGTGCTTCTTACCAGCATCACACTGTAATGGCCAAGCTCGGTCCTGATAATACTACATTGGAGTATGAAACCAGGGATGAGATGAGTATACTTCTTACCAGTATCATACTGTAATGGCCAAGCTAGGTCCTGATAATACTACATTGGAGTATGAAACCAGGGATGAGATGAGTATACTTCTTACCAGTATCATACTGTAATGGCCAAGCTAGGTCCTGATAATACTACACTGGAGTATGACACCTGGGATGAGTATGCTTCTTACCAGTATCATACTGTAATGGCCAAGCTAGGTCCTGATAATACTACATTGGAGTATGAAACCAGGGATGAGATGAGTATACTTCTTACCAGTATCATACTGTAATGGCCAAGCTAGGTCCTGATAATACTACATTGGAGTATGAAACCAGGGATGAGATGAGTATACTTCTTACCAGTATCATACTGTAATGGCCAAGCTAGGTCCTGATAATACTACATTGGAGTATGAAACCAGGGATGAGATGAGTATACTTCTTACCAGTATCATACTGTAATGGCCAAGATAGGTCCTAATAATACTACATTGGAGTATGACACCAGGATGAGTTTGCTTCTTACCAGCATCACACTGTAATGGCCAAGCTAGGTCCTGATAATACTACACTGGAGTATGACACCAGGGATGAGTATGCTTCTTACCAGCATCACACTGTAATGGCCAAGCTAGGTCCTGATAATACTACATTGGAGTATGACACCAGGGATGAGTGTGCTTCTTACCAGCATCACACTGTAATGGACAAGCTAGGTCCTGATAATACTACATTGGAGTATGAAACCAGGGATGAGATGAGTATACTTCTTACCAGTATCATACTGTAATGGCCAAGCTAGGTCCTGATAATACTACATTGGAGTATGAAACCAGGGATGAGATGAGTATACTTCTTACCAGTATCATACTGTAATGGCCAAGCTAGGTCCTGATAATACTACACTGGAGTATGACACCAGGGATGAGTATGCTTCTTACCAGTATCATACTGTAATGGCCAAGCTAGGTCCTGATAATACTACATTGGAGTATGACACCAGGGATGAGTGTGCTTCTTACCAGTATCATACTGTAATGGGTAGGCTAGGTCCTGATAATACTACATTGGAGTATGAAACCACGGATGAGTATACTTCTTACCAGTATCTTCTTGTGGGTCGGTGGTTCTTCCCTGTGTTTTCCAGGGCTCTTCCTCCACCATTAATACTGGCCATCATGTATAGCCTATCTTGTGCTGAAAAATGGCATTAAACCCTAGACCAACAACAACAACTTACCAGTATCATACTGTATTGGCCAAGCTAGGTCCTGATAATCCTACATTGGAGTATGACACCAGGGATGAGTGTGCTTCTTACCAGTATCATACTGTAATGGCTAGGCTAGGTCCTGATAATACTACATTGGAATATGAAACCACGGATGAGTATACTTCTTACCAGTATCTTCTCGTGGGTCGGTGGTTCTTCCCTGTGTTTTCCAGGGCTCTTCCTCCACCATTAATACTGGCCACCATGTATAGCCTATCTTGTGCTGAAAAATGGTATTAAACCCTAGACCAACAACAACAACTTACCAGTATCATATTGTATTGGTCAAGCTAGATCCTCATAATACGAAATTGGAGTATGACACCAGGGATGAGTGTGCTTCTTACAGCTGAGTAAGGAGAGGAGAATGGAGTAAACTTGAGCACTTGATTTCTTTTCAACCATAACACAAGATGATTCATTTATTTAAAAAAACATTGAATAAAGTTGCATTTCATGACAATGACAGTCCTGTTGTGTATACAAGGCCAGAATATTATCATTGTCTTGAGGTACAGTTTAGTATATATGACAGTCTCACACAAGGTCAGGGTATATATGACAGTCTCACACAAGGTCAGGGTATATATTAGCACCATGCTATTACTTCATTGTATTAATATCTCTTTTAACGAATGAAAATTATGCAAGATTTATTATATTTGGATTCACTTGCAATCAAGTTTACTGCAGAAGAGAAAATATGACATGATTATAGTATGTGAATTATAAAATCTGCAATGAAAACACTTGCATAACTTTACACTTCAACTATAACAATATACTTATTTGAATAGGATTGAAATATTAATGGAATTAAATTGGCTGCCAGGTCATTGAGGACAACACTCACAATGACTTAGACTAATACTAAATTATAAAATTAAAAAAGAAACTCAATAAATTATGTTTTTATGGACTGCTAGATTAATTTGGTATTGTTGAATTGAATTTAGAATGTCAAATAGGTGAGGACAACACTCACATTGACTTATGATGGAATTACATCATGGCATCTGCTATAGCACACTCTAATATAACACAAATTTGGATATAACACGGTTGTGGTGTGGCTCCTCAAATTTCATATATATATGTACTTTTCTCATACACAGATTTTTTTTTCTTTCTTAAAAGTATGACAAGTAACATGTAAGAAGTTCATAACCATTTTTGGGGAATAGATGATGTATGTATTCAGTATAAAGTGATTGTATCATGGCTCCTGCAATTTCATTTACATGTACTTTTCTAGTACTCGAGGAAAGGTATTTTCTTTTTAAAAAGTATGAAAAATGATGTGTAAAATATTTTTTCAGGGATTATGCTGGGTTGCGCCAGTCACAAATTGCAATTTATGTTCCCTACCAGTGACAAAATATACCTTCTTGCGATCCTTCCCCCCCGCAAGTCATTATAGACTTTTTAAACTTGTTTATATAACCTTGGGTTTGGCGTGAAGAAATTCAGAGGTATAATGAAAGGATGCAGCAAATGCATAAATAGAACCAAACTGATGCACGACATTCAAGCAAACCTAACAACTTGCTTACTTCCTACTGCAGAACAACTCGATAACTGCCTGCGTTCATTGCTTGACAAACATGCCCCAGCTACCAAGTGCAGAGTATCAATTCAGAAGTGTTCTCTATGGTATAGCAGTGTTAGGGACCAGCTTCGCACTGCTAAAAGAGACCGCCGTAAAGCTGAGAGGCTTTGGCTTTCCACCAGACTCACTATTCATAAGCAAATCTATGAAGCCACTAAGAAGAATGTCACAAATATAGTCCATGCAGCGAAATCAGCCCACTACAGTACTAAGATCATGGAAAGTTCAGCTGCAGAGAGCTCTTTGAGATTACTAACAAGCTAATATCAAGGAATAAATCTACACCAATTCCAACTACCTTCTCTCCAGTTGACCATCCGGACATGCTTGCAAATTTCTTCTGTGACAATATACAAACCATTCGAGATAAGCTTGACACCACAATTTCAATTGACTCGTCATCACCATACAGTAGGGATACAGAATTTGAGCGGCAACCATTAGCAGCATTTGAACCTGTCTCTATGGATATTGTACGTACAATCCTGATGAAGAGTGCACCAAAGTCATGTGAACTTGATCCAGTTCCAACATCACTGCTGCTTGAGTGCTTAGATACAGTATTGCCTTCACTAACTGATGTTATTAATATCTCTCTCTCATCCGGGGAATTCCCATCATTTTTCAAAACTGCCATTGTAAAGCCATTGTAAAGCCTCTGCTGAAGAAACCAATACTAGACATAATTATTTAAAGAACTACTGCCCAGTTTCTAATCTCCCATTCATATAAAAAATCTCAGAAAATGTTGTTCTATCCCAGCTTGTATCTCATCTAAATTCAAACAGTCTTTTTAGCAATATACAATCTGCATATCGCTCCTGCCACAGTACTGAAACTACTCTTCTAAAAGTAGTTAATGACATTCTTTTTTCTTTGGATAGCGGAAAGATTACAGTCCTCACCCTCCTTGATTTGTCTGCAGCATTTGACACAATAGACCATGATATATTACTTCACCGTCTCCAGCATGTGTTTGGCATTCATGATAATGTCTTATTGTGGTTCAAATCCTACTTGGTCAACAGGACACAAATTGTATCTGCAAATGGAATACATTTCAGCCTAGTTGATCTATGTTGTGGTGTTCCACGGGGGTATGTTCTTGGACTTGTTCTCTTCATTCTGTTCACTCAGTCACTCTCAAGTGTCATAGATCATCATCCAGTGTCTCACCAATTGTGTGCTGACGACACCCAAATATACAAATCTAGCCACCCAACTGAAGTTGATGCTACCATCCAAGGTGTAGAGAGATGCATTTCTGATGTGAAATCATGGATGACATGTAACAAGCTGCAGATGAATGATGATAAAACTGAGGCCTTTCTGATCACAACACAAAGACATTCTCATTCATATCCTTTACCTCAAACAATAAATATCAGCAACACCAACATTAAATTCACACAATCAGTACGAAACCTAGGTGTTACTCTGGACAGTACTCTCACATTACGCCAACATGTCATGAACATATGCAAGGCGGCATATCTTGGGCTGAGATTTATCAGCTCAATTTGCAAATATCTTTCAGTTGATGCCACTAAAACACTTGTGTGTTCATTAGTACTTTCAAGACTGGACTATTGTAACTCAATTCTGTCTGGTTCATCTCAATATCTGCTCCAGAAACTTCAAAAAGTTCAAAACACAGCTGTTCGGATCATACTTAGAGTACCACGATCAGAGCACACCTCCCCTGCTGCTCTGTACCCTACACTGGCTATCCATTTGATCCAGAATCAAACACAAAATTTGTTCTCTGTGCTACGTTTCACTGTCAGACTCTAGTCCAACATACCTATCCGACATCATCCATGTGTACACACCAGCAAGATACTTACGCTCCTCTTCTGACAATCGTATACTCATTATTCCCACTATGAAAACAAAGTCATATGGAGAGCGTTCTTTTGCATACCAGGGCCCAGCAACATGGAATGAATCGCCCACTGAACTGAGACACAAAGACACAGTGATCACATTCAAAAGGGCTCTCAAAACTCACTTATTTCGACTGCAAGAACAAACTTAAAGACCTAATAATGTTTCCTACCTTAAATATTCTCTGCATGTTTTTTTATATAATGTTTTCTAATTTCATGGTGTTTGTTTTTGTAATCATATCATTATATGTTTTTTATGTTATAGGTGTTGTCTAATGTTGTAAAGCGCTTAGAGCTCCTAAAGATTAGGCGCTATACAAAGTCCTCAGTATTATTATTATTATTATTATCGGCTGTTCACTAATAATTAATATATTTATTATACTGACCTCAGTATATGGATGGTAAATAAAATTCCTCGTCTCTTCAGTCATGGAATTAAATAATACAGAATAATCATATTTTCTTTGTAATCCCTGTCAGAACAAAACACCTGTGTATTCATTGTTGGCCTTTTTAAAAAAAAATATTTCTGACACGTGTGGAAGGCAGCATCACTCTACCACCAGAAATGTCACAAAAAAACAAAACAAAACAAACAAAAAGAAAAATGGAGATCTACTTGTTGGTCTACTTATGCTACTGGGACTAGCTAAAATCGACCAAGTTTTAAAGGCTGGAAATGTAACTGTTACAGTTGACCAAATGACCGCAAATTCCTTTTGTTTTTAATATCTACCCAGAAGAAAGTTTTCTTGAAACTTCAAAGAAAACTGATCATTTTTGAAGAACCAACTGTTCTTTATAAATACTAAGCAAATAGAAACAAAATTCAGTCTCAGTGTTCTACAGTTATTTGATGTTGTTGCTGCAGTAAGAAGCAGACATCTGTTGGTCCTCCAAAGCTGTCCATTAGTGGTAACTTCAATAACACATGCACCCATCATCAAAGAAAGCCGACTACAATCTTTAATAAACGCAAATAGCCCTTCATCAAAAGAAGTCAGCATCAAACTTAAATAAACATGATGGTATCTGATAGATTATTGCATTTTCCAAAGTGATTGGGACACATTTATTGTGCCATGAAATTGTCATTTTTGCTGGGGGGAAAAATATGCTTACAGTCACTACCAGTGGTGGCATAAAACACAAATTAAATCTCCAGTCTTTTGAAACCATAGATATATGGCTGTCAAGTTAATACTAGATGGGGTATCTTGCAAAGATGTTTGTTAAACTCTTTAGTTTGTTCAACATCTTCATTTCCCTATCAATAGCCTTATCTCCTGGGTAGCCTTGGCAAGAAGATACTGTCTCCAGCTGACCAAAATTTAAGTACATGTACATGTAGCATGTAAACAGCTAAAGCCATGTGCTGCTTGCTAAAATTATAGTGAATTGTTAAGTGACAATCGGATATAGATCCAAATGAGGACTACTTTTTTTATTTATAAATACTTGTTATGTGTGTTTTTTAATGGGATGTGAATCATACATGAAGTTTATAACATGCAATCTACACTCGAATTCATTGATTTATTATACACAAGTACAGTACTTAACAGATTATGGATTGTACTACACAAATGTAAGTTGTCAATGTACAAGTGTTTTCCAGACTAGTTTGTCTTCATTTAGTCAAAAGTACTTATTTTTATGCCTGCTTTTATTACCCGCCTGCCATATTTTAAGTAAATGCATCATTTTCTTCAGCTAACTGACTTGGTTGGTTATAACACAGTCAGGTTTTAAGGACCCCAACTACCACATTATAGTCAGGTCACACTGTATTTGTATCAAGTGTTACATTACGTAATGACTAAATTGTATTGAGAATGTCTGACTGGTGAGCAAAACACTCACAATGACTTAGTCTATTTACCTAAGAACATTGTTGGACCTATGAGTTAAGGAAATGATTATCTATTGGAGTGTAATGAAAAATTTCCTTTAAGCATTAATCTTCTTAAAAATAATTAAATAAAGGATGTTAATACATAAATAAATGTATTGGTCTCACCAATTAATGAAAACTGTTATCAAGGCATTTAGTTTCTATAATGTTTCTGAAAACAAAGAAGACAAGTTGTCACTTGTGGCATCATCACTGTAGTAAGCACTCATAGTTGGCTTTTGCATTTAATGAAAAGTTTTCAGTTGCTTTTTTCTGTCTTGCATGTGAGACAGGGTGATTTATGGAGCACTTATTTTTCATGGTATCATTTCTAGGAGACGTGTATTATCAGTATCTGAAAATTATGTTCATATTTCAGGGATAGGAAAGAAAGGAGAGCTGCTAAAAATTCCCCGCAGTCTGTTTAGAAATCATCTATATCTCACTGGAGATGCTGTCTATCCAACTGAGGAAAACATTCAGGAATATCATATACCATTCAAAGTAAGATTTTTCTAGATGATGAAGTTTCATAGGCCCATCTTAAGATGGGTGTATTATGGTATTGTGTTTGTCAATCAGTTCCTCCACTAATCATTTGGTTTGTCAACTTTTGCAGATCCTATTCATAACTGTGTAAACCTTATAGATATTTTAATGAAACTTTACCATAATGGGCGAAATTAGCCCGATACAGTACTAAGATCATGGAAAGTTCCAGCTACAAAGAGCTCTTCAAGATTACCAACAAGCTAATGTCAAGGAACAAATGTACACCAACTGCCTTCTCCATTTGACTGTCCGGACCTGTTTGCAGATTTCTTCCGTGACAATGTACAAACCATTAGAGTGTTGCTTGACAACATAATTTCAATTGATTTGTCATCACCGTACAGGGGCCCCGAGTGGCCGAGTGGTCTAAAGCGCTCGCTGTTCCAGATCACTGCCATCTCACCTCTGTCTGCGTTGGTTCGAGACTCGGATTCGGCTAATGTGGTTATGTGAGAAAGCTTGCCAGTAGCTTCTCGTGGGTCGGTGGTTCTTTCCGTGGTTTTTCCGGGTTCTTCCTCCACCATTAATACTGGCCGCCATGTATAGCCTATCTTGTGCTGAAAAATGGCGTTAAACCCTACAGTAACAATAATCACCATACAGTTGCGATACAGAATTTCAGCAGCAACCATTAACCTCATTTTTGAACCTGTCTCTATAGATTTAGTAATTACAATCATGATGAAAAGTGCACCAAAGTCATGTGAACTTGATCCAGTTCCAAAATCACTGCTGCTTGAGTGCTTAGATCCAATATTGCCTTCACTAACTGATGTTATTAATACCTCTCTCTCATCAGAGGAATTCCCATCATTTTTCAAAACTGCCATTGTAAAGCCTCTGCTGAAGAAACCAACACTGGACCATAACGATTTAAAGAACTACCACCCAGTTTCTAATCTCCCATTCATATAAAAAATCTTAGAAAAAGTTGTTCTATTCCAACTTGTATCTCATCTGAATTCAAACAGTCATTTTAGCAATGTACAGTCTGCATATCGCCCTTGCCAGAGTACTGAAACAACTCTTTTAAAAGTAGTTAATGACATTCTCTCTTCTTTGGATAGCGGAAAGATTACAGTCCTCAACCTCTTTGATTTGTCTGCAGCATTTGACACAATAGACCATGATAGCATAGACCACTGTCTCCATGTATTTGGCATTCATGATAAAGCCTTACCGTGGTTCAAGTCCTATTTAGTCAACAGGACATGAATTATGTCGGCATATGGAATACACTCCAATTTTGACTTGACATATTTTGGATATTGAACTAAGCTTTTCTAAATTGCACTATATTAATGAAGGTAATTGTGTTATAGGGACTAATTACAGACTGTTAACATTATGCCTGTATATGTTCCTAAAGTAAGTATTCATGTATTTTGCAGAAGCTTTATGGGGACGACTTACAAAAGACTAAATCATCAGCATGGGCAGATAGGGTAAGTCTTAAATATTGCAAACATATTGATAAACCTGTCCTGCTAGTAGATATTCCAAATATAGAAATTTACAGTCAGTTATGTATATCTATTTTATGTATTTTCATAATAATAGATTTTGCTAAGGATTATTTAGGTAATAACACATTTAATGCTATAATCTATTGAATGGGTTGTACTGTAAAGTTGTGTCATGTATTGTATGTAGTATGATTTCATTCATAAAATTTCACAAGGAGAATGCAGCTCAGTAAGAACAATTGGAATTAGTACTCTTAACATGATATTGTTGGTGTTGCTCTTCATTCAGCAATTATTACATCACAACCAATAATGTCTGTTTATATTATCTTCCTTTTGGGACATAAGTTGAAGGCTACAGTATAAATACAATGCTTTCATTCACTCATTTCGCTGTTACTGTTAACTCTGCATTATTTTTAACTTTTCTTAAATGTTGTTTGGAAAAGACTGATCTAATGTACTAACATGTCCTCCAGTTTGTTTGAACCCCCATACTGATTTTAAAAAGGAAAATCACCAAGGATATAAAAGTGCACAGTACTTAGTCATTTCAATCATCGATTTATCATTTCTTTTCTAAATATGTTACCCATTCATGATACCTTAGGAACATTACTACTACCATGCAAATCCTGCCCTCCTAGATGGCACTTTTAGCTCAGGCAGAGTGATTTCCCTTGGTATAGCTATTGGCAACAAGATCTCACAAAAGCTAGAGTCATCTTTGGAAGATTTACTACCGTATTTCATGTTATTTTTTTAATATGAAAAAATAATTATTAATTTCAGTGCATGAAAAATTATATATAAAATAAATAATTATCATTTTGTGGTAATGACTGTGTAAAAAAACATAAAGGGAACGTACCCGGACAAGGCCTACGGAACATACAATACTCGAGAACTTAATGTACAAAACTAATGTACAAGTTCAAAACTAATGTACAAATTCTGTCTCATCCTGCTCTCAACCCCAGAATCTGATTGTTGTTATTAGGAAGAGAGAGAGAGAGAGTAAGTAATCTTCATTGTTCAGTTACATGTCAGGTGTGTTATTATTTATGTAAACACTACAAGGGCACTAATTTTATTCCATTAGCAATTAAAACCTGAATTAAAAAATCATTTTGGTTGTAATTATGAGATCCATTGTCACTGTGCCATATGGCTATGCGGACATAATATACATGCTAATTAAATAATCTTAACCTTTAGCTTGGTCCTTTCCAGTAAATACTGGATTGAAGACCAGATTCACCTCTACAGATCAAATTAAGGAGACTTTATGTAGGAAAATGAGGCTACCCATGGGGTGCTCAAAATGTGTACGACAAGCCCATTAGCTCAAGAACAATATTAATCTGCTGGTACTTGTTCTGAAGCCAGTTGAAAAAAATGGCACATGAATTTAAGAGCGAGAGAGAATAACAAAGCAACGTGTAAAAAAAAAATTTTTGTATTATAAACACAACATGTTATTTTCAAGGATATAATTTGTGGTCCAACGTTGGACGATTGCACAAAACAAATGCAAAAGCATGATGCAATGAAACAGTCATAATTTTCAAGAGTTTTACAAGTCTTCCAGCTCAAAACCTTCAAATCATTCACATTCTTCATCACTAGAAAGACTTTCCAATGGAGCTCCATTGTCAGTCCTCTCTACAATTTATTACATTTGAAACGCCAGTAACTTTGAAGCTACTGATTATCATGTCCTTTTTCTTCTTTAATTCTTCACTGGCTTCAAAAATCCAGTCACTCATCTGCTGCTTTGAAGTGGTTGGAATGTTCTGGGTTGCCTCCTCACCAGCTTCCCTGGTTGCAATGTTTTTGGAAGCCTGGTTCTTCATGTATGTTGACCATTTTTTCCACAGCAGTCCCTTGAAAGGCTTATTTAGATATACATCCAGTAGCTGTAGTTTACTTGTGCATCCACCAGGGATTACAGCCATTGTTATTCTGGATTTTTTTGTGGAGTTTTTACTCCATCAGTCAAATGGCCGCAGAATGAATCCAACACTAGGAGAGAAGGTGCGCACCTCGTGTGTACTTCCCAAACTTCATCAGTATAATTCAAGGTGTTCATCCTTCAATGCTTTTTGTTGAACTTTCACTACAACTCCCTTTGAGATATTTAGATTTTTTAAATTTCTTTTTCCCCTAAAGATTATCATGGGTGGCAACAAGTCACCAGATGCCAGGCATGTCAGTACACAAGTTAAATAGCACTTGTCACTGCTGGTACCTCTAATACGCACCTATCTCGTTCCAACTTTATCAATTATCTTCCCTGGAACCAAGTTGAAATGCACTGGCATTTTCGTCCATATTTCCAATTAAATGTTCAAGATCCTTATCCTCATGCAGCTTCTTATATATCTGGTATCTATTTTTTCCTCTTGGTCCTGAGGTAGTTTTTGAGATATTGAAGTTCTACATTTCAGTACAAGTCCATTTTGCTTGAAAAATCCATCAACCCATCCTCTTGAGCCCTGAAACTTTAGATTTTCCTCCTGAATAACTGCAGTAGCATAATTTTGTCACATCTCAATTGTTACAGGCATGTGATGGTCCCGCATACAGAGTAAACAGGATAAAATTTCCTGCTTCTTCTCATGTGAATATGTCAAGAATCGGCCAGTACCTGGGATAGATCCTTTCTTTGTCCTTTGAATATTTTTCGAAAAATCCATTTTCATCCAGTTTGATAAAGTACTTGGTGTAAGGTAGTAATTTGCAGCTATTGGCCTAATTCCACATAGTTTTGCCTCCTCAGCAATTCTTATTTTATCGCTAATGTCCCATTTCATATATTTCCTCTTACTGGTGACTTTGCAGTACCATGAAACTATCTTATATCCCTCATATTTTTACTGTAGTCCAGCTTGTCTACTGCAGGCTCAGGAAATTTTTCAGCAACAATGGGCACCTTTTCAATAGTATCTTTTGGTATGATGGCATTATCTGCTGCATCAGTATTTGATTTGTGAAGTTCAGCATCATCTTTTACATTGGCGATCTTGGTAACTGGAGTAACAGACAGATGATGGGCTTCACCTTTGTCTTTTCTGGGACATCCAGGTCCAATTTTCTGCCTTTTGTTTGGTGGTTCAGTGCATTTAGGTGGTGGTGGGATAAAAGTCTCTCCCTTTGGCAAGGGTTTCAAGAAACTTAGTAATGAAGACATGCCCAAGTACAAACAGTCCAAGATCTTTGAAGATACAGTATTAACTATATATAAATCTAACTTACATAGTCAGTGACTTTTGCATTTATGATTAACACTAGCTGGGTTTTTATAGGTTTTACTGCATTATTATATTGAAACAATAAGATTAATTGCCCAGTTTTCTGTGGTCTTCACATCTTCCTGTGCTGAGATATTATTTTTACTGGATAAATAAACTCAAATGGCTTCTGAACTCATTTTCAAATGTGCGCATTTCTTTGTTACACTGACATATGTAATCAGTAGTGCTAATTAATGACATTGTCCAACTGTTAATGAATAGCAGTATATATTTTAATGACAACAACAGAACAAATACATAAATCATTATATTTTCTCGCCAATACAAAAGACAAAGAAGGGCAATATGATGAATGTGAATAGACTCTCAGTTAACAAAACAGTTGCCCTTTCCAATTAAACAGAGCAAAGGGCTTTCTACACACTTATAATTGGTGAATATTTCTTTAGGGTTTTTTTTCTTTTTCATTATTAGATGCCTCAGATACACATTTACGTGAAGATAACAGATGATTAGGGTTTGTTTTATTGAGGAAACAAATATTTATATTTCTCATATACTTGGCAAAAAATAAATTGGTTGTTTTGCATATCTAAGTGATGCATCAGCATTTTTTCTGATGCTGTTTGAAATGTGATGTAGATAAAAACATAATAGTGAAATACAATAATAAAAGAAAGAAATTATCAGTGACCTACATGCATGATTATAAATGTCGGTTTTTATTATATCATGAATCTCGCGTTTCACTATTTGATGCCTCAGTTAAGAACATGCCCAGAGTTAGTCACTACTTATAACTTGCTTAACAAAAAAATACCGTGGTCATTTGATGTACCTAAATTGAACTTTGTATATTTTTGAATCTGTTTGGGAACTGCCTTCAATTTTAACAAAATGAAATAAAAATAATAAATAAAAAAGCAACTAAAACAATGATTTTATCTCTTATTCTTAGCTGTAAAATTTAAAGGGCCATACTATTTTATCGCTATCACAGTAGATTGTTTTTTATACGAAAAATAATAGGATGACCGAAAAAAATATTAAATTTTGTGCACAAGAAATTATGATAGAGTTAATTATTATTTTTATGGCTTGACAGTGTATGAAAAATTGAAGGGTACAAAAAATAACATGAAATATAGTATTAAAAGTTGGAGGAGTATTTTCATTTCTAAGGAAAGTATACTCATCAATATTTCCAACTTTTCTTTCTTCCTAATGCCGACAAAATTCTGTCTGTACAGTTTTCTAACACATTGTCTTTTCTCACATTTAATAGCACTTAATTACTTGCGTGGGTAGCCAGTGTGACTTTAGGAAAAGTTTGGGCTGCAATTATTTTTTATATGTGTGCAAGTCTCTATGTCTTTAGGAAATTCTTTGTATAATTACTTTATTACTGGGTACATATGGGTGAGATTTCTATGCCAAGACATTCTTAGCATCCAGGTGCCATGCTTCAGTGATTTTACCTGTAATAATGTAAATCGTCAAATAACTCTTCAGCCACAAATCTACATGATCAGAGACAGTGCAGGGACCCAACTCACCACCACAAGACTCATTATTATTGGTGATTCCTATCAGCCTTTCCACCTCAGGGTTCAACTCTTTATCTACTGTGGAACAAAGAGGGAAAGAGCTTAACAAACAGCCAAAAGTTTTCTCTCACACAGCAGATGCATGGACAGGTAAGATGGACCTAACATCCCGTAATCCATTCCAGCCTAATGAATTGGATGACATCTTCTCCACACATATGGTGTATTTCCATTTCAACTGGCCATGGCCACATACAGGGGCCAAGACCACAACTAATATATGCATAGTCACCCTTCTGGCTTATCATCCAGTATGTCAAACCCAACATATGTAGGCAATTACAGAGACCAGTCTGAACCTTATACTGCCTCAAGGCATGCATTCTTTACGATGATATGCTTAGTTCCTTACTTTACAAGAGATGTTGCTCCACAAATTTCTCAAATCTTTGCCAGGAGAAGAGACTTCTTAATCAGAGACAGTTTCGAAGTCACAGTTTCAAATTTAAGGTGCTCAAAAAGTTGTGTGAGCAGCAGGCCTTGACACTCTTCACTAGCCAAATCTCAGACAACAGAGGAGACATTAGCATGCAAGCAAAGATAATGATGCTTGTTATCAAGTGTCTTTGTTGGTTTTAGACTATACTTTGTAGTGGGGTTTTAGACTATACTCTGTAGTAGGGTTTTAGACTATACTCTGTAGTGGGGTTTTAGACTATACTCTGTAGTGGGGTTTTAGACTATACTTTGTAGTGGGGTTTTAGACTATACTCTGTAGTAGGGTTTTAGATTATACTCTGTAGTGGGGTTTTAGGCTATACTCTGTAGTGGGGTTTTAGACTATACTTTGTAGTGGGGTTTTAGACTATACTCTGTAGTAGGGTTTTAGACTATACTCTGTAGTGGGGTTTTAGACTATACTTTGTAGTGGGGTTTTAGACTATACTCTGTAGTAGGGTTTTAGATTATACTCTGTAGTGGGGTTTTAGGCTATACTCTGTAGTGGGGTTTTAGACTATACTTTGTAGTGGGGTTTTAGACTATACTCTGTAGTGGGGTTTTAGACTATACTCTGTAGTGGGGTTTTAGACTATACTCTGTAGTGGGAAGATTCAGCCTTCTGAGCCTCCATTGAAGAAGTTTTCCACCTTTTATGTCAGGAGTTCTGCCTTCCTCCTCCCACTCCATCAACTACCTTGACCAGAGCTCAAGAATCCATTGATACTTTGACGAAAAAGGAAGAATCCAACTTTATATTACTTCGAAATCCTCAGTATGGTAGAACTGCTTTTACCATTAATTACAAGATCCAAGCATCAACTGACTTTTCTTCTCACAAAGTGCCTCCCATCAAACTTTTGTGGGCAGTTCTACCTTTGCCATACTCCAGTATTTTATTTGGTCACCCCAGCAGTCGAATGTGATATTGTAGCTTTGGGGATGACAAAGCTACACTCCTGTGTATGGATTGGATGACCTTTAATGACACTCAGCAGTTAGTATGCAAGATTGTAGCCATGGGATCTGTATTGGACTTTGTCTGCTATGGCTATCTTCCAACATGGGCTTCAGTCATGTTGGAACAAGTTAATACTCTCTTACTCTTTAACATTTTGATTTATATTAGTGTCATTATTGTTACCAGCAGTGCTGCCATACAAAAATCCCCCTCTGCACATGCCAATTTCTTGGATCAAACAGTTACCTGGTCTACAGCCAGAAAACAAAAGACAAATCTGCCAATTATAAACATAAGGAAAGGCCAAGACAACCAGCTGTCCAAAATCAAAGGTGGAATGCATATTGTGCTGAAAGGTACAAATTTGTGTTAAGGTAATCTGAAACACAAAACTAAAATGTATCAATGATGATCAGTTAAATGAATATACTGTATGATGGTCATGTGACAAGTATAATTAAAGATGTGTCGCATTTCATATGATTTACATGACATTATTGGATCACTTATGAACAGGAATGAAGTGTACATTGTCAATAGAATATAACTTTTGAATGATATAGTAGTGCCCTAGTAAATAAGGAAGATTACAGATCACAATGTATCCATACAAGGATGATTACAGTTGCCATGTAACCTCACTCACAGACATATACAAACAGACTCATGCCAAAACAACACATTATGCACTTGCTCAACATTATTATTTAATCCAATCTTGCTTTGCCTTGCACATGTAAACTTATTCACTCATAACAACAAAAGTCTTTGAGTCATTCTTTAATTTTATTGTACAGGTTATTAGATTCACATTATTGCTGTAGGAATTTTACGTTGACTTAAGATATCTTAATAACATTTTGTTGAACTTGACAGATGGTGAAGAATTTTCCTGCCAAACAAAGTGCCTCTTTGTTGTTAATCATGCATGATTTATTTTTTATATTCATGAAAACATGTTTTATCCATTGGAATAGAGGTGTGTCTAAGTAAAATGAATTAACAGAGTGTTCTTGTTTATTTTTTTATGTTACTGCAGTTAGGTTGACAAAGTCACATATATTAACCCTTTTCAGTATCAGTCCTTTGTATTATAACCTCATTGGTCTGGAAAATTAGTCAGGATTTTAGATTTTCCAGATCTTGAAGCTGCAAGGGGTTCAGCTGACTCTTCAAAGACCACTCTTAGAAATGTCATTTAGTAGACAAAATGGTGAAAAAAAGGAACAGCAGCATTGGTTTCCTACACTGCAACCTCCAAATCTAATGGACATACTTGTGGACAAATACTTAACCATAAAATTTAGCCCAACTCAGGCAAATCACAGATGTTCATACTGAATTCAGCATCAACGTACTGTTTCTATGTACAATAAGGATTTGGAACATCATATCATCAACGGTTACAGAAACTCCTTACTTGGCATCTCACAAGCAAGAGATTTCCAACATCAAATTCTAATGCACTATTCAGCTACAAATAAGACCTTGTGATTCTCTAGGCAGAGCATGTTGACGTTCATCTATCTTATCATCACCATAGTAACTGGATTGGTCTGAGTATAAAGGAACAGAAATGTAGACTGACACCTTTTTCCTTGCTTCTGCCTTTCCTATCATTACTTTTCTGTCTTATTGCTACCTTCCTATATTCTTGTCCATGCGCCTCCCATTGCTGAATAGTCAAGTGTGACAGCATCAGCATATTTATAGATAGATAGTGATAAAAACACAATATCTTCTTATATTTATTTTGTCAGAATGGTATATAAACAAGAATTATCTTTACCACTTTATATTTTCACTTTTAAGCACAGAAATATACTTATAAATACAAACATATAGGGTGTTTTCACCATTATTTAAAAAGTTACACAAATTTCTATATCCTGTAAAGTCACTGTCTGTTTATAAACAGTGTAATGTGGTGCAGTATTTATACTTTGAGATAAGTAGTTTTCATTTCTAAGTCCAAATATCAAGTAGTTTTCATTTCTAAGTCCAAATATCAAGTAGTTTTCATTTCTAAATCCAAATATCAAGTAGTTTTCATTTCTAAGTCCAGATATCAAGTAGTTTTCATTTCTAAGTCCAGATATCAAGTAGTTTTCATTTCTAAGTCCAAATATCAAGTAGTTTTCATTTCTAAGTCCAAATGTCAAGTAGTTTTCATTTCTAAGTCCAAATATCAAGGCTAAACTGAAATTATTAAAATATTCATCTGCTTGTGTAATGAGAACATATACTTTAGATTCTTGGTTCCAAACTTATAAACCACAAAATTTTGTACATAAAAATTTGGTAGGTGAAATTTCATTTTTAGATGTTTTGATCTATTACCAATCTTACGTTTAGCCTCAATTTTTATTCTATGGATTTAATCTGTACAAGTCCCTTTCTCTTTTTCTCTCCTTTGTCTATCATCCTCTAGGATCTTGAGTGATGACTCAGTTTCTATACAAGGTTGGCACATGCAAGTATTCTGGCAAACTATGGATTGTTGGGCATTGCAATCAATTGGGAATCAACATCCCAAAATGGATACTGCATGATTTGACTAAAATCAGCCGATTGAAAGATAAACATTTGCGACTTTCCCCAAAAATATTGATTTAAAAAAATAATTTATTATATGTGTGACTAAAATCAGCCGATTGAAAGATACATATATACATGAATTCATGATATTTCTTATGAAGCGAGGCGTATTTACTTTCAGTCATACATGCAGGCAAGTGGTCCTTAACATGCAAAATAATTGTTGTATTTATTGGTGTTTATAACATAACACTGCAGGTCTTACAAGTACAGCATACAAAAAGCTGTAAAATGTGTGCATTACAGACTGGTCTGTTCATAAGTAGGAAATGGTTGATCATCCCTGGAGTAGAGTAGTTTTGATAGGAATTCCTTAATGTCGATTTTTCACAAGTCACGATACATCATTCTTCCTCAGATGGCTGTCTGGTGTACCTTGCAGTAATAATTTTTATGGAAGCATCATATTTTGTTAATAATGACATGAATGTATGTGTACGATGGAGAGAGGGCAGTCATTGCTGTGTTTGTTTGTTTGTTAAAGCCTAGATTCTAGATATAAAAGTCACCATTGAATTTACACGACATGTTGAAATGAAATATTGTGTATCATTTCAGACTTGGATGCAATTAGCTGGCTTATGTTTGAGGGTCCCAATGAGTGGAGACAATCGATGGGTACTGAATGGAACACACATCAGAGTAGCTTTGAGAATAATGGTAATATAATTTGTATATAATCTGCAAATTACATCATGATTTGAATGTTCTATAACTACAGGGGTTCCTCGGTATCTATCATTTTTGGAAATCCCAACCTTCAGTACTAGAATTCCCAAAATGTTAAGAATTAATAATAATAATAATGAGGACTTTGTATACCGCCTAATCTTTAGAAGCTCTAAGCGCTTTACAACATTAGACAACACCTATAAGATAAAAAACATATAATAATATTATTACAAAAACAAACGCCATGAAATAGAAAAACATCAAAAAATAAAAAAACATGCTGAGAATATTTCAGGTAGGAAACATTATTAGGTCTTTAAGTTTGTTCTTGCAGTCGAAATAAGTGAGTTTTGAGAGCCCCTTTGAATGTGATCACTGCGTCTTTGTGTCTAAGTTCAGTGGGCAATTCATTCCATGTTGCTGGGCCCTGGTATGCAAAAGAACGCTGTCCATATGACTTTGTTTTCATAGTGGGAATAATGAGTATACGATTGTCAGAAGAGGTATCTTGCTGGTGTGTACACATGGGTGAGGTCAGATAGGTATGTTGGACTAGAGTGGATACCCAGTTTAGGGTACAGAGCAGGGGGAGGTGTGCTCTGATCGTGGTACTCAAGTATGATCTGAGTAGCTGTGTTTTGAACTTTTTGAAGTTTCTGGAGTAGATATTGAGATGAACCAGACAGAATTGAGTTACAATAGTCCAGTCTTGAAAGTACTAATGAACACACAAGTGTTTTAGTGGCATCAACTGAAAGATATTTGCAAATTGAGCTGATGTGTCTCGGCTCAAGATATGCAGCCTTGCATGTTGGTGCAATGTGAGAGTACTGTCCAGAGTAACACCTAGGGTTCGTACTGATTGTGTGAATTTAATGTTGGTGTTGCTGATATTTATTGTTTGAGGTAAAGGATGTGAATGAGAAAGTCTTTGTGTTGTGATCAGAAAGGCCTCAGTTTTATCATCATTCATCTGCAGCTTGTTACATGTCATCCATGATTTCACATCAGAAATGCACCTCTCTACACCTTGGATGGTAGCATCAACTTCAGTTGGGTGGCTAGATTTGTATATTTGGGTGTCATCAGCGTACAATTGGTGAGACACTGGATGATGATGTATGACACTTGAGAGTGACTGAGTGTACAGAATAAAGAGAACAAGTCCAAGAACAAACCCCTGTGGAACACCACAACATAGATCAACTGGGCTGGAGTGTATTCCATTTGCAGATACAATTTGTGTCCTGTTGACCAAGTAGGACTTGAACCACAGTAAGACTGTATCATGGATGCCAAATACGTGCTGGAGATGGTGAAGTAATATATCATGGTCTATTGTGTCAAATGCTGCAGACAAATCAAGGAGGGTGAGGACTGTAATCTTTCCGCTATCCAACGCAGAGAGAATGTCATTACCTACTTTTGAAAGAGTAGTTTCAGTACTGTGGCAAGGGCAATATGCAGATTGTACATTGCTAAAAAGACTGTTTGAATTTAGATGAGATACAAGCTGGGATAGAACATTCTTTTCTAAGATTTTTTATATGAATGGGAGATTAGAAACTGGGCGGTAGTTGTTTAAATTGTTATGGTGTAGTGTTGGTTTCTTCAGCAGAGGCTTTACAATGGCAGTTTTGAAAAATGATGGGAATTCCCCTGATGAGAGAGAGGTATTAATAACATCAGTTAGTGATGGCAATACTGGATCTAAGCACTCAAACAGCAGTGATATTGGAACTGGATCAAGTTCACATAACTTTGGTGCACCCTTCATCATGATTGTACATACAAAATCCATAGAGACAGGTTAAAATGCTGCTAATGGTTGCCGCTCAAATTCTGTATCCCGACTGTATGATGATGACGCGTCAATTGAAATTGTGGTGTCAGGCTTATCTCTAATGGTTTGTACTTTGTCACGGAAGAAATTTGCAAGCATGCCCGGAAGGTTGAATGGAGAGAAGGTAGTTGGAAGTGGTGTTGACTTGTTCCTTGACATTAGCTTGTTAGTAATCTCGAAGAGCTCTTTGCAGCTGGAACTTTCCATGATCTTAGTAGTGTAGTGGGCTGATCTCGCTGCATGGACTATATTTGTGACATTCTTCTTAGCAACTTGCTTATGAATAGGGAGTCTGGTGGAAAGTCAGAGCCTCTCATCTTTACGGCGGTCTCTTTTAGCAGTGTGAAGCTGGTCCCTAACACTGCTATACCATAGAGAACATTTATGAATTGATACTCTGCACTTGGTAGATGGTTTTTAATTTCTTTGGTGTAAACATATTTGTTTTGTATTAGTTGTCTTGGTGACAGCCAGGAAGTGTTAAAAGGAAATAAAGGTTTTAGAGGTTAGTACATAATAAATTTGCAATTTTTATTGGGCAGAGAGAGAAGTAAAGATCCATTGGAGTCCAGAAACTTAAAGTTGGATGATCATAAGTGGAGAAATAGAGAGTAAGCATATCAGAGAATAATATCTAATTAATTGCAGAAAAAGAAAAGCACACATAATTAATACACTGGACAACAAATTTTTACAAAAGTCATGTTACTGAAATAAAATTAGTCAATTCTTATCAATTTTTATGTGCTGAACACGAATATGACAGTCAAATTGCAAAATTGGCTCTAGTTTTTTTGTAATCTGCAAGAAATTAATGTTTACATAACGAAATGCATTCCAATAGTAAAAGGTCAACTGTAATAGCCTACCTATAAAAAATCAAGTCATTGACTACATCTTAGATTTCTTCGCCTGTCTCTTGTACAGCTGTTCGGGAGCATCTCTGAGGAGTGTGCAGCAGTAGTCAGCCAGCATTGTAGTGGACCATTTTCCCTGGTATCTTTGTTCCATTGTTGCGATATCTTGATGAAAACGTTCACCGTGTTCATCACTAACAATACCACAGTTGCTAGGAAAGAAATCCAAATGGGAATGAAGGAAGTGAATCTTTAGAGACATATTGCAGCCAAGTTTCTTATACTTCATCAACATGTCTTCTACTAGTTCCTTATAGTTTTCTGCCCTAACATTTCCGAGGAAGTTTGTAGAAACTAGGCGAAAAGCATTCCATGCTTGTTTCACGTCACCTTCCAGCAAGTTGTTGAACCGGTCATCTTTGAAAAGCTCTCGAATCTGAGGACCCACAAAAACTCCCTCTTTAATCTTTGCTTCGCTGAGTCGAGGGAATTTTTCATGCAGGTATCGGAATGCTGGCAAAGTCCGGTCAATGGCTTTCACGAAGTTCTTCATCAAACCTAGTTTGATGTGAAGGGGTGGTAGCAAGATTTTCTGAGCCTCAACCAGAGCTGGGTGTTGGATATTCTTCTCTCCAATGGCTACATTCTGCCTGTGAGTCCATTCCTTCCTCATGTAGTGCATTTTCCTTGCTCGGCTATCCCACTCGCATAAGAAACACATGTATTTTGTATATCCTTGCTGCAGTCCCATTAAAAGGGCAACTACCTTCAAATCACCACAGAGGTGCCAGCTGTACTTGTTATACTCAATGGAATTCAGTAGCTGCCTTAAGTTATCGTATGTCTCTTTCATGTGGACAGCATACGCTACTGGAATAGATGGAAGAATGTTTCCATTGTGCAAAAGCACAGCCTTGAGACTCAGTTTCGAAGAGTCCACAAATAGTCTCCATTCTTGTGGGTCATGAGTGATTTTTAAAGCATTCATGAGGCCCTCAATATCGGAACAGAATATCAGATTACTTTCCTTTCTGAAGAAAGGCTCCAATTGCTGGTGGCGCTTTCGATATGCAGTAATTGTGACATCTTCTTCTAGAAGATTCCATTGTTGGAGTCTTGATCCTAGCAATTCTGCCTTGTTCTTTGATAAGTCCAAATCACGAATCAGGTCATTTAGTTCTTCCTGTGTTATTCTGTGTGGGGTTGATGATGCACCACAGTGAAAATCTGGATCACTGCATGCTGATGGACCAGGAGAAGAACAGGTCGACTCACCTTTGTCTTCGTCAGATGAATCAAGAGAATATTCTGCTGGAGGTTCTGGAATAGGAAGTCCCTCACCATGTGGAACTGGTCTCAATGCAGACGGAATGTTTGGGTAGACTATTCTCGACTTCTTTCGCTTCGTTATTCCGCCGGAAAGAGGAGGAACCAAGCAGAAGTAACAGTCATTTAGGTGGTTGCTTGGCTCTCTCCACACCATTGGGACTGCAAACGGCATTGATGACCTTTTGCAATTCAACCACTGTGAAAGCTGTGTTGTACATGTAGCACAGCATATATGCGGAGCCCAAGGCTTGTCTTGGTCACCAACCTTGCATCCGAAGTAAAGATGATATGCCTTCTTCACTTGAGAATTGATACTTTTCTTCTGGTTGGCAAATGTCACTTCCCCACAAATATAGCAAAAATTGTCCGCGGTATTAACACACTTTCGAGGCATTACTGTTCTTTATTGTACGTAAATGGATAAAATAATAAGTTTTATGTAACAGTAGCTTGAACTGTCTCGCACAACGTCTAAAATATTTTAAATGCTGAACCTATCTGATTGGGCTTTATATAGTACACTGCTTACGTCAGCTTCAGCAGCCGCCTGGCATTAGTATAATAGGCCTACACATGTATAGTACACTGCTGACGTCAACTTACTTCAGCAGCCGCATGGCATTAGTATTGCATTGCATCAGAAAATGATGCAATCAACTGTGGATGATGTGAGCATGATGGTATTATGCAATGTTACATCATTATTCCGGATGTTGCTGCAGTCCTACTGGAGAAATTTACACAGTGAAACATAGAAAATGAGGTATATGAATATCTTCAAAACGAGAGCCAATACAAATTTTTCACGGTTATATTCGTGTTCGGCACACCAAAATACTACAGATTAGGGCCTTTTCAAGTCAGTAATGATTTCACTGTTGACCAGTGATATCAGAATAACTGTGTGATGTCCATGACATCATTTATTCAGAATGAACAAGGACAGTGCTCAGTGAAATTGTTTTCCAGATATGGGACCAGGGCATGTAGCTTTAAAAAAAAGCACTTGCCCCAGTTTGAAATCTACTGGGCCAACAGTTGCATAATTTTATAGTTATTTTCACAGCATTGAATCTGCAGTACTTTAAATAAGCACACAATATAAAAGTGATTTAAACTGACAATTTGTTTGTTTACTTCAGAACAAATTGTGTATGACCTTGTTTACTAAAATTTGTATTTGATTTCATTAATGTTGTTTTAATATCAGTAAAATGTCAGCTGTAACTGTTGTTTGACTTACTCTTTCTCCAGTGGAAAAACCCTTTTCCGTACCAAATACACCATCCACCTATTCTAAATTTCTTGGAACACATTCATCTACCCAGTCTGATTCCATGTCATAGGCCCATGCATCCATTCTATTCTGGACAGTATCTTAAGTCAAGACATGGAACACTGTACTTGCTTACAGAAAAAGTACCAGAGTGATTATTATGTTCTGTCAGATCGTGATATTCATACCTCTTATCTTAGGATTTGAAAAACCATCAACATGGATCACATGCTTCAGTTACTAACATTTTGAAACTGGTCAATGAGCAAGCACAGTATGATCAAGTCATGGGGCAGAGCAATTTCCAACATGAGGGTATACAATCACAACAGCAAAGTGTCCAACTTTCCTATAAGACCACTCCCCGACAATTGTATTTAAGATGGAAAATCTGGAGAGGTGTGGGCAAGGCAATGAAGTCTAATAACTCTTCCCTTTTCCCAAGCAGGGCAGTAGGGAGCATTCATAGGGATGCCTAACCTGTCCTGCACTCTATGCCTCTTCCTTGAATACAAGTAGGTATTCTGTTAGCCCTCATTTCAGAAGCCTGATTAAACATCAAGGAAGATGGGTTGGTTCTTTCTATAATGCAGGTGGGTATACATTTGCAGTTCTCAGAACTTGCTCCTCTGTCAAGGACTTCCATCCTTATTCCATCAGTCAAATGTAATCAAGTTAATGAAGAGTTGTGCACCTTTCATTAGGATGTGTTAGAGGGGTTCAGCATTGAGGTGCCTGAATTCTGCTCATGGATATTTATGGTACAAATGGTGGGAAACTGTAGTTGATTATATATCATTTCCACAGGTATAAAAAAATTGCATGAGGAAAGTTACAAGATGGAAATGGCAGCATCTGTTCAAAATGCTCTCTGATCTGGAAATGGCACTTTTCCATCAATCTGCAGAATGCTTTTTTCCACATCCCTTTCTTTCTTCAGCACAATAAGTATTTCTGTTTTTAGATCAGTCAGGAAGTATTTAAATTCCAAGCCAAGCCATTCTGGTCTTGTCTCAGCATCAAGGGTCTTCCCCAAGGCAATGGGAGTAGCATCTCTGCACTTCAGGTATCTGTGGATTTCTTTTATCAAGTACTTTGACAACTAGCTAATGCATGACAGCAACAAATGGTCTACACTATGTCATACGACCTGCTGTTGGTCGCTAGTGACTCGGTACTTGTTCCCAACCTAGAGAATTCGGATCTCATTCCTTTTCAGGATTTCACATACATAGGAATGAATTTTATTAAATTTCTGGGTCAAGCTCATGTTCGCCCAGAAAGGAAAGGCAAAGTCCTGGAATTGAGGACTTTACAGGTCAAGAGTTTGTTGTTATCTTCACTAGTAACCTTGAACTCTGGAGCAGATCTGGTATCCCAGGAGAGACTCCATTTATATCCTCTTCAGTTTCTTCTGTTGCTGGTCAGGAAACCACAAAAGGATTCATTGTCAAATTGAATTTCTCTGGGGTCAACATTTCAGTACCACCTCAACCATCAAGATCAAATTTTGATGTCAGTTCCTTTGAACACCAGTGAAGCCACTCCCATCTATACACCAGCATGTCGATTACGGGTGGGAGGCTTATTTAGAGCCAGAAGGAGTACTTCTCCTAGGCCATTTGTCCCAGGAAGAGACCCTCTTGCTTAATAAATAATTTGGCAATGAATGCTGTATTCTCCACCCTGAAAATTTTGCATGGATTGTGTCATGGGACATTTCATCATGGTCTTCTCAGACATTACATCTGAGGTTGCATACTACTGATGGGAAGAAGGTACTTGTGCACCTGCTGTCTGCATGGAAGACTAAAACCTGTTACGTTGGTCAGAGTATGAAGGGATTACACTTCAAGTCTTCACATTCCATTAAAGAATATATTTACATGCCTTTCTACAGTGACCCATTTCCACAGTACTATTGTAACTGCATTGTGTTAACAACATTTCATCAGTTGGGGGATGGTGCATATGTCAGACATGATTTTTCTCCATTTTAAAGTGGAATTCCGCTTTTGTCCTGACTTGAATCTGATTTTTCTTGATATAGTCCGTTGTTTTTTTAAATATTATCTCCGGTCTGTTTTTTTTTTTTTCGGTTTTCAAACACACAATCTAGTTTGACATATTGACTCATTTAAACTGGACAGATTGTTATGGAACAAAGATTTTATATAAATAAATTTGACTTGAACTGGCAGTATGGGGGCAGTGTAGTATTGCTTAAGATATCCATTGATTTCCCTGACATTCAGAAACTTAACAGAATGACTTAATGACTTGAAATTACATTAGGAATACAGATTTCAATTTTTAATATCTCAGTTAAATTTGATTTTCTAAATTTTCTAGCAATAATGCATGCTTGATTGAAAAAATTATGTTACAGTATATATAACTTCATTTAACAGTTTCAGTAACTAATATATTTGAATTTAAATAAAATTAAATACTCTGCATGTTACATGTATAAATTCTCTGCATTTTACATGTGTAAATACTCTGCATGTTACATGTGTAAATACTCTGCATGTTACATATGTAAATACTCTGAATGTTACATGTGTATATATTATTTATTTTATAGGGAATAGAAGCAAAGGACGAGAATATTATTCTTCCTCACAAAGAGATTACACAGCCTGGGGAATTTACATTTATGCTTACAGTAAGTGAAATTATCCAGGGGAGGTAACATCAGTAATTTGTAAATATATTGTGTGTTTTAATGATGGTGCATATAGCAAAATGATATGAACAAAATTGGAAACTGCTCTCTCTTTGTTTTTATACTACAATAAATTTAGAGGGGACTTGGTGGCTAAGTGGTCTAAAACACTCAGCTTTATCAATCACCTCTATGTGGGTTTGAGTCTCAGGCTTTGCCAATGTGGGAAAGATAGTAGCTTCCCACAGTTTGGTGGTTCTTCCCAGGGTTTTTACCAGGTTCTTCTTCCACCAGTTATACATACTGGTTGCCATGTATAGCCCATTGTGTGCTGAAAAAGGGTATTAAACTACACAAGAACAATAGTAAATAGGGTGTTAACATATACATGGGTCTATCAGGAGATTTAATAATTACCATGTTCACATTGCTAGTAGGGTGTTAACATATACAAGGGTCTATCGGGAGATTTAATAATTACCATGTTCACATTTCTATTAGGGTGTTAACATATACAAGGGTCTATCAGGAGATTTAATAATTACCATGTTCACATTGCTATTAGGATGTTAACATATACACGAGTCTATCAGGAGATTTAATAATTACCATGTTCACATTGCTATTAGGATGTTAACATATACAAGGGTCTATCAGGAGATTTGATAATTACCATGTTCACATTGCTATTAGGATGTTAACATATACACGAGTCTATCAGGAGATTTAATAATTACCATGTTCACATTGCTATTAGTGTGTTAACATATACACGAGTCTATCAGGAGATTTAATAATTACCATGTTCACATTGCTATTAGGGTGTTAACATATACAAGGGTCTATCAGGAGATTTGATAATTACCGTGTTCACATTGCTATTAGGGTGTTAACATATACAAGGGTCTATCAGGAGATTTGATAATTACCGTGTTCAGATTGCTATTAGTGTGTTAACATATACAAGGGTCTGTCAGGAGATTTGATAATTACTGTGTTCACATTGTTATTAGGATGTTAACATATACAAGGGTCTATCAGGAGATTTGATAATTACCATGTTCACATTGCTATTAGGATGTTAACATATACAAGGTCTATCAGGAGATTTGATAATTACCGTGTTCACATTGCTATTAGGATGTTAACATATACAAGGTCTATCAGGAGATTTAATAATTACCATGTTCACATTGCTATTAGGATGTTAACGTATACACGGGTCCATCAGGAGATTTGATAATTACCAAGTTCACATTGCTATTAGTGTGTTAACATATACAAGGGTCTATCAGAGTTGGTGCTGGCTTTAAAAAAGTTGTCAAGAAAATCATCAGCCTGAATATTTTGTAGCCAATTTTTAAAAAATTATCGCCCTTTTCATAATACAGTTTATCTGTCTATCTCAACATGCTCGGGACCAAGGTAATATTGTCGACATAAGTGGGATTTTAGAAAAGTAAGTGTGAATGGGACTGAAAATGCATCGAAATTAATCAGTCAAGTGAAATTTTTAAGTGACCTGTTGACTAGAATTATACAGCATGAAAAATAATACCAATGGAAATTTTGATTAAATGAAGACATTCAATTAGTCTGAAATACACTTGTGTATTTACAACTTATATTTGTGTAGTACACTCCACATTGTGTGAAATAAAATGCAAATGCACATTATATATATATATATATATATATATATATATATATATATATATATATATATATATATATATATATAGGTAATCCTTTTTTGATCTATATCCTATAGTCAACAAACACATTTCATAAAACAATTCACTCTGATATTCATTATCCCTGTAGCATGTGGCTGTATAGTTGTTTATATGCTATATGTACATGTACTTAAATTGGTCTAGCCTTTGGCCTGCCATTGACAACCACCATGATGCCGAGGCTACCAAGGGGATGAGACTATTCTTAGGGAAATGAAAACATGAACAAATTAAAAATATTTTTGGCGAGATATATGTTGTTTCAAAATATTGGAACTTTAATTTTTTAATGCTGTTATTGGTATTGAGCAAAAGCATGAACTGTTTTGTTGCAAAAAAGGAAACTTTCTTGGCACAGTACAAGTTCCAATCACTATTAAAAATGAAACAGTGTTCTTATTTAAGTTTGTTGATGATTTCCTTTTGATCCTAGGTTTTCGGCTTGCTTTGTTGAAGGTGCATGTACTATTGAAGGCCCCGCTAAATTCCCTCTTTGAAGGACCAAATGCTGATTTGTTATTGCAGTGGCTACATCAATTAATTGTAGAATATTGACTGAGACATAATTGTTTTTTCAATTGCTTAATATATACAGAATTGTTGGTGTGTTAAAGGTTATCAGTTTTCTTTGAAGTTTCAGACAAACTGTTTTCTCTGGTGCACTTTTCAAAAAAGATAAAAATATTGCTGTTGTTTGGTCGATTGTAGCTAGTCAGGTAGCATAACTATTTTGGTTATCTTACGACATACAGTAGTACTAAGGTCAGAGATCAGCATATGCAGATTATGATATAACACTGCCGTGTTAGTGTGGTTTGTCAATATGAACAAAGGATTTGTTTATGTAACAATAGATTCCAGTGCAGTTTTATATCCAAGTTTGCAGATTCCTGTCATGGTGCCTTTGAATTTCTCCATTCCAAACCCAAGACTATTATAGAGTTTTTTATATCCAAAAGTGTTGTCGCCAAAAAAATCACCATGTGGTATATTGTGTCACCAATAAGGAAAAAAAATTGCAATTTGTGACATTGTTCAAGTCTAGCATGATCCATGGGTCTTGTTTAATTGTACATGTGTTGTTAATGTTGTAGGGTTTAATGCCATTTTTCAGCACATGATAGCATGGTGGCCAGTATTAATGTGGAGGAAGAACCCACGAAATCCCCAGAAAGAACTACTGATCCTCGAAAAGCTACTGGCAAGCTTTCTCACATACCCACATTGGCCGAATCCGAGACTCGAACCCACGCAGAAATAGGTGAGATGGCAGTGATCCATAACGGAGAGTGCTTTAGACCACTTGACCACTTGGGGCCCCCTTGTACATGTGTAATATGCATACTTAAGAATAGATAAATTGTGTGTAATCCATAGAAATGTGTTGTTTATATCTCACTTTGACATCATTGGCTGGTCCCTATAAAAATCACACCTGTCTGGCTGTCCATCTACCCATCATAAATCCATCAACAATTTGGTTTCCGTCACATAACATGACTAAGGTTCGTTTGGACCACTCCAGTGGCCTTGTGGTTCGAGTGTCTGCCACGGACTGGGGAGGTTGCAGTTTTGAACTCTAGCAGAGTCATACCAAAGACTTATATAAAATTGTACTAATGATACAATTTTCTAATACCTTTTTTTACAAACAGTTTATTATGTTTTATTGTTTTGGAGCCATGAATGAACAAGAATATATTTTAATGGTACAATACTTTATTGGTTCACCTTCCAAATCAATTTATATTTGATTAAATTTGTCTGTGAGTTTTAAAAAAAATTATTTTTAATTTCATTAAATATCAATATATGTAATTTTGTTTGCTAGGAATTTGATATTTTCCAGAAAATTCAATTTGACCTGAATCTTTTTGTAGACGCCTAATTCTGTTTTTGACTTAGTACCCGACCTTGATTCAGAAATCGATGAGACAAGTAAACAACTTTTTATTTTTATTTTATTCTTGGAATAAAATGATTGGTTTTGTTAAGGTCATACTAGGAGTACATCATTTTGTATATGTAAACAGCCTCTATTTTGCAAATCTGGGTTTTCCGAAATTGCACAGTACTTTACACTGGAAATTATTATTCAGATTATTTGGATTCTAAAGGTTAATTCTTTTTAAATTTCTGGAAATATTTGAGTGCTCATGCAGAATTCTTGGACAAAGACATTTATTTAAATTTTATTCAGAAATTCAAACACTGGAATATTGGTTGTGGATTTAAAAAGAACTGTAGACACATCTGTACAATGAAGCTACAGTATACATCATCGCCTTCCATTTTGGATTTTTTGTCTGGACTCAGACTTGAATTCTCTCTTGGAAGTCTCATGAGCCAAGGAAGACTAGTTGTGTGATCTCATCAATGGTGGACGCGCATATGGCTCGGGAGTCCAAATTCCGATGCATACAGGCGGTTTTAGGTGGGGCATGGGACACCAGTGGTTGGGGGAGGCTGGGATACAGATCTCTGATGTTTCTCAAGAGCTGCAGCAAGATGCTGGTGGCGGCCAACCTTGAAGGTAAAACTGATTTTTCTGGTCAGAGCTCGCCAGTGGCTTCTGTCTGAGGCAGCGAGCCTGTGCTGGTGGGGTTTAAGGTCTGTCCATTTGATGTGCATCTTGAGATTGTCTTTATACCTCTTGCAAGGGCAGCCTTGGTTTCGGTTGCCCTGGGCTAGCTCGCCAAAGAACAGCTGCTTTGTGATTCTGTTTTGATCCATGCGGATGACGTGGCCAGTCCAACGAAGCTGGGCCCTGAATTAGTTGGGCTTCGATGCTTGTTATGTTGGCTCTATCAAGGACTTCCTGGTTGGTGATTCGGTCCTGCTGTTTGATCCACATGATAGATCTCAGTTGGCACTG
Organism: Sinohyriopsis cumingii; assembly: GCA_028554795.2. Taxonomy (NCBI): domain Eukaryota; kingdom Metazoa; phylum Mollusca; class Bivalvia; order Unionida; family Unionidae; genus Sinohyriopsis; species Sinohyriopsis cumingii. The sequence goes on from CM068831.1 coordinate 91,806,636, forward strand.
GTGGAATTATTCCAGCTGACTGTTTTGCCTTCGGTAGACAGTCCAGGTTTCACAGCCATCCAAGAGAGACATGAGGACAACTGCATTGTAAACTTTCATCTTTGTTGACAGTCATATGTCCTTGTGATGCAGGACCTTGGTTCGGAGTTGTCTGAGTGTTTGACTGGCTTTTTGGATCCTTGCAGTGATCTGTTTTTCCAGGGAGCCATCACTGGACATTGTGCTGCTAAAGTATTTGAAACTGTCCACATTCTTCAGCTATGTGTTGCCAATGGTGATGCATTGTTGTGATGGAAAAAAGTTTGGGGCAGGCTGGAAGAGGACTTCTGTCTTTCCTAGGCTGACTGTCAATCCAGATAGGTTGGAGGCTTTAGAGAACCTGTCTATGATTGCCTGTAGATGAGTCTCTTCATGGGCCATGAGGGCAAAGTCATCTGCAAAGTGCTTCAGTGATGAGTCTTTCTAGCATCTTGGATTTTGCAGCTAGGCGACAGAGATTAAACAGTGATCCATCCAGGCGATATCTAATATAGATACCAAGGTCAAGGTCATGGATGGCATGGAGCAGTACCTGTGTGAAGAAGAGGTTGAAGAGTACCAGAGCAAGTACACATTGCCGTTTGACACCGTTAAATATGGGGAATTTCTCAGAGGGTTCACCATCTGAGAATCTCTCCAGTCATGTCATCATGGAATAGCTGGATGAGGTTGGTAAACTTCTGAGGACACCCAAGCTTCTTGAGTACCAACCACAGTGCCTCTCTGTTGATTGTATCGAAAACCTTTCTCAGGTCCATAATGACAGCGTACAGATTCATGTTCTGCTCAAGCCACTTCTCATGGACTTGTCTAATGGCGAAGATCATGTCAGTGGTGCTGCAGTCTGGGCGAAAACCACACTGAGACTCAGGGAGGTTATCTTCTGACACTGCTGCTTTCTGAGAATGATATGTACAAGGAGTTTGCCAGCTATGTAGAGCAAGGTGTTGCCTCACTAGTTACTGCAGTCTGCACCTGTGCCTTTATTCTTATCGAGGGTCACAATTCATGTGTCGCGGAGGTTGTCTGGCATCTATTCCATCCAGATGCTGATTAGCACATCGTGGAATGCCTCCAGAGTATGATCACTGAGAGCCTTGTACACCTCCGCTGGGATACCACCCTTTCCAGGTGCCCTGCCTCAGTTCATTTGTTTAATGGCCATCCTTAACTCCTCTACCGTTGGCAGAACATCCATTGGTTGTGCGTTGGCCGTTGGGGTATTTGGTCAAGAACAGATTGGCTGACCAATGAGGGCAGGTTTAGGGGCTGACTAAAGTGTTCTTTCCATCTATCCTTAATGTCAATCTTGTCCTTTATTAGTGTACTGGCATCTGCAGCAAGCAAGGGGGCAGAGCCAAACTTTGAAGGATTATTCTTGGATTATTTTTGGATTTGATTCTTGAAAACACTAAGTTCTTACTTTTTCATTTTTGCAGTGCTTTTAAAGGGAAATAAATTATTTGTTATATTTTTCAAAGCTTGTTGTTTTCACTCGTTCTTTTGTTACTGTTTATTTAAACCTAAATATGTAACATAAGAATACCTGTGCTAATTCAAGGTACCATGTAAAGGTGTTTTGTATCACTGATTAGAAGTTTTAAACATTTTTTTTCTTCTGTTTCACCTTCTGTATAAAACATACTGAAAAAAGACTAAATGAATAAGAATATTACAGTCTAATGCTGCTCAAAATAAATGTTCTTTTAAGTTATAAATACAAGTTGGTCCAATAGAACATCCTGAGCGTTATGGCTATTGTTAAAAACCTATTTAAATTTGGGAAAATGATACAGATTGATGCCTTGTTTTAACATTTTGTGTGTTGTTTTAATAAGACCTCAGTTACAACAGAACTATTGATACAAATATAATTCATGATATGTTAAGCAAAGTCATCAAATCACCAAATGAAGCAAGTATATACATTTAAAAGAACATTGAATGCATTCAATAGTTTATGATTGCTTGCATGTGTAGTCACAGGTCTTAAGAGCGTGATAATGAAAAACAAATTGCTGTAATTAAATGTTTCATTTTGGGACCGATCATCTTGATGATAAATGTTTGACCTCTATTTAATATATTTATCTTTCTATATATTTACTGAAGTTCTGTGCATGTAACTTCCAAATTCGGTTAGTGATAATTCAATCTCTGCTTAACGGGATTTTTCACTTGATTGACATCTGTTCTTTCCTGTTTGAATACTAAGTAGGCAAATGATAAAATAGGGGTGGTTATAGCTCATTTAATAATCATATAATAAATTTTGCATATCAAGGATGTCTTTTCAATATCTTTACATGTGTAAAATCTCACTGTAAGCAGGACGTTTTAACATTACAAATGAGTTAGATAATTAGGCAATTTTGGTACAACTCTATGATGAATTCATGCGTATTTCCTATAGCATTTTGATGTACCTCTTTCATACATATCATAGATTTATTTGCCTGTATTGGATGTGTATGGTATGAATGTATCATGAGTTTCCCATGAAATATTAATAAAAAAATACCAGGGACTGTTATATGCAACATCTTATCTTTTTATAGTTCAGCTAAGTAGTTGGTATCTGATTTTTGGGTCTAAAGGGAGATAATATGTACACACACACACACACACACAGTGTAGTTTATCTTAAATGAAAATGCCATCTTTAAAATCTTGAATAAAAAGTAATATTGCCATGGGTTTTCACCAGAAGTTGGTTCAAAATGAAAATAGTGTTGATCTGATGTCCAGTATGGCCACCACAGTAGCTATCTTGAATTTATAGGTTACTGTATTTGTATTGGAAAATATGAACAAGTGTTTTGGATGGAATACTGCACGATCTTGGGAGTGCATTATATCCATCTGACAAAACGAGTTCATATTTTCCCATATAAATGCAGTAGCCTTTTTATCATATGCTCATTTTTCTTCTACCTAACCTTGGTTATATAAACAAAATACACTACAAGAAATGAAGCAGTTGAATGTATGCCATATTCCAAACTAAATACACAAGCATAGATTCATCATTACACAACAACAACATTATTAATGCGCATAGATGAATTTGAACTTTTAGTCGTGTGCCAGACATAACTTTTGAAAGAAAATGGCTTTTGGGTCTTCTTAAAATTGAAATTTAGATTCATATTGTGAATAAACGTGCATTGCAACAACTTTTCTATTTGATCTGGAATGAATTGATTTTGGTATTTTTGTCAATTCTACAAAATTTCTTGATTATGGGCTGGATTCATCTGTGCAAATTCTACAAGAAATACATTGGACTGAAATAGAAAGGGATAAGCTTGTTGACATCTGCAAGTGTATTTCTGTTCTGTCATTGAATTTTTGAAGTCGTAATGTGGGGAAAATATGAAGTCTTTTAATTGCAATTATCAAAAAGACACTATGGAATTTAATGTTTATTTCATTTTGAGTACATTAAGGAGGATGTCATTGCACTTGGAATATAGTCAAAATTACAGTAAAATTTCGAAATGTGTAGTCAAGCTTGAGAACTAATGACATGGCTTATATAGTTAAGATTTGCAGAACTAAGAAAGGAAATTCAGGATGTAAGACTAAGTATATTTTTTGCCATTCTTATTACCCACCAAAGAAGACAGTTTATGCCTTGTCACTTGGATGTTATTTATAGGTACCCAGCAGTTTTATGAAATCTGGCATCTCCTGCCTAAATCCGAAACAGTGTATACAAAAAGTTAATGCAGAATGTAGCAAAGCAGCTGGTATGTGGGAGTCCACAAAACATCTGCCTTAGCTCATTCAGAAACAAATGTAATCAACCAAAATGTAAACCGCCTACCATGTGAGTGTACATGATTTGTTTACAAAAAGTGCTGGCCATCTGCGTCCATTATTTGTTTACAGTAGAAAGTAGTTCATTTTTGTAAAATACTGAATGATTTTGACAATGCATAGTTAACGGAGAAAAAAACGAACATATATTAAATCTTGTTATTGCATGGGGTTTCCATTAAAAGACTTCTTACGATATAAAGTTGGTCCTAAATGATAAAAGTTCTGATCTGGTATCCAATATGGCTGCCAAAGTGGCCATCTTAAAAATCTTTCTATTGCCACTCTTCCTAATTGTATGATCATATCAAGATGGGGTTTTCACTGAAAGACTACCTATGATGTCTAGTTGGTTCTACATGAAAATTGGGATGCTCAGAACTCCAATATGGCTGCCAAGTGGCCATCTTGAAAATCTTGTTTATGCTAATCCTCCTGAATGATAAGTAGCACTGCCGTGGGTTTTTCACCAGAAGACATGTTATGATCTATAGTTGGTATGAATATAATAAATATTATCACCACTCTTCCTGAATGGACATGGAGCTTTGACTAAACTACTTTTTATGATGTCTAGTTTTTCCTAATGATGTCATTCAGGCATTCAGTATGCCTGTCACAGTGGCAATCTTGAAAATCTTGTTATTTATCCTGAATAAATGGTCACTGCATGGGGTTTTCATGGAAAGCCTTAAATTATTGATTCGGTCATAAATTAAAATGTTGATGATCTGACTTCTGATATTGCTGCCACAATGGCCATCTCGATTTATCATTTCTAGATTGCTGGTCATATCAACCTGGACTTTTGCCAAAATACTTTGTACAATGTCTTGTTAGTACTAGATAGAAACGGTACCAGCATGATATCGAATATAGAAATCATGGCATTCGTCTTGAAAATCTTGTTATCATTGCTCTTTCAGAATGGAAAATCATATCAAGATGAATTTGTTTCAACAAGATAACTTTTTATAGTTATATATGGCTCCTAAATGAAAATGGTGTTGACATCCTATATGTCCACCACAGAAGCTAATTTTTAAAATCTTGTTATCACTGAAAAATATCAAATATGTTTTAAACACTTTGTAGTTAAAAGGATGAAATTGTCTTAACTTGAAACCAGGACATTTTTTCAGCCAGTAGAGCATCATTCCCTTCAAGGAACTCTTGTTCCTTTCTTTTTGACTGAATTCTCTCCAATTAGCGATATTTATGTGAATTTCTCTCTGTAAGTAATGGATTTATTGTCTAGTGTTTATTTAAAATGACTACATTTTTCATTTTTAGATGAAAGAAATGTCGACATTGAGAGTTCGAGGAATAATATACCTCACTTACAAAGATCCCAATTGCCAACCAGATGAGAAAAACCTCCCCGATATATGGGGTAATGAACCACTTCAACAGAAAATGGGTGATACAGCCTCCTCAGTCGTTGAATAAGTTGTTGATATTCAATGGAAACTTTAATTTATGTTTTTATTTTTGATATCTCAGATTATATTAACCCCTAACAGGAGTACTTTGTGACTGGTTTAAGTAAGAATATGAAATATGTATGATTAAAAGCCTTTTATGTGGAGTTCAGGACCTTTTTTCCATCACCATGCATGAAACTGTCATCACAAACAGTCACAGATCTTGCACATCTTTAGGTATTGGTATTAAAAAAAGTTAGAATCCACCATCAAATCTTCCTTAAATTTTGATTTTCATCTGCATGATTGTGGTATTTTTAATCCAAGAGATAAGATATTCTGACATCTCACTTAGCATTGTGATTTAAATGAGCAGACCTATAGTTTCCAGATTGAATTTTTCAACTTTTTTATTTAAAAGTTCACTACATTAGCATAGACATTGAATACTGCCTCCGATAGTTATGCTGCCAACTTGATATTGTCATCATTGGCAATCTTATTACCATATATACTCTTGTATAAGTCGAATCCAACCACAACTAAATAGACCCAGATCTGCAGTCGCATAATATTCCAACAAATCTGGTTCTGTACTGTTTGTTATGAGTAATCTGTGGAAGAAACAACTTATCTGTCTGCACCTTATTGGCAGATCAGGGTCTGTCTTGTTTGCGGTTGGACCTGACCTTTAAGCCAGAGTATTATCTGTCACAAGTATTTTGTAATTGGGTTAACTTGATATGGTTACATGGTTACTCAAAAAACCTTGATAATGTGTTTAAAACACTTAAATATCCTTTTCTGGTTTTTGTAGGGTCCTGCCTTTCAGTAAATGTAACGTTTAATGATGAATTGATCAAATCAAGAAAATTATCCACTCCTTACATTTAAAAGTCTTTCAAGTGCATCATGCTTTTCATTCAATTTTCAATCATTCAAGACTGGTCCAACAACAATTCCTTTTATATTTGCAATTGTTGTCTTAGTATGCAGTTGTAACTATGGACAAAAGGGGCATCCTATGCTCTAAAATGTAGTGGAAATTTACTGCCCAGTTCTATTTGTAAGTTGTGATTCTTACTGCAAACTGAATAACAATATCTGTAGCACACGTATATATACACGTTATTTTAGGTAACTTTGTAAATAAAAGAAATCAAGAAAGCATTTTGTATTTTTTCCATCAAATAAAAAGTTATTTTTTCTTTTCTTTTCTCAACTTACAGGAAGACACTATGACTTAAGTACTTTGCATGATAAAGACCCAATAAGTGATAATTGTACGTTAGGCATGAAAGAAAATTTTTTTCTTTGTATAATCGGCATGCAGAGTAAGGCTTATGCAACTCGATTCTCCTCAAACAGCAGGTAGACATACTTATATATTATTGTATTTAAATAATGTCATGGAAAATATCTATGTTGTGCTCCCACCGTATCTATGGGTCTTGTTGTGTTACATTATTGTGTTCATCTCGCCTCTCCCATCTGTCCATTCATCACAGATTTTGTCTCTAGAAAATTAATTTGATAAATATGAAGGCTTCTGGTTAGCTTGCCTCAAGAGAAATAGAGTGGAGTCATTGTATTACCATCATCATCGGTGTTTGCATATATAAAACCATATACGTATGTACATTCTTATATCAACCATTCTTTCATCCCTGGTCAGAGGCAGCTGTTTGGAGTGATTTTTATTAGCATCTACCCACTGGACAGGAAGTTCATGGTTTGGCTTAATCTTGATGAACACTCTCATCATGAAAGCAGATCACTGGGACCCACATTTCATACCACACCGACAGAATTTAAATTTTTTGTTGTATTTTTAGTTAATTTCTTAACTTCTGTTCATGGCAAATCTTGAAACTTGTGAATTGTATGCATCTCTATTGGCATCATCTCCTTAGTGACAAAAGAAAGTGACTGCTCTGGTGGCCTAGTGGTTAGAGCGTCTGCCTTGGATGCTGGAGGTCATGGGTTCGATCCCCAGCTGAGTCATACCAAAGACTTATTTAAAAAATGGTATGAACAGCTGCCTTGCTTAGTGCTTAGCATTAAGAGGTTAGTGTTAGGACTGGTTGGCCTGGTGTCCGGATAATGTGACTGGGTGGGACATCATGCTACATGTCTGCGGCATGCTGCCCCAGTGCTAGATATCACTATAAACTGCCACATTGCAGACATTATAGCAATATGACTGAAAAATTGTTAAAGCTACGTTAAAAATCCAAAACATACATACACGCACACACACAAAAAAAGTCATTGTGACCTACATATCACATTTTACTGGTTTCAGTTGCTGCATTTAGCTCATGGTTGCGTATGAATTTTGCACCTGGCATAGATACTGATTTACTTACAATCCTGAAACTTGGTGAGGGGACACATTTTTGTGAGTACTACACAAACACAGAAGTAAGTTACAGTTTTGTTTTATATTTATTTCTGAAGAATGGTTCAAGGTTGAATCATTAAACTAAAGACTGTATTTATCTCTGTAAGTACTACACCCATTCAACAAAGGAGCCAGCTGTGACCTACATTTGAGATTGTACTGGCTTAGATTAAGTACATGTGTTTAGCTCATGACCACAATTTGATTCTTTATTTCTTCTTCAGATATGTTACCTGATGATAATACCTTAGGAAAACTTAACTATTAATACAAACTCACAGATAAATTCCTGCCAGGCTAAAACATTTTAGCTAGACAGGCAAAAGTTACCTGCCCACTTAGGTGGCATTTATATAGAGTGTTTTTAACACGATACAGTAATTGGAACCAAATCCAGTGAAAACTTAATCAAATAATTATGCTCATGCCATGTTGCACGCTCTCAACAAAAGAGAGGCCTCGCAATCATATACAAGTATTCTGGAAGTTTCTGTCATTAAGCAAGTTGGAGATACAGTATATTCAGAGTGATGTATAATCCATTTATAATTCCAACTATTCTATCATTCTTTCATGGCAAAGTTATCTTTTCGGTATTATCAAACACTTGCCATCACACACTTGATATGGATCTACATGGGGTCACAACTGCATCACCTGTCATTGTTATAGCTGTAATTAAATATGTGCATGACTGTCTTGTATGTGGTATATAGCAAACTCATGGCAATCTTTCAACAGACAGAACACAGCTAGTCTTCTTTGACCCTGAATTGCACAGGAAATGCATGGGAGTCTGTTTCCAGAATGGCTGGCATCTTAAACAGCTGCTCAACATACCCTTGCAAAAAAGCCATAAGAACATCCTCTAGCATTTGGTGCAACAAGTTTCAATGTTCTTACCTCCACCTTTCTTAAAGATCACCATACAGCCAACCTTTATCCTCTAATCTCCATTTTAATTATACAGATGACAAAATTTGAAACGAGCCTCTGACAGGATGAGTTCCGTCCATCACAGCCTCAAACAAAAGCAGCAGGGTTTTCAGGGAAATCAACATTAAGATCACAGGTTGCACCTAGTACACAGACCACTAGTAAGCAGTCCTACTGACTCTACAATCAACATTAAGATCACAGGTTGCACCTAGTACACAGACCACTAGTAAGCAGTCCTACTGACTCTACAATCAATGAAAACCACAATTCTCCCAAACAAAAGTGGACCAGAGGCAGTCTTCCTATCTCAAAAGATGATATCACCTTTGTGCCAACCTTATCAAAGATACCAGTAGAGCAAAGGTTTCAATTCTTCACTGTTCACTGGGAGAGGATTTGCCACCTTACCCCGTGGACATGAAAAGTAGCTTCTAAGGGACTCTGTGTCACCTTCAGTGCATCTCCTCCCTTGTCCAGTGTTCCCTTGGCTAAAAATGTCTCCAACAACCCATTTATTACTGCTTACTTGCAGGAAGAAATCAATGACCTCCTGAAAAGGGTGGTAGAAATCGTTCACAATGTAAATTCTCCATGCTTTCATTTAATGCTGGTTTTGGTTCCAGATGCAAACAGCATGTTTACCCTGTTATCAACTTAGGTGCCCCTCAGTTCACAATGATTTCCATTGTGGATTCAATCCATGGCAGATTCAAAATGCAGTCATTGAGGGAGAGAATGCAATCAGTGTGGACTTGCAAAATGCATATCATGTCCCCATTCACTTGGCTTCCAGGATGTTCCTGCAATTAGCGTATAAAGACACTGTTTTCCACTCCAATTTGGACTCAAGATCAGACCCAGGGTATTCACACATTTGCTGGACCAGGTAATGGCCGATGTCCAGACGACCTCCATGGTGGCAACATCAAGCTACCTAGGCCTACATTCATTAAAAGCATGAGTTGAATTAAATCTTGGAGCAAGACGTGATATCCCTTGTTAATCTCCTTCTCAACCTTAGTTTCCTTGTCAACCAGGACAAGTCGGACCATGTACCGTCTGAACATTTTGTTTCATCTTGATATGGAGTTCAACACTTTGTAAACAGAGTTTGTCTCCTTCAGGAATGAGAAATGAACATTTATACAATCTGTCTTCCATGCTTATACTAGACAATCTATCCACCAGATTGTTCCTTCACCTGATGGGTTTCTGTAACGTGGCAATAATTTTTTTCTTATTAACGTTTGCCTGTGGGTATATATAATGACTTACTATCATGCACACACACATATAGTAAATAAAAAATTTGTGACAGTGCAATGAGATTACATCTCACTTTTCCAGACACAGAAAATTCTATTACGTTGTTTATCAAGGATATGAATGGTGATGATAAAATATTGCTGACTAGAACAATTACAAGAATTAAATTGAGATCATGTCGTTGATGTTAAATATGATAAAAATCTCATTTTAAATTATGCACATTCCTTTATTAAACTTGATAAGCTCATAAAAATATTAGAGGAATTTTATAATCAGAATAAAAATAAAAATAAATTTTTTAATCAGAATAGATTTTTTTATTTTAATTAGAATAAATATAAATTTTATAATCAGAATAAAAATAAATATTTTCAACTTATAGTGCAAACAATTTATTCCCCCTTGTGTCACACCTGAACTCTGTTCAGTGGGTATTGATGTCACTTCTTTCACTTTAACTTTCACAAGCTTGCATCATTTTTTTCAGCTGTTGAACATTGTTTTGCATTCCCGTGTCAGCTTAGATCTCATTTGCCGTTGTGAGTGAAATGAATTGCTTAATTTGTAAATCATCGCGTATACAAGCTATTGATTGTGTCATTGCCTGCTGGAGTAATTTAATAAATCTATATTTGGCTGCTAGAATGTATCTTCAGATTTTCATTCCTTTAGCATTTCAAAGTCATTTGTGATTTTTTTCAGAATCAAGGCGATCAGAAAGTTTTATATTATTGTCATGTAATTTTTCAATTGCAGAAATAAACGCATCATTATTTTCGTGATTAATTTTATAATAAATATCTGTTTAAAATAATAAAAATACATTTGCATTCCTTAAATTTTGTCAAATGGACAGCAAAAGAAGATGGCTGGGCCCGGTTGATGCTTTTTGGTAGTATTTCCTGGGAGTATATACTTTATTTACATACAGACATCTGCTACTGTAAGCTGATAGTGTCCATATATTATTTTACGTGTGACACGCATCTGTATTGATCGGTGCTAATTTAAGCGCAGACCCAGCCACCAGTGAAACCCTAGATTGCCAAAGGACATTCTAGCAGGTCCAGAGGGTGATCCGACCTCCCAGGAATTATGATGTCTAGTCAGGCAATTAGAACAGATCAATCAATTACACCGCCATCGGATTTCAGATTATATTAACACTCCCTCAGCTAGTCCCTGCTGTCTTTCTACTTATATATAAGAAAAATTTAGTTTTTTGGCGTCTGGAGATTCGAAAATGCATTAATTTATCTAGGTGATTGCTAGTCAGGCGCGTTATCGATCAAGCTATGGTTGATGTTTTCTTAAATATGTTCGGAACTTGTATCTAAAATTTACACATAATGGAAAAACCCAAGCAAAAAATCCCCTTTCTTGTTGCAGGTATAATGTAGCCGCCATGTAAAGTTCAGCCCGCCCACTGAATCAATAACACTGCGGTTATATTATACCTGTGTGTGTGTGTGTGTGGAGGAGGGGTTAGGCCCCAGTTGCTATATACCTGTACATGTGTAAGCGCTGATATTTATTTCAGCCAAATATTGTAAGAAGCCCATGCACATACAGGTATATAAACCAAGTCTATAGTCAGTCAAATGAATGAAAAACAATTGTTTTTGCGACGGAAAGCTGATTTTCCTTCCTGGGAATATGTGAATGTGGTACACATGCAGAAAAATCAGGTGCTTACAAATTGTCAAAAAATTAACTCGCTTTTTGATTTTTTTTCTCTGGAATATGTGACAGACATACAGAAAATTAAAACGATCTATTCACGTTTCCATTCATTTGACCGACTGAGCTATTTTAAATCTGTGCTATGTGAGAGGCGTTAAGTAGGAAGTATCTCGAAGCTGAGTAAAGTTGCTGTTCTTTCTGTAGTGCTGTTTTGTCCCTGATGATTTATCTCCCTTAACTGCTTATGGCACGCTAAGTTGGTTTTTGTGGTGTGCAATATTGAATTTTTTTTTGTTGTATTTGTTTGAAAATGCTGATTTGGTTATTTTGTGTGTGATATGTTGTACTGAAGAGGGAAAATATCAAAATATTTGGAAGCTGCATATATCTATTGAAATTCTATTTATTCACATGTCTCTACATTCACATATATAACTAGTCTTGAATTAATTTTATTATTGCCAGTATCGCCAAGTTTGCAATTCTGACTCTGTGTAATAGCCTGAATGTTATTCAAAGAATTATCTAGCTTTTGGCTGTTAATCTGATCAGTCACAAGACTTTTTTTCGATTATACCATAAAACATTCATAAATAATTTAATGACAGAGATATCTTTTTTCAATCAGTAAATCTGAGATAACCAGCATTATCAACTGAATCGACAATTTGTTTAGTCTACAATTTCTGATTAAAAAAATAGTCTGTTCAGTCTACAATTTCTGATTATACCATCACGCATGCCTCATAATTTTTAATGATAGAATATGTTACGAATTCTTCTTGCTCAATTTTAATAGTACATTATTTGTCTAAACTATTATTTTATTACTGAAAAAAATATCCATGGTGACCTTGTCACTGTTGACGACAAGGACTTTGTCACTGTCATGAAAATCTAGCGAGATAGTCTTTAGCGTTTTTTTTTAATCAGAGATTCATTACCATCATTTGTTATCATAATACCGTCTCAAAGCTCTGTATTTTTTTTACTGCCGCATTCTACACACAACTGCGTTTTCCCCCTGACTCCGACGTTGCATATCATACATGTCTTTGTTCCTAGACTTGCTCATTGCACACTCTGCATGTGGTATCCACATAATATAGCTACACAAGCCCGATTACAAGGAGTTGCAGATCCAATCATCAACCATTTGCAACTATTCTTTGCTCGAATCATTATATATTATAAATTAAAGTTTAATTTAAATACATATTTGCCATAATAATAACATGGAAGAATTTACTAGATTATCTGCAATTAATCCATATAAAGCTGGATTTGATCTTGACAGAATAACCCCTGACGTGTCAAGGCGAGCTCTGGTTTATTTGATGAATCAGACTCTAAGCAGTAGTATTCATCGCGCCAAGAGAAAGACTTTTGCAACGATGGCACGGCTCATGTGTGGTCAACATGCAGTACGTTGATGCTACAATGAATGACCAATGAGCAAAGATACCTGTTATTATTGATTATCTAGACGAGCAAAGATACCTGTTTATAATAAAGTTTATTGCAGAAGTAGACGATACCCGGATTATCCATGACAAACGTGACCCAGTTTAATTACATCATTCTGGAGATGTTGTAACATTAAGTAAAAATTCAAAACTAGGAATGTTGACTAGTTTTGACAAACCATATTATGAACAAGAATATATTTTGACAGCAGCTGTTTGTTCGAGATATCTGTTGAATGATTGATGAAATGTTAATAATAACAGGCCGATGAGGATTTCGACACTGAATTGTGTCGATGAACGAGTTATCGAACATTTTACGAACACGAAACGAGGAAACGGTTCAACAGAATTACGATTTAAAACAATAAGTGGGTAGAACCATAAATATACCGGGGCTACGATCAAAGATGTTGCTGAGCTGGAGAATTTTTTTTCCCAAGAACGGTGAAGATGCTAACGGGTAAAGTTTTATACGAATCGACATATACACCGAAAGGAGCTCCGATAAAGATCGTTGATCATAACGCTCATGCTTGGACATCGGACGTAACATTATTTCCATGAGGTTAAACTGTTAAAATTTATTATGGTGATATGTTCGATTTTATCAGAAATATCAGTAAAATTGACCCTGTATCCGTGTGGTTGTTCAAAGTGACGAGTGTAGCTATTATGGTCGGTGTGTATGGCTTAATGGAGATTTTGTTGTTGCAGAATCTCTTTATGACGAAATGAAAAATCTTGCGTTGAAATATACCGATGTTATTGAATGATTATTCAGTAACTGCTTCACCGTTCCATCAGCTGCTGAGTCACTTTGCTGAGAAGGAGAATTTACGGAAACCAGCACGGTTGGAATTTCTTGAAGATATACAATGTCGTTGTGTCGACTACAGACAAAGTCGGTTGTGGAATACTAAATACGATTATAAGGATGTTATCTCTGTTGATATAGTTGCATGTTATCCTGGAAGTTTTCTTGGAATGGGAGAGTGTTCTGAGTATTTTAAAAGATTTGGACATCCAACAGATGAATGACCAGACTTGCTATAAATAGAAATTTACCAGATTTTTTAAAACTGGATTTGCATGTATTTAATCGGTTGAGTTTACGGAAAATCTCCATCTGATTGTTTAAGTTTGGCTTAGTCGTCATTTTAGCGAACACGTTTGGTTTCCAACAGTGATACTACAGTATATGCTTGATGCTGAAATTTTATGCTTGATGCTGAAATTTTAGCATCGTTAACTGTAAGTGAAGCAATAATATCGTATCGTGCACAAAGACAGGTCTGGTTACCAAAACCAATTCATGACGATAGATCTCTTCTCGACGAAATCTTTGAGCGTAATTCCGATGAAATTGAATATGAAAACAATCTTGCAATAGAACTCGGCAGAAAGATAATTGGGAAATTTACTCGGGGTGGTTCATGTGATCTTAAACGACATTGCAGAAGACTAATTATCAACGATGCCGAACTCCATTTTATAATTGCTGATACAACAGAGAAAGGCACATTTATAAGTCGAAATAATACTTATTTGTCAGACGGAACTAAATTAGGTAAAATTGTGAGCTACAGTGATAGTTAATCACCACAGTTTACTAATTTAAGATCTTCGATGCTCGCGTATGTTTCTATAAATTTATTATCGATGATATACATATTTCCTGATGCCGCGGTTAGAATTGCCACAGATTCATTTTATATAGATAAAAAAACACGCGGATTTGTTAAAGATTCGTACCGATGCATCATGTGGAGAATAGAGAATAAAGCGAGGAAAGATACCGTTATTCTAAATCTGCTGATTATATTCCTGAGAATATTTATTATAAAAATAGTCTTATATCAGCTTTGTCATCAGCACTGCCGGTGTATGAGTCCGTTGCTAGACATAAAACTGTTTATCATAACGGGGGTGGTGGTTCTGGTAAAACAACGCGTGCGACTGATTTATTTCGGAATTTTGATATGGTTGTTTTCACACCGACGCATGGACTCGCCAGAGAAATGAAAGAGCGAGGAGTTAAATCTCACAGTTTCTTTAGATGGAAAGGAGATGCATGGAGTGCTGAACAAATAGGCGAACAATAACATTCCTAAGATAATTATTTGAGATTAAATTTGCACGGTATCTACGTATGTGTTAAAAGTGTTTTTTGATTGGTTATTAACTCGATACTGTTGTAATAATGAGTGGCGATCATGGTCAACCACCACATTTCGTTAGATCATCACCGCAAGAATGGCTGAAAACATTCGTAGATTATTATGAGGAAATAGCTGATGATTAGCGAGCGCTTGATCCAGAAATAAGAGACTTTCAGAAACTAATCAGATTACAACCAGACAAAATTCAGTGTGAAATATTGCGTGAGATAATTCTGGAAACACATAAATGATTTTTTGAATTTATGGAGTTCTGCTGATTTGAACGTTGCAAGTCAGAAGATAGTTCGTGATTCACTACAACAGCAATTATTTATATTGCATCAAGACACATTTTCAGATCTACATGTACCATTATGTTGTCGCAGCAGATACGCGACGGCAGAATATTGATGTTGAAATTCCAGTTGGCGGTGGTAAACAAAATCTGGTGTTAAATAATATTGTTTTAGTTCGTGTGAGTGCTGTTAAGAGCGCATTAACGATGGATAAATCTCCATGGACGCTACGATGTGCTATAACGATTCACTGGTCACAAGGATTTACCATTTCCGATACAAATATTTGGACTGTTGATGATAGTATTGAATAGTCAAATTTAGTTTATCTGGCAGAGCATGGACTCGGAAGAATACCTCAGATGTGGATGGTTATCATAGAATATGACCCCCACCCCACAAAAAAATAAATAAATAAAATAAGGGCGACGTTGATCTCGGGGCTGAATTTATCATGACACTGAAACAGCAACAGAATAATTATTGTGCGAGCTGCAATACAGTAATGTTGTGGCAGTTTTCGAATAATAATCCAAAATAATTTAACTTAGAATTAATAGTAGTCCCGGTCAAACACGTTAAAAAGTGATGCTGACTTGTCTTGAGAGTAATCTACGTCGAGGAGCTAGTTCACGAACCACCCTTCACGTACAAATCCACGTTGAGGAGTAGTTGAATCTAGTCTGTAGATTACAGGTCTACCCTTGGATCTTACCACGCTGAAAGTTTTATGAGTGGTTATATTTCCGGCCTGGATCAGTTGCTCTGTTTTTACCCCATCCCTCGTGCTCCCCAGGATTATATAAATATCTGACAGTAACATTACCTGGTACTGGTTGTTTTGAGGAAGATTCGTGTCGTACTGGCACATGTTGTTTCGTGATTGCATTGATAGGTTTCATAGAAATTTCACTAGTAATTTCATTATTTAATGCGACTCTAACACTTGGTAGTCTTGCAACCCATTCACAAGATATTTTGCCTTTCTGAACTTTGTTAAGGGATATTACCTGCGCGTATTGATATCCAAACAATCTCTCAGCAATTGTTCGATTAAATCGTTCAACATTTTCCTGATCACGATGAATTGCGGCGTGTCCTCGTCTGATGTTGACGCTGAGTTGTTTCATCAGAGATGTTACTGCACCAAGAAATTCTTTGTCAGGATCAACATGTAGCAGCCGTGGCCATCGTAGGCTCCCACGTCGGTAAAGTCGTTCAAACGCAGATGCAATTTCAGTCGCTGTTTTTATTGATGATGGTTCTGCACCTTTATTACTACTTGCAGCGACAGCCAACGCGTATTTGTATGTGCGTGATTGACGTCTACGTTTTAATAGTATCGTGTAGTAAAAATAAAATATCTGCCTGATGAACCTTATTTGGAGTGCTGACATCAAAATGTAGGTAGTAAATTATTTTAAGTGGTGGTAGGTACATTGCCATATTGCCTGTCGTGCTAAACAGTTTGCATCAACAGAACGTGCGACACATGCCACATCAGCAAATTTACTAAATTGCGGATCGAAATGTCCAGGATGTTTAGCCTTTAAACCCAGTTTTGACGAAGGCCAAAACCGAATGCATTGCTCTGCTTATCAGCGCTCTCTTGTCAGCTCAACTTGTTACCAACAACGTCTCAAGGTGCAAGGTTCAGAGCGAAAAAGTGCTTATTACCTCCTGAAACGTTGTTCTGCTTGTGGACAAGTCAAACGTGCCAATAGTGCCAAGGTACACATTTGTTCAGAAAAGAAACGATATCACATTTGTCACCAAATCGTGGACTTGGAACACGAATGCTACATCAAAAATATCAGCCCAACAGGAGGAGGAGGAAGAAGATGACTACAAGAAAAAGCGATTTCATGTTTGTTGATTTCGAATGCATGCAAGACACCGGCATTCACATTCCTATTTTCTGCGTAGATTATCTAGCGGACGAGAAGTGCATCCAAGAGCCTATCTTTAGTCATTACCCTCACTGCAGCAAGGTTCCTAGAGGACATAAAAACTCTTTCGAGGACCTAACACGTTGGCTGATTTTGACCGAATTTGACCAGTGAATGTTAGACCATATTCACGAAACGTGGAGTCAACAGGACATCGAACGTTACGGAGATTGCCATCGTTATGCCACGTTGATGGCTAATAATTCCTCGGGGTACGATGGACAATTTCTTCTCAAATGTTATACGGAACAAAGTACGGAACGTCCCAAAGTCACTTTGAACGGAACCAAACTCATTTCCATGCAAGTGGGACAAATTCAGTTTAAAGATTCGAGGAGTTACTTGGCCATGCCTCTGAGTCGAATGCCTTATTGTTGTTGTTGTTGTTGTTGTGGGGTTTAGCGCCATTTCTGAGCACACGATAGGCTATACATGGCGGCCAGTATTAATGGTGGAGGAAGAACCAGGGGAAACCCCCGGAAAGAACCACCGACCCACGAGAAGCTACTGGCAAGCTTTCTCACACACCCACATTGGCTGAATCTGAGACTGGAACCGGCGCAGACAGAGGTGAGATGGCAGGGATCCGTAATGGAGAGCGCTTTAGACCGCTCGGCCACTCGGGGCTCCTTCCAATGCCTTAAACATTTGTAATGACAGAAATGGCCAAAGACTGTTGTCAGCACCTTTTCAATACACGCTGTTCTACTCCATTTGCACGAGACTCACGACCCCGACAATATGCGCACCGAACATCGAGAAGCTTTCTACGCTTAGTACCAGACTCACGTTTCGGACCCCTTCGACTTTCAGGAAAAAATGTTAAAGTATTGTCGACCTGACATGGACATTGTATGCGTTGCTGTGGAAACTTTCGAGAATTATTCATGGAGCCCTAGGGATCGATCCTTTGGAAAAGGCCTGCACAGTTGCCAAAGCGTATTCCATAGTATACCGCAAACGATTCATGCCCTAGAAGACCCTGGTTGTCATACCCCCTCAAACGACGAACTTATTCGAACGTCAAAACTCAGTCATAGCCGTGCGCTGTTTGCATTACTTGTGCGACAAGGAAGGCAAATGGATCCGTCACGCCCGAAACGGAGTATTGGATGGATGGTTAGGCCTTAGAAAACCCTCAGATCGTGTACGAGTTTAACGGTTCCATGTTTCACGGATGTCCCATATGCTACCCTCAACGGTACACTAGAAATCAGTTTTTACAACGTACAATGGAAGACTTTTACGAGGCCACTTGTCAGCGACGCTTAAAGTTAGAACAGCAAGGATACCTAGTGGTGGAAATGTGGTAGCACGAGTACAATCACCGTTTGAAAACTGATCCCGAATTTAAACGTATCGTGGATAGTTACACTCTGGTGGAGCCTCTGAACCCGCGGTACAGTTTGTATGGAGGACAAACGAATGCCACCTGTTTGCTGTACCACGCCGACGAGGACAAAGGAAAAGAAATCAAATACTTTGACGTGTGTTCGCTGTATCCTTATGTGTACAAATATTGTCACTTTCCCGCAAGGCAACCACAATTGCTGATGGAACACATCGACGAGGAAAACATTCGACAATACGAAAGATTAATTCAATTCAAAGTCACGCCTGTCATGGAGTTGTACTATCCCGTTTTACCTAATCATTGCCAAGATAAATCTTTCTTTTGTGCCAAAACGTGCGACTAAGGCCAACTTTGTCAGCGCACCCAGGAGCACCCAGGAAGAACGCGCTTTGAAAAGAACGTGGGTTAGCGTGGAAATGTTCAAAGCTCTGGATCTGGAAACCAATTGTTAAAAGTGTACGAAATGTACAACTTTCCCAAGACAAAACAGTACAACAAGGGCAACGAGATTCAGAAAGGCATTTTCGCCGACTACGTGGATGCCTTTTTGAAACTGAAATAAGAAGCCAGCGGGTATCCTTCTTGGTACCACACTCCCGAAGACCAAAATAAATTCAAAGTGAAATACTTGGAGCAGGAAGGCATCACTTTTGATCACACCGAGAAAAAGGAAGGTCGACGATCGTTTGTTAAAGTGATATTGAATGTTTGTGGGGAAAATAGCAGAACGACCATGTTTACCCAAGACGGATTATTTGACAGAACACTCCCGCTACTTCCAGATGATTCACGATAAAACCAAATACATAAAACCCGTGTTCTTCCTTCGTGAAGACTTGATCTTTGTCAATTACGAAGAAGAAGTGGACTGTAGAGGTCGACGAATTTGGAAATGTCATCATTGCGGTCTACATGACATCCCATTTTGACTTTAAAATTGTACCAAGCGTTACACCAGTTAGGAGATCGTGTGCTAGATATTGACACGGACAGTTGCATCTACATCGATCGCCTTGGTCAACGTCACCCTGACATCGAAGAAGACAATTTAAGAGCATGAACGGACAAGCACCCCGACGACGATTTCCTAAGTTTTACTTGTGGCGGTCACAACAATTACGGTTACGAATACCGTAACCCACAAGGAGAAGTGCACACCGAGTGTAAAGTGAAAGGATTGACTCTCAATTATCGCACCAGTCAAGTGATGAAATTTGGGGTATTGAAAGAAGCCTTGCAATCTGGAGAGGATCAAGAATTTGAAGCGACCACCTGTGAGCCTCACAAGAATGTACGTTTACCCACATACCAACAAAATGGACAGTCGACCTTAGGAAAAACTGTATCCGATCGTGTGCCAGAAGCGAGTGCGACTTTCCAACCACTTTACTTTACCTTAGAAACACATTGATATTAGCATATAAAAAGGGAAAAAGTCCAAGACCGTTAGTTCATTGTGACTACCATTGCCAAGCGAGAAAGCTGAATCTTGACAGACACGATTACAATTTGGTGATTCTCAAGTGCGATGATGTGCCTTGCGATGACAGCGAGACCGTACGCTGTGACCTCACTGATTCAATACTACATCATGGCAACTTCGTTATGTTTGCTTCAGCAGGACATCATAGGGATTTTGCTATGAATACTACTACTACCATACCTACCATGGAAAGTGATGTTGTGCGTGTCAAACCTGACGGGTGTGAAAGCGATGCCAGAACACCTTATCACTTTACTGGTTTTCTTTGTCTATGTCATTCTCTACGTGAAGCCATGTTGCTACCACCCTACATATGTCATCCATGCCCGAGCAAACTACTGCGGGTTTCACCGTACCTTCATCGAAATGAACCTGTCAAAGAAAATATTCGTCCCCTGTGCGTTTGTCTGAATACTGCCACTTTGAAAGTCGATTCCAAACCTTCCAAGGAAAGTGGCCTAAATATCTGGGAGGACTTACCTCCGAAGAATTAGAACCGGATTTATCTACTTGGGCGAAGGCGATAAAGTCAAGGGCTTCATTTGTGGTGTGTTACTTCACCAGTGGGAGCAGAAAGATTCAGCTTACCTAGAACATGATCGATGGTTTCCGCTGTGTCACTACCTAGCCTTAGTGGGACGACCTCAGTAATTTCTTGATGGATACTTTACTTTTCGTGATTTGCATGTGGAGTTGAGAGAACGCATTTACCGAGAGTTGGTCAATATATAAGTCCAACGCAAAGAGTTCCAAAAACAGCCTTTTCAGGGCAAACCTTATCTCTAGAAAAGAGGGACTGATCAATTGCCAATTTGTGTGAATGTGGAGTAGTGTGACTATAAACACTGACTCTTTTCCTGACGTGTGTGTGTGTGTGCGCGCGTAAGTTCGTGTGTGTGTTTGTCTGTGTATGTGTATTAGTGTGCGCTCGTACGTTGTGTGTATGTGTGTTTGTATGCATGCGTACGGTTGTATGTACATGTGTGTTATGTGTGCGCGCGTACGTTTACTTGTGTTTGTTTTTATCTTAACAAAACACCTTATCCTTAAACACAAAAGTTCGGTTGTGTTTATGTGTGTATGTTTGCGCACGTACGTTTGTGAGTATGTGTTTGTTTTTTCCTTAACAAATAACCAGACTAACGACCACTCCACTTTATGTCTCAAGCACGGACGTGAAGGAAAACATCCCTTTTCACCAACTACACATATCATCTACCAAACAATCCAGAGATAGTAGTGATGACCTAAAATATTTTTTTACTAGCCAACACATTAATACGAAAATGTACGCGTGCACAGACACACGCTATTTTTTGTATCGTGATTATTTTTTTTAAAGGAAAAAACAAACACACAAACGTCTGTGCGCACACATAATTAAATCATTAACAGTAACTAACCCTTGTTGCTTAAAGATTTTTCCGCCGAGAGAAGTTCAGTTCGGTTTTTATAACCCAATATTTAAATACATAATTAAGTAGAAAATAAATGCCTTATTTAGAACACAAAAGATAACAATACACAACTATACCACCAATCGAAATTAATCTTTGCATAGACCTATTTGGCTTGACTAAAATCAAGAACTAATAATTAACGACCAATCACATTTGATCTTTACATACATATACTTGGTGTTACAAAAACTATTTATCTACCAATCAAACCTAACTTTACATTAGCCTCACCAGATAAACTTAACCAAACCCAAAATTTCTGATTCATAACAATAACAACAATAAAACAAATTAAAAATAAATAAACGAAAGAAAGGGGTGTACATAAAACTATAGCATCCAAACTTAAGTGCATCAACCTAAGGAAATGTCACAAAACACTAGGAGTAAAGTAGTACTTATCAATACAAACAGACAAGAAGCAATCAAGCAAAGTAGAAGGAAAATCAGAATGAAAAGAGCCAAGGATCTAATAACCAAAACAGAGAATGGAACACCAAGTGAAACACAGATGGAAACCACTAAGGGACCACACATTGGAATATATCTCAATCATCCTATATCCAACGAAATCAGACTACAAGAACTGGATGTTCAATCACAGATTCATAAAAACAAACCCAAGGACAATCCAAATAGAGTTACAAGAGTATCCATAAAAAACTTGAAACCTAAATTACAACTATTGATGTTGTTAATAAAGTTAAAGCAGGTAATGCAAGGGGAAAAAACACATCAGTTGGAAATAGAAGCAAATCTAGAACAAGATATGACACCTCAGACAAAGCACCTTTACAAACCCCACCACCAACACAACCATCCCAAATGGACACGGAACATAGCAACAACTCCCCAAACAATAGTAATGGTGGAATGGTGTCTCTTAATCATAGTCTAATCGACGAAATAGCAGGAACTTCATCAATAGTGACACATACAACAACAACAATAACAACAACACCATCACCATCACCAACAGCAACACCCAAAACGAAAATAAAAACTACACCATTAAAAACCAAAACAACAGCAACAACAAAGGCAACAACTATGACTACCGCCAAACGGCTTTTATTAAAATGTCATAAAAGCGACCAAATACACAATCCACAATAGCGAACAGGCAAGTCCTTCGACTCACATATCACCAAAAGAGATAGCACAAATAGAAGCAGCACTCAAAGAGGCTGATCAATTGGAACAGAAAATAACATGTAAAGATCCTTATGAAGTAGGACCAACTGAAGACATAACTACAAGTAAAGGAAAGAACCCCATCAAAGGCAAGCAAGTAATTAAAAAATCCAGCACATGCACAGCACAAAAAGAACACGTGGATAAACACCCACAATTGCAATCCAAACCAACGAGGGACATGACTACAATATATAAGGCAAAGGAGGTAAAGCAACCACCACAGGGGGTTATATCAGGCAAGACAGACAACATTTTTTTTCAGGTAACCAAGTCAACAAATTAACCAGTATAAACATAGCACAAAAAGGAAATAAGGACACCAAACGCTCAGTCCAAACAAGCCTCAACTAGGATCAACACATCAACTCAAGAAAGCCCTAACAAAGAAGGACAACAAGCAACAAAAAAAAAATACCCGTACCACCCAGTTGAGTTGACATTGTACATCACAAGTGAAAACACGAAATTCCTGCGAATCAGCGATAGAAGTCTGGCTACAGCACTAACACAACAAGGGGGTACCTTCAGAATCATACGCACAAACTCCGACTACATTGTCATTTGGTGTGGGACCAACCGCCAACTCACAGAATACATGCAAATCAGCTAAATTACTTGACTACCATCCGAAGGCACCAGGCGTTCAATAAAACTAATACCAACACATCCAAAATAAACACGAAACCTGCAAAAACAAATGATACAAACACCGCCCAACAAACCATAAATGGCGAAAAACAAACGAGCGGAAATTCTAGGACCTGTTTCGAGGCCATACCATATAAGCATAGCTGATATCGAATATGACTTAACATTTTATGGGGTACAGTACAAATGAACCATACGCCTAAAACAGCCATGGTAAGGAAACCTCCACAATCCTTCTGGAATTCTATGACCTCCCACCTGAATCCATCAAACTAGGTCCATATGCAAAAAACCAACACACAAAAAACAAGAGACATACATTAACAAACCCAGATTATGCAATAAATGCAAACTATGGGATCATTTCAACTCACGCTGTCGTTTTCATGCTAGATGTTACAAATGTGGTTGCAGGCTCAGACAGAAATGTACAGCTGAAACACAAATATGTACCAACTGTAAAGGGAATCACACACCCTACTCACAGGAATGCGCTCACACCATTGCAGAAAACAAAATTATACAACTAATGGATAAGAACCAGCTCCCTTACAACGAAGCAAAGAAGATGTTTAAAACTTTCAAACCGAACCCAGCTGAAAAGATGGACGTTACTAAATCAACAAAAGGTCCTAATACCACATCAACATCAACAAAAAACAGCACACACCATAGGAACGGGAGCTACTTTGGAACCACGGGTCAACAAAATATGTCGAAACAAACACCTACCGAGGAAACCACTATACCAAATAAATCTACAGATGTTACGAAGCAAAAAGCTACTACCTGCTATACTACAGGAACACTAGTACAAAGCAGCGGGGCAGACATCAATGACAATATTGATCATAGACTAATAAACAATTACATTAGTGCATTACCTGAAGGAATACAAACAAATCTCCAACAACAATCAAATAAGAAAAACAAGACTTCTTTCAATTACTCATCCAATTATTAGGAAAAGGTTTTTCCAACACCAATAAAGGTCACCATAAAACACAAATAAATAAACATTATCGAATAGTGATGGATATAAAACGCTAATATAAATTATAAAAGCAAGCTACTCATTTGGCAATGGAACTGCAGCGGACTCAAACAAAATCACGGGGAACTAATTAAGCTATCACCAATGTCAAACAAAGACCAAGTATCATATGTTTGCAAGAGACACATTTAAATAACACAAACGAAGGTATACCCGAAATAAACGATCATCATACTAGATTCTTTTAGAATATGAGTAATGGCATAAGAGGCGGGGGGTTAGCCATCTTTGTCCATAATTCTATTATAGAAGCCACCGAATTTAACCCTAACATAGATGTAAATGGGAGCCCCATATAGTACCATATTGTCAACATTAAATTAATGCATAAAACATTAACCAACCATGATATATATGATCCAGGAAGTACAAGTGCAAACTCCATACAAAGCTATATATAAATATTTAAAAAAAAGGGGTCAAAACAGCATTATATGCGGTGACTTCAACGCGCATAATATGGAATGAGGAAGTGATCATGTAGATACTAGAGGGAAAATTTAGTCAAATACGTCATGGAACACCAGCTAGTTATTCTAAACACTGGTACTCCCACCAGACTTGACCCAAGCACCGGAAAATTAACGTCACTCGATTTGGCAATTGACACACCTAGCATAGCTCTCATCAGCGAATGGAAAGTACTTCAACTAAGCACGCTAGCAAGCGATCACTTCCCAATATGTATTACAATCTATACACAAAGTGCAAAGAACAACAAAAGCGCACGCCAAGATGGAAAACAGAGAAAGCTGATTGGAACTCATTTCAACGAATACTAAGCGAGATACAATTGGCAGACGTACATAACAATGACACCTACCGGTCCTACAATGCTATAACTCTGGCAAGCAATGAGGAAGCATCAAACAGCATACATAAGACGAATGGCAATATATATAAAACTCCCATACCATGGTGGACAGAGGAATGCCGTACAGCAATCAAGGAAAAGAAAGAAAGCCCTAAATCGATTCAAATATACAAAATTAGCTACTGACATTTTAGATTACAAACACAAAGAGGCCATGACTCGGACCATAATAAAATAGGCAAAATCCAACTCATGGCGCAAATGCTGTTCCACACTTCACCACAGCAGTAATTCTAAACACGTTTGGGCAAAATTTAAGGCAATTAAAGGAAGAGTCCCAATATCACTACCAAGAATACCCGGAGCTGGCTATAACAAAGACAAAGCCGAACAACTGGCACTACATTTTGTCAGCAGTAACAACAACCATTCACAAAAATTTATACAACAACGACATGCCCTGGATAATGAATTCCATCATCTATTCAAAGGCCAAGAAAACATCAACGACACACCTTTTAATGATCACTTTAGCGTAAATGAATGGAGAAAAGCACTAGACAACAAAAAATCCACATTTTGAGGCGAAGACTAACTAGGTTATGATATCCACAAACATCTACCCGCTAACTTGGAGGCAATTAATACTCAATCTGACTAACTGATATGACAAACTGGAAACATCCCAACATTATGGAAACAAGCCGTAGTCATTGCCATACCCAAACCTGGAAAAGATCCCAGGAATATCAGCTTATACCGACCAGTCTCCCTGACCAACACCATATGTAAAATCACGGAGACCACGATAAACAACAGACTCAAACATCATATAGAACAATAGTAATTTATCTCCGAGAACCAAAGCGGATTCAGATCTAGACGATCTACCAGAGATCAGCTTGTTCGATTAGAGGCTAGCATTAAGCTGGCCTTCAAAGCAAACCGGAAAAGGATAGACATCTCATTGCGATCTTTTTAGAATTTGAAAAAGCCGTTGACTTGGTTTGGACCAAGGGTCTAATCTCTAAACTAAACCAACTTTCTAACATGGAGACAGAATTTGCTACGGTCTTCACCATACCTTTTCCAGAATTCGTCTTTCACCATCTTCACTGTTTTCTTGGTGTCTCTATGAGCAATACTGTATTTGATGTAATCGTTTTCAAGTTTGGTTTTCATTCATACTTGGTAAAGTTTCTTTCTTGTTTTTATTGTTTCGTTTATCTGTTCATTCAAACTCACCAAATATAATAAACCAATGACGTAACATAACATATAAGTTATAGAGCAGACAGTCACACATTGTCAGCCATTTTGTTATTTTTTATTTTCATATCTGAGTCCATGCACTAAAAAGCTAATATTCAGTGGTTCATTGCTGTGTATTATGTTTTTGCATTACTATATGTCCCTACATTACTTGAAATAACTATTCTAAATCATGACTTATAAAATTAGACTTTTTTAACAATGACCCACTAATTCGTGTAATAAATAAATAAATATTTGCAGCAATTCTATAGTCTGTCTTCCTGTTTATTGAAATAGTTGTCCATTACTGCGCGCCAACTGCACCATCATATCATGGATGTTAATGGACAAACAAAAAAACCACAACAACATTGCAAACAGAACAAAACTTTTATGTTTTTATTATTCAATAAACAACTATAATCTTTACATACATTAAACTGAATTTCTCGTTCCATTACTTTAATTTTTTTTATTATACCGTAATTCGTTTCCATTAATGTACATTAACGCTGTTTTGACTGAGCCATTCAGCCTAATTTTATTCGATGAATAGGTACGTTAACAAATCACGAAGGATTTCAGTTTGAATTCAGTTTTGGTATTCTTGACTCAATTATACTGACAACATTGTTGGATTAGTTGAACATGAAAGAGCAAAACAAATAACACCAAAAGCAAATTAATTTTAATTGCTGTCGTGGCTTTAAGGTTTATAATGTTACTTTGGATCATTACACCTTGTATTTTAGCCACATGAATTCACACACACACACACACACACACACACACACACACACACACGTGTATGTGTGTGTTCAATTAAATCCTGATTACTGAATGCTCTGTACCTTAACTGTCACCAAGAAACTTCCAGACGAGAATTATCTATCTCTATGGACCTTTACAATGGTGACCATGTACTAACGTTTGGTCAGAATAAGAGCGGATCGAGTGTAATCGTCACAATCGAGGATAGTGGGATTTTTAAAAAATATATTATGCGTAGCTTTCATTGTGACATGATACCGCAAGACATTCAATCGGGATTGTACTGGAACACACCTTTAGGTTCATTTCGTCTAAAAATGTATACGTACTTTAACATTGATTATGCCGTATGCATCTCTCGGGGCGTGTAAATAATGACCTTCCAAAGGAATATGGATGTTTACGAATCCAAATCAAGTGAATACGTGCCATTTAAAGAAATATAGAATCAAATTCTAAAGAAATTTACTGAAATAGTCGGTGTTGAATGCTTACTTGAATCACATGATTTGTACTATAATATGGCAGCTACAGCGGCAATCTTGAAAACCTCGCTACTCCTGAACGGACGGTCGTAACCACAATGGATTTGCAAGACAAGATTAATTATGATGACTTTTCGACTACTAATATGACACTCTACCAACTGAGCTATCATGGTTCCATAGGAGTTAGCCATATTATTATTTGTTTTACTATTTCTGTTTATGATAATAGTAATAAGATACTTCTTCTAACCATATAGCTGAAAACGAACATTTATGAACCATTCTGTAAAATATGAAGATTTCAAAATGGCATTGATGTATTGATAAAAAGGATTTTTATACATGTTTTATTTTCATTCACCACATCGTTTTATTTGCATTCACTTTATATTGATCATTTGGCTTTCTCGTTGACAGATAGAAAATAACCAAATGATAATTAGTAAATTTGCAAAGTTGTTATCTTAATTCCAGCTCGAAGGCTCCAAATTGAAGCTAGAGCCTCTTCTAGAGCCCGGTGGGCCCGTAAAGCTGGCGTTGGTATTACAGTCTTGCCTGGAATTCTGCTTTTAACTCCCGTTTATCATTAAACTTGTGTCCCTCTCTGGTTTGTGGCTGTGTGATATTATTCCTCTTGATAGCTCTGTCTTTGTAATCGCAATGAAGTGTCTGTTATGGAAGTCTTCCATTTTATATAATGAAGCGTGTCGTGTTCTTACAGTAAAGTGTTGTCGTCTTGAAGCCAATCTCGATTCTCGTACACGAGTTGATGGATTTTGTTCTCCAAATGGCGACTGACATTTTGTGATTTTGTAACCGTAAATTTTTGCGGCCCCAAAGTGGTCAGACAAAGGTGTTGATCCTCTTCGATCTGCAGATCTTCCTTCATCACGCAAAGTGCACAACTTGAATCTCTCGTTAATTCAGTGTCAATCCTTTGACTTTGCAGCTGGTATGTATTTATTCTCGTTGGTCTCGACATTCGTTTGTTTTGTGACCGCTGATAACAAAGCTCAAAATCTTGTCTTGTCTCCTTCCATGTCTGTGTCAGTGCTATCACAGCGATTGATGTCAAAGCACCGGACTCGATCTCCTAAAAGGGATAAATCTTTGTACAATTTTAAGCTAGCATTGGCTGTCACGTTATCTGCACTGATGACGTTTCCAAACCCGTCGGGCAGTACAAATATTGGCTTTTCTTCGCCATTGACCAATATTAAATCTTCATAAACGACGTCCACGTGTTTTTATTCATTTTCCTATGTCGTCCACTTTTTAAAATTAGCGGTATGGATCTGTCATGTATTCCTTCTTGTATACTTTTGCGATGGTAGACGGTTCCTTCAAAGAACAGATCCGAGTGTACTTCGCAATCGATTGTCGCAATTTTCCACAGCAACGTTATAACATATCTATATCGAATCGACGATACCGTAACATCTCTTCCTGAAAAATCAAAAGGGTTGCAAGCGTGAGAGTGGTGTCTTGCGTAGAAAGCTTCTCATTGTTCGGTGCACATATTGTCGTGGTCGTAATAGTAAGAGTCAGGCAAATGCCCCATAAGCCCAAACCCATGTTAATCGTATGAACCCTAACGGCCTCCTATAACTACTCCCACCAAACTCCCCATCTGGCCCTTATGGTTCCATAATACTACTTCGAACCTAATATTCCCATTTTATCATTTATAAGAATGGTCTGATTAATGGCATAGTATTATTTATTGCGTTGAAAAGTACATATCGAACCTTTCATCCCATACGGCATACATTTGCATTGATAAAGTCCGTCTGGAGCCCTGGATGCCAACATTTTCTCTGCCCTTTCCGTCAGTGGAACTAGCAGAATCCTTTCCGAATATCAAATTTTGGTGACATGCTTTCAATTTCCAATTTTATCAATGCAGTCATCGATTCTTGGAAATGAATATTTTAGTCACGCCATTCATTATCCTCTAGTCAGTTTACATGCGGAAAGCATCATTTGCTTTCTGTACAAGTATACACGGTGAACTCCAGTCTTATTTACTCGGTTCTTTGAAATCATTATCCAGCAAATACTGAATTTATTTTGTCAAACATTCTTATTTGACAGTGTTTATGATGTACAGATGCTATTCAAAAGGTGTCGAATCTACAATTGTTCAGCTTCATGGCAGTTTGTATTTGTTCATATTGGAACATCTGGAAACAAGTGTTTATATTCAAATAATAGATGTTTTAGTTCATTACTTTCTTGTTGCTACAGATGTGAAAGTTCGTGGTCCAGATTATTCATAATTTCTGAATTCCGAAGACTGGTTACTTCCCACTTACAATAGTATGATTGCATTCCGTCGCTTACATACTCACTGGTTGGACAGGTACAACTTGCTTTGGCTATCCAAATCAAATATTTCCTTTAACATATTTATATGGCAACGTCGTTTTTGTTTCTGTCTCCCGGGAGGTTTGATGATATAATTTAAATCACATACTTTCATGTCAGCTGTTAAAAGACCATAGTAGTTAGCCTGAAGAGGATTTTGAGGTAAGGGCAAGAGAGCCTGAATTCGAACATCAGACTAAGAACTTCTTTCTTTTGTTTTTTTGTCACATCTTAATTTCAGGTTTACTGAGAAGAATGCAGATTACATCTTGCAAGTTCAGAACCCTTTCACAATTTAGATTTAAAATTAAAATTATAGTCTAGAATATTAATTTCTGTATCGTCATATTAATGAAGATGATCTTTTAACGATTTGAATGGTTAATAGACGGTGTATACGAAAACTAGTTCAAGGGGACTGAATTCTAAAAATCCTTGAACTGAATCCCTTACAGCAAACAAAAGTAAATGAACAGTTTCGTCTAAATCTTTTCCGGTATGGAAATAATATGACCGAATAATATGCTTCAAAGTTTGATGAAATATTTCTAAAGCCCTTCGGTTTTCTTGGTGATAGGTAGAAGACTTAAATTGCTGTACGCCTAATTTATGCATACATGGGTAGACCAAACTGAGGAAACACTTTATCAAAGATTTTATTATGGTTGTAGTTTACTATTATTCTGTCATTCAGTAGATGCATACATTATGGTCAACATGTATTGGTTGCCTGACCTGGTCTTTGGTAGGGGACCGACACAGTCTACAATTAAATAGTCCGTCAAATGCAGACAATCCCTTGGTATATTCTGTTTGGGTTTTCCTATCATTCGACAAATATGACAAGATCTACAGTATTTACAAACATGAATTTCAATTTTTGGCCAACAAATATTACTCAAGATTTTGTGATAAGCCTTACTACTTTCAAAATGATCGGCCAAATGAGTTTCACGCGCAAAACTAAGAATATCCTCCCTTTACAACTTAGGAAAACTTTGATAACTCACTGACCACTCTTTTCCAGCAGGTGCCTCTGGTTATCTCCATTATCTCATAAGAAAGCAATTCTGAACAAAATAGCAAACAGGTACTTATGTGATTTCAGTTTCACTAATTGCCCTCGGCAACAATCAGGAGATAGCATGATGATGTTCTTGTTCGGCAATAAGTTGTTGTTGTTTCTCAACCTGACTAGAATAAAGAGAATGGTTAGTATAATGAGAATCACTGTGATCATTACCAGAAGTAGGGTTGACCTAATCAAAAGCCAACATATTTAAAGGAATAATTTCCTGATCAACATCATTCTTGAAAACTTTTATGTCATAGCTCAAGTAACTGCACGAACTGGGTATAGCTCAGGGATTTCTGTTTCAATATAACCGGCTTTCTAATCCAAAGAAGGCATGCCAGTTACATGTCGATTAACCAAAACCTTATCTTCAGCCAGATCATTGCCTAGTAATAAATGAATACCCTGAATGGGTAAAGATTGCACTATTCCGACTGTAACGGGTCCTGAGACTAATTCTGGCGACTAATTTGCACAATGGAGAGGAACATTAACAAAGCCGAACTCAACTCCATGAATAAGTATGTTTTCATGAGAAGAAGTCTTAGAAAAAAACAAAATACCTGATAATAAAAAACCAAGAAGCACGCGTGTCCTTTAAAGGTTTAGTAATGATATGATTGACAGAATCGTCAATATTTGAGATTGAACTCTTAGACATGAATGGTTCATGAATTTACATAATACAATCAGACTCTCGTTTGTTTGACCCATAAATGTGAAACTTTAAATACATGACCTTGACCTGACTTTTAGAGATAAGAGGATTTGGAAGTGCTATATCTTGATTTTCTGTTGATTATATTTTAAATCTGCAGCAATAAGAATAAAACGGGAGATAAGACGTTTGAACAGTCTTATTAGGAATTTTATTCTTAAAGGTTGTGCCAGATTGAATTATGTGAGCACTTAATGGCACTGGATGATCCTTTTTAACAAAACAATTGCTGAGTAGAAGACTTACTGACAAAAAATCTTTTTAGTCAAGAAATAATCGTCAGCTATATTTGCATCATTTTCTAAGGTTTCGATCTTTTGCTCGTCAAGGTTGGTTTAAATGTCACTGTGGACTCAATGCTTGTACTCGTACATCAATGTGGGTTGTCTGAGGTTACCGCAGTCTTGACCAACCTTTTTAACTGACCACCACATATCAAATATAAGTTCTTTTTCTCTTTCTAATTTAACATGCGTCTGTCCAGTTTCAAGTTTGGGGTCCATACACCTTTGTTAATATGCCTCAGGTACCAACACATAACCCTTTTAGATACATTCATTAAACACATCACAATCATCACTTTGCTGTACTGAAAGTGAAGTGTAGACTTAACCAGCTTCTAAATAATAGAGTCCAATGCTCTCTGGACAATTTCGATGTTTTAATAACTTTTTTCAAACTGAGGAAAATATGTATCTACTATTTTTTCTTTATATGGGCGTACTAATCTAATCTTTCTGGTAACTTCAGAAACTCAGCTTGTGTGTAAAAGGGTAAGTGTTTTCCACTTGCCAATTCTAATTACCCTAATCTAAATTGAAAGTCCAGTTGTCATTTTCTCTTTCTCTCTGCATCTGAATTTCCCTCTATTCCTTTTCACTTTGCATTTGCATTTGTATTA
The DNA here is from genome assembly GCA_028554795.2 of Sinohyriopsis cumingii. Classification (NCBI taxonomy): domain Eukaryota; kingdom Metazoa; phylum Mollusca; class Bivalvia; order Unionida; family Unionidae; genus Sinohyriopsis; species Sinohyriopsis cumingii. The sequence continues at coordinate 91,839,673 of CM068831.1, forward strand.
GCCAAACTTCTCTTTCTCTCTCCTCTTTTTTCAATTATCTTTCTTCTTGCTGTAGCTGCATTCGTATCTCGTCTTTCTATTTCAGAAGGTGCAGCTTTTTTAGTTAAATTTCCATATTGCGTTTCTTTCATGTCTTACTAATCACTTACTAATCAAACTTAAGGTACTTTATCCAGAGAATATTTTCGACCAAATATTTAACAAAATATTCTTTATTTCTTGTTTTGTTAAGTATACTTGGCCTCAAACAAATCATATTGCCTGGAATACAGGAATAATGCAACCTTTTTCAAGGATTCTGACCCTTTTGGTTAGGGTTTAAAAGTTTTCCTCGTTAGATGACAATGCGAAAACTTGTAGGTTTCACTTTTGACTTCCAAAACGTAAAATTAGTTTACTTGGGTTAGGACAATTCCGATGCAAAGTGAATTTAAAGTCCAAAAACAAAGTTTTCTGACATATTTTAGAGAAATTCTCTTCCTGGATGAGACCCAATTTTCTGTTACGACTCTATGGTCATAAAGTAAGTAACAGAAAAGAGGAAACCTATAGGTTGTGTGCGTGTGTGTGTTTGTGTGTGTGTGTGTGTGTGTGTGTGTGTGTATGTGAGAGAGAGAGTTTTATTTGGATTTTTAACGTAGTTTTAACAATTTCCAAGTCATATCTGCAGTGTAACATATTATAGTGATATATAGTACTGGCGCATCATGCCCCAAACATGTAGCATGATGTCCCACCCAGTCAAATTATCCGGACACTAACCGCTTAATACTAAGCGCCTAGCTGATAGTACCATTTTTAGAAGTCTTTGGTATGACTGACGGAGTTCTAAACCGCGACTTGCCGCATCCGAGGTGGACGCTCTCACCACTAGGCCACCGAAGCGGTCCAATATGTTTTGTAAAGATGTAACAAATAATTTATTTCCTTGAAAACAAAAGTGATAATTTAAAACTTAACTCACAGTATTGTGATTTAAATCCCAAATAGTCTTACAAATTATATCACAATTCCAAGTGTATGAAGTTCCAACTGAATTTCAGCGAAATTCCAAATGAATCCCGATATTGAATGTGTTGATGAGTGTATGCTAAGGTGCCAGTTGCCTGGATTGTGATGATGTGCTGATAGTCTTTTGATGTGAAACAAAGTATAATCCAAAATATCATTGTCTGAATTCATTATAATTTCAAATTAATGTTTCTGTCCAGAATATTATTGAGCATTTTTTTATTTTTAGTGAATAATAATGTAAATAAATAATTCCGCAAAAATTGAAAATGGAACACAACAATAAGAATGATTCCACTTTTGATATTAAGATAAGAATGAGTAATTGTTTCAACTAAACAATACTATATACACCTTTCCTTGACCTAGGTCACATTACCCATTTTCTGGAAATGCGCTGTTAACTTCTAAGTTCAGAATCAAGACTATACACATGTTTAGTATTATTAATAATCTGAGGATATAATCTACAGTCATTGGTACATGTTTAGCTGTCCATTATGATGTTCACAAAATAAATGTTACTGGTCAGGTACGCAAAGAACTTGAATTTGGAACAATTTAAGTTGCAAAATATATATGTATATATAGTCATTAAGAATACCTAGCAAATAAATGCAATGTACATAACAATTCCAATACCAATGAGTATTCCAATATAGACATTAATGAAAGTGAAAACGAACACATCCGGTAGTTTAAATAGTATCCTGCAAGAAATCATACTACCCGCGAATCTCCAATTTGGTAACATAATTCCTTGAAGAAATATCCAAGGCCATACTCAGAGAGTCTAAAGAACTTTCCGTGGTATCGCTGTTAATGTGGTTACTTCAAAACTACACCTTCGGCCTAAACGACTATCCCGATATGCGTTTGACTGGATTAATATTGATCTGTTTTTGCTTAACAACACTGATAGTCCAGTGCCGTGGCACCATTGCGTGTGGATTTATGATTTTCCCCTAATAGTATACCGACACAGCAAGCAGAAGACAAGAAAGTTTCCATGTCGATGCTGCTTGCACGCAAAATGTTGCATGACGAACATGTCATTTATTGCTAGAGGAATCAGCGACAAGTCCCAGCGTACGATCATGCCAAAACCCGTAAGAAAAAGTTCATATTCACTGCGACATATCTTGCACGCACAGAGGACCTAACTGCTGAGAGTTTACCCCAGTACGACAAGAATTAAGGTTGTACTTTATAACCAGCGAGATTACGGTGGTGACCTGATCACGCAAAAAATAACAGCAGCATCGAACGCAATCATGAATGTTATCCTCAACAACATGAAAAGTAAGTGGCTCGGAAACTCAACTGTCGCCAAGTAAAGCCTTTCTACTGACAACAACTCGCGCGCAAATAATGACTGGTCTGCTTCTCAATGTTGAAATCTCGGTTACTACCATGATTTGCATTTGACGCGTTCAGCTACATTTTCATGCGTGTGCACAAGCTCGATCCTGCGAACTACTTTCAATCGGTCTTTTGTCAAAATCATGCTTCGAATCTGTGTCGGGATTTCATTATTTCCTTGCACCGAAGGAAAATATCAAATCTTTACAACAATAACAGCCGCTACGACATATGTGATGTCCTAATAAGAATCAATCGCAATTTGAAAAACAAACAAATCCCAAAACGTGAAACAGTATATAACAAGGAGATAACTATATAAAAAAGCATCAACTTTTTCCAGTAAATTTTACAAGGGAATCAAGGGAGCCACATTCAATGTGAGGTAGTTACCTATAGATGCAATCTTTCATTTTCTTATATTTTATACAAACTCGCATAATAACCAGAGTAATCTGGCATAGATTTAAAAAAGACTTATATGCCCCTGGCCTCTCAAAGAATTCTAATGGCAATGATGGAATTGAAACCCGTTGATGAGTTCGTAAGGACTGATACCGTGGAAGCGTCTCTTCTCCTTCATTTGTACGTCTACGAAAAGTATAAGACAACGACAACTACGGCTACTATGAATACTTCCTTCAACTTACCCTTGACTATACGGGCGAGCTTTATGAAGCCCACAATGATTACCCACTGGCTCCAAAAACGCTTATTCAATATCCTTTAAAAAAAATAGCACACTGGATGATCCACACTATCGCTGTCTTCCTGTAAAAGTACTCTGCCAATCCCTACATCACTTACATCTACAAACATTTTGAATGATTTAATGAAATACTGAGCTGAAAGAACTTGTGCACTTTTAAGTATGGACTTGAACTTATCAAAAGCCTCCATACATTTATCTGACTGGTGGAACATGGTCTTCTGAACAAGTTGTTCAGGTGTTCAGCAATCATGGAAAAATTAGAATAACATTTCCATTAATAACCAGTTTTATCCAAAAATGCACAGTTGGTGCCTCTTACAGATATGAACAGTGTACTCCGTAACAACTTTTACTTTAATTTCCTTAGGTTTTATTTGACCATGTCCTAAAAACGTAACACTATCTCGGCAATATTCGCTTTTACTAAACTTGATTGCCAGATTTTCTTCGCTGAGCCTTTCGAAAACCTTCCGGAGGGTTTCCGTAAAGTCGTTCCAGGTGTCGTTGTTACTGATGACCTCATCGACGTGTGCATCACAATTTCTATACCGGATGTTATCATATTCATCAAACATTGAAAATAACTTGAGAATCCCCCATGGCACAATTTTGTATTGCTCAAGTCCATCAGGAGTAATGAATGCTAAACTTTTCTATCTGTCCCAGTAAGTGGAATTTGTCAGAATCCCTTCAAGAGGTCAAATTTAGTGACGTATTTGGCATTTCCAATCCTGTCAGTGCAGTCATCGATTCAAAGAATTGGAAACAAATCTGTCTTATTGACACTCTCTTCATATACTGTCTACTTTTCTGTAAACAGTACTGGTACTGATTGTCTTATCTAGTTTGGGCACTAGAATACAAGGTGAACTCCAGTCACTTTTAATTGGTTCCTTGAAATCATTCTCCAGCAAATACTGAACTTCTTCCTTCAAATTATCTTGTTCAAGAGGATTCATCCTATAAGGATATTGCTTAACAGACGTTACTATTTCTTCGTCGTGAAAGGTCTTATTTGATCGTGTTGCGATATGTGGTAAAATGTGTTAATGTCCTTCAGGGAATAGCTACTAGAAAACTAGCTGACGCACACATAATCATCAACACTCATTGGTTGCCTAACTTGTTCTTAGGTAAAGGGCCAACACAATCTACCATTATTCTACTAAAGGGTTCTACCATTTAAGTATGACAAGATCTACACAATTTTTAAACAACAGTCTAATTTTTGGCAATAAAATAATGATAATATAAGAACAATAATTTGATAACTAACTGACCACTTTTCAGCAGCGGGTACCTCAGATGACCTTCATTTCCTCATTCTTCAAGATATTACAGGTTTCTTCTTGTGTACCATCATTTTCTGATACAACAGCTCTCTGTGTCTTCTTACTGTAAGGTATCTAGTGGTTATGATTAGATTTAAAATAATGTGACACCAAAATCGAATCACTGTGATCAATACTTCCTGAGTGATTCAAACTAGGAACAAATGTGACCTCATTAAAAGTCGGACCCAAAAAGGTGTCCTCTAAAGGTAGAAAGGAGCCTGTTTAACAACATCATTCTCAAGAGCAGTATTTGCCGTAGCTTTAATAACTGTGCAAGCTGGACATAAGCCAAGACTTTCTACTATGACAGGAACAACTCTTTGATTTATGCTAGATTTATCAGTTAACAATTGGATTAACAACTACATTGTCTTCAGTAAGGTCATTACCTAGTAACCACTGTACGCAATGAATATACAATGAAGTCACATCTATTTTTACTGGTCCCGAAACTAACTCTGGTGACAAATTAATACAATAGAAGAGGAAAATAACATATTAACATTCTTTTTTCTGCATCAGAACACTTTCACAAGACAATTTGTCAGAAAAGTTGTTACTAAAAACAGACTCTGAGAAGCTCATGCGTGTCTGAACACCTTGATAGGAGTAACCGTATCTAAGTCACCAACAATTGATATTGAACCACCAGCAAATGGTACTGAAACCTTCAACATGAATGTTTCATAATCTCAAAACTGAGAAAATACTGTTTATACATCTTTTTTGTTAAAATATGAACCTGTATTTTCACGAGGGTGCCCTTTACCGACTTGTTTCAACTCCCATAATCTAAATCCCATATCTTAACATCACTCTCTCTCTCTCTCTCTCTCTCTCTCTCTCTCTCTCTCTCTCTCTCTCTTGCATTTCTCTATCTTTATCTCTATCTCTTGCATTTGTATTTTCATTTTTTTATTTCTGCATTTGTGTTTGCATTTGGTCAATATGTACCCATCAAATCAGCATATCTGAATCACTAATTATTCTCCAACATTTTAAATCATTATATTGTCAAATATCTTTGCAGTCAAACTCTGATATTTCTATTTAATGAGCCCCTCAAAAATAAGGACATGCATGAACACCACCACGAGGCAAATTAACTCTAGATGTCATCTGATATTTTCTTGATATCCATTAAAATAAATGCATGGGGTACTTGACCGAAATAGTTGTTGTCTTGACGTTTGGCAATCAGCCTTGACTCGTGAATGAGAACTGTACACGTATTTTACATGTAATTAATTATAGTACCAGCCAACAACTAAATTAAATAATTTTAAAAAATGTCATAAAACCAAATGACTTTTAAAAAAAACTATATTATAAGTTAATAGATGATTCAGATATCCGTGACACTATAAAAGTTTTAATTACTTATTGGTTTTACACCTGTTGACATCAGAACGTAATAATTTGTGCTCGAGATTTTGTGTGTAACATGCAGCATCGACGCGGTTTACCTGTTCTTCTGAGGGCGTTGGTCGGTTATCGAGTAATCATATATTTGATCATGTTGCAGGACCCGCAGTATTCATATATATGTTTTCGCTAGAATATTTACTCCACTGTATTCAAGGGAATATTGTTAACGCAGGCAGCGATATCAATACCGATTTAGATTTCTTTTTTAACACGTTCGTCAGGCTTGCCCGCGACGAATGTAACATCTTTAATCCACAATCGACGCACTTTCCGTTACGCGTCTGATCATCCACACCACCATTGATTTTCAGGTAAGTGTTTTTGTGATGTCATCCGCGCCAATAAAAAAGCGAGCTTTTTTCGTCATTGACTTTATTTTTGTTTGTAAAGCTGCAACCAGCGAGATACAGTGACGTATTTCCAGACTCTGTCCAACTGTGCTATAATATGCTCAGAGACTACGTGGACTTGCCGAAAATTCATCATCTAGTGACGAAGCTGTTAGAAGCAGTGAAGGGCGGTCCAGTTCATTTCGACGATTGATAGTGCCCATGCGATTCTCGACCTTTACCGGACGTGAATAATCCTGTTACGTACAACGATGTAATGCTCGACCGGCAATACAACCACGCGATAATATTTTCTCGGTTTGAACATAAACGCATACTTGATCTATGTGACCCAACGATACACTTACGTGCTCAAATTGATCCAGAACAACTGTAACATGCTGATGATGTTTCATTGCGTTAACTCCTTAGTCTCGCATGGATTCATTGGACCTGGTGTGCTGGTCCTGACCATTGAGGGATAGAGCTACGGAATACTTTCGCGTCTGTCACTAGGGACACTTATAAGTTACTTATGATTGACTTAACTGCTGTGGGAAACGTGGGTTCATCAACAGAACCTATAATTTATTGGGTATCATTCGTGGTGACATCTAAACATATTTTCTCATTTGATTCGTACTGACTTAAACAGCAATGTGAATTTGGTGATTTTTTACATGCCGGATTTGTGGAATGCGGGTTGCCAGATGACGTCCACAACAGAGTCGTCTACTACTGTTTTGTTCAACGCTACCATTGCAAACTCAAACAGGCTACTGATATATCAACATCTCATCCTTAAAGTAATGTGTGTACTTTGATCGTTTACTTGCACCACAAGAGCTTATAAACAATGGATTTTGACTTAGTGACGCTTGATAGTATTCAATGTTTATTGACATTTACGGCAAGGTGAACTCAGCAAAACGACTTGGCGCTGATGTGGATATGACCGGGTTTGCCAACAAAGTAAATTTGATATAGTTGAACAACTAGGGTCCTGTTGGCTTCGACCCGGGCGAAATTGTAATTTTAAATACTGTAAAATAACAAAACGTCTTCCATAGACATTCTATTTTGTAGCCGCGAGGGGCGCCGTATAGAAAAACCTGGCTGAAATCATCAAAAACCGCGAAATAGAGATTCTTGCGAGATGAATAAATTTATCAAAATATACGTCGATAATGCCAATGCTGCGAAGAAACAATATGTGTATGAAAGACTGCCCTTGTACTTCTACCTTCGCTAATATGCGTTGTGAATTCACGGAGGAGTATTAACTAGGGGAGGAAAGGAAGCACAGTTGACATAGAAGATGGTTCACTTGTTTTCAGTGTTCTTTGGAAAACGTTTGATAGACCTAAACGTCACATCTTTGTACCGTGACAAAAGTGATCACCAGCGTGTTCTCAAATTACTTCAAGTACCTCAACCTGAAGTGCAACTGCCGCCGCCACCAGAAAGATAATGAATACATTTACTGAGGAAGGTAAAAAGGCTATCAGGGATAGAGACAAAATACTAGATTTTGCCGTGTTTGGATAAGGTCGTGAAGATCAATATGTGAAAATATTTTTGCAGTCTGAAAGCTGCTGATTGGGTTAAGGATATATTTTGAGTTGCTTTTGATATACCGAAGAGTAGAGGAATTTGTTGGTAAAGAAGAGTAGAAAACGAATAAAGATCAGAAAGAAATGGAGCGTCAGGTTGAAAAATTAGGAGTAGAAAGAAGAAAGTCGGGTATAACAACTAGATCTGAAATAAAAAAGGAAAAGAAGCTTTGTCGTCAAATGAGCCACAGAAGCCAGATCTGCAAGACGAATAACTTGAAGAAAAACAATCGAAAGTGGCACTGACGCTCGCGATCGTGGTCGTCAAAAATAAACATCGCCGGTGATTTACGATACATTTTGTCCCAGTAACATCCTCGCTAACGTTTATCGCCTAGAAATTTTAACTGGTATACGATGAGCTTACAACAATCGCCAAGAAATCATAAATTAACCAGCTGATATTTGTTAGCATTTTTGTAGCGGTGGTGTCACGTTTACCAGCGTCTATTGGGTATTAATCGATGAAATTACCGATGATTACTACATTTATCATTTAAATTGGCGATAACAAAATAACATGATTATACACAATGCTCAACGTGGACCTGAAATGGTCAGGGTGATAAATTTACGATTACTTGTATATAAAGTTATCAACTGAAATTGGATTAGTGATGTTGTTCAATATTTATTTAGAAGGATAGCCCGAAAAGCGATCCCGATTGCAACACAATTAAGTATGAAAGTAGTGAAGGGGGATACTCTACGGACAATGGGAATTAGCTTTACAGAACCCCTTGGGACACTCTACGGACAATGGAAATTTAACATGGCGAAAAATCGTGGGACACTCTACGGACAAGGGGAATTAACATAGGAATAAATCGTGGGACACTCTACGGACAAGGGGAATTTAACATGGGAATAAATCGTGGGACACTCTACGGACAAGGGGAATTTAACATGGGATTTTTTTTAAAAAATTTTTTAAAAAAAGGGGTAGGCAATGGAAAGGCTATCTCTTTTCGAGAAATATGGGGCCCTGAAAAGGGCCTTTGGGTTTTCTTCTGCTTCTAATTTCTTCTTTTCCTCCACCAACTTCTTATTTTATCTCCAACACTCTTTCTCTTCTTTTTTTCTCCTTCTCTTCTTTCTTCTCTTCCTCCTCTTCTTCTTTCTTCCTCTTCTCATTTTCTTCTTCTTTTTCAATTTTTTCGTTCCATGTTCTTATTCTTATCTTTTCCTCTTCATCCTCCTTCTCCTCCTTTATTTCCTTCATCACACCACTAATCTTGTCCTTTGCTTTTCTTAAGTTGTTAATTTCCATCTTTACACGATGGGGACTATAGGAATAATGGTCTTCAACCAGTCTTATTAGCATCTGTTCCATTATTCCTAAGTTGTCTAAAACGTCTTGCAAGGTTTGTATTTTGTCCATTTGGTTTGACGCCATCTTCTTTTATTCTTTGCAGAATGGTTTGAACGACGAACAATGTGGGTTCTTATAGTGAAAGCGCGAACGTGAAGGAAAACATCCCCCTAAAGAACATAAAATGGATCTTACCTAGATCATGACCCAACAACGCGCGGACGTGAAGGAAAACATCCCCCTACTTTTTTCATTTCATATAATAAAACCCTAACTATACTCTTCACATACGCTAAGAAACCCATAATCTACTATTCACACAAACATACCTTTACTCTTACTAACACAAACACACAAACACATACACTTCCACTATTAATAAAGAGTTAGTGTTTATTTTCACACTACTCTACCTACACACATTGGCAAATGGATCGTTATTTCTTTTCTAGAGTATTGGGTAGCCATGAAAAGGGCTGTTTTTTGAACTCCTGATGCACCTATCTAATGGTTGCACCTTTCTGGCCTGGCGCCGCACACGCATCTTCTTCCCCAGTCTTCTTTCACCTTTCTTTTGGGGAGCGCAGAGGGAGGATGATTCGCTTCAACACCCCAATCCTCTGTTTCGGGAATATTGAACGACATCCTCTCTTCTCTTTTCTTTTCCTCTTCTTCCCTCTCTCTTCTCTCCTCCTCTTCTTTCTTCATTCTTGCTTCTTCTATGATAGCCTCCGCTGATAGTTCGTTTACTATGCGCCTGGCATATTCTAGGTGCATCTGAAGTTCTAACAGTTTCACTATTCTGCTATTCATTCTTCTGGCTGTGTTGATCAATCAACAAGGGTAGCTAGACTGCCCAGCGAGTTTCAATTTATAGTGAAAGCGCGGACGTGATGGAAAACATCCCCCTAATAACATAAAATGGATCTTACCTAGATCATGACCCAAAACAACGCGCGGACCTAAAAGAAACACTCGCTCACTTTTTTATGCTACCCATCACTATTGTAAAATTTTTATAAATCACTTCAATAGACTATCCACATACGCAAAGCAATCCAATCTAACCCAAAATATACACCTCTAACAGCCAAAAAAACAAACATCATTTTAATCTACTATCCATACCAACTTACTTAACCACTTACTAACACAAACACACAAACACATACACTTCCACTATTAATAAAGAGTTAGTGTTTATTTTCACACTACTCTACCTACACACATTGGCAAATGGATCGTTATTTCTTTTCTAGAGTATTGGGTAGCCCTGAAAAGGGCTGTTTTTTTGTTTTGCTATGGCATTCTTTTTTTTAGTTTCTAAGAATGCGATGTCCTCTGAGGATAGACTTTCTGGCAATAGGTCTGCTTCTTCGGAAAGAGAAGAAGAACTCTTTGGTGTCGATACGGCAATCGACAAAGCCTCTGTCAGGTTCGGGTTGCTGCTGATGTTGCTGTTGTTGCTGCTGTTGCTGCTGTCTCTGAAGTCTGTACTTCTCTGTCCATTCTTCTTTTTCCCTGTTCATTTCTTCTCTGAAGAGCTCTTCTATCAGGTCTTCAGTGATTTTTAACATTCTCACATTCTCTATTTCTTCTGGCTTCGGTATCAGACTGTGTCTGACCCTATGCAGATTCACGTAGGCTTCGTTGAGCTTAGCTAGTTTGGAGCACATCTTCGTAGGAGGATGAGTCGACAATGGATGGCTAGACTGGAAACAACCCCGGTTCTTAAAGTCAAAGCGCGGACGTGAAGGAAAACATCCCCCACACGGTTTTTTCGAGCCGCAACGTTCATGAGAGGGATAGTAAGAAATCAAAGAGCATCAATCCAACATTCTTCTAGCTAAACAAAAGACAAAAGCATTTTTTCAAAACACAACATTTTTTATTCAAAAATCACTTAACACTAAACAACAACAACTCTAACATTTTTAACAATATTCCAAAACTATAACATCAAACATTTTTTTCTAATCACAAACATTTTTTTCTCAATGCACAATCTACTTTAAACAGGGCTGACAAAGTTGTGAATGAAATTGTGATTTCCACTGTTGGAAATCATTAGGCCATTGATGGACACTACGTTTCCTAGCTTGAGACAAAAGATAAGCATAATGGTCACAAAACCATCGATCTACTTTCACATCGTTTCTAGCAGAAAATACACACAGTACTGTCCACACACCAAGGAATCTGTGCCTTGTAATTTCACGTTATTGAATCGGGTGGTTTGAGCATTTCTTCTCATAAAGTCGATGATATCGTCTTCCAAAGGGGGCAATCCGTACGAATCGAAATATTCCACACATCCTTCTTGAGGAAAGTAGACGGCTACCCAGTGGGTTTCTGGGAGATGACTGTCGTCCGTGTTGATCACGTAAGCTTGATGGTCTTTAGGTTTGCGATGAGGGAGTTCATCTTTAGCACAGACGACAGGATTCCAAGAAGACGTATACGAACTGTGGTTCAAAAGGTAATAAAGTTCCCAGGTATCCATTGATTTGTGTTTTTTTTTTCTTCACAGGTAATAATAAGTCGTCAATTCGATCCTGACTTTTTGCTTGAAAATGTCTGACGAATAAACGGTTATGCGTTCTGTTTCCTCACTCTGATTCAGGAGAGTTTCGACACGATGGATCTCTTGAGTGGTTAATGGTGGACAAGAATGTTCACGCAAGTCTTTATACCACTGGTGCAACACGTCTTTGTTCGAGATGAGACTCCAAGCTTCGTCCAGATACTCGTCCAATTTTTCTTCTTGACTTAACATCAGGCATTTATCGTGTTGAATTTGACTGGGATGATCGTTTTGACATCCATAACAATTTTTCTTGATCAATTCCGTCATTTTGTCGACCAAGTGTTTGGCAAAACAGCAGACTAAATGGGCTTCTTGTTCTGGCCATCTCGACTTCATCATGATATCTTCTTCGTCTTTGTCTTGAGATTCTTCTCCTTCCACGGTCTCCTTACATTCCATCTCCAAAGTTTCTTCACTAGGTAAAGAGGGATAACAGTCTTCCATGGCTTTCTAATAATCTAGAATGACTTCTCTCAAACTGTTGATTTCTATGGTATTATCGAATTCTGCATACAGGATGACGTTCACTGTCGCTGGCAGAGGATTTGCAAACTGAAGTTCCACACGAATCTGGCCAGATTTTATAGGGTGGAAATGTCCCTCGTCGCTGCCTTGGTCTGGAGTGAAATCGAAAGCCCACAAAGCATAGCCTCCGTCATAATCGTCGTACTCAATGCCGTGACTGGTGTTGGTTCCTAACTGGCCGGTGGCTTCGTACAGGGACAAGTACGATCTCAAGTAATTTTTGTTGGCAAAGTCAGGTTCGAAAGGTCGGGTACACAAGGTCTTGCCATCGCGACTGACTTCGATTTTCTTCACATTGAAGTGTTGAAAGTTGAAAGGATTTTCTTTGATGGCTCCGTTGAAGGCTGAATTCAGGACCATACCAAGGATTAAACGCTTGGGTAGCTGTCCTTGAAACAGATGATCTTCGATCATGGAATGCTGTCCAGCAGGAATGGTGAACGTTTTCACTTCCACACGTCGTATGGGATACTTGGCGGTCGTTCTGCTCAACGTTTGACTGATGTCGTTACCCACTTTGGGTAACACTTCTACGCGTCGTACGTAGAGTTTGGCTTCTTGGATTATGCTTTTAGGAGCCTTAGCAAGATCAGCAGCCTGCAAATGGAAAGTGGCACTGCTGCGATTCAGTCTCAAGCGGACATTGACCCCGTTGAGCAAATATTTCTCTTGCAACCACATGTCCAAATGCAAACGATCCATCAGTTCTAAACTCTTTTTACCTAGGATTTTGTTTTCTCTTGCCTCAAAGCCTTCATTGCTTGTATCTATTGTGTCGAACTTGTCCGGTGTGTCATCTACCCACAGCACACAGGCATTGAGATGACTTGTCTTGGCATCTGTTCCGTACGTCAAGAGATTTTCCAGGTAGGCACGGTAAGGGTAAGTATCCATGCTGCTGCTGACCAGTTTGTTATTCAAGTACAAATCCACTGAGCTGAACAAGGAATGCATGAAATTGTTGACGGGAGCTATATCGTCATCGTCTTCTACTCCTTTATCATCTTTTTTTAGAACTTGGACTTTTAAGTACAAGTAACTGCTATTCAGATCGATGTAATCTTCGGGCTGTCCTTTGATTTCAAACTCGATGGGAGCGGAATCGGTCAATGAGGAGACGGGATGAAATTCCACCCATTGGGATTCTTGCATGGTCATCATGGTGGGGGGCATGGCAAACAGATCCAGTTCCGTCTTGGAACAAGCGCAAGACTCTCGGTGCATCATTTTGTTCTGTGTTTCAATAATCGAAAACGTCTAAGTCTCGAACGGTTCTTCTTTTCTTGGCCTTTCTAGCTTGAAGTCTGGTGAAAGGGTGTTTTCTTCTTCGTCGTCTCTTTCTGCCTTGTCCTTGCTGAATGCCTGACTCGGTAGCGTGCAGGGCATTTATAGGTGTGTCTCGTCGGCCTAAAATGTCTTTGCCCGTTTGCAGCAAGACATTTTTGCCTGCCCTCATGAAGGCTTCTTTAGGGTTTTGTTTGTCGATGATGACATTTTGGAGAAATTCTTTGCCTTGTGTCAGTGCCGCATCTTTCAAGGCGTGCAATCCTCGTGTCACCATCGGTTTCAACACCGGAGCCACCGAACGAAAGGCCGATTTTAACATGTCTCCTAAACCGTGTCCTCGCTGTCGAGCCACCCCTCGGTACACTGGATACATGACTTACTTACTTACGAGTCGTGAGAGAACCGTTTTCTAAAATGGAGTTTCACCGTGACTTTTCCTTTGGTGAATGGAATATTTTGTCCCAAATCTCCTTTTATAGTAATGTTGACCGTGTCCAAATACGACTTGCTGACCGGCAAATAGTGAGGATGGACAAATTCGCGGTGGACGTGGTAAGTGTTTCTACCTTCCTCGTCAGCGTTTGTGGCAGAATCCACTTTGAAAGGAATGACACGCAGTAACGGCACGGAGGTGTGTCCCACCACGTTGTACTCCACCACATCGGAGTACACAAAGATCAAATTCAGTCCTTGGTTCAGTTCTACCGGGAAACGAAAATACCTCGCAAAAGAGTCGTTGTCATGAATGACTGGTAATTCGGGGCTTTTTTTTGTTCTCCTATCTTCCTCATCTCACCGCCCAATATGTCAAACAATTCAGGACAAAATAAGAAAGACATGAATTTTTTGGACCCCTCAGAAAATTTCATCAGAAAGCGACGAGCTATTTTGTGGTATTCCAGGGTGACACTTTTTTGGACATTCCCCAAAGCTTTATGGAACACGCCATTAAACTTGGAGGCTATGGCGCTGACCAAATGATGACCACTGAAATAATAGCCTGGGGGAATCAACAAGTTGTAGGTGGTCGTTTTAGTTTTGTCATCATAGGTTTTATTGGTATATGTGCTAATCTTATCCAACTCCTCTTGCAATTGTTTGTCATGAACTTCCACCTTAAAAGTATTTTGATTGGGAAGGACATTGAAGACTTGGGTCGGGTGAATCATTTCTACTAAAGCCACTTCCCAATGGGCTTCGTGATCTAAGGGGATGGCTTGAGGTAATTTGGCTGTGTAACAGCACAACGTGTTATTGGGAAACACCTCCATGGAACTGTCACTGGGTAAGGTTAAGTAAAATTGGTTTTGGTGACTCATAATTCCAGAGTTCTGTGGCTGTCCGAGGGGATATTACTGGACGTCAGAGGCGTGTCTCCGCCCAAAATGGGGTTCTGGTTGTGGTTGTTGGAGTGGTGACTGGCACTGGCACTGGACACAACGTTCCCGTTCGAGGAGAATTTCAGGGAGGGATTAGGAAGCAGGTAACCGATGCAACTGCTCAATAAAATGGTCCACAATTGTTTGTCTCCTTGTTGCAAACTCAAATTGGCAATGGCTGCCCCGATGACACAATATACCACGAAGATTTGGCAGAAAAAGACGATTTGCGTTTTAGGCACACGTTCTCCACACCACACCCACAAGGGTTGTTTTTGTAAATCTTGCACAGAAGAACTAGGGGAAGAAGGAGTGGTCGACGTAGCTGCGTCTGCTGCTGTGTGAAAGGGCATGATGGTCACTTCTTCTTTTTATAGTCGATGACTTGCGAAGCGTCGATCCAAGAATCGAAACTGGGTGGATATCCTTTCCAACGTACTTTGACTTCTTTGACACGTCGTTTGCCCACTTTACGGGTTCTGCGTTCGAGAATGCTTTCGATGTCGTACACGTCGTCTTCTTTTTTGGTGACACGTTGTAACTCGGGCAAATAAAACGTTCCTTTGAGTACTTCTCCGTTCATGTCTTCCAATTTATAGACGGCAGGATGACGGCCATGTACTCGTCCAGTGACGCGAAACAGTTCGGTCGTCCAGTTAGGTAAGTAACCTTTGTCAAAAGTGCGTTTGGTTTTGCCAATGCGCACCCAATCTCCTACGGCCAACTCTCCACTTTTCTTGGGGACAGCCCTCGTCGGGGACGTACCGAACAGGCGCTCGAACACCAGCACTTCGTTGTCGGGAGTCACGTCCTGCGGGGCACGTCCGATGCTTCGATGGTAAGATTGGTTGTACGCTTGCACCAAGTGCGGTAAGATGTCGATGTACTTCAGAGTGTGGTGATGCGTAAAATATTTCCACATGCGTTCTTTCAAAGTGCGTTGAAAACGTTCCACGATGCTGGCTTTGGTTTCGGGATTCTCGGTGGTAAAAAAATGAATGTCACGTTTTTTTAATTCTTTTTGGAAAGCTTGGTTCAGAAATTCGGTGCCTTTGTCCGTTTGCCATCGAAGAGGGTGACGACCGCTTTGTTTCAACACCCGTTGCAGGGCTCGCACTAACTCGCTGCTCGATTTGGAAGTCAAGGGCACGACCCAGGCAAATTTGGAAAAGACGTCGATGACACAAAACAAATATTTGTAGCCACGATTGTAGCTGGCCAAATGAGAGACATCGGCTAAATCGGCTTGCCATTGATGATCGATGCCTTCCACTCGGGTGCGACTTCTGGCAAACTTGCGTCGAATGGGTTTGTGTAAAGTGTAGGTAGCTTGTTCTTGTAACCATCGTTGCACTTGAGGTAAACGGAGACTTTTCACTCGCGTTTTGGCAGCACGATACAATTTTTGAACTCCTGCGTAACCTGCAGGATGCGAGGGATCGTAGTAAATGCTAGCTAAGACTTTTTCCATTTTTTTGTGTTTGTGTGTTAATAAGGCACCCACTCTTGGAAGAGGCTACTCTTTTTCTCTTGGGGAATTTTCTTGGATTGCAATGCTTTGCGTGTGCGGCCAGCAATAGGTGTCGAAGAGAAGGATGTCTGAGCGGGGGATATCTGTTCTTGTTTCACTTCTGTCTTCACTTCTGTCTTCACTTTCTTTTCCTCTTGTGATGAAGAAGGGGTGGCCATCATCTTTTTAATCCATCCAATTCTGGAGGTAGGTGGTGTTGTTAACTTGCGTACTTTTTCTGGTGGAGTTTGAAACCCTTCTTCTTCTTCTTCTTTTCCTTTTTCTGTCTTGGTCACGGGTACTGGTGCTGGTGATGGTGCTGGTGATGGTGCTGGACTTTTCATCAAGGTCTTAAAATCTTTTAGAGTGGGTAGAGCTGTTTCGTCTAAAGCTTTCTGGTGAAAGAGTTGCAGTCGTTGCAAGAGTTGACCGTACTTTTGCGATTTTTCTGTTTCGGACAAATCTTGGCGATCCATCAAGGATTGCAATTCGTGTTGTAACTGGGACATCTCGCTCAAATTGGGATTGGGAGGTAAATGCGGGGTGTGTTGTTCTTGCCACCGATGGTATTCCATCCATCGTTTGTAAGGCACTAAAGCTAGTTTTCGTCCTTCCATGGGGTTGTCAGGGGTGAATTCTGAGATCTTGGGACTTCCGAAGGCCTTTTTATCTTGCTCCCACCAGTCCTCCCAACATGGTTCCCAAGACTCCTTTCAGTATGGGGCCTAACAAGAGAGGTAAAATGCCTCCACGTTGGACCAACATCTTCTTTTTTTGACGAATGGGAATTTTCTTTTGAACCATTTTCCGAAGAACGTGACGATGTTTGCCTAAGCATTGTTTCTGGTGTTTGGACAAAGGGATCGTGCCTTTCAAAACGTTCAAACAACATTCGCACACGGTATCGATGACCTCTTTGGAGGCCGTTTGAATGAGTTTTTTTCGTAGGGGTGGAGAAACTTTGGACAGGACAGATAACAGGTCCCCATGTTTGGCTAAACGTGGTGGCAGTCCTTTTCTTTTTTTTCCTTGGGGTTTTCTGGAGGGTGACAATTTTGCTTGTGGGTTCCGGGACATTCACCGAACAGACACTAACGTCGATGACTTAACGCACACCCTTTTATCTTTTTTTCTGGGACTATCGCTTTGTCATAAAGGTGACAATCGCCAAGGAATCCTCCCCTTTGTTGACGCCTCTTTTTCTTGGAACGACTGTGTCTTTTTTTAGGGTAACGTCGATGCTTGGCTAAGCGCTTTGTCGGATGACGCGTCTGCCTTTGTCTCTTTCTTTTGTGGCTTCTTGGAGGTGACATCTTTTTACAAGTTCACTGATACCCCGACTTGGTCACAGGTCTTTTTATACTGGAACGCGTCGCCACTGATTGTCTTTACGTTTTATCAGTTTGAGGACAGGCATGACACGTCGTGCAGGGGTACGCAACGGACTAAATCGAGCCAGTTCTTGCTTGGACAAATCCAGTAAACTTTGTAACATGCCCGATCTTTCATGGACTTTGATTTTGGGAGAAGGTACTTTGTGAGCAGCAGCCACTGCCGCTAAATTGGAAGGTCCTGCCACTGGGGAAGTTCTTTTGGGGGTCATCAACGGAGAAGTTCTTGGTGTGATCAACGTCTCCAAGTACTCTTCAGTTCCTGGTGACATCAACGGAGAAGTGGACAAACGTGAGGCTGCCGGAGACGCTGTGGCAGGTCGTGGTTTGCGAGTGTAAGGTTGCGTCCTGGCCGAAGTGCCTCTCTTGCGACTAGTTTTCTTCTTCTGTGGACTTTTCTTTTTCTGAGGACTTTTTCTCTGTTTCTTTTTCTGGGGGCTTCTTTTCTTTTTCCGGGGTGGTGGTGTCTGGTAAGAGGAGGGTCCTGCCACTGGAGAAGTTATTCTTCTTGGGGACCTGGTCTTTTTCTTTTTCTTCTTGGGGCTTCGTTGAACTTTTGTCTTGGGGATAACTTTGGGGGCATTAGGATCCCATCTTAAGAGTGAGCGAATGATGACCCCTCCTAGAGTACCGCTCCCTCCAGGTTTCAAAATGATTTGTTTTTTGGTTTGAGTGTCGATGCGGGGATCGGCCAGTTGGACCAAAGCGACTTTGTTTCGATCAAAAAAGCGTTGGGTTTGATGAGGAATCTGAATGATTCCTTGGAGTAATTGACGTGCCGTCACCGTGAACCATCGTAAGACTTCTTTGAGACTAGCTTCTAAGACACGAGCTCGTGTTTGTGGATCTTTTTCTCGACTGATGCCATACAAGGCACGAATCAATTTGACGGGAAGATGCGACTGAAGGGACGTCATGTTCACACTGTGTGAGACAGACGAAAAAGGGTCTGAGGTTTTTATAGATTTTTTTCATGGGGAGTGAAATGAAGTCGAGGACGGAGACGTGTACAGGACAGGCCCTCCGTCTTGGCACCAGTGGTGAAACAAGTGGGTACGAAATCGCAAATCCTCGTGAGTCGTAGGTTTCAAATCGACGAGTAAATAGGCGTGTGGCGTTTGAGTGGCATCGTCGTACGCCTGAGTCAGCCAAGGCGTTCCTAACTGTTTGGCTAAGACTTGCACTTGCGATTTATCTCGAGGGCTTTTAAACAAGACCACGTAATGCGCATTGAGACTGATGGTGCGATGGGATTTACTTTGTTGAAACAAATTTTGGGTGATGTAAACGACACTGGCATTACGGTGATGCCCTTTGCGCGTAAACCACAATTTAATTTCTTCTTCGTCTTCTCCTAACATGTCGTCGAAAATGACCAAATGGGTTAGACGGGAGTCAGAGACGATGCCATCGTCTTCTTTAGGAATGCCTTCCACAAACACGATGCAATCGCCTTGACTTTCTCGCAAGAGGCTGTACGCCGATTGCCACTCTTTGTAACACCACACGATTCGTTGAGGGGGTCTATCGATCAAATGATGTTTATGTTCGATCAAACGTTTGACGAATTCGGTTTTGCCTGAACCGCTAGGTCCAGCAATGAGCATGTTAAAGGGATGGCGAAGATACAAAGCCTCCCAACTGGCACGATCTAAGTGTTCGTCGATGACTTTGACAGTAGAGGAAGAGGGAGCAGAGACAGCAGAGGTAGCCATGGTGTGAGAAATGTCACTTGTGACACGAAAAACAAACAAGACAAGAGTTTATATACTTTTTTCAGAACACGTTTATTGAATGTTTTTTTTCAAACATGAATACGAAAGACAAAAATACATAAAAGCCAAAGGCTTAAGTACAAGGATAAAAGGCACATGATAACGATGAACGTGGAATAAAAACAAGTGTCTGTACAACAACCACATGTTTTGGGTAATGTTCTAACCAGTTCAACAGGGGGTAAGGTCACACAAGTGTCCTCCCGAAAGGGTCTTTCAGGTCTGTCCACGACAGTCCTGTCCTGGGTGACGGGTTCTTCTGGCACCGTCACTAACACGGGTTGAAAAGTAACTTTTTTCCTTGAACAACTCTCGTGCATACTGGGCCACTTCTTGGGTCCAAGCCTCAAAATCCCATTCTTTCCAGGCACGGACATCTGTCCAATGGGGATGTAAGTCACAAGCTACACACACATCGTCATACACGTCTTGGGTAGCTAAAAGTTGACGAATCTTTTTATCCCGTAGAGGTCGAGAAGTATCCAGATGAAAACGCAAGGCTTTGAGCAAAAGAAGTTTTTCGTGACCGTTTAAGGCCATGGAGGTGGTAAATACTGATCGTAAAGAGTCCACAAAGAATCGACTGGTAAACGAAATCCCAGAAAACAAGTCACTAAAACACACACCACTTGTCGTCCAAAATTGAATGGATACAGTTCTTGTAATAATTGATGGTAATGATCCACGGTTTGAATATGGTCATTGAGTTCCTTCCACGGAATCTGTTGGATGACATGTGACATAAACCGTGGCATGGCAGCCTGTTTTTATATTCTCTTTTTTTTGGATGCAATACACGTACTTTCTAGCCAGAGATCTTCGTTCTCCAGTAGGGAATCTAAAACTTGCATACTGTAACCGAAACGTCAGAGTTCGTTTAGAAGTTTCCTCTTCCGGTAAGTAGATTCCACGTAACAAATGTTGGTAATCCTTTACCTTGTCTTCCTCAATGTATTGCTGTAGGTGAATCTCGAAGTAACCATAATTATGAACATGTCGATCATTAGCGACCTCAAAGTTTTGAACAATGTCTGACCATTGAAAGAATTTCTGACGAATCAGTTCTCTTATACCATTCAGGTACCAGTGGTTAAAGATCTGGTGACGTAACGGATGCAATTGTTCTTTACGTTTCACTTGTATTTTGACCAGCTCTCGGTAAATCCTTTCTCTCAACTCCACAGGCAAAGCACGAATGTTCTCTTGTAAAGTATCCATGAATAGGTTATACTAAATTCTCTTTGGTCTGACACAAGAAATGTACTGTTTGCACAAACATGGTTTTAATTCATTGTCGAATCTAAATCATTTCACCACTAATCTACACATTACAATTCGTTCAGAAGTTTCCTCTTTCACCAAGTTGACATTGCGTGAAAGATGTTGGTTATTCGTTAACTCTTCCTCTGGAATTCGATGCAGTACGTTTACAATGTAGTAGATAGAATCGTCCATACCAAACCATTCCTTTTTATAACCAGGAGGTCGTTGATCAATGTCTGTCCAATGGAACACTTTCAACTCAATCAGTCCTTGTATAGCCTGAAGGTACCAGTGGTTCAAACACCGGTGACGTAACGGATGCAATTGTTCTTTATGTTTCACTTGTATTTTGACCAGTTCTCGATAAATGCGTTCTCTCAACTCCACAGGCAAAGCACGAATGTTCTCTTGTAAAGTATCCATGAACAGATTATTATGGTAAGAAGTTACTTCAATGTCTCGGTCCCACTAAAGGTAAGTAATGACAATTCGGTGACCATCGAGCATGTTCAACGTAGGCCGAATCTTGCGGTTCCCAGTGGTGAAGTGACACACCGCAACTGAAGCACTTGACTTTATCTCCTTCGCCCAAGTAGAAAAATCCGGCTCTGGCTAATTCTTCGGGGGTCGGTCCTCCCAGATACTTTGGCCATTTTCCTTTGAACGATTGAAGACGATTTTCAAAGTCACAGTATTCCGACAAACGCACAGGAAACGAATATTCGTCTTTCACAGGTTCGTTTCGATGAGGGTTGGGTGACAGGAACAGGAGTTTGCTCAGGGCTGGATGACATCCGTAGGGGGGTAGACGTGAAGGTGAACATTCCCCTTTAAACCCGGTAAAATGTCTAAGAGGACGAGCGGCATCGCTTTCGCATCCCTCAGGTTTGACACGCACAGCATCACTTTCCATGACAGGGGCAGTGAGAACAAAGTTCCCATGATGCTTTACGGCATCGCTCAGGTCACAACGTACAGCATCGTACCCATCGCAAGGCTCACAATCGCACTCGTCTGCAAACTCCGTTACGCAATTACAATGGTAACCACATGGACAATCGCAGTTTCCTTCTGGACATTTTCCGTCGCAATGCCTGGGTCTTATCCATCCAATATTAGTCACACTAGAAGAAGATACAACTTTTTTACAATCCCCAAACTGAAACGATGTCTTTTTCAAAGTATTCATCTTGTTCGCTCGGTCTTGGTAGTCACAATGAACTATCGATCTTGACCATAGCCCCCTTTTTATACTAGTCGCAATGCAGTCTCCAGCTTGTACATCTTTCCTTTTTTACGTTTTTTATGTCTTGTTTCGGACGGTACCGTCTCTAAGGTACCGTCAACATTGTACCGTAGTGTGATGGGTGGAAAGGCCATAGAAAGGTAAGGGCAGTGCGGAGACCATCGAGTATGTTCCAGAATAGCTGAATCTTTATAGATACATAGATCCATTCGTAACTTCAGTCCGCAAGCGAAACACTGTACCTCGTATCCCAATCCTGAGTCCGGTCCCAAGTAGACAAATCCTGTTCTAGCTAAAACATGCGAAGAAGGTAATCCTTCCCTATCCGTAGGCCATTTCTGAAACGTGTCCAATCGACGGGCACAATCACAATAGTCAGGTAAGAAGACTGGAAAATGGTAGGGTTTGAACTTGGAGTTCTCATCGGGTTTCTCACTCGATTCTTGCTGTGGCGAAGTCATCTTTCTGGTGGGTCGCTATCCTCTTACAACCAATGTTTTATACCAACGTGTCCATACGATAAGGTGAAATGATTGGGAAGTCGAACTCGCTTCTGGTACACGATTTGATAAACTTTTTCCAAAGGTCGACTGACGATGTGGTGAGTGGGTAAACGTACAATCTTGTTCGGTTGGTAAGTGGTCACTTTAAAGTTTCCATCCTCTCTCGATTGCAAGGCTTCTTTCAATACCCCAAAGTTGACCACACGACTGGTACGATAATTCAGAGTCAGTCCTTTCACTTTGCACGTCGTGTGCACTTCTCCTTGTTTGTCACGGTATTCGTAGCCGTAATTTTTGGGACCGCCACTGACGAAACTTAGAATCTTGTCGTCGGGATGCTCGTCTGTCCAGGCTCCTAAACGGTCTCCTTCGATGTTAGGGTGATGTTGAATCGGGTGATGGATGTAAATGCAACTGTCCGTGTCAAAGTACAGGACGCGTTCTTCTAACAGTTCTAAAGCTTCGTACAATTTTAAGCGAGCATGGGCTGTCACGTAAGCCGCAATGATGACATTTCCAAAAGGGTCGTCTTGTACAAAGTCCAGATCTTCTTCGTAATTGACCAAGATTAAATTCTCTCGAACGACGTCCACGTGTTTCATGTATTTGGTTTTGTCGTGAATCATCTGGAAGTAGCGGGAAGGTTCTGTCAAATATTCCGTCTTGGGTAAACACGGTCGTTGTGCCATTTTACCCCACAAGCAATTTAACATCACTTTGGCAAACGATCGCCTGCCTTCGTTTTTCTCGATGTGGTCTAAAGTGATGCCTTCTTGTTCGTAATATTTCTCTTTGAATTTTATTTGGTCTTCGGGAGTGTGACACCAGGAAGGATAGCCGCTGGCTTCTTGCTTCAGTTTCAAAAAGGCATCCACGTAGTCGGCGAAAATGCCTTTCTGAGTAGGGTCACCCTTGTGGTACTGTTGTGTCTTGGGAAAGTGGCAAATTTCGTATACTTCTAACAGTTCGTATCCCATGTCCAGAGCTTTGAACAATTCTACGCTGACCCAGGTTCCCGTCAAGGCCCGTTCTTCCTGGCTGTGATGACAAGGCTGGTCTTGGTTGCACGTTTCGGCACAAGTACGGCACAAGGGAAACATCAGTTTACCTTGACAATGGTGAGGTAAGAGGGGATGGTAGAGGTTCGTGGGAGGCAAAACTTTACACTTGATTAAGCCTTCGTATTGTCGAATGTTTTTCAGGTCGATGTGTTCCGTGAACAATTGCGGGTGCCCTACAGGAAAGCGACAATATTTGCACACGTAGGGATACAGCGAACACACGTCCAAGTATTTGATTTCTTCTCCTTTCTCTTCGTCGGCTTGGTACAGCAAACAGGTGGCATTGGTCCTTCCTCCGTACAAACTATCCCTCGGGTTCAGCGGGTCCATGAACTGGTAACTTTCCATGGCACGTTTAAACTCGGGATCGGTTTTCATACGGTGATCGTACTCGTGTTCCCACATTTCCACCACTTGGTATCCTTGCTGTTCTAACTTTAGGCGTCGCTGACAAGTGTCCTGGTACAAGTCTTCCATGGTTCGTTGCAAAAACTGACTTTTAGTGCCACGGTCAGGGTAACAAACAGGACATCCGTGAAATAAGCAACCGTTAAACTCGTACACGATCTTGGGGTTTTCTAAGTCCCAGCCATCGACCGAATACGTTCCGATGGTCTTTTCGCCCCCTCCGTTGCGGGCATGCTGAATCCACTTGTCTTCCTTGTCGCACAAGTAATGGAACCAGCGTAAGGCTTTGACCGAGTATTGACGTTTGACAAAGTGGGTCGTTTGAGGGCTGATGACAGCCACGGTGTTTTCAGGCATGAATCGTTGGCGGTACACTAAGGAACACGCTTTGGCAATGGTGCAAGCTTCTTTCAAAGGATCGACCCCTCCGTGTTCCATGAACAGTTCTCGAAATTTTCCACAGCAACGCCGTAAAATGTCCACGTCGGAACGACAATACTTTAGCATTTCTTCCTGAAAGTCGAAAGGGTCCGAGGCGTGAATCTGGTACCAAGCGTAGAAAGCTTCTCGTTGTTCGGTACGCATGTTGTCGGGGTCGTAATGGTGAGCCTCTGGTAAATGGGGTAGAACGGCATGTTGATTGGCTTCCGTATTGAAAAAGTGTGGAAAGTACCCTTTAGCCATTTCTGTCATTCCAAACGTTTTAGGCATTCGACTCAAAGGCATGGCCAAATAGCTCATCGAATCTTTAAACTGTACTTGTCCCACTTGCATGAAAATGATTTTGGCTCCGTTCAAAGTCACTTTAGGACGCTCGGTGCCTTGTTCCGTATAGTATCTGAGAAGAAACTGTCCATCGTATCCGGAGAAATTGTGAGCCATCACCGTGGCATGACGATGACAATCTCCGTAACGTTCGATGTCCTCTTGGCTCCACGTCTTGTCGACGGGGTCTAAGACCCATTGGGCAAAATCGGCTAACGTGTTTGGTCCCCGAAAGATTTTTTCACGCCCTCCGGGAATCTTGCTGCAGTGAGGGCAATGACTGAAGATAGGTTCTTGAATGCACTTCTCGCACGCTCGATGAGCCACGCAGAAATTAGGAATGTGAATGCCAGTCTCTTGCATGCATTCGAAATCGAAAAAGATGAAATTGCCTTTCTTCTTGTGACCGTCCTCTTTCTCTGTTGGGGGTTGGTATTTTTGCACGTAACATTCGTGTTCCAAGTCCACGATGTGGTGACAAATGTGACATTTTTTCTTTCCTGAACATACGTGTGCCTTGGTATTATTGGTACGTATGACTTGTTCACACGTAGAGCACAATCTCAGGAGTTGACAAGCGCATTTTTTCTGTGAACCTTGCGTCTTCAAATGTTGTTGGTAACAGGTTGGGCTGACAAACGTGCGCAGACAAGTGGAACAAGGCACTGGTTCTTCGCTCAGACAGGGTGAAGAGGCCAAACATCCTGTGCATTTCGATCCACAATGCTTGTGTTGCTCTCGATTGTTATAACCATGGTCACATTTCTCACAGTAATAACCGTATACTAGGAATCCGGTGATACTGGTAATGGTATCGAAATGGTCATCGTGATGATAAACATGAATGTATTTTCCGTCCTTAAAATCTTGGCCTCGAAACAATAGAGGCCCGCGCATTTCTTGAGGGTGCACTTTCAAGGTGTAGCGTGGAGCTAGGACATCTTGCAATTTTTGCATCTCAGGAATGCCGCAGGGTGTGTCTTTGGGCAGTCCGGCTTGTTGTAACAGGAGTTCTGCTTCGTTTCGTTGTTTGGCTCGGTCGGAACGTTGAATAGTGTCCCAGGTTCTTTTCCATTCTACCGTGTCGTTCTTGTTGGCATAGGTTCGTCCCACCACGATGGCACGGGCTAAACACATCTAGTCATGAGGGTTGTTAATTCGGACGAGACTCGTTTTGGTGTTGCGAAGGTCGTCCACCAATAACATCTTTTTGCGTCCTGTCCCTTGAGGAGGAGAGACGTGGGTCATGTCCAGTGTGGCTTTACCATCGGTGATGTCAAACTGATCATTAGATTGTTGTACGTGTTGAATCTTGTCCATGACTTTGGAAGCAGTCAATTCTGCAGGGGTGCTAAACTCGATCCAAACAGGGGATTTCAAACCGTCGTGTTGTATGGAAAGTCTCAAGCGATCGTCTTCTTTGGGTTGACATTGTCGCTTGAGTGCAGTGAGCAAAGAATCCCACACCTCGGTGATGAACACTTCTGCTTTCTCTAACGGCACTTCAGCCTTGAAATCTTTAAACTTCACCGTGTATTTGTAAGCCGTGGTTCTAAATTTTCTAGAGGAGCGCTTTTCCGTCTCTCGAATGGAATAGTACTTTTCAGGGTTGACAAAGGGTGGTGGACTTGGTTTAGAGGGTTCGGATTCTGGTTCACTCATGTCCTCTTCAAAATCACTGGCATGAATTTGTGCCAAGATTTCAGCCCTGGTACGAGGCGATAGATCACGTTTCTGCCTCTTACTTTCTTCTTTCTTCTCGAATGAATGGGATCGTTTCATCTTGAAAGCAAAAAGTCAAATGACTTAAGTTCAAACACCATAAACTACTTTATAGTCATAGCAGACCAGCGTATATAAAAGGGTGTGTGTCTTGTCCTTTCACTATTCATTTCACTCTCAAGCCGAGCACAACGATGGAAGAGACTAACCAGATGGAACGTTTCGTCAGAGCTTTGCGAGGGGTCATTAGAAAATTCTCTTCAGACCAGCCTACGGACTACTCTCCTTCCTTTAGAGATAAAAGTCAAGATACTTGCTATATCTGTCAGAAGAAAGGGCATTGGTCTTCAGAGTGTCCAGACCGTCAAAAAAGAACAAAAACAGGGACTAAAAAAGACAAAAGTCAAGATACCTGTTATTATTGTAAAGAAAAAGGACATTGGTCTCCAGATTGCCCAAAAAAGAAACAAGAGGAGTCAGAAGAAAAGAGGAATTCTTCAGAAGAAGAGAGGGATTCTTCAGAGGAAGAGAGGGATTCTTCTGAGGAAGAAGAGGAAGAAAAAAGACAATTCTATTTACAAGAGGCAAAGAAACAGGAGAAGAAGAAAAGAAGAAGGGAAGAAAATGAGGAAAAGACGGTGAAGAAATTTAAAAAACAGAGAGAGTAAACAAGGAGAAAGAAGAAGTCAATGAACTTTTTATTAAAGTGTTGTGTTGTGAATTGGATTGTAAAAAAATGGAGAAAAGAATAAATGAATGATAAAAGGTAAGTGTCTTTGAGTTGTGATTTTAAAATAAGAAGCTACACTCACGCACTCATACACAAACACGTACTATAAGGGTAAAAATGGGTGGGTTTTTTTTTTTTGAGTTATTGGCAAATTGAAATTGTATTTCTTTTCGAGAAATGTGGGTGGCCCTGAAAAGGGCCTTTTTCTTCATGGTGAAGGGGTGAGTTTAAGCAATCAACTTTAACTGCCTTATGCCTTTGCCACGGCCAAGGCCTACTTCTGGACTGCGTAATGTTGATGATGATTGGGTTGAAATCACTAAGGGTGGTACGGTAGGCTTAGTCACAGGGTTGACGTGTTTAGCTCGGGAAGGTCGTATTCTCTTCGGTCGTGATAAAGAAGTCTGATACATTTGTTTCAGACTTCTTAACTCCGCTAAAATGTCCAACAGTACCGTGACCGTTTGATTTTCACCCTCTTGTTTCTTTGCTGCTACTTCTTCTTGCTGTTGTTTTTTTCTTACCTCTTCTTCTTGTTGCTGTTGCTGTAGGAGAAAAGCCTGTTCCGCTTCCTTTTGTCGTTGTATAAATTTCTCCAATTCTTCTTTCTGTCTCTGTCTAAAATTCTCCACTTGTGGTAATGAAGAAGGTAACGAAGGTTCCGGAACAAATTCTTGCGAGGAGAGAAAATCCACAAAATCCCAATTCACCTCTTCTGAAAGTAAGTCCGAGTTCCCTTGGGCAGTCTCCCCTGCTGGTGCACCCCAATGGATCGTTTTCTGAGTTTCCGTCATGTTGAATCACTGTCGCATAGATTGACTGCACACAAGCGCTAGCGAATCTATATAGACTACGTGACGTCACAGACTGCACTCTTCGGATTGGATGCGGGCTGACCGAATTCTGTAACGCGTGTTCGGATTGGTGAATGAACTCAATCCGTTTCAATCCTTCCTGTCCCTATAAATAAGCGCCGTTCACTGCATTGATTCACCTATTCTCGGAGCCTCAACATGTGGACAGACGTTGAATCTTCAACCCTTGTGTCAACAATGATGTTCAGGACGGACATGCTCATGTATGTCCGATCCAAGTGGACCGTTGTCCACAGGACCAACAGCAGCCTGTGGATAAGAAGAGTCTATATAGAGAGACAAGGTTGCCTCAAGAGGACTCTGATGTATGGCCCTGCTGTAAGACGAAGTTTGAGGAAAAGAAGATGTCGCAAATGCCCTTTATGTTAAGGGCATATTAACATAAACCAAAGGCCCTTTTCAGGGCCAGCCATATTTCTCGAAAAGAGATAGCCTTTCCATTGCCTACCCCTTTTTTTAAAAAATTAAAAAAAAAAAATCCCATGTTAAATTCCCCTTGTCCGTAGAGTGTCCCACGATTTATTCCCATGTTAATTCCCCTTGTCCGTAGAGTGTCCCACGATTTTTCGCCATGTTAAATTTCCATTGTCCGTAGAGTGTCCCAAGGGGTTCTGTAATGCTAATTCCCATTGTCCGTAGAGTATCCCCCTTCACTACTTATGAAAGCCATCAAAGTTGTTCGTGACTAGGGTATTGGCGTCGTTGGTGAAACCGCTAGCAAAGATTTTCAGTGATCCGAGTGAGACTTGCGTGACTAATGAGACAAAAACTGCAGCCGCAGTCAGTAAAACTGCCCAGAACCAAGATGATTGCAGCAAGTGTAAGTAAAATAATAAATTAAGCTGCAAACGAACTACTAAAAGAATTAGCTGTGTGCCGTCTCACAGCTTGCCACTACCAAATCAATAAGCAGCCGAGATATAAACTAAACATATCTGCAAACCTAATAGCGGGTAGTAGTCTGGCTCGACGTCGTTTAAACAACAAGTAGTAAAATAAAATGTTCAAGCGCGTGTCTGATCGCGCATTTCACATGCACGATCCACTACTTAAAGACGAGTCGGTCATTGAGTATCAATACCACTCCTATGAAGCACGAGTAGAAAAATCAACACTGACGAATCAAACCACAAGTCCAAGATACATCAAGGTATTTCCTACACGCCGAAGCATGCATTGAAGTTCAGGGTATATTTATGAAACCTGACAATACTGAATATGCTGCATGTAGCATCGATAGTAGACAAATCGAGTTATGTCACAATGACATCGATATTACTACGATGATACTCTGTCTTACAAGATATTCCGATTTTAATTCAAGGTCTTCTGGTCCATCAATAATGTTCTCAAATTATATTACAGACCACCCTGCACATACACAGTATAACATAAAACGACCAAGAAATTGTGCCGACAACTATGACGCCAACTTAAACCCAGTAGTCCAAGACGCAAATCTTTGGAAGATTTCTTAAAAGATCTAATTTTGGTTTACTTATATAAATTGAGTCCGTGGTAACTTTAACAACGTTATTTGGAAATCAGTTAATCATCGATAACAGGTTTATTGATGCGCATGCTACCATCGAAGATCTGAAATGTGTAAACTTGGGCCAATCGCCGTCGTAGTAGCTAATGATGGTACCGACCGTGATCCCATCTGGTACGTTTGCACACTCTCTAGACGCTAATACACCTTTCGCTCTTGTATATACGATTATAAAATCAAGTTCTGCATGGTCCATAATTAACCTTGTACAACTGTGCTTATTATCAGAGGAGGCTCCCTGGGTAAATTTGCCAATTATTTTCTGGCTCATATTTTTTGAAAACGATATATCATCATTCTCTGGCAGCCATACCTTTTCTTCTGGCTTTTATAAAAGTATCACAGTACTTACTTTCAGTGATAAAACTTTTGGAGCCCAGCGAAGTTTTTTTTCTTTTTGTTTTCTAGCAGTCCGGGAGATTTATCCCGTGTCTGGCTAATTAAAATGACGACCAAACCAAGATAGGCTATACATGGCGGCGAGTATAACTGGTGGAGGAAGAACCCTGGAAAACCCCAGGAAGAACCACCAACCTACGAGAAGCTACTGGCAAGCTTTCTCACGTACCCACGTTAGCCGAGCCTGAGACTCGAATCCACGCAGACAGACGTGAAATAGCAGTGATCCGGAGCGCTTTAGACGAGTAGGCCACTAGCGGCCCCCTTTAACCGGATGTATGTTTGTTGAGAACTCGAATGATTCAATCTCGGCAAATCCAGTTAGATACACTACTGGCAGGGGACCGTTTGTTGCAACTCTGTTCATTTCATGTGCTGAATGACCGAATCGTGAGGAATACAGCTAACATTCACTCGCTGAAAGAAAACTAGCGGGGCGAACAAGCCACCATATCAATTGAAATTACATCAACGACATTATATTTTGTGTTCTAAAGGCCACCGTGTTCAAATTCAATACATGAACTCGATATATCATCGAGAAGTCTTCGCGGTGTTTGGCGCCACGAAATTTTTGCCCAGCGGCACGAGCAACGTCAATGATTGCAAAACAATTATTCAGCACTTCATCTGGGACATTTGTGTCGTCGGTGTATTTTAGCGCCACCTGTTTAATCGGATTATGGAGAGATTCTTCGCGATAAAGTTGACCCGACAGCACCACGAATAGTTCAAACATAGATCCGATGGAGTCTTATTCTGTATCACTCTGAAACAGCCAGACTGAGACAGGATCGTTTTTTCTAATATTATAAATTTCCTCAAAAATATTACCTTGTTAGATTTTCCCGGCTGGAATGTTGTTTCACTTGTTATCCACGCGTGAGCCTTTTGGTTGACTATCATCGCCTTTACGAAGATAGTTTTCGCAATCGTACAAAACCTCGTGGGTTGTTGTGTTTACTTCTTTCAGAAACTTTAATCGCTTTTCCAATATTGAGATGTCTTCCATGCGGACACCATTGTCATTTACATGTTCTGTCCATTCCTTGTGTTTTTAGATTCGTGATTATATTATTCCTTTTTCTCGTCGGGCATTTATACAATGTTGTGTGACCCGCTGAACTACACAGTTTAAGATAACAATTAGCATGGGTTGAAGAACATTAATCTCGGGCTCATTTAAAAGATAGAGGGCGTAAACAACATTAGTCGCAGGATATTCTTTTCTTGATATGGCCTGTTAATGCACGTCCGCATTCCCATTGTAGAATTTTTATCTTAAACAGCAATATGCAGGCCACGTGCACGTCATTGCTGAACAGGGTCTAGTTCATTCCGGATAATCCATGTTGGGCCATCCTGGCCATCCTATCTGCCATCGTGTTCAACAATAAATTTAATTTTAAATAAATACATGTTATCATCAGCTAAACTATCATTATCATCAACGAAAATTTCATTCAATTATCTATCCGGACCGTTGACCAAACATGAGCTGAATCGTACGCTTGATCTCATCCTTGGCCATTCTGATATGTTCGTGTAATTGTAAATGAAACGGTGGGCGTTTTATTCTTATCGGTTACTCTATCAAATTCAAACCTCGCCGCGGCTGGTTTAATTATAGCTAATCTTGCTAACCCTTAACTGGTAGTTTCTAATACTTTAATCTGATTTCGCAAATTTTCTAGGTCAGTTTCTGGCTTAACAAGGGCGCATCTAACGCCGGTGAGATTATAGTACTGTTCTTGCAATTGTTTTGCCACAGGCCATCCACTCATTATATAATAAAGACACGTTTGTTCTCAAATTGAACATTATCCCGAAATATTATATAATAATGTCACGAGCAAAACGTACTTATAAGTGGCTTATAATTGGATTGACAGTACCATGTGGAAAAATTGTTTCAATGAATAATGTGGATCTCCGGCGAAAACTTTTTGGGCCAAAACCATTCGAGAAAAATGTGGAAGGGGGTGAGGGGAAATTTGAACTTTTATTCAGTGCAGTGGAAGAACAAACAGAGCTCTAAAACGATACGATGAACAAGGAAGTGATGTCATGGGTGCCACACTAAAAGACATTGAAGATTGTTTTAGTGGAAAATCATATTTTCCATGATTAGAAACCAATCCCCTCTGTCGAAACCGTATAATAAAAAAAAGTAAGATCGGATGAGATGTTGAAATATTAATGAAAGGGTAATTGTAAAGAAACAAAAATTAACCCAGGTGAAACTTGCCTGGCCCCCACATACACCGAACCCAACAAGGTGTTGGCTTTACACTCTGGGTCCACATAGGGTGGTGGTAGTTGAGTACAAATTAACAATTATAAAAATGAATAATAAATATAACAATTACCCGTGAAATGGTATGTGAAACATATTTCTGTTAGGTGTGGTCATCTCCTTTGCTACTTTGTGTGTGTGGGCTCTAAATAAACTTACATACAAGGCATGGATTGGCCTCTGACAATTAAAAAATCAACATTTTCCATCGTTCAGTTTGCTAATATAAAAACATTATTATAAACCTAAAACAATATATGATGACCAGGATGAAGGTCAAAACTTCATTTTTAGATCATTCTAATTGTAAACAAGATCAGAGCTATTAGTAATATTTTAGTAACGAACATGGCAAATATCAGGTACGACAGGAATTCCCGAGGGAAAAACCGATGTTTTGAACTTAAATCCAAGTAAACATATTTATCGAATTATAATTGTTATGTATATTTGATTTAATTACATTTGATTTAATATATATTTATTTCAATTAAATTGTTTGTTTGTCAGTTTGAAATTTTATTTATTTTTCATTACATGCTATTGTAATGTAAATTTATTCACTGGAGATGATTCCTTTTCTCGAAAATAGTTTGACCTCTATTGTTCGTTTTGTAGACACCAATATTTGAACTAGATTCTGACCTTGATTCAAAATTAGTAGTAACCACGTAAATAAGTTCTTTTTTTAAATTTAAAAATGATAGTTTGTTGTCATGGTGGGACTTCGTGTGTAAGATGTAAACAATTATTTATTTTATTTCTTAGAGTAAACTGATTGGTTTTCGTCAGAGCCACACTGGGTTGACGTGATCTTTGACAAGTACATAATTTCTACGAAGTTCTGGAACATGATCACGTGACCTCCTTTTTGCGTTTTAGAATATGATATACTCTTTGTTTCGGAGAGATATTCTCAGTATATTTTTTCTTTACACTGGAGGGTGTATGTTGTGCTGTTTAGAGTTATTTCAAATTACTTGGATTCAGAAGGAATAATTCGTTTTTCCCCTGTAAAATACGTGTGCATATGTGAAATTGTTGAACAAGGACAGCTTTTATAAAAATTTATTCAGATTTCCAAAACCGGAGTGAGTTTTCTTGTTTCTACAATGAACTGTAGACTTCCACACTACATATTACAGCATACGTCATCGTCTTCCATCTTGGATTCTTCGTCGGGACTCGAACTTAAAATCATTAGAACATTTTGTTATTAGGACTTCAAAACTTGTATTCGTGGATTATTCTTGGATTATTTTTTTATTTGATTTTTAAAACCGTACGTGCATATTTGTTGTTTTACAGAATTTTCCAGGGAAATAAATTGTTGTATTTTTCAAAGCTTGTTTTCCCCCCATTCTTTCTTGTGTTACCGCTTATTCGAGCCTAAACACGCAACAACAACAACAACAACAACAACAACAACAGCATCATAATAATAATAATAATAATAATAACAATAATCCTGAAATATATTCTCAGCCTTCGACAAAAATAAGCTATGTAATATGCTGTTTACCCAAGAAAAAGATATTAGCCAGATAATCCAAACTCTTACCCTCATTTATGGACAAAGGTCAATCACACAAATTAAATATACATAGCAAATGTATGCGTGTGATGATAAAAATTCAAAATTTGTATAAAATAGGATTTTAAAATTCATTTAAGTGGAAGAAAATT
Source organism: Sinohyriopsis cumingii (assembly GCA_028554795.2). NCBI lineage: Eukaryota > Metazoa > Mollusca > Bivalvia > Unionida > Unionidae > Sinohyriopsis > Sinohyriopsis cumingii. The sequence continues at coordinate 91,873,734 of CM068831.1, forward strand.
CTTCTCAGCGTTGGAGAAGATATGCACTGACGTAAAAGCTGGAGATCGTTTTGACTCTATTATTGAATGTAAGATTAGTTGATAATCCTAACAGAGTTAATTAATCAGTAGACGATAAAATGTTGTAAGGAAACCTATACACAACACACAACTGGAAGTGAATAAACAGTAACGTCTGTCTAATTAATATGCCTTTGCACATCGATTAATTAGCAAGTATCAATCTTTTTTCCTGACAAGAAAACAAATGAAGATAATCAAGCAGCCAATCTTCTCTAATATCGCTAGATAAAAGTTAACGTACACGCACGAACATATCAATTCCCATAGACTTTCTTCACAGACAGCTGAGCATGTGCTCAAACATGCTTTGTAACGCCAGACCACAGTATCAAAATGTTGTGTCCTGTCTAAAATGCCATCAAAGAGGAGTGATTTCATGGGGAAAGGGTGTATCTTCATGAAAGGGACTGAAATCACACCACACTATATTTCTTTGACATTATTATACTTTATTTAAACGATATTTTATTATGCAGGATGGTTCCATGTACATTCAGTTTAGTCAACTATTTTACATCAATATTAAACTACTGAGTATTTACTTGACACTAAGGTGTTTGAATTATACAACGGACATGACAACGTAACTAAAACTATCCTGTTTTTCGTGACATCAGTTCATAATTTCCGTTTTATTTCAAACAGTTTTTAAATGTCCGATGAGACTTTATTTTTTAACATAGAGGTAAAGAATTTTAATATTATGAAATGGGTAACTCCTCCACAAAGCCATCCAAAAGTCGGACTTCGAATTTTTTTTATATCAAAAGGAATATTCTCTCTCTCTCTCTCTCTCTCTCTCTCTCTCTCTCACACACACACACACACACACACAATCGGCAGTACTTTAAGTCAATTTCATATCCGATGAGTAATTGAATGTGACGCGTTTTCTGATAGAAGCTTTGCAAAGAACGGGGGCTGTTTAAGTATCTATTATCATTTAAAGTCTATTTTAATCCTATGGGAATTTGTCGAGAAGACTATACATATATTTGAAATACAGTTTTTGTCCTTTAATACAAAAGATTTAACGGTTGCTGCTTATGGCTTTGTACGAAACTTGCGTATCCGATATCGCGTTGAGAAAGAATTATTAGGAAAGAAAGACCAAAAAGAACAACAATGCAGTTTTAAAAACCATTTACCAAAGGATGTTAAAAAAGAAATAGCTATTTAGTTATTCCCTATCAGAATTCCACTATATACTACGTAGATAGAGGATTAATTTGGTCAGTGCATGCAATATATGTTATGGCACTCTGAAGGATTAGTTTAGTGGTCAAATTACGGATTGTGATATCTAAAGATCTTGGAGAAATAATTAAACTATGTAAATAAATATCTTGATAAAACTGAGAAATTTATCATTAGCTATTCAGCTGTCGGTTTGATTTGCTAGCACTACATAAGTGTGCGATTTAATAACTGGAGTACTAGATAACTTGAATAAATATTATTATATGTAATGGTATATATGTTGATTACACACACACACACACACACACACACACACACACACACACACACACACACACATATATATATATATGTTGAATACGTAATATTAGTTATATGTAGTGGTAGATATGGTGAATACTTATTATTAAATGCAATTACATAAGACAGCTTTTGATGTAGCATCAATATGGATGCGCAATCCTGTCTTTTAGCTATCTAAATGTAACCCGCTGATAACTAAATATGATTTAAGTCCAGCTCAAGATTACCCCATTTAAACGTTCTATTTAGAATATCTGATTTGATATCACATTCAGCAGTTTTCAATTATGTTTTTATTGTAGCCATTACCAAGTCATGTAACTATTTAAAAACAAATTGTTGTTTGATTTTGACATTTAGTTTTTGTCATGATATTCAATTTTTGAAAACGTGCATTATAGTTTTCTTGGATTCCCAACCTTATGTTGGGTTGATAAACCTCCGAAGGCACACAAAAAACAAACAATTTACATTAGGTCATTAGATGCTTGACGCATTTACAGATTTCTCCATCAGTAGAGAAAGTCGTAGGTTTTCAGTTCGCTTGATAGTGATAACGCTATGTGGGAGATTCAATCATTCACCCGGTAAGTGCCTGAATATTAGTGATGCACTAGTTACGGCGTTACGATGATGTCATCGTTCAGTAAAAGGTGCCACTTTCCGAATAAATAAATAAATAAATAAGAAAAATCAATGAGTTCTGGACAAGTTTTTATCTATAAAATACGTACCGCTATGTTCATTTTTCCATAATTTTGTCTTGTTGTTTTTACGTGAACAGACGTTATCAGTGTTAATAGCAATAGTTATACTGTAATAGTCTCGCTCAGCTTGATTCCAATGTCACTTGAAATCAACTTAGTTGATAGTTTGAAGATGACTATAAAATGTAATGTGTTTTCTCTTTCATTCTGCAACTAACGTGTACCAACATCAATGTGGAAATCAGTGTCATTAAACCATGTATCTATTTTACCGAGACAATTTGCACTGTAATAAGATACTCATAGTCTCTGTACTTTATTCAAAGTGATAAAAATTAGCCGATGCAATGGATCTTCGTAATTATAATGTTGATTCAGAACCTCCTCTGATTATTTATCTATATCAATTTTTACCATTTAAAATGCGAAGAAAAAAACAACAAAACAACGGGAATAAAATTCATTGCAAATATTTGCTGGTATTGACAATGTTCTGGTACTGATTTGGAATAAAATAGTACGTCTTGTTCAAATCTATTGCACTTAAAAGTGAATTCAGTTTCTAAGTATATACCGAAAGAAACTTCAAGTTATGTGCCCAGTTTACAATCAACATCGTTTCGCGTCATTACAGGATCGCTGTGGACACATGAGTCATGTACCAAGTTTCAAGAATTATTTCATGCATTACATGAAAGAGGCTGAAATCGAATTTAAACAAGGCAAACTTTTACGAACTCAGAATGATGTTGATGTCCATAACAGGGAAGAACATTGAAGTATTGCGCGCCAAGAAAAAAATATCTTACATCGTCACAGCATTGCTTATAAACATCTTAGTAAATAGCGTAAGGCTGCCACAATATAACGTATTGAGTCGTATACAGTTACATTGAATTTGCACTTTGAAAGGTTAACTGTACTGTCTAAACTTTGTGTTTTATAATTTCATTAAATAGTTTACTAACTGAAATTTCTAGTTATGTATTTTCCATCAACAATAGCAGTATATGTTCAATCAACAATATTAATCTATTTGCCGTCAACAATGGCTTTATCCTTGCCGTCAACAGTGGCTTTATCCTTGCCGTCAACAGTGGCTTTATCCTTGCCGTCAACAATGGCTTTATACTTGCCGTCTACAATGGCTTTATACTTGCCGTCAACAATGGCTTTATACTTGCCATCTCCATGTTTCATGTTGACTACGTAATAACTGAAATATAATCGCTTAATCAAAATTGCATGTCTTTCTTCTTTAATCAACGTATACAATATTGTTATCTAGATTTTGTCCAATAGATACCAAAGTATGAGGATATGTTTGTATACATGTTGATAAAGTGTACCTGATTAAATAGCTATTGTACTTTAGATATGTTTAAATTCCAATTATATTTGTTGAATACTGTCTTTACGACTATTAAATACAGTCTTTACGGCTATTAAATACAGTCTTTACGGCTATTAAATATAGTCTTTACGGCTATTAAATACAGTCTTTACGGCTATTAAATACAGCTTTTGTGTCGAGACAAAAAAAGATGTAACAGCTTCTGGTTTTATATGAATAGCTGTTTCTTCTCTTCGAGTCTACGGGAACACGTGTATCTTATTCCGGCCTTCAGTCATTTTGTCTCGAATGTTAAAATGCTTCTTGAAAACAATGGAATGTTCTTTAAGTAAATATGACGGTCATCAGTTGTAGAAACTGATATCAGGTAATTTTAGTGATTCTGAATCATCTACATATCTTGAGTGGACTTAAATATATATATTTTCCATTCCTAATTTGAATAGAACTGTATACTAAGATTTTGAATACACCTGGCAAGCAAGTATCACCATCAGTACACAGGTGAACAATGCAACTGGTGATAAGCGCCATGATATTTTAGCCTGACGGAAAAATAATTAAACAATGTACATATATATTAAGACGTAAATCTACTGCATACCTAGTATAAGATTATATCTTAGAGTCAACATATTAGAGTAATTTGCATTACGAGCACCTGGTTCATGAAGCGTTCAGTTGACAAAGAAATAATTAAAGCATGCACATTTTCGTTGATTTTACGTTTCAAGAATTATAAGTGTCTTCTTAGCGGGCATTTAATTCTATAATGGAGTATATTGTGACTTGCTGTTTGCCTGAACCATAAAGGTGGAATTTTAGATCGAGTGATTAACTGCTTTCTCATGCTTATAAATGCGTTAGAAATTGTCTGACTTTAGAATACATGATACATTATACTTTATCTCATAATCGTGCTATCGTTAAGTGGTTTATGACTAAAATAGATTCTTTAATTTAATATTCTTTAATTTATGAAAAGTTGAAATCTGTTTTGAAATTATTTTTTTCTCTAAATGTAGGATACGTGTTTATCACGACGCAAACATTTCATGTCCCTATAGTCCTTCCTAATGATCATATCAATTTTCTATTTGGTTTCAAAATACTTTTTTTGTAAGAATATATAATTATTTCGCGAGTACAAAATGCTACTTTCTAAATAAAATTATCAAGGTGCTCTTCTTTTGTATAGATAGTGGATCAGACGTCTGTTAATTATGTCAACAATTTTTAGGCAGTTTTTTTAACCCCTCCCCTTGTCAACAACTGTGAAACTTTCAGTGACCCCCCTAATAAAATTATGTCAAATTTTTTTACCCCCCCCCCCCAAACTAACAATATTTTTTACGGCTGGCTTTTATGCTAAAAATAGAATTATGGAAATTAAAAGGTCTACAAATAATTTTTAATACATCTTTTTTTACTTGTTTAACAGATTTCAAATTGACTATAACACTTTGAATTCATGAAAAAATCGAGACTTTATATTCTAGCTTCTATCATCTTCCCATGGGGAAGCCAAATGTTCCTCAGTTGTTATAATGGGCATAGTGGCTGATTCATTAATTTCTTCAGATTAATACCATATGTTGTTAATCTGTCTACAGTCTACAATCTACACCGAATAAAAACAAAATATGATGATGCAAGACTGTAACTTCCTTGGCAAGGGCTCAACCGGTTTAGGATTAAACTGGTGGGCTGTTGACGGGCGAGCGAGTACCAACGCACCGACTAATTTCCTATTTTTTGATTTATTAAATTTATTGTAAAATATAACATTGTTGACGTCAATTTATCTTGAATTCCCCCCTCCCCCATGTGAACAATTGTCAAACTTCTTCAAACCCTCTTCCCCCCCCCCCCATTTTGTTGACATAATTAATGGACGACCCTAGAATGAATTTTCTGCTTTGCCCACAACAATATAGAAATCAGACCAAATAAAAGAACCCGTATATTCAAGTAAAAGATGCACTGACATAAATATTATTGCATTATTCATATTTGTTTTAGTCCTTAAAAAAAGAATATATACCAATTCTCAATTTTCGGTTTTTCGATGAATCTCTTTGCCAAACCCACTTCGACAGAAACTGTGTGCATGCGTGAGGAGGGTGGGGGTGGTGTAAAGTGTGCTATACCCTCTTTTTTACAGTATCTTATTTTCATGTGACATGGTTTACTGTCGTTTGCTTTTCCGTTTCTCTTTTGTCTGATATCATTTACTTTTCTTTGGTGGAAACATAAATACCTTCCTTTTCGGATTGTAAGGAAGATCACAGATAGGAGTCAGTTGTCATATTGTTTGTTATTGTTTGCACCACATGCCGACACTGTTATTCTATTGCCGCTAATAAAAACTAAAGTAAAGTAAACTAAGATAAACGTGAGCACAATGACACGCAAAAACGAATAGTGAGATATGCTTATTTGTTTGCCGCGTTGCTATTGTTAAATAATGAAGTGCTACACGACACGTTTACAAACAAAATAATGCGACAAATAGAGTTCGGCGGTTTTATTGCTCGTCTGTCAGAGGTATCTATTTGATTTTATTATCGTGTCGTTTTGTTCACCATTTATGGCACAGACGGAATTTAAAGTTTGAAATGGATAAGATGAAACCAACAAGCAAGATAATGCAAGTTAGAAATATCCCTCCATCCATTTTTTGAAGGGGGGGGGGTAATTAATAACTTAAATGTTATATAAAATCAAAACATGGTATGCAAAAAGAGACTGAAAACTTGAATCCAAACTTGAGAATGTATAGAGATATACGAAATAGAGACAATTTTAATGAAAAGTTTTGTTTTTCTTAATGAAGAATGATGCAAACTTTAGAATGAACAATAATATCATTTTGTTATGGTGTTTTAATTTTGCAGTTGATAATACATGACATTGAGTTATATGTGAAATTGAAGAAATTCATTTGATAATGAAGGACATAGTGTTAAATGTGAACTTAGACTAAGACAGACCAAAGCGATGACAGTTTCTCTTAGATTAGATAAGGACAACTGGGAGTCTAATGCAATGATTAATATTAGATGCATCATGAATCAAACGACGCATAAATACATTTATTATATTTTTTTCATTTACGCTATTTTTGCGTGTTTTGTTGTATAATAACAAAAACACTGTTCTTTTTAAAAGCAAATTTGCTGACCAGTATACTTATAAGACAAATGTAGGTATTCCTTTTTGTACATTTTAAAAGCTTTTGTCACAGAAGCAATTTTTTAAAACAGAACAAGTCGTATTTTCTTACAATGGCGACTTTTTAATTTGTGCGTAAAAGCATCGGATAGATCGAATATTTTGACAAATTTACTTACAAGCGTTCTGGCAAAATAATGTTTACTCAAGTCTACAAATACTGAAGGTGTCCTTTAACTGTATAGATTTTCATGAACCCCGTTTTTAAGGAAATATCGTGCCGAAGATCTTTATTAATCCCTTTGTCTAATTCGAATTACGAAATTAATGTATCGGTCTTTCAGGTTTTCAAATATTACATTTATATCAGTTAAGTAAGTTTAAAATTATTTGAACATGTTTTTGCATGCATTGCTTTAATAACCGCTCCGGTGGCCTAGTGGTTAGAGTGTCCGCCTCGGAATCGGAAGGTCGTGGGTTCGATCCGAGTCATACCAAAGACTTGCAAAAATGGTACTAGCAGCTCCCTGGCTTGGCGCTCAGCATTAAGAGGTTAGTGTTAGGACTAACTGGTCGGCCTGGTGTCAGGATAATGTGACTGGGTGGGACATCATGCTATTTGTCTGCGTCATGATGTCCCAGTGCTAGACATCACTATAAACTGTCACACTGCAGACATAGTAGCAATATGACTGAAAAATTGTTAAAACACGTTAAAAATCAAAATCAAACACACACGCATTGATGTAAACATATTTGTGATCGTAAAACAGGATAGAAAACTAGAATGTACATATTGACTCTGGAAATATGATGAGTACTATGGATCAGCTGATTATTTGTAAACATGCTGACGAAGCATCTTCATTGGAAAATAAGATTGAGTGAAGAATCGGCATTTGATTTACAGAACAGAGAAAAGTGAAATGTTTCTCTTTTATTTTTGCAACAAAAAAGACTCCCACCACAAGAGTTTCTTTTTATTTCTGAAAGCAAGGTTCTACTCTATGCCAATGTGTTAACACTATGGCAAATTAGGTGAATTGCTAGATCAACAATCAGAAGTTCCTAAATTTGACAATAATTTCGGACAGCGATTTTTCAGAGCCACCTAACGCTTCATGCCGAGTCTTGTGTCTAATCATTAACTATTTTGATACGAAAAATGTAACGACTGTTTTTCTTGTTTTTTTTTTTTTTTAAAATAAAGCTTTTAACGGTTTTGTATTTACCTATTAAAACTATGCTTATTCATGTATTAATTATTTTATTTATTTCTGCTTTCAAATGTGAATTATGTGGAAAAGTAACATTTAAAAGTAACAGAAACTGAATCGAAATTTCGATAGTCGCTTGACCCTAATTCGTTCATCGTTTTCTGATATGTGTGATTCGAGTTACAATAGCTAAGTAAACAATTTGGGGAGTGTCATAGTTACTCCAAAGGTTTGCCCTTAAACAGGCGTGGGTGACACATAATATCGACAGGTCACCAAGTTCAGTATATGGAAGGCATATTTGATTCGCGTGAAAAACTATTCTAAATAAGCAAATACGTTCACTTGAAAATTACTGCTTATTCCTTTGAGATTGTTTTGAGGCATTTATTTACGACACCTCTTAATTACAAATTATACTGGCATATTGTTAGACCTGCTCATCCTGACTGAGTAAAAAATAAAAGAAGAAAAATAAATTAAGCCTAAATATTGAAATATACCATACATAAGGACATATATCTTTCGAATGTGGACTATTTTGTATATATTTCAACGAAGTTAAGGCTGCGTATGTGTATTTAGTTCGTGGTACAATTATACATTGACAGATTAAGCGCATTAATACGTGGATAGTGAGAGTCAAGGTTTAGTAACCTTTTTACCTTGACATTGAGTCTCTGGTATTGTATATGTATCTACAGATTTAGAACATTTACCTTGGGTCTCTAAGAAACTTGGTACACACAATGGAACACGCAAACCTTTGCTATTCACAATTCTACTTCCAAAAGCAAGCATTCTGAACACAACAAGCTGAGTCATTATTTTCATAATCAAAACCCATACAGCTAAAGCACAAATAGAAACAGAACCTACTATTCAATAGGAAATGAAACTGTTATGCCATAGAAATCATATTAAATCCAGATGGTACTGATAACTTTCAAGGTCTGAACCCTAAATAGTATTTAGGACCTACAAGAACATCACTACTTAAGTTGCCCCCCCCCCCCCGATACAATATATACAGGGAATATCGCAATCACTAGGTCTGTCTGTTGATATTATGTATGTATGTATGTATGTATGTATGTATGTATGTATGTATGTATGTGTGTGTGTGTGTGTGTGTGTGCGTGCGTGCGTGCGTGTGTGCCTGCGTGCGTATGTATGTATGTATGCATACATGTATGTATGTATGCATACATGTATGTATGTATGTATGTATGTATGTATGTATGTGTATGACTGACTGACTGACTTTCTTTATTTCCTCTTCAGAAGAGGTTTCATTCAGTTAATTTTTCGTTGACATTAATGGACTTACAATACACACATACTATATATATATATATTGATACATATATACGTACATACACATATATTTACACACACACACACACACATGTATATATATATATATATATATATATATATATATATATATATATATATATATATATATATATATATATCAAGAAACGTAAAGAAAACGCAATATCTAAACACATGAGTGATAACTCATTGCAAACGAGATATATATGCAACATAGATTAAGAGAAGGAAAATAAAGGAATTGGAATTATTTAATTCGACTGTAACGATTTAAATGGATTAACATGTTCTTTCTCATTTAGAACACATGTAGATAATTTATAAGATCTAAATGAAATATATATCATTTTCAAGTTCATTTGCTCTTCAGTACATTAAATCTATTCCAACAGCCACCACACACACGAATGCCTGCTATGATTGATCATCCATAGAATCAAAGATGTCCACTCTCTTGCCCAAAATGATATGAAGTAATGAGTCATTGTCCTGACATAAAAAGCCAGTGCGAGTCTAGAATGTCTATTGCATCTATTACTTTTTCAAATATAGTATTACGTTCGTCGTTTAGGTCTTGGCAGTATAGTAACATATGCTTGGCTCTGTAGTCAAGCTCTTGCAGAGTTTACAGTTATATTCATTCTCGGTTGAAATTAAACGCATAGTTAAATAGGCAATGTTAGCGAAAGTCCAAGTTTTATTAGGAAAACATTTACCAAGCTTCCAGACAGCGAGTGGTTGAAGACTAGTATGGACACTTGCATAATGTAAAAGTTCAGGTCTCATTTCAAGTTTAGATCTCCACAATGATTCTTCGCAGCAGTGAACTGATGTTTCAGTATTCCTCCTCCAGACTGGTTTCGAGACAGAATATAGGGTGTTCACGTATAGGTGGAGAAAACCGCGAAGCTGGTACTTCAAAAGAACACGATATATTTCTTTAACAAAACCTACGCTCTCGCTCTCGTACATCAGGAAGTCAAGAATTTTTCTGTTGAATATAATTTTCCATGCTAGTGAACCATTAGCTCTGCAGATTTTATTGAAGAAACCTAATTTGATTTTATCTACATATCCCTCAACTGACCACAGTCCATAACTGCTAATTGTGGTTTCTGTAGAAGAGCGCTGATCAAGCCCTATAATTCTTCTTGCAGCTTTTCTTTGACATACTTCTAGATCATATACCTGCGACTGGCTCAAGTTGGACCATATTTCGCATCCATATGTCATTGCAGGTAGTACTATTTTTGATCATATTTTAGAACTATTAATTGGATTCATTCCATCCTTTCCAATGCCAGTCCCAACAAGGCAATAAAATACTGATCTTCCTTTATCACAAGCATTTTTCACTGCAGCAGTATTATAAAGATCTGTGGAGAGAGTAACCCCATCATAGGTTATAGAAGAGAATATAGGAATCCTTTTATCTCCTAGCATGAACATAGATTTTTATATTTTGTCTTCGAAAATATGACAATATTGCTTTTATGGGCATTATACCAGAGTTTCCAATTCGATGCGTAGTCATGGAGGTTGCGAAGTAAAACACACATACCATTAAATGGCGAAGATAGCAAGGACGTGTCATCAGATAGTAAAACACAGGAGATACTTAAGGTACCAACTTGTATTCCAGATTTTGTTGACTCCAGCAAGGAAATTAGGTCAATTACCATGACTAAGTATAGCCATGCTGATAGCGTTCTTCCTTGTCCTACCCCTTAATAGACTGAGTATAGTTTCGAATGATGCCCGTTGAGCAGGACAAGAGCCCTAACTTCTCGCAGAGAATTTTTAATCCATCTCCACAGTTTTCCTTTAACTCCGAAATAGCATAGCTTATAAAAGAAGCCATCATGCCATACCGTATTAAAGGCCTTCGCATTGTCCAGGAATGCAGCATAAACATTTGATTGCCCTTCTAAATAATGGGCTATTCCCTCTTTTATAATAAAAGCTGCAGTGATGCCACTGCATTCGATTCGAAATCCCTGTTGTAATGGGTGAGAGAAATTGATCCTTTCACTAAAAAGAATTAGCCTTTCAACAATATTTTTCAAATACGTTTTGAAACACGGGAACGACTGAGATATCTCTATATTCATATCTAGTCTGTCTTTTTACCCACCTTTAAAGATAGGTATAACATTTACAGTTTTAAAGTAGTCAGGATACGTTTATAAGGAAAGTATGATATTGTACACTTTGCACAACATACAACTAATCGATTGACGTGCAAAAATTAAATGCTCTGCATATATTTGATCATGTCCACATGATTTATTTTTCTTCAGCTCTCGTACAGCCTCTTCAATGTCCTTCTGTAATATGGTTTCACACATATCCTTATCTGCTCCGTCATCAATATTTGAATCCACAGTATTCTTCATTTTGTTTCTAATTTCAGCTGCTAACGATTCGTTAAAACGAATATCCGGTATTTCAGTACCTAAAATTTTAAAATGCTGGCTTCACGCGTCACGAATCAAATCAGGGTCCCGTATTATTTATCCTTCCACTTTTAGTTCAGAAATATATTGTCTTTGTCCCTTCTTTGAAGTCTTACTTTTCTGTATAATTTACCTACATCTAGTTCTGCAGCTTTTTACAGCTCATTCAGTTGTTCCTGTTCGTATTGGCCTTTCCCTTGTTTAATTGGTTTCTGAATTTTCTTTTCGTATTTTTATATTCTGCATACGTTTAAAATTGTGTACCACGTGGCCTTTCTTCTTTTATCCATAACGCTCGTTTTCTTCTCATCTCTTTATGTAGTTCGGAAACATTAATAAATTTCCAGTAAGGTTTCAAATGTGGCAGGAAGGTTTTCTTTGGAAGAATTTTGTCAGCTGTATTGCGTAAAACAGTCGCAACAGTAACTAGGGCTTTTTGTACATCTGAAATGTTGTGTAAAACAGTCGCAACAGTAACTAGGGCTTTTTGTACATCTGAAATGTTGTGTAAAACAGTCGCAACAGTAACTAGGGCTTTTTGTACATCTGAAATGTTGTGTACAACAGTCGCAACAGTAACTTGGGCTTTTTGTACATCTGAAATGTTGTTTACAACAGTCGCAACAGTAACTAGGGCTTTTTGTACATCTGAAATGTTGTGTACAACAGTCGCAACAGTAACTAGGGCTTTTTGTACATCTGAAATGTTGTGTAAAACAGTGGCAACAGTAACTAGGGCTTTTTGTACATCTGAAATGTTGTGTACAACAGTGGCAACAGTAACTAGGGCTTTTTGTACATCTGAAATGTTGTGTACAACAGTGGCAACAGTAACATAGGGCTTTTTGTACATCTGAAATGTTGTGTACAAATAGCTCCACTGAGGTTAAGTGTTCACTGGTTTCACTTTTGTACCGTTCCTGTTGTTCTGAACAAGTTTTCTGTCAGTTGATTGGAACTGGATATCTGGAAAATGTTGATTCCAGGAGTTCGTCTGGAACTAACAACTCTGCTCGTGCAGGTAAATGATCAGATAGATTGAGATGATGGTCATCTTCAATATTGGCACTACGGACTAAATCTATTTTGGAGGAGGGAATCAAAATGTAGTCAATCAAGGACGAGTGTTTGCCGTCTGATGAGCAATATGTATATCCTGGTATTCCAGAAGGGAAAAAAATATCACATGTTGACATTTGATGACTATTTTTAAGAAAGGATTGAAGTATGTAACCATTACCATTTGTACTTGTTGGAATCACTTTTTTGGGTAGCTCCGCATTAAAGTCAGCGCAGATAATCACTAAACCTTTTTTAATATATTTATTAAATATGCTGCCCGTTTGTTACTTATAGTCACAATTTTTCTTTTGCTTTTCACAATATAACAAAAATAAAAACTGTGACTATTATTTTTAAATTTAATTTCAATATTTCATGATTTGTCCGTTCTGGACCCCGTCTAGCCATCCATTACCCACACTTACGTTTCCAGGAAAAGACTGTTTAAGATATCTCTCTTTAACACGATTAAGCCAGTTATACATATAGATGTACATGTTGTATTTTTACTGCTTCCATCCCACCCAGTCAAATTCTTCTGAAACTAGGCCGACCAGTCCTAACACTAAACTTTTAATGCTGAACACCAGACAAGGCACCCGCTAGTACCATAATTAAAAGTCTTTGGTTTGATTCAGCCTGGATTTTTCGAAACCGCGACCTCCCGCATCCGAGTCGGACACTTTAACTACTTAGGCCACCGTAGTGGTAAATGCTTCATCACGTGTTTATTTCATAAAGTTCTAGAAACGACTCATTTCTGTCGAATTAAATTTTGATTCCTTCTTGTACTGATTAACATTTTGGTAGCTGAATTTTCTCAAATTAAAGTGTTAAGAGTAAAACATTTAATCGATCTTTGTAGAAAAAAAAAACAGATCGTTTCAATTGTAATATAACTAAATAAAGGCCACATTTGTATCCAAAAATGTTTCCTTAAATGGAAATGTATTCTTTTTGAAAAGATCATATCAAGTTAAAATTAATTTGAAATGAGGTAAACGTTATTGCTCTTTCCACACTATCTTTTTGCGCTGAAAGAAGGAAGAAGCAGAAAGAAAGACATGTCAGTACAAGTAAAAAAATAAATAAAGCTAGAATTAATTGAGCATATTTGTTGTAGGGCTTTAACAATGCCATAATAATAGTGTATCTGGTTATGTTGCTTGTTCTATGACCTTTCGCCAAGCACTCTTTGTCAATACCATGACTTCATCCTTAACTAGTCCGCTTAGTAATTCACGGGCAAGATAATGTTTGGTTACTAAGGTATTGAAGAGAACTTTGTTGCAATTACATGGTACATTAAACCCTTTCCCAAATAGTCTGACACACAAATGATTGACTTATTCGTGCCACTTTACTATGGAAGAGTACAAGTCAATATATCTATACTTTTGTATTTTGCTTTTCCATAGTAAAAACTGATATCTTTTGCCATTTTCTTTTTAAAATTACGATTACTGATGGCATCAAACAGTCTATTACCTCCAGACAAACAGTTTTATCTTTACGTTCATCTATCATATAGTCTTACACAACCTTTGTTTCTATAAAAGACGCTCATATAAAGTGTCCATACATTTTCTTTCAATCTTCAATGTTTACATTTAACCTCAAAGCATTTATTCACGCATTGCTCATGAAGATAAGAATTTCTTTTCACATGATAAAATGAATGAAAAGCTTGTTTTGTTTCTATTCCACGTGTTCTTTGTCCAACATAGAGTGTAAAACACCACAGTAAGTAGAGTATAATGCAATTCATTGGGCGTAAAAGTTTCATTATTTTCAAACTCGGTCATTGTTCCGACGTATCCTTTGCTCCCGGAGACTTGTCCTTACAATGTCTTCGTGTCGTTTTTAAAAAAATGGGTTACATAGAATAAATCACTTAAAATAATACAACTACATTACCTTGCTGGGATTTACTTAAGAAAAATAAAAATAAACATTATGTAGATTGAAATCCAATGTTTAAGTTCGGATTAAATTTTAGAGAGAGAGAGCTTTTAACATGATAAATGTGAGATAACACAATTTATACAATTTTTAGTAAATTTTAAAAAAGTAGTGGTGGTATAATTTAAAAGTCAAAAGTTGTCTATTGTACTACAATTAAAATCAAACCGGCCATCAGCTATTTAGATAACACTTGTGTTGTAAATATTCAGATTATTATTAATATGAACACGTTTATCTTAGTAAAGTTTGGGACATTGGAATTCCCCCATAGAAAATCCTGGTCTATATGATGTTTAGAACATTCTTTATGATAATTTTAGTAAAAGATTTTCTTTTCTTAATAACTTAGAATGTTCTAGTATGGAAAATTCCATTAAGTAGCAGAGCACTTCCAGAAAATGTACTTGCGACCTAGGTCAAGTAGAGTGGTTTATATCATTGTTACATTTAACATCAAAAGAAAATTCATTCTTTGATTTGGGTGGAATTAGTTATTTAAATTATATTTACACGAGTTGTAAACTGCTCAATAATATTCTCGGACAGAAATATTAATTTGGTATTATGATGAAATCATACAATGATATCTTTGGTTATATTATTGTGATTAATTGGAGGACTATTAACACTTCAAGCCTTTGGTGCATTAGTACACTGAAGACTACATGCACATTAACACCTTCAACGCGGAATCTTATTAAAACACCACTGGAATTCAGTAGGAACTTTATACATTTTGACTTGGGATAAATATTTTAGGACTATTTGGCATTAAATTCGCTATGCTGTAAGTTTCTACTTTTAATTTTCAATTTGTTTCTTGGAACATAAATTATTGGTTGAATTCTACAAAACGTGCTGGTTCTATCTCTTTTCTATTACTTAAAGACCATAGAGTCGAAATAGACATTTGTGGGCTTGTACATAGAATACCATTTTCTCTGAAATACTTCAGAACACTTTATGTATAAAAGTTAAATTCATTTCGTTTCGGAAGTCCCAGATATTATTTTGCATATTTAAGAAATCACTAGCAGCTTTCACAATGTCATCTAAATTGGAGAACTTTTAGAGTCCATGAAAAAGGATGAATTGCTTCAGCTTGCCAGGCAAGAAATAAAAAAATATTACCGTTCAATTTATGTGGAAACGAATCTTTTTTTGGGATAAAAATGACTTAGGCCTGTAGTCTGTATCGGGCGCTGACATAAAAGTAATGAAATTGAAACTAAAACACAAGACGGAACTAAGGTTAATACAGCTTTATCTTCAGAAAGAGAAATAATAGAGACAAAAGAAAGAGACAAAATCAATTCCAGTTACAAAATGAGAGAGAGAGAGAGAGAGAAAGAGAGAAAGAGAGAGGCTGATGTAAATGCAAATGCAGTTTTTAAAGGAAGAGAGGGAATATAGATGCAGAGAGGAAACGATGAATGGGAATTTCAGTTTAGATTACAAGGGCTGGGAAGTGTAAAATACTCCCATATTTTACCAGAAGTAGTAGTTGTTGTTGTTGTTGTAGGGTTTAACGCCATTTTTCAGCACAATATAGGCTATACATGGCGGCCAGTATAATTGGTGGAGGAAGAACCACCGACCCACGAGAAGCTACTGGTAGGCTTTCTCACGTACCCACGCTAGCCGAGCCTGAGACTCGAACTCACGCAGACATAGGTGAGATGGCAGTGATCCGTAACGGTGAGCGCTTTAGACCACTCGGCCACTCTGGGCCCCCCTTACCAGAAGTAATATAATACTATAATAATAGTACGCATTTTAAAATAAAAAGAAGTAGATGCACATTTTCTTTAATTTGAGAAAATTGCTTAAACTTTGAGATGGCCAAGATAGAATTATGCTGCAAAGTGTACATTTTGGCAAAGCCCTTAAAATGTATGCTTCACTATTGGTAATGCAAAGTGCTGATTACATTGAAATCTATACTGCACTGTTGGTAATACTAAGTACTGATTACCTTGAAATCTATACTTCACTGTTGGTAATGCAAAGTGCTGATTACCTTGAAATTATTGCACTGTTGGTAATGCAAAGTGCTGATTACCTTGAAATCTATACTGCACTGTTGTTAATACAAAGTGCTGATTACCTTGAAAACTATACTGCACTGTTGGTAATACAAAGTGCTGATTACCTTGAAATCTATACTGCACTGTTGGTAATACAAAGTGCTGATTACCTTGAAAACTATAAAGCACTGTTGGTAATGCAAAGTGCTGATTACCTTGAAATTATTGCACTGTTGGTAATGCAAAATGCTGATTACCTTGAAATCTATACTTCACTGTTGGTAATGCAAAGTGCTGATTACCTTGAAATATATACTTCACTGTTGGTAATGCAAAGTGCTGATTACCTTGAGATCTATACTTCACTATTGGTAATGCAAAGTGCTGATTACCTTGAAATCTATGCTTCACTGATGGTAATGCAAAGTGCTGATTACCTTGAAATATATACTTCACTGTTGGTAATGCAAAGTGCTGATTACATTGAAATCTATATTGCACTGTTGGTAACGCAAAGTGCTGATTACCTTGAAATCTATACTTCACTGTTGGTAATGCAAAGTGCTGATTACCTTGAAATATATATTTCACTGTTGGTAATGCAAAGTGCTGATTACCTTGAAATATATACTTCACTGTTGGTAATGCAAAGTGCTGATTACCTTGAAATATATACTTCACTGTTGGTAATACAAAGTGCTGATTACCTTGAAATCTATATTTCACTGTTGGTAATGCAAAGTGCTGATTACCTTGAAATATATATTTCACTGTTGGTAATGCAAAGTGTTGATTACCTTGAAATATATACTTCACTGATGGTAATGCAAAGTGCTGATTACCTTGAAATATATACTTCACTGTTAGTAATGCAAAGTGCTGATTACCTTGAAATATATACTTCACTGTTGGTAATGCAAAGTGCTGATTACCTTGAAATCTATATTTCACTGTTGGTAATGCAAAGTGCTGATTACCTTGAAATCTATACTTCACTGTTGATAATGCAAAGTGCTGATTACTGTGAAATCTATACTTCACTGATGGTAATGCAAAGTGCAGATTTCCTTGAAATCTATACTTCACTGTTGGTAATGCAAAGTGTTGATTACCTTGAAATCTATACTTCACTGTTGGTAATGCAAAGTGCTGATTACCTTGAAATATATACTTCACTGTTGGTAATGCAAAGTGCTGATTACCTTGAAATCTATACTTCACTGTTGGTAATGCAAAGTGCTGATTACCTTGAAATTATTGCACTGTTGGTAATGCAAACGGCTGATTGCCTTGAAATCTATGCTTCACTGTTGGTAATGCAAAGTGCTGATTACCTTGAAATATATGCTTCACTGTTGGTAATGCAAAGTGCTGATTACCTTGAAATCTATATTGCACTGTTGGTAATGCAAAGTGCTGATTACCTTGAAATCTATACTTCACTGTTGGTAATGCAAAGTGATGATTACCTTGAAATCTATACTTCACTGTTGGTAATGCAAAGTGATGATTACCTTGAAATCTATATTGCACTGTTGGTAATGCAAAGTGCTGATTATAATATGGTTAAGGATTCTATCTTGAATGGTTATGAGATGATACCTGAGGCATATCGACAAAAGTTTAGGAACTGTTAGAAAGAAACTGGACAGACCCTAGTCGAATTTGCAAGAAAAAAGAACAGCTATTTGATAGATGGTCTCAGCCAAGAAGGTTGTTCAAGGTTACGATAACCTCAGACAACTCATATTAACTGAAGAGTTCAAGCCTTGCATCAACAGTAACGTAAAGGCCTACCATGATGAGTGAAAGTTGTAAACATGAATAAAAATGTTTCTTTTTTCAATAGGTATTCCATTCAGCAGTTTTGTTATTAAAGCCATTGAAGTCTTTTACTCAGACTTCCAAACCTCAACCTGGCATGTCTTTTAAGAATCAAGTTTCTGATAAGACTGATGAGCACTTATTGTAATAAGAAAGGACACGTTATTACTGATTGTTACAGATGTATAGGAGCTCATATGGGTAACGATTAAATATTAAAATTAAGAAATGAGTTGAATAAATTGAATATTAAAGCATTACTCGTTTGAGATTCCTTTTATCACATAGTTTTATTCAGTGGAAATTATTTAGATATAAAGAAGAACGAATGTTTTCTTTCATTCTGACAGACGATGTACTTTTCATTTGTTGTGCGTAAAAATAGTCCCAAGCAAAGTTGAAATAATAAAAGTATGTTATACATTTTTGAGAACTATAAATCAAAGTACAAGCGTCCATCCAAATAAACAGAACATTTTACAAAAGACAAAATATTTGTCAACAAGGTAATGTCACATTGTTTGATACGGTACACAGTACCTGTTTGAGTTGGCCTACACAACATAGTGACCGCGTTTACGTTGAAATTTCAATCACATCTAAACATTACATCCTTGCGATATAAAAAGATTACTGGATGCAAAAAAATACATATTTACTGTATTGTATTTGTGACCGGATATTTGCATTATTTGATTTGGATCATTAAATTGTACAGAAGACGTAAACAAATCTCTTTCTGAGTCGGACTTGCATCACATACTAAAATATGCTATGGCTGGATAAAGTTCTGTCAGTTGGGGAGACCAGCTTATGTCTACATTCTTTTGTGAACAAAAGTGAGTATATTTACTTCAGTGAGTTCCCATTTAAACCAAGCTTGTATGTAGGGTGGATTCCACGCTACAGATATACAGACCATCCATCCCCATCCCCACCTTCGTTATCATCTAAACAATACCGATAGTTTTACTTGTTGTTATTGGTCTTGTATTTAATGTTTTGCCATTTTTAATGTTATGTCATACATGACATAACAAATTCCTGTGGGGGTAAATTTGCAATAATGAAACAGACGAGACGTTTAAAACGTTTTCCCATGATCACAGCCGATCAATAAAGCGAATACTGCACAATAATTATATGTTCTTATTTGGACCAATCAGAATTACATAAAGTGATATGTTCACATGTATAATATCAAAAATATGAAACTGCACACACTGCAGACAAAGCGTACCCACTAGAAGAAAATTAAAAATAAGCAACAGAAGCAAGACGGAACTATTTCAAATGCTTTAATTTCTAGGAGGTCAAGATCACGGTCATCTATCGACGAAATACATTTGTTAGGTCAAACAAACCCTAGTCTAATTTTGTCTGGGAAAAGTATGAACCGTTCATGTAGAAACGTTCTCAATTACTTGTCAGTGATTCTGCCGATCCTGTTCCTGTTAGAATTTTAAGGGACATATGAGCTTCTCAAAGTATTTTAAATATCAGGTGCGTTGCCTTTTATGAGAAGTTTTCTTCTAAGGAAAGGGTTCTAATTCATAGAGTAGAGTGAAGCTTTGTTAATGTTCCTATCCATTGTGTAAAGTTGTCATCAGACTCAGTCTCAGGACCGGTTATAGTCGGAACAGTGAAGTTTGTACTCATCGGTGGTATTCGTTTATTAACAGGCAGTGAACCTAGCTGGAGATAAGGTTGTATTTAATCCACTTGTAACTGACAAGCCTTGTTTGGATAAAAACAACACAGATCCTATGAAAAGGAAATCAACGATTTATACCCTGCTTGTGTAGTTACTGGATCTATGGCACATAACTCTCTTGAGAATAAAGTTAGCATAAAATGACTCATTTAGCTGGCAGGAGCATTGGCCAGGCTTTGTATGAGGTTTCTCTTGATCCTGGCATAGATCAGTCAAATGGTATTGTTCACAGTGATCCTCTTTTAGCTACACATTCTCTTTGCTCTAATCAGGGTGACACAAGACACTCACTTATTATTGAACATAATCAAGATCCTGAGAGCTTATGTTTGTTTCAGAGGACTATAAAGAAACTCTAAGCCACAGAAGTAACTGTTTATTATTTTGTTAAAAATGGAGTCCTTATGAGGAAATGGAGACCGCCTGAGGTACTCCCTCGTGACGAGTGGTCATTAAGCTATCAGCTTGTTGTTTCTAAGTCGTATATACAGGAAAGTCCTAGTCTAGCCCATGCAATTATTTTTGGCTGATCATTTAGGGGCCAATAAGATAGTCAATCATTCTTATTAGTCGAAAATTAAAAGTAAGCTCTGCATGGCTTGTGCTACATTTTTAGGACATTTAGTGGGGACATTTAAGGTGTAGGCTATCCTGTGCCTGTAAGTAAAAAGCTGATGTTAGTTTTGAGTATGGCTCGATATTATCGGAAAGTTCCCATAATTGTTAATCCCCTGACCCATTTTTTGAGTAAGAATACCAAATTTCATCGGTCTGATAAATGGCATGAGGCTTTTGGTAAGTTACTTTCATTGGCAAGATGAAAAACAAAACAAATGGGAGATTATTAAGGTTAAGGTTGATGTTGCAGGAGTACAATACTGACATCATGCACCTCAAAGAAAAGATAATCTAATTACAGATAAATCTTTCTTTTTTAAGAAGGGAATTATTATGCATATTTAATTTGTATATTGTGTTAATTTTTTTTTCTTCCCATGATTTTCTGTTATGTATAATTGTATTTTTGACTTGACCTATCCAAAATCAAGATCATTTTGTACCTGGCCAGTAACATCTGTTTTGTGGACAACAGAGAATACATGACTAATATTTGTCCAATTATTGTGTATTAGGTATTCAGATTATTATTAATATAAACATGTTTATTTCAGTACGAGTCTGGGACATTGGAATTCCTTTGCATTTGTGTTCAGTTTTTGATTTGGGTGAAATAATTTATTCAAATTATCACTCTCATGAGTTATAAAGTGCTCAATACTATTCTTGGACAGAAACATTAATTTGGTATTATGGTGAATTCAAACAAGGATATCTTTGTTTAAATTATTATGATTTATTGAAAGACTGTTTACCTATCATCACACTTCAAGCCACTTTTCAATAAGTACAATGAAGGCTAAGGACACATTAACACATTCAGCGCTGAATCTAATTTCGAACACAACTGGAATTCAGTAGAAACTATATACATTTTGACTGGTGATAAATCTTTCAAGACTACTTGGGATATAATTCGCAATGCTGTAAGTTTGGTTTCTAAATGTTCAATTATTTTCTAGGGAATTAAATTATTTGCTGAATTTTACAAGCCTTGTTCGTTTTCGCTTATTTCTGTTACTTAGGTTAAGACCATGGAGTAGTAATAGTGGATAATGTCCACGAACATTCAATTCATTTACCTTTGAGGCTCGAATGAAAGGCACGTTGACCGTGGGAAATATTGAAAACTATAGGTGTCGTTGTAGTGCTTTGAAGTAAGTGACTTTGAGTTCCAGAAAAGGTTTGCCGTTGGCACTTTCTCAAGAAAACTTGTTCTAGATGTTGTACAAATTGTTATTGATTACCCAGTTTAGCACATGTGTCTATTTGCCAAATCTGGATTGGTATATATATGATAATACTTTACAGGTTTTCATTATTTATTCGCAAGGTGATGTTAATAAAATATTTTGCTTGCATATTTAAATGTTTAGTTGCAGTTAAGACAAGCATAAATCGGTTACTGAATTAATTTAGTTTTCGTTACCCTAAATGTTTTGAAACTTTCCTGGATGTAATTTGTTTGGTCACAAAAACATTATTAGTGTTTCTTAAGTGAAACAGGCAGAGCAGAATAATTTACAATATGCTTCTATTTCCAAAATTAATATCAGATGTTACTTGAATCACATCCTATATTTTCAAAAGATGCGTCAAGTTCAGAACAAAAACAAACTGAACCAGTTATAGAAGAAATGTGTGTGCTCTTCAGAAACTATGATTTGTACGAAGCCAAATAATCTTGGATATATTGCAAAAGCGTTTAGCAGATTATGAAGTCTTGGGACACATATAAATATTCGAAATTAACACAAAATGTCAAGAAATAAATTTTAAAATTTTATATAGAAACTAATTTTTAAAGCAGTATTTTAGAACTTTCAAATAAAAGAAACACCACAAGTAATTGATCCGCAAAATTCTAACATCATATGCAAGATAGTAAACATAACACGTCTTAATAAACTTACTTAAATAATTTATTATACGTCTTTATATTCAACATGTTCTAATGCTGCAAATGCTAAAAGTTAATTCTCAACCGACTTCACAATTAAACAGTGGACGATAAATCTAAAACTTGCATCCATATATAAATTTATAGAGAATTAGTAGCAAAAATGTTGAGACTATGAAATTATTAATATTGGCTGTGTTTGTATCGCATATAGGAGATATGTGAGAATATTAAAAATCAAAACTAAAATTACCAGATCACAGTGAAATTCAAATACACTCTAAAAGAAATACATCGATATATTTACAATTAGTCTATGCCCAGGGGTGTTTACCGAACGTCAAAATACCCCTTGGTAAGGGCTATTATTAACCAGCTAAATGTATTGAAAACATGTACTTTATTATCTGTTCATTGATAGTATTGGCCTTGCACGGGATGTATCTGTCATACGTCTATCGCCCACTTGGTATGGGTCGATTTTTGTAACGCGCTAAATTGCATTTTTCTTTGATCAAGTTCTAAAATATATATTTCCTACATTGCGGTGTCATACATTGAAAATTACAGAATAAAAGAAAAGATGACAGACAGCTATTACTTAGTAGTAGAAAAATATCTTTTAAAGATGCATAAATATTTTTTAAACATCTTAGTAATCAAGGTGTTGAATATGGCATACTTGAGGTGGATATGAGTAGTTTCAGACATTCGTTTAAAATGTAAAATATTTCAAGGAGATTTTGATGATGTAACTAACAGCGAATGTTTTATATATTAAAACCAGGAAAATTAAAGATTTCCAATTTAGTGAAGAAAGAATGCTTTGACAACACAGGAATAAACCTATCACTGCTGGACACGATGAACTACACAATGGATGGAAATACAGCTGTGTTCACTGTTTCTTTGAATGATAGTTAACTTGACACAATAATTGAAAACACTCGAAAACTTCAAACTGAATCATAGTTGTACAAGGTACTGCATTAAAAGGTTTGATGAAACACAAGTTTTAAAGGAAACCATAGCTTTAGAAAACATAGAAGAACTATTTCAGAATTCCTAAAACAAAAAAGTCAATTTCAAATACTTGCATAACCTTAAAGATAGACAATGCCATAATTAAAACTGGTAACAAAATAGCACGTAGTTTAAATCACAGGGAATTGCTCAATGGTTTGGATCAAATAATTGTAACTGACAAACTTGACATTGTTACAAAGAGAACAAGCTGCATAAATCGGTTGAAAGCAACTATTGGAAAACGTTTCACACAACAGAAGTTACAGCTTAAATACTTGAAAAACTCGTAGATATGTTAACAATAACAGGGGGTCTACTTCAAATTGCAAACGTTTATTATAAAGTGTTTCTTACAGTTCAAGGCTTTGCTTGAGGATTGTATTGAAACTTTAAAGCGTTTAGAGAAGGCACCAAACAACAGTACTACTGCTGTTTCATTGATCTGAATTGTGAAATAAATGTAGAAACATGAGTAATAAGAGTGAATTTAATAATAACATTAAATACTTATTCATGGCTACAGATACAGATAACTGCATTAATTTTGCTTAATTAAAATGCTTTAAATTTACATATCTAACATCTTCATGAATATCATCACTCAAAATTGTACAAGCAATCAAGGGAATATTCAAGCACTGTGGTACCCATTATGTGCTTTCACATAAAGAAACGTAAAAAAACGATCAAAAATGAAACTTTAAAATTTATTCTCATTTGTATTGTAAACGTATGTTTTAGGATACAATCTCTTTGCACGAAATGATAGATCCTTTAGTGACTGGAATGTCAAATGCTATTTCGAAGGGTAAAAGAGCGCGAACTTCTACAGGATCTATGTGAAAGCATATTTATACACTGCCATCTCACCTTTGTCTGCGTGGGTTCGAATCTCGGATTCAGCCAATGTGGGTATGTGAGAAAGCTTGCCAGTAGCTTCTCGTGGGTCGGTGGTTCTTTGCGGGGTTTTCCTCGGTTCTTCCTCCACCAT
This sequence comes from Sinohyriopsis cumingii, assembly GCA_028554795.2. Taxonomy (NCBI): domain Eukaryota; kingdom Metazoa; phylum Mollusca; class Bivalvia; order Unionida; family Unionidae; genus Sinohyriopsis; species Sinohyriopsis cumingii. The sequence continues at coordinate 91,898,673 of CM068831.1, forward strand.
TAATACTGGCCGCCATGTATAGCCTATCGTGTGCTGAAACATGGCGTTAAACCCTACAACAACAACAACAACAAATAATAGTCACAATAACTTTGAATCAGCGATAAATGAGAATGTGAAAGTTATGTTGATTACACTGTTGCAAACTCTAATTTACATAAAAGAAACAAGACTAATACTGTATATCCTGGAAAGTCTGGTTTGGAGATTTATTGACAGTAACAAAAGCATTAACTTTGACAATGTGTTCTGTAAACACGAATCGCTTGTGAGACAGAGCCATTGTATTCGTCGAAGAGATACTTAATTTGCTGGGAAGATGTGTTATGTCTAATAATCAAATGGAATATTTTGTCGTATTCGAATTGTTGCCGAAAAAGCTGTACTTTTGGTAAAATGTATCGTGCATTCTTTCTAGCAATATCTGCAGCGTTGACTGCATTGAAGTTCCTTCTGCATTTTACTTACGACAAAATTCGTTTTATTTCGAGCGTTGACTGTGTAGGATGTTACTAGGATGCCAATTTAGAAAACGATTATCCTGTCCATATTTGTGTAGACAATGCAAATTCCTTTCTACAACTTATGTAGTAAAGCCATTGGTTAGTCTCACTCGTAACAGAGTCCTTCAACTAATTTAGATATGCATTTAACATTTAAAGTTTGACCTTTTCGCAAATTTTAGCATACGCACCTCTGCTCCCTTGAATCTTGGTGCAGTCATCTGTAGAGTTTTTGATCTATCTGACACATCCCATGAGGCATAATCCATCTCGTTTTCTTAATTGTAAGTGACTATCGCTTTGTGTCTTACGTCAGATCAAATCCGGATATCACTGAATCACTTCAACTAATTGCAGCCTCTAAGTCAAAACTTAAGGCTAGTAGCGTCAAATAAGACAACAGCAGGATCTTGTTACACACACACACACACACACATACACACACACACACACACACACACATACACACACACACACACACACACAGATATATATATATATATATATATATATATATATATATATATATATATATATATATATATATATATATATATATATATATATAGCAACATTTAGAGAACAAAAATCAAAATCCTTTCTAAATATCGAAATTTTTCTCTGTAATGAACTCATAAATTCAGGACTCGAGAAATGTCCAGTAAGACTGTAATGCCTTATAAATAATAATGATACTACTACTACTACTACTACTACTACTACTACTACTAATGATAATAATAATAATAACAACAATAACATGGATTAAGTAAAGCGTCTATACTTTAGGAACTCTCAGCGCTGTACAATATTAGACAACACATATAAACATATACAACGACAAGATTACAAAAACAAACACCATGAATGTACAAAATAAAAACATACTGACAATAATTAAGAAAGTAAATATTATTAATTCTTTAAGTCTGTTTTTGTAGTCGAAAAATGTTGCGGTTGAAGAGCTTCTTGAATGAGATCAAAGTGTCCTTGTGTCTATGGTCTATGTACAATTTGTTTCACGTAGCTGGCCCTGGTACGCAGCTGGCCCTGGTACGCAAAAGAACGTTGTCATATGACTTCGTTTCCACTGTAGGAAATAATGTCGGAAGAGGAGTGCAAGTTTCTAGATGTGATGGCACATGGGTGAGGTCAGATAGGTATATTGGACTGGAGCAAGTCAAAGAAATGTAACATAGCTAACATATTTTGTTTTTTATTCTGGGTCTAACGGGTACACAGTGAAGGTTAGAGAGTAGGAGGGAGGTGTGCTAAATTCTTCGTAATTTAAGAATGATCTGAGCAGCCGTGTTTTGAACTTTTTTTTATGTTTCTGTGATAGATACTGTCACAAACCAGACAGAAGTGAATAACAATAGTCCAGTCTTGAAAGTCCTAATAAGCAGAAAATTATTAGAACTGGTTGATGGCTAACTATTCCGAAACATGCTAGTGATTGTACCGGACATAGCACAATTGTTTATCTGCATCTTAAGCTGAGTGGTCTCCCTTTGAACGATCGGTGCACATGTGTCTCCAACTAACATAAATGCTGAAAAGAATCTAGAACAATTGAACAATCGTACTACCGGTCCTGTGCGGCGGTGACAACTAGCTTTTTAAAATGATATCATTGAGTCATAGTGCCCACAAATATTTATATGTATTAGTTTTAGTGTTGCTGTATCATTATACTAGCGAGTTGTTCAGTTGTACTAGTAATGGTTGATGTATCATTATACTAGCGAGATGTTCAGTTGTACTAGTAATGGTTCGTTTTATTCGAGTTTGTCCATTTATTTTAGTAACATGTCACATCATATGATAGTAAAATATATCTGCGCAAGAGTAATGGTAAATTCACAGTACTTGAGGTTCAATGTCAGGAAATTTATTCCTAAATATATTATTAAGATCCATCTATTTTATTTTTCAATATGGTTGAGCAATTTTGTGTTAAATTTAGATGTTTATCTTTATTTTGTCCCTATTCGTCATGGCGAGAGACAAAAACATGTGTGGTCTAGAACCTTTCAATGATTTTTATAACACCCGCACCTCCGAATTCTGCTGGACTAGTAATTTTTAAAGTTCGATCTTTAATGTTTTCGTATGTGGGATGTAAAAATATAAACATGTGAATGATCTAGCACTCTCAATTCTTCTACTACTAGAATAATGTTTTCCTAATTCAGTTTAATATCGTTATTCCTCGTGTGGTATCAATTCACCTGTTAAACATAATTGTTTTCCGACTGATTCACTCAGTACAAATTCCCTTTCTCCAGTCGAGAGGGTATATAGGGTATAATTACATTCTTATTAATACAATATTGTATTATATTTACATAATGTATGCAATGTACATCATATGATGCAGGATGCTTTTTGGAAAGTATAGATATAAAATAGTGCATTGAATTTCGTTCCATTGGCACTAAACAATCAGATCATGTTATGCCACTCTGTGCTTGATACCCACTTATCAAACTGATATTAGATACCTTAAGTTGTTTCAATACCTAAACCTCAGCCGTAACGCCCTTTTCATTCCCCAATAAAACCCGTGCATAGCATCCTATATATTAATGGTATTTAAACAAGGTCATAGTATAAAAGCTACTTGAACAGGTGTCCACTATTTAACACCTGTACAAAGACAACTGACATTTGCCATAAAACAAGATGTCATCTTTTATATGCTCAAAAGAGATTTTTTCCCAGTTAATCATTTAAATGCTGTGCCATCCTTTGAAGAAAGAACAAGATACCATGTTTTAGAATATACTCGGAGCCGAACGGCAAATGAAAATATTTTTGTATAAAAATGGATTACTAACAGGTGTAATGTAAGTTTATTAGTGTCCCCGTTTTATGATATTTCAATCACAAATACGCACGTCATTGGAGGTGTCAGTGATCAAACTGCTTTAAATTTTGTTTCGTCGGATGTTCAACGGGCATGGTGCGTGCAACTATGACTTAAAGAACATGTAAACATTGAACATTAATGTACAAAATATTCTTGATTTATTGCTTCAAGATACATCACTCCCACCCACCCACCCCCAAAAAAGAAAAAACCACGAAGTGTCAATATGAGAAAGAAAAAATTCCTTTATTTCCTACTTTATACAAGTCCGGTTCTCTGACCGTGCATTTAGAACATGAACGTTATGCCTAGTATTCAAATATTCAAGAAACATTACTTGTCGTCTCAGCAGATATCTATATATTCCCTTCAGCTATATCTTACAGAATATACACCTTATGATTTGTCCCAATATTCGTGAATTTATGCCAATTTTAGTCAAATCTTACCATCGCCGTAATATAATATATAATTTGTCGAGTTACAAAACAATCATTCACGGATTTTACACGCCCTTTCATATTCTTAAAAAACTAACCAATGACTTTTATAACAGTAGTATAGAAATGAAGTGCTTCCTTATGTTTATCCTCTACGTAGCAGGCTCCTATATTTGACAAACTAAAAATATGATTGAAAAATCTAGTAGAACATTGCGTTCGAGAAATATTCTGAACAGTGTTCCTTCGACTACTTTATAAAAACAAGGGCCGTAGAATGCCCAAAATCCTGCTCCTAATTGAAAATTAATGCGATTTTCACCCTCTGACATATTATGCCTGTTTATACTATAGCATGTAGCGGCCAGCAACCATCCTAAATGGATCTAATTTTGAATTTCTATATCATGTGATGGTTTGGAGCCCTCCAATACAGAACCAATTTATTACGATTGAAATTAGGATGAATATGTCAATTAACTAATTTCTTCTGTCGCAAGAAACTGCGATTCCTCTGAGACTTCAAACATCAACAGAATATATATATATATATATATATATATATATATATATATATATATATATATATATATATATATATATATATATATATATATATGTATATGTATATATATATATATATATATATATATATATATATATATATATATATATATATATATATATATATATATATATATATATATATATATATATATATATATATATATGATTAACCTTAATTACTTTAAAAATTAACTTTCTTTTCTTCTATAAGATTTTCCAGTATCAACTTAACCTAGCAGTTTGGCTACTTTTTCTTGATAATGAAAAGTGTCATCGGAAACCTACTTTATGTTAATATTCGTCCATTCCGTATATTATGCACATTTAAGTTGTGTTTAGTGCTATATATGTTTTCATAGCCTGGTAAAAAGAAGTGCCGTGTTGTTGACATTTTGATCACTAATAACTGTAACGTAAGAGTATTTGTTTTGCGGTGTAATAACATTCTATATGGAAAATGCAAAGAGAGACACTTGTAGTTCCTTCAACATCCTGAATCCAACTGAAGAAATGCAGGAACATTTAGCCGTAGTGTGTACATGAAGCTAAAAATATAGACACATACATTCCTGGTTCTTAACACATTGTGGCACATTTTAGCATACTTGTCATATTCTCCTCATGTTCAACGTCATCAAGGAAAAGAAGCCATTTGAACGGTCTCTCTGTCTGTTTAACATATAAGCACAGTTATTTAATTCAGGCTTTTATTTTAAATAAATACATACATGTTTGAACCTAGAATCCTAATTTTATGTATCAAACTGCTGTATAGCAAAATTGATTATTTCAAGAAACGTTTGGTCCAGTCACATTAGAAATATAATAAAAAAAATTTCTGACCAAGCTCAAATTGTGTTTACATAGTAAAGTCTTCAGAACAAACATTCACTGTATCCTGTTTTCAACGAATGTTAAGGTTTAATCTTGTATACCCAAAAACCCGGTCTAAAAATTGATTACAAAATCTAAATGTATCTACTACGCAACAGATTTTATGTTGTTTCTTCTTAAGATTAAAGTTAGAGCATACATTAAATTTCAAACTCTAGATAAAAGATATTATTAGGTTTCGGAGATCAGCAGTTTACTAAAGAGGCATCACTAAGGGAAATTTAAATTGAATGGAAAATTAATTTTCTGTGAATAAGAATGGAACATTTTTGTACTGTTAACATTTTATGAGTCATTTTCTTCGCAGATTTGGTGTGGTAATAATACAATGTCTATTAAAACGACTAACACTGAAACCATTGTATTTGCCCCCCCCCACCCCCGCACTGGCTGCCCCCCTCCCCCACGCTCACATCGAAAACAGTGTTTTAGCTTTCTATTCTTTACTTTTTCTTACTGTTAAATGGAACTTTAAGCTGCGAACCTATTTCATGGAGCTAAACTAGCGGCTAAAACTAAATCGTGTATTATTCCTCTATTCTTTTCAAAGACATAAAAAATCGATCCGAAACGATCTTTAGATTATTTTGTTTTAACGATTCTTTAAAATTGTATTCTATTTATCAATATGCATTGTAACGCTTATTAAATTTGTTCACGGCGTCATATATTCGAAGATAACGATATAATTGCAGATTAGGTTGCACATTGTAAACTTCAACAAATATTTTAATTCCCTAGAATACAAAATGACAATGTAAATATAGAACTTACAGTAATGCGAATTAAATCACAGTCATAAAATATTTATCATAAGTTCAAATGTATAAAGTTGTAATTGAATTCCAGTGGTATTCTAAATAAGCTCCAGTACTTAATGCGTTGGTGTAACCGTAGTCTGGAATATGATCATGTGCCAGTGGCATGTAATACGGGGATGTGCAAGCAGTTTTTTTTATGTGTCACAATATATTATATTAATCCAAAATTGTTCTTGTCTGAAATCCCTATAATGCCAAATTTGTTCCAGTCCAAGAATATTAAAGAAGAGTACTTCGTATTTCCAGTGAAAAATAATTTGAATAAATAATCCCACCCATCGAAATACTGAACAAAAACAAAAATACTGATTCTGCAACTACAAACGTTTTTAAGTTTCTTCTTAGCCTCGTTGCATTTGTCCCTCTTTCAGAAGATGAAGATTATTAACCCTATTTCCATATAGTGTTTCATTTTGAATAAAGGGCCCCCAAGTTTCTTTTGCAACTCTGTGGTATTTAATTTATAGAAACGAGCGAAAAACAAAAAGTTTTATTAACATCAACATATTATATGTTTCCATGGAATATAAAGTGAAAATTTTAAAAGAAATTACAGTATTGCGAATCTAATCCCTAAACGTCCTAAAATTTATATTATAAGTCCAAATGTATGTTATTCCATTTCAATTCCAGTGGTGTTCCCAACAATTTCGAAAATTGAATGTGTTGACGTGTCTATAGTCACGAATGTGCTAACGTGCTAATTTCCTGCAATATGACCATGTGTTTGATGTATCACAATAGTGTAATCAAAAATTTCTTTTGGTGAATATATTATAATTCCAATGTAATGTTTTAGTCTAAGAATATTATTGAGCACTTTGTAATTCCAGTGAATAATAATTTGAATCAGTTAATCCACCCAAATAAAAAGATGAACACAACAATAAGACTGATTCATTTTCTGAATATTTAATCTATAATCATATAGAAATATTAACTATGTATTATGTTATTTACAAAACAAATGTCACTTGTCAGGTGCACCATTAACTTGGGTTTGGATTAAGCTCAATTGCAAAATACAAATATACATACTATAAATATTGAAAAAAGCCAACAAGCAATACAAATTAAAGATAAATAACAACACACACGCACATTATAATAATAAGGATCATTTAGTAAGGAAACAATCCACTTGTTTTTGGCTGCGGATTAAATTCATTCATATCTCCCATGCAAAAAGCTTTAAAATTTCAAAGCTAAAGAGTAAATCCATATTTGCAAGAAAGACAACTGCAAAGTACATATCTAGGCCTAGAACTGGTTACGTACGTGAGGGCTCCTTCATAAAACGCCACCTGCCGAATTCATTTTCTAAAGTATACATTAAAGAAGAATCCAAAATGTGTAAATAAAAAGGGGATATGTAATTAATACAATAAGCCACAAGTGTTTTGTTCAGAGTTTGGAGAAAGAACCAACCGTTTGATACGGCGTTAGAAAACACGTCTCGACCTGACGGCCTCGACATTTTCCTCCTTCGTATCAAACTCATTCTTTACCAAGCGATATGAATACGAAGCATCACTTTGATTTCTAGGGATACATTTTGACAACAAAGTTAAACCATTATTTGTAAGGAGATATCACTCAAATTAATTCCAGCTGAGTCCAGTAATATAGAGACAATACAGGTTTTTTGCTGCAATCGGCAAAGGAATTTTGGCAATTATGCAGACGATAAATTGTTCCCAAATGTCTTACTCGGGTGAAAAACAAATTAAAAAACGAAACTTAAATATAAGAACAGAATAATGACATATTTCCTCATAGTAATTGTAAAAGAGAGGCTGAAATGAAAATAGTCAATAGGCCTAAAAATGTTCATATAATCAAAATAGAAAATTTAATTTGGCAGGCATATATTCATGTCTCAAGTGCAATTCTGTTTTATGCGGAAAGACATTAAAAGTTACATAAAATCTGTATACATAAATACGTACTATGGCAAGTGAAATATGTGGTTTGCATATGATGTATAACTACATACGAAGGACTGTAAGACATTTTTAGTTTCACAATAATTTAGGACGAAAAGTAAATGTCACGTATTGTTCTGATATTATAAACTCATTTTCTTCTCCGTTAACGTTTCATTTTCAGAATCATGTAGTATTTTTCGATACTGAGCACGCTGATAATGCACAACACGTGTGTCTAAACCTAGAGGGTTCTCGATGGTGTAATGCATTGTCTAACAACAAGTACGCACCGCCATAATGGTAGACAAGCAGAATGGCTAACGTTAAACGAAACATGACGTAATATTGTATTTTGATACTTTGGACAGCACATCAAAGTCAAGATACATTGAAAAAATATAATGAATATAGTTTGGAAAAGGAGAAATGTAGTACAGATGTGCAGTTACATCAGCATATATAAGCTACCCAGATATCGCAAATTACCTAATGTTCACACCAAGTTCTTATACGCTGGAAGATAAGAAAGCGCACAAAAATTTAGAAGCCTTGAACCAGTTTGTTTGAGGATGAGTGTAAGACTTAAAAACAGCAATTGTTAACAACTTGCATGTCATACGTTCATAGGTAAGATGTACAATAAAGATAATAGAGAAAGGCTAGGATAAAGGGTGTGGTCTTGTGGCGAAAGTGTGATATTCTTATGTGTAATAAAGTATACTTTCTTATATTTATGTGATTGAATGGATTCTTTCAAGATGTTTGAAGTAGCATTTTCACTTTGCCAAGAATAAATGTAAGACTCCGCAACATTGTCATAGTTTGATGTCTTGGATATTTGTGTTTGAATAAGATAATACAGGGCTGGATTGGGGGATAATATTCAGTGTGCCCGGAAACCCACCCACCCACCCAGCTAATAAAGATACACACACAAAACGTACAGTCACTTGCCTCTTGAAATTTGACCATTTTATTATTGCGCATATTTGTTGATTAATATGCAAACTTTGAGTAAATAGACACAGACGTTTGCTTTGGTACCTTTAGGAGGAATGTCAGGACTGTTTTGAAATATTTGAAAAGTCACCCCTGATATTTAAATTTAATTTGAATTGTTTCTTACTTTTTCTTAAATAGTTTGTTTTTCTATTTCATTTTATGTTATGGATAATTATATTTTGGACTTAACTTAGTCCAAAATCAAGTTCATTTTATACCTGACCTGAATCATTGACTTTTTATTATTATTAGGAAATGTTAGACACAATATAGTTATGTATCATTAAAACTACTTATAGAAGCAAATCATTATATATTTTCACTGCATGTAATGTACTCCCAATGACTGAGAGAATCTCCACTTAAACCCTTGTTTATTGAAGCAAAATCTGGGAAAATGTTTGCAGCTGATTGCAAATGCATATCCGGCTTAGAAGAGGCTTGCTCGCATGTTGCTGCAACACGTTTTGGATTGATGAAGCAGTTAGGATTCGAGAATCGAAAACAGTCACCCAGGAAAAAGATTACTAGATGTTGCTATCTGGAGTAAAACAAGTGCTATATAATCAGTTGACTGAATTTTGTTTTTATTCCTGCAAATGATCAAAGAGTACAATTGAACAAGCAAATAAACAATGGCAAAATACATGTACCAGTTAAGAGAAATGAACTAACAGCGCCAATTCCATGTCCAAGCGAACTTTTGATCTTATGCAATGCACTTTCATCATCAGGAAGCAATCCAAGTCTATTGTCTGTCAAGTCAAGATACTCAGACATTTACATACCAAACCCACTGATGAAATTTTTTCCAAACGTTCTGACAGATTTGTATGACTTTTCCACAGTTGGTTTAAATCATGAATAGCTATGAAAACTATGTGATGCTGTAAACATTTCTTTTAGCGCAAGTGAGTCAGAAAATGTTTAGAATGCGACAAAATTGCAACATGAATCAAAACTCTGATTTCGATTTAGTAATGGTGGAAAAACAGCTACAAAAATGAAGAATGTACATAACAAAACTTTCTCAGTCCTTTATCAAGTCAATATGCTATCCAAGTAAAACGAAATTTTCAAAATCAGGAACAAAATATGGTTGTAATCATGGAAGATGTGCATCGGAGGAAAATGTGTGATATGTATGGCAACTTTCATTTAAATGTAAATAGGTTGTTTCTTAATATTTACTATCCTCACTTAGGGGCCTCACCTGATGGGGTTGTTAAATGTGATTGCTACGGAGAAGGTTGCGTTGAAATCAGGTGTCCATTCTGAATTGGACAAGAATCAATTGATGAGAAAACTGTT